>JAQMCX010000003.1:10432643-10484280 GCA_029814765.1 Acanthurus leucopareius | reverse complement strand
GTAGCCATAATTATCCAATATTGATCCATATATAAGGCGCATCGGATTATAAGGCACACTGTCGGTTTTTGAGAAAAATTAAAGGCTTTTAGGTGCGCCTTATAGTGCGGAAAATACGGTACTTGGAATAAAACTGCTATATGTGTTGAAGAAAGAACATATTTGTATAATTAACAAAGAGCATTTTTAAATACTATTAATACTATTCTGTTACTTCAGATAACATTAATTAGAGAGCTTATACTGTTTTGAAAGAAAAAAATAAGTAAACATTTTGCTATGATGGTCAATTCTTACAGTCATTTATTACTGGGTTCCGCAGGGGCCCCACATAGTTGTTTTTCTACGTTTAATATGCTGGTAGGTTGAGGGTTAAAAAGGGGTAATCACATTTTGATTACAAATTTAGTTTCCCTCAGTCTACTTGTCTTTAAACGTCTTACCTTCCGTGTCCTCTTGGCTGAACTGTTTCCTGGTTCAACTCCAAACGGAAATCTTTATCTCCCTGGTAAAGCCTTTGGCGGCTGGATGAAGACAGTGTCACCACCCTTCTAAACGAGACGTCATCATGACTCTGCTTCCCTCAGCATGCCTCAACGCCTTCCAAAAGACATTATCATAACAGTGCGGTATAATGGTGGTTATACTGCAAGCCTGTATAGGTATGATTAGACAATAGGTCTCAGTTGATACCCCACCAGCTGATGAATAAGCCACTGATTGTAAAGCATGACTGACAGCTGATGCCAATCAGCTAATGGAGGCCAACTTGTTGTTTAAAAGAACCCTATGCTTTACATAAGATAACATCACACCAAAAATATATGGCCATGAGAAAGAAGACTCATTGTTTTACTGAAAGCAAGTGAGTTTTTTTCACCTTTAACATTATTAGGTGCTACAAATGTCTTCGGGTGTGTAAACACAACTGTAAAATGTGTGGAGCAGGACTCTTGGGTCAAAGTAACTAGGAGCACCTGCTCATTTGAACTGAACCATATATATTTGTATGCATCTGACAAACTAACACAGACAATAAGTGGTCATTGTACTTAGTATGCACAGTGTTCTTCTCTATTAGACTTGTTCTAATGTTCTTTATATCTACTGCAAATACAGAGAGTGGCTCTAACTGATTTAAAACTGAGGTTCATGTTGAAAAATAAGTATGTATGTAAATATGTAAGAATGGAGTCGACAAGACACATTTCCATCATCCACACACCTTTCTGTCTGTTTTACAATTTCTTTCAAATGTATCTGGCTTTGCAAGAGTAAAAAAAATGCCAAAATGACAAAGTCGAGGACTGTTCCTGTTTATCCTGTTGTTCAATGTTTCCTCAGGGGCCCAAAACCTCCCCTGGGAGGCTTCTTTTTCACTCACAATATGCAATGTTTACTTACTTTTCTAACTTATTTATTTACCTACTTTCTGTTCCACATTAGAGCGCAAAACACAGAGGCTGCATGTTTAATTTTCACTTAGTGTGCACAACTGTTGCGGCTGCGCTGCTATTTTAAATTCATTGTCTTTCAACTCCGCAGCCCTTTCTTTTCAGCACCAGAAGTTTTCCAAACTTCATCCACTAACATCAGTTTGCCAGCAGTCGTGCAGACACAGTCAAGTATTTAGTAAACAATGTATGGTGTTAACACTCAGATGAAAAAGACATGCTGAAATTATATTGGCAGGTTGGTATCACACTGCCTCTTTTCCAAATGGCACAAGGAATATAACCTTTTCATGATCTCAGCACTGTCAAAAGATGACCTTTGTGCACAGCATCACGCAGTCAATGTGTATGAGTTTGAGTCTTTAGACAAGGCACAGGCCTTGCCTTTTCAGAACTGCTTGTCAATAGAAGTTATGTGAGCAAAATAATAAAAAACACCAATTGTATTTTGCATTTTGTTATACTGTGACTTGACCATATTTCCACCACCAGGAGTTATTCAGTTCCCAAGGCTTTGTTTTGTCTGGCAATAATTTGGTGTCTCAAGGAGTTTTTTGGTTAGAATTAAATAATTTAAAAAAAAAAGGAATGAGAACGGTTCAAAAACAAATCTTCTAAGTCATTTGGCATTGATAGAGGCAGCGTCTGAATCTCTAGTGAATAAAAGAAAATTCAATTCAAACGCCCACGTAAAATCTGTTAATGTTTTCTGTTTTTTTTTTTCAGGATAATCTCACACCTCTTTTTCGGGGAGTTGAGAAACTTAGTAAATCAATGAACTTCTGTTATACTTTCCGCCTTGTGGGTGTATCCTGAGGGAATTGCAGGAGGAGGAGGAGGTTGAGAATAGGCAGCTCGGTGGGTCAAGGTGAGTCTGTTAGCCTGATGGCTTGTTCACTCTGCAGATGTCACCTGGTCATTATCCTGAGGCAGCCATCTGCCAGTTGGTCCTGCACGGCCTGGCCACTCAGTCTTCTGGGCCCTGTGTGACTGGCAGGATCCATGCTGCTTTCTCTTCTATCCTGACCTGCTACTCCACCTGCCTCCAGTGTCCGAAAGGCCGGGCCGGTCAGGGCTAGAGGGAAGACAGAGGACACACACAGAGAAACAAAAAAGCGAGCTTTGAAGTCTCTGCCACAGTGTAAACTGGGATAAATTAATGATGCATCCGCAGGTTTTACCTGGGCTCCCCTCACAGCTGATGCTTGGCTTCTCACCCTCAGCACTGCTGGGATGCAGGGTATCGCTGCCAAACTAAACTTCAGCCTCCATGATCTGATTAAAGGGTTCACTTGCCACTGGTTTCACCCAGAAAGTGCTTGACATGACATTTCTATTTCTAACAATGTATTAAGAGAGTTCTCAGATGCTAAAGCTAACAAAGGAAGCCGTTACATCACAAAGTTAATTGTCAGGCCTTAAATCTTCCATAAAGTATCTTGCGGCGGGTAATTATCTTAGAAAATTAGAGCCTTACTTTTGGACACACTTAATCATTTTCTCCTTCAAGGTGTTCGATTTGGCTGCTACTTCTGCTTTTAAGTTGTAATTTTGACTTGATAAGGTTAACCTCTTTGGCTTATTATAATGAGATTTAATTTTGGAGGCAAGGGAAAGAATCTTTTTGGATATCATCGAGAAATGAATAAAATTCCTCAACATGTTCAAATATTATCCAATTATTACCCAAAGGGTTAATATAGTTTGTAAAAGTTGATGGTTGGGATTTTTTCCCAAGTGCGAGGTAAGAAGATCAATAACACTATGTCTTTGTGTTTAATGTGAAGATATAGCAATAAATGATTAGCTTAGCTTAGCATAAAGATTGGAAGCAGAGGGAAACAGCAAGATAATTCCAGAATCCAAGATGTTAAAAGGACAATTTGAGGTTTTACGGAAATTGTACCTTTAACTTTTTGTCACTGCAGTTTTCCAGCAATCAGTGCTGAACACATGTGCAGACAGAAACTTCCATATCCAGCTAATTATACAAACTTGATAAGGCATGTAACTGTGTAAACTTGAGAGATTCTAGTTGTTGTATTAAATAATGTTGTATTAACTATTAACTGCTCCCAGTCTTTAAGCTAAGCTAAACTAATGGGCTCATGGTCCAGCTCTGCAATAACTGCACACATGTGAGCAGCCACAATCTCCTCATATACCTCGAAGAAGAAGGCTAATCACCAAATTTCACAAATAACTTTTATATAAATTTTAAGCCAGCAGCTTGTAAATTAAGTTTACACAAATATTTTAAAGGATCTTGAATGAACTGATAGTAATAAGTCTATGCTCCTGTTTGAAATTGCTTGACTATATGTTAAAGGAGAGGCAAAGGTTTTCACTAGTAACTCGTATAGGATTAATTATGAGTTTATGATTTAATTCACCTGCCAATAGGGAAAAAAGATTTTCTCAAAGATCACTGTAGTAGGGGGAAACCTTAGCTGAGATGTGATTTATGTTCATTTTAAAATGAAATACCTTTTCCTCTGTTAAATCTCAGCTTCTGGTCAAATGTTACAAGCAGTACTTTTTTAATTACAAAAATCACAAATAAAATATTGTTAACTTATGCTTTCTTCACCTCTTTGATTGTCTCTGTCTGTGACAGTGAACCTTGTTTAAGTGATGTGCTTTTCTCTCTGTCCTGCCATGTCACACTTGCTGATATCAGTGACTTTTTGAGGACATATTTGCAGGTAACCAATCAGGTAACACCCATAAACACACTCATCTTCTGCCTGCCAGTAATGTCCAGGAGGCTTTCAATTTATTATCATCTCCCCACTTTCATCATTTTGCCACAAAATACTTTCACTGGATAACACGCACACTCACACACACACACAAACACAAATACACACACTTGCACACCTTTGATCTTGTAGCATCGGTGATTCTGTCATTTCATCCTCGACCCAGTTTGAACTCGGGACCCGCAGTAATGTGCTGGACATGAATGGCTGCGTGGGCAATCTGCTCCTCCTTTCCTTCTGTTGTTTTTTTGGATCAATTATGCCGTTGTTCTGGAGGACTGCACGCCACAACTTGAGGCTTGGCTGCGTTTCCTGCCCCTGATATAGAAAGGAGAGCCATGATTGTGGGAGGCCCACCCTCTAACCTGCCTGTACCCCTGGCAGCCAGAACAGGCCAGCTGGTACTGTCAGCAACCCTGACAGATGACCTGCTGAGCGGATACTTTTAGCTCATGATTCACCCATCATTATACAAATATACAGTGTAATGTATAATGCACTGAAACAAAGCCTTCTCCTGTTACAGTAGCATCCACAAAGTGTATTACATGAATTTCTCGCATGAATGGCAAAAAAGATTTCCTTTAAAGCCCCACTGTGAGGAATCTATTTTGTTGTTAAATTGCATTTTGTATGATATTGTCAGTATACAGTGGAATTAAATACCAAAAATCTTTTCATAAGTAAATAGTAAATACTGTGTCTGAAAACCTGAATAAAAGGAATGAACAAATGCCCATTTTCATTGCAATTTGCACCAATGTTCCACAGTGTTCCACAGTCCCACAAAAGGAAGCTTTTGTCGAGGAGAGAGAGATAAATTCAGACAGAAACTCCACACAGTAAACCATAATGTAGCCACAAGTCATGGTGTGTTTTATTTCAGAGCACAGTCTCACTGCCCTCACTGGAATCATTCTTGCTCTCTCTTACACTGTGTTTTTGCTATCACTGTTACCATCGCCGCCCACACAGATAACCTATGGTTGGATGCCATATAGTTTCTGGAGGCTGCTAAAGGGCGTTGTGGGGAAAATATGAAGTGCAATGCAGGCTGAGGGTGAATGTCTATACACCAAAAAAAAAAAAAAAAAAAATTAAAACAGGCCATGCTCTCTGAAGGTCACAGTAAAAACATACAACAGCAGTGTATGTCTGCGTATTTAAATGTTAAATATTGTTTATTTTCCCTCTTTGCCTGAAGGCTAATTAGAGATTTCTCTAAAAGGGGACAAATTTAAGAAGAGTAGACTCTTCTTTAATTTGTATTTTAATGCTATGAATATAATGGATGGAACTAATATATTTAAAATAAATGGAACAACGGCAATTACATTTAATTTGATTTTTATAAAACTCAACCCAGTTCAGTAACATTTTTAGTGTGTAGTGCGCTGCATTTACACTGCATGTATCCTGGCTGCTCTTGTGTAAGTATTTTTTTTTTTTTTGTAAAACAGCCACAGAATCCCCCTCTGTATTAAACAGCTGTCTGTTTAAATAAAATGCTGTCTATTTATGTGATATGATTTGATTTGATACTTTATTCAATATGAACAGAGATCACTGTGAGCAAAGAGTGAATCTCAACTGCATACATATGAATTTTTCAAGCTTATGCCGGGCAGCCGAATTCAAATTTCTTGAATGCTGCAATTTGAATTTAAAAGCAAATACTTGAAATTGAATGTGAAAATTATTGAAATTAACCAACTGACTCGAAATTACAGTCCAATTCATATTGAAATTTCTTTTATTCAGACTGAGTTCGGAGTGCCTGAACATCTGGAATGACTGGATGACAGCTGCCTCCTCCAAAGCCACAGTGGTCTGACGCTTCTCACTTAGCCAAGTGCAAGCCATGTGGCACCGTGCCTTTCACATCTCCACAGCCAACAACAAGCCTTCTTCTCAGTCGGTGAATGGGATGCAAATTGCGTCTTTTCACTGCAAATACTGTGATGAACAGAACATGTTTATGAAGGTTATTACCCTGCATGTAAAACTGTGTCCTGTCTCCTTGCAGCTGCACTTTTTTTGTCTTTTGGTCTTTTTTGGACAGTAAGCTAAGTTTGTGCAGCAAAAAGCTTGAGTACACAGGTGGACACCATCACATCCTAATACCAAAAGCAGTTAATTTCTATACTAAAATCATTATTGCAGTTATCCCATAACACAAAAAACAGAGAAAAAAGTAGTTGTAACTAAGTGGAAAGAGCAGGATAGTCATTGGCTGAGAAGATGAGTATGGCACAATGCCATGTGGCTTGAGATTTGCTAAGAGACATTAGATCACCATTGGCAGATTTGGAGAACAAAGCTGCCTTCAAAGTCTTTTCTAATAGTTGCCATCAAAGTGAAGCCTAAGCTGGGGCTGCTCAGTCCAGCAGCTGGCTGCAGAGACCCATAGATTCGATCTCAAAAATCCATGGTGCTCCTGCTCAGGAGATGCAAAGTAAAGTTACAGCATTTGACTAAAGCAGACAAACTGCAATACATAACATCCGATTTAGGTCTTCCTTAGAACTTATACTTAAATTGACCTTTAATTTAATTTAACTTAGAAGTTAACAGAGAGAAAATACAACCTTAAAGCAACCACAACAGACTGCTGAGAACGAGACTATTTATCAGAGGCTAACAGAGGAAACTTTAGCATGAATGCAGGCTGTCACAGACATATCACTGCCAGCCGAACAATATGAATGTGTTTCAGGGTGCTGAATAACAGAATCATTTGTTTAAGAGTTTTAATTAGGATAGATTTTCCTAACATTTTGTCAAGGAAGACAATCTGAAACGGTAATTATCATATTTAAATGAGGACAGATACTCTCATGATGTTACAATCTGTCATCTCTCTTTTTAAAGGTGCTCTGCTGTAGCAAATGTGAGACTTTGTGAGTCCATCATGTTTGTATACTCAGTTTTATAGTAAGGCACACCGACAGTTTGAAACCAGGACTTAGAGCAATCTTCTTAGAATTAAAGATAAGATTGCTGTGACTCATTTGACAATCTTCAAAAAGCCAAGTTTGTATAAAATTAAGACCTATGAGGGCTGATTTACTGCCTGAGATTTAAATACAAGGATACTTTTCTTAGATTCATAGCAAAGGCAGGCCTTTAATTCTTTTCTTCAAGTGAGGTGATAGCATTCATATTTGTGCTGGTGAATAATAAATGAGAGCTGCACCCAGGTAATACACACAGTGTTTATTTAGTTTCTGTTCTGCTTTTATCTTCTTTATGATAGACACTGATTCAGTAGTTATCTCCTTAGAAGCATCTGCATGTGAAATTGGTTCTCTTGACTCACTGAAGCTTACAGTCAATAACAGAATTGTTAAATACACCTAGGAATGGGTTATTGAACTTTCCAACACCCCTAAGAAAGTTTCTGATTTGTTAGTTTGATCACGGTTGTATAGAGCCTAAGCATGTGGCAGCAACATTAAAGCAAGCAGGAAAAGTCAGAAAACCCCTGCACATGGAAGCTGCTTCGCTCGGGACTCACTTGCAATTTTCTCATTTGTTTCTCGACAGCAGGGGTTCCTAAACTTTTTCAGCTCGAGGCCCAAAAGAGAAATTTGGTGTCTCTGCAGGACCCAAATTGATGCAAATGTAACACACAATACTGTGTCAGGGTTTTGCAAAAAGGGCCCATAAGCAAAAACACCAACATGGAAGGTAAATGAAACAAAAAGCTGGCTTTAATAAAATAGGCTGATACAAACAAATGAAAACTGAAGGGGCAGAAAAAGTTAAATCCAAAAACTAAGAACTAAACAACAAACTGGGATTGCAAGAGGGGCACAGGCAGGACTGGGACATAAATGCAGGAGCAGGGGAGTAGAAACAAACAAACTAACAACTTAAAGATGGAGAAAAACACAATGACACTGGGAAGAGAAAGCAAATGAGAGAAACTCATAGTCAATCAAAAATGTGAATACACCATTTTAACCACATTTTAAACAGGACGAATGAAGGGCTAACAGGTTTTCAGGTCCAATTTTTCAAGATAGGATACATAACATACCGAAACATCACAAAGCAAGAAAGGATATTCTTCCCTTACTTAGTTTTATAAAAGGAATTCACAGATCTCCAATCAATAAAAACGAGTCTGTGACTCATTTTACCCAAATTTTGCAGCTCCAGATACTCTGGATAAAACATCTGCAGATATTGGTTCCCTATTATTATGTATAAATGTAGGCATAACATTAAAAATCTTTCCCCTGCAAAGATTTACCTCAATTTTGTGTTATAGTGATTTTAATAAACATGACACAAAATTTAGATCTGATCTCAAACTAAATGCAAAAAACAGTAGGGCAATTTGGGCACTGGGCTTTGTTAACCACATGTACTTCTTATTTTAGTAAAGGATATTACAACTGTTTGTGGATTTAACTGTCACGGTGGTATTTCTGTGTTGTAAGTAAGAGAAAACATTTAACTCACACCACAACAAACCAAGAAACCACTTCTTACTGCCTGCTGTATGAGCACACACTGTGCAGGGCTTTTATAGCTGTGCACGGTATAAAGAGCACACATTGTAAGTTCAAACAAAAGGCTTTACAAGTGAAAACCTCATGCCACCAACCCGCAAAAACAAGGCTTATTTCTCACTGAAGAACTGTGACCATATAAAACAAAGCAAGACGAGGGGAACTTTAGTAGAAGTCACCGGTCAGCATTCTGTCTCTGTATTGATTTAGGCTTTGACATTTCAGGGAGGGCAAGACAAGTTTATTTGCACTGCACCTTTCGACAACACACCACAGCAAAGTGCTTCACATCATATGTGTGAGAGATAAAGCAATTAGAAGACAATATAAAAAGAAACAATTTAATGGGATTTAAAGAGTAACATAAAATAAAACATGAAAATACGCTAAAATAGAACAAAACAGAAGAGTAAAGATTACGGAGTAGTGCAAGAAACTGATGAATCCACCAAGTTTAATTTAATAATAAGTTTTCCTGTTCGAAAGAAGCGAGAGTTGAAGCAGATCTGTTTTGGCCCATAATGTCTCTGGACAGTAAGCAGACTTGTCCCGGACAATTTGAGTTGGTCTGGTCTGTTCATAAAGAGCAGCAAACCAGAAACATAAGCGGGTTTTAAACCATTTGTTACTTTAGAAACCAATAACAATATTTTAAAGAGGAAGCAAACAGGAAGCCTGTGTAAAGACCTGACAGATGGAGTTCTCCTGCCCTTTCAGTCCTCTGAGTCACCTGCTGTTGTCTGATTGACTTTTCAGAGAGACCTGTAAAGACAGAAGTAAACCCTTTTCACACTGGACAAAAAAAAAAAACAAAACATGAACACCTTCTAACATTTGGCTTTTGTCTTCAGTGTAAAAGGGTGCAATCAGTTTCCTTCCAGATAAAATGGCTTTCCAGTAGTCAGACCTATTAATGGATTCCAGCTCTGATCAGCAATGTTAAAAGTGTGAAGCTCATGTGGACGGACTAATTTTTTTCACCCCTTATGTGAAGCAACCCTTTGATAACTTTGTCCATAACCTCTACCACTCTTTGTTATTGCAGCCACAAATTCCAACCATCCCCTCTCAGGCTCTCCGTCTCCACTCAAACATCGTTCAGTCGGCATTGAGTTGGACAAAGAGACCATTCATTACTGAATAGTGGAATACAGACATGCAGTCACTGTGTTTAGTTCATTCATTGACTGTGATTGAGAGCCTGAGTTGAGGTGAGCAGAGTTTGCAGTGGAAATGGCCTTGCTGTTTGTTACTGAAACAAAGACTTCAGTTTATTGCAAAGGGAGTTGGTGGAAACAGAGACAGGTATGTTGATTAACACTTTTTATATGAGCCTGAAAGTTTACGCGTTACCTTGAAAACAGTAGTTCTGCAACCTTAAGTATGAATGAGTGAGTAAACAAATAACTCATATGTTTACCCTCCTTGAAACCTAACATGTACAAATTTCTGTGATATCTTTGAAAGTCTTTGTGATCTTAAATGTAGTAAAGGAGTGGGGCCCTTTGAAATAAACAAAGCGATCAGTCATTGAAATTTTGTTACACTTCTATCATATCTGATGGAAGTGACTTTGTCAACCAAGAGAAACTTTACATCATGGTCACTGACAGCTAACAGAGACAATAGATAGATAGAAAGATAGATAGATGTACTTTATTGATCCCAATTTGGGAAATTTGGGAAATTTGGGAATACGGAATCTACTTAAGCAGCTTGACATAATTATGGGTAATGCAAGGACAAAGATGACAAAGACGTTGTTCAGAATGAACTTTGTTTAAAACGTGACTGAACCCTCAAACTTTGCTGGAACTCCTCCTCTTAGTATATTCATAGATGCAACAAACGACAGCCATAGAGGGTGTGATAAGGTGGCAACATAACGTTAGATGTAGGGGTCAGGACACTCGCGGGACATCGTTTGATTGTGGGTTACTGTAGCCTTGACATTGATGTAAATCTAACCAGCCATGAGCAGAAAAGTATGAAAGAAAAAACTAAAATTATGCCGTTCATCAAGACTATAGATATGTGTCAAGTAAATCAAGTAAGAACTAGTAAGAACTAATGTGCGATGTGGAACATGCTCCATTTCAGATGAGGAGGAAAATGATCTGCTGGATGAACATTTTTGTTGAGCCTCTGATGTTGAAACTAAACAACAGAACTGTGTGTGTTGGTTTATCATATTTATACAGCACAAGTATAATTCCCTCAAGCAATCTAAAGCCAGAAAGACTTTGAAAATCTCTGACTTGCTGAGCCGCTCGCACCGCATGACGTTTTTGTCATGTTGACGCGAGGGTGCACAAACTGCACAACTGATCTCAAACAAGCTGCACTGATTACAAGATTATTCCACTTGGAAAAATCCAAGACTGGATTAAACTATCGCAATATTACAAGAAAATAACATGAGAAGTCGCTCTGGGGCAGATTGCAGCAGTTTTTCAGGTGCAAGCGTGAGATATTCTTCCTCAGACATGTGTGGTTTATGCATCAAACAAAAGAGCAGGGTTAAAAAAGTTCAAACAGGAAATACAGCAGCAATAAAAATATAGTGATTGAAAAAAGAAACACAAATTATCTTCAAATTGACTGGGATATTTTTAAAATCAGATATAAAATGAGCTCAACTCATAATTATCTAGAAATTACCATACAACTAAAAAGAATTAACTAATAAAAAATAAATGTGCTAAAATAAAGATAAATATTTCTTCATTTTATTGTAAAAACAAACAGTTTGCAGAAAGTTGCAGTGATTCTGAGTATATTTGTGGCTGCTGCCTCTCTTAGTTCCCATGTCAGACTTTGCGAGGACTCTCACAGGAAATTGTTTTTGTCTTGTTTTAGACGCAGTTCTCAGGCATTCTAACTGCAGCAGATCCAGGTTTTGTTTAGGAGGAAATACAGCTGTCCGAAAACTGTTGTAGTGTATGGAACACGAGACAAAGTCAAGTCTTTGAACGATCACTTCCGACTCCCAACTAGTCACATACAGCAGCTTGCTTAGGACTCCTTGGTTTCACATTTTAGAGCAGGGAGTAGCACCTCAGGGTCTGAGTGTGAAGCACAGGGCTTTAGACTAACTCCAATAAAAGGCCTGGTGAGGCACAGGCAGAGATTCTATGTCAGTTTGAGGTTTTTACTCTCAGGTCAACCAATTTTATTTTGAGAATGGCAAATCACGGCCAAAGTCCTTTAATCTGCACAAATCTAAGTCACCAATAAAAGCACAGCAAAGGTCAAAGCTCCCTGACAAGAAATGTCACAGAAGGTTTGGATCCCTCCAGAAAATGTACATGAGGAATGTAAATGCAAAAAACTTTCATGCACAACAAAAAGAATGACTGAAAACTGCTGTGAAAACTGACCGTAGATGAGTCGAACCATTTCAATGGGTGTTATGAGTTTGGTCAGAGTGGCTGCTTTACACAAAGAATATGTGATGAAGCTAACTTTCTGAGCAAGTTCATTTAAGGACTAAACCTCAGTTTGAAAAGTTCTTCTCTTTTACTGTCAAAAATCAATTTTCACATGTTGCTACTTTTCATACCCTCTGAGGTATGACTCGCCTTCAGAAAAACACACCAGGACTGGGCTATGAAAGAAAATTTCAAACCAATGGGCGTGTAGAGGGGGGGAAATGCCCAAAAGGGCTATGGAGCTGCCTGGTGTGATTGGCTGAATTGAACAAACATTATTTCTGTGACATATACAACAACCATGGTTTTAGAAATAATCCATCATTCCTCCTTCTCTCTCCTCTCCTGTTAAGTCTACCAGTATCAAATTTGAGCTTGAATATGAATAGTATGGTCTGAAAAAGCATTTGTTCATGTGAGCAATAAGCTTTCTTAGTTCCCGAGTCATGGAACGTAAATCCCTATACATTTTGTCATGGAAAAAATAGCTTCTGTTATGGATAACATATCTATCTATTTGATGTGTAGTGAACTATGCAGGAGACCTGTCACGTTGCATCATTTTTTCATTTAATCTCTATCAGAGAATGCGAAAAGCAGATCGCTAACCAATCAGGGGGAGCTCTATAAAGGGCTGTATATTACAAACAATCTTATCAGAGATACAGGATATGGCTCTCGGTGCCATTAGGATGTTGAATTGAATAAGGAAGGTATAATTCAGATCTGTAAGATTAACATCAAAGTTGATAGAATACAGGAAAAAATCCATACAAAGGGTCAAATTGCTATTATCTGTCTTGTATATTGAATCATTCACTAGTTTAAGTGAGATCTGAGGTCACTTCTTTAAAAACTTTCCAGCTCAAAGTTTCAGTGACACAAGAATTTTATCGTGGATGACGTATGAGCAAACATATAAAACAGTGAACTTGATTTGCTGCAGATTTATGGAGTTGCAGGCTTCCTTTAAGGACAGATTGATGAAATTGCTGCAGCAAGAAATTTTGAATTACAGAGAGGGACATAATATGTATTAACAATATAAGCATCTAAGTATATTAAGTATATTAATTTGCAGAATATAAGTTATCAATTGACGGATAAAAAAAAAGATCATAACATTTCTTTAGTTCTAATATATAATATATTGTTTGTAAGCTATGCTGTCCCTCCCAGAATAAGGAAATTCAGGCAATGTCCCTCAAAATTGAATCTGTCTGAGGTAAACCTGGAAATATTTTTTTTTCTCAGAGCAAACAGCTTAGCTCACTATAAAGACTGGAATTAGGGGGGAACAACTCGCTTGGCTCTATTTTTTACAGGTAACAAAGTCTGTCCACAAGCACCTTAAGCTCACTAACATGGAAATGCAAATAAGGACTTCAAGGACAGCAAAATGCTGCACATTGAAAATGTCTCCACTTAAGCCAGCTGCTGCATATAAGGCTGAAACTATAATGTGAGTACTTACTGTAAGATCATTCATTATTCACACTTACACTCTCTTACATGCAGGTCTTACATGCAAATCCTCTTTGGTGCCTGTTATATGCTTTTATACATACCCACACACACTCACACACTAATGCATGTTTATATGTGTATGTATATATATATATGAATATGAAATGAATGTTTACATCTTGTTGCCGCAGGGCTGCCAATGTGCACAAGATCCAGAGCAACTGTTTGTTTCCTAAGACAGGCTTTATCAGTCAATCTGCTTGGGCAACTGAAGGAATGATATTGGAGGAAATGTGACAATATTCATACTTCACGCCGCCATTGGCAGCAAAAGCTGTCTGCTACATAGAAAAAAAAATTGAAGTTGAAGACCTACCAAGATGCAACTACTTGGAGTAACACTTCGCTGTTATAGTGAAAACCTGACAGGATCAAAGAGGCAAACACAAACAGTCACTGTCACTCCCCGGCACTGCTGTGATGCAGAGTTAGAAAGTTGTGTACTTGCATGAAATGTGCACAGAGCCTTAAATTCAAAACTGATTCACATTTTCTGACCTATTCAGTAATAAGTAGCTTAGGAATATTACACATTCAAATAAAAGCATTGATAACAAGAAAACAGGAGCAGTGAGACAACATATTTAAAGGGAAATGTTAAAAAAAAAAGAAAAAAATGAAAACAACAAAAAAACATGTAGTATCTGACACTATAGCCTTATTTGGTTAAGTATGTTTGGACACCTGTTTTAACCTAAAGAGTAGATAAGATGGTAACACTGGGATCACTTCCTGACCTGAGGCCTTGTAAGGCATGGTTCAAGTAGTGGTCAGGGACTAATCACTTTGGACACTAAGCCAAATTGCCTCATTTGTGTAAGATGAGAACTATGTAAGTCCTACATAAGTGAGACGTTTGAGATGTTCAGGAGGAGTCTCATTCTGGCTCAGAGTCTTCTCTCAGGCAACCTTGGATGTCTGATTGATGCTGTACTTTATTGTAATAAA
The DNA here is from genome assembly GCA_029814765.1 of Acanthurus leucopareius. Classification (NCBI taxonomy): domain Eukaryota; kingdom Metazoa; phylum Chordata; class Actinopteri; order Acanthuriformes; family Acanthuridae; genus Acanthurus; species Acanthurus leucopareius. The sequence continues at coordinate 10,469,638 of JAQMCX010000003.1, read as the reverse complement.
CTTGGTTTATGCAGTCAAGTCAGTGTCAGCGGGGTTTCCTTCATCATCCACACAGCATCGCAACTTAAGATACAACAAACAAAACAGAAAGACAACTCTATGTCCTTTCAAAATTTAAATGTGTGAAATAACATCAAGTGTCAAGTTTGAGGACTTTCAGTGATTATATAAAACTTTTCGATGGACATACTTGAAAATCTTCAACAGAGAGGTAACAGCAAGTTCAAGCATGAGATCAAATATGAGAAAAGCTGAAAATAGTTGGAAATTGAAGAGTTTAGATGTGGGGAAGCAGGACCTGCCAGAGCTGGATGTTGAATGCTCTACATGCCATTTAGATGCTCTCAATCAGCAGATTCACCTTTTCACACCTTGGGTTTTAAACAGAAGCGATAAATTTAAATACTATCCTGAAGAGGCCATGCAAGAGGACTCTGCAACAATCCATCAGAGAGGTGAGCCTATGTCATGATTTGAACTAGAGACCTCTGTCACATCATGATCTTGAACTAACCCCTGCGCCATATGTTGAACTCTACCAGTTGCCAAAATTTTGTTTTTTTTTTAAAAAATTGCTCAGTAATATGCACAAATTTCACAAAATTTGGAATGTGTTCAAAGAATTATGTGATGATTACATGTGTGACATTTCATTTGGTTTGTACAGTTCCATTACAAAATGGTTTGTGCCTTGATATTTATTGAACATTTTTGTCATTTTAAAATGGATTAACATATCAAACATCTTTTACAGTTCCTGCGGCAATGCTGCATGGATCCCTAATAATCAGGAAAAATAACATTAGGGTTCCTGCAGCTCTGCTGCTCGGACCCCTATGAATCAAAAATCACTCATTAATTTGAGAAGGTTATTCATCCATATGTGAAACACTGTGGTCCCTTTGTTCTTGGGAGACCTGTGGTCTTGACTCCAGTGTTAGGGAATGGTCAAAACGAAGCAGCTCTGTTCTGCTGGGCTCTTAGAGCAGCAGACCCGATCGATGCCTCTTTGATCGCCTGCACTAGCTCTCTTTTCTCCTGCCTCAGCTCACCAGGGGGGAAACAGGCTTCTTCATCTGAAACGTAGCCTTCAGAAATGGCTTTGGTGAGGTGTTGGTAAGCTGCTGGTTCAGCCTGCTGCCTTACTTATTTTGGGCACATAACTGCTTTCTGCACTCTCATACATAAAGCCCAGAATGACAGGGATCCCTCTAAATATATACGCACACCAAAATGTAGTTATGGTTTGCCGTTGCCGGGGGAATGCATGTGTCATCTAGAGTCGCTGAAATTCAGAATGACATTTGTTCCAAAAGATTGCCCTGGAGCACACATGCCATGTTTGTTTACACATGAATAACCCATCACTCCTCATGTCTGTTCACTATGTCAATGACAACAGCCCAACTGTTGAACCATGTACAGGTTTTACTGTATAAAGAACAGAAAGACTGTTTATTTATGCACTATTATCATCTGAAAAAATAGCACTGATGCTGTCTTAGTGATGTATTTCACTAATTTTTAAAGCAATGCATCAATTACACAGTAAACTATGAAAGTTATTAATACACAAAAAATGATCTTATTGTAATTACTATCAAGAGGATTTTAGTTACAAGTTTAGAAATTCAACATTACAAAACCAAATGATTTTCTGAAACAGTTGGATTCTCTAGTTTTCAGTAAATATTACTTGAATGGGGCATTTTGGGACTATTTTCAGCTGTGAATTAATACACATTTGGTGCACCAGTGAATATTCACAGCAGCACAATGATATGAGTGACTCAAAATAAATGACATTGCCCAGTTTAAAATTCCCATGAAATGGAATGTGGGTTGCTGTTAGCTTTCGTATATTTATTTATTTGTTCCCATATAAACAGGCAGCCAAGGAGGGACTTGTAGATATTGATTGGCATTAACTGTAGTCATTAGCGCTGTGCATTATGCCCCCCTGCTGTGCAGCTCATTAGCAAACCTGATCACTCTCTTTGGATAACTGAGTCTCTCGGACTGGGAGCTCCCAATGCACAGGGCTGAGCCTCTGTGATCGACAATGGCCATGAGGACAGGGAATACAGAACAGATGTGGTTTTCTTGCAGCTAATAGGACTACTGACCTTAAATGCACAGCTAACCCAGACTAACTAGCTAATAGCCACTACAAGATGTAAAGCCCATCATTAGGAAATTCCATGACATTATGGAATTTTCCAGGAGACAGCGGACATCAGATAAAATTACAATTTTTAACATCACAAAAATGATCAAATATGAACGTTAAATAATGTATTATTGCATGGTAAACTAATGGAATGAGTCAATCCACAATGACCTGTTTAGCATCAGGTAATAAAACAAACATTAAGAGATTAATAACCTAAAAAATCAAGATTCATTAGTAATCCTCCTTTAAGCATTACTAAGTAAATATTGTATGTCAGTGAGGTGTAAACTAACAGTAGATTCATTAAGACTAAAGTACATGAACTGTATATGTAAATTAGCAATAATTAGAATATGTGTAGAGTAATAACTTGAAAGAATCAGTTATCACAAACCATGCCAGTTTTATTTGGCTGTCTATTCTTGCAAACACAAACACGGCAGATAATAAGAAGCAAACATGTTCTGTGCATTCCCATGGATCTCAAGCGAGGTTGAGTCTGTGAGCTGAATACTGACTTGCCTTGCCTCCAGGCAGCTTGCTTCATTTGGGAAAAAAAGAGGAGTTGTCAGCAATTTAAATAACAGTTGATATTGTTTGCAATTATGGAAATAGCTCTTTTGTATTTGCATCTTGAGATTCATGTGAGATCAAATATAGGTCCTGCTCCTGCCTGTGGTTAGTACGTGCTTAAAGCCAATGATGTGTCTCTCTACATTCATGTGAAGGAGCCTGTGGTGAGTTAGTTTCTCAGGCTGGGTTGACCCCTTCTGCTTTTCTGAATAGTTGCTGTGCTGAGTTTAGTGGAGTTGAAAGTCTATCAGATTTAATTGATGGAGACCCTCCAGAATCAATGAGGCTAGGAAAGCAGGGCAGCCCCTCTCTTTGGTAAACCAGGAGGCCATCAGTGGGGGAGGCAGGATGAGGACTGTGTGTGATGTTCATGCGTGAACCTGGGGCTTCAGAGTAATGGTGTGTGTCTACCCCGATGCCACGCCACATAAACTTAGGACCTCCTTGTCAGATCCAGACACAAGGCCTTCGGCAAACTCACAGGAGGAGGCTGCAAAGAATAGACTCTACATCCAAAATGCTTATTTGTTATCACGTGGGTGTCACAATTAGGACACATGCTTTGTCACAAAGACATTTTTGACCTCTATGATTTATGTACTACGTGACTTTGCTTGCATGCTCTGCTCTCGTTCAATCAGGAGGCTTTTGTTTAAACTAGCATTTTAAAAATGTTTAAAAATATTAATACTTTTAAAATAGTAGGGAATATAAAATATAAAATGAGGGTTCTATGAGCCATAGCTGACTGCTTGCAGTCACATTCATCTTGTAACAATGGCTCTCTAAAAGTCCAAGAAGAGCAAGTGGTAATTGGAGGACCGTCTGACAGTCGCTAAATTGAGCGAATTACAGAGCGAGCACAATCATCTGCTATGGCTGGAGGGCTAGCAAGCAGCACTGGCAGTATCCTCAGAGCTCCTTGCTGCAGCTTCAGCACTGTCAATGGAGTGTGCCCAGTGCAAACAAAAACAGCAGTCACACCACATCAGAATGATCAACGAGCAGCCTCGACAAACCAGGAACCTAACTTGTTGTGCGGACAGAGATCAATCAAGAACTGGAAAATGTTTCTGTCTGTCGGACAAGGTTGGTAAAATTTACTCCCTTACTGTTCTGGTGGGGCCATCCTGACTCCATAAAACTGTATGTATTGATCAGCACTCCTTCTAATCTTGGCAAATAATTGTATGGATGAATTTCTGAGCTTGGTGATTGTGAGATGAACATGCACTTAGGGTGAAGAAAACAAACAGGCTGACTGAGAGCTTATGGGATTATCGACTTTTTTCAAACAGCACAAATTGCAAAAGTATTGGTAGTAATGGAATGCAATGGAAGCAATTGTTCAATATCCACAGAACCCTCCCTTTTGGCTCAAAGAAGATAATTGGCTATTAGCATCCTAGTTAGTCTGTGAATAAAATTAGGTGCTGGACAACTTTGCATTGAAACTGTTGATAAAGAAACTCCTAAATCTCCAAATCTGCCCTCTTTTCATGATGTGGCTGATAAACAATACTGGCAACTTTCCCCTGTTTACCTGCAGTAATCTAACATGAGTTTTCAGTAATGCTGTCCACACGTCTGCTATATTTTAAAGGTAAACAGCATGATTTTCACACATGATGACATTAGGCTTCTTTGTTTAATTATGCTAATGTTACTTGGAATATATAGCACCATCAAAGACCATCAAGGTTTAAAATCTTGGGTGTCATCTATTGCTCGCAGTGCAGAATGAGTAAATTATATGCATGACATCTAGAATTACCATATCATGGGCCTGAGGCTGACATAGAGTGTGTATAATCGCCTGTCTGCTGTGTAGCTGGTACAATAGCCACAAGGAACAGAGGAATATTTTAGAAAAGTAAGTAATGCAGCACTGAAAGAGAAATTACAGTAGTAGCTAAGGCCATCTAACTGTATTTGCAACATGTTGTTTCATTTGCTTCAGTCAAAAGCCAGTGCAAGAGATGAAGCTGAAACCCAGACGGCAATCAGGAGTAAATCAGTGTTATTTGTTACCCTCTCTATGATGCCTACCAACCTCCACCTCCACACCTGATCAGCACCAATCATATACAAGCACCCAGTGGCACAGCAATCAGACACAGAACCAACCAAGCTGTTTGGGAGCATCTCTTACAAGAAAAACCAAAGCTTTCTGACAAATGTACTTTTAATTTGCTCACATCTATATAAACAGATTTATGTGTTGTTCCAAAAGCATCTGCTGTTATTTTTAGACAACTTCAAATGAATGTTTCTGCATGTCATAAATACATTTACATAAAACTGAAACGTCTGAAAACCTTCCCCGACCTCGCCATCGCCTCTCTGAGTGGGTAGACAAATATACCCAACCTCTGCATTGCCAGAGGTGCTCCTGAGGTTGAGCTTAATGTATAAAGATGGGGGATGTGGAGAGCACGTAGGATGAGACGTTCCTGAGTTGCACTGGGCACATAAATAAGGGAGCAGCACAAAGCTATCCCCCAGGACTGCTGTCAGTTGGCATCTTAACACGCTGGATACTAATGAGAAACAATGCTGCATCACGCACCTTATGCAACATGCAACACCCAGATGGATTGGGTCTTTTTACAAGCTTACAGTAAGATGGAGGTATGCAGCATGATGTTTGTTACACACGTCTACCATATACGCCTACATGCAATCTGTTACCAATCTATTACCCTCAGTTCTTCTTCATAGGAGTGAAATTGCTAGATTACAGGTAGCTTTTTGTATTATCTGTCCAGAGTGAATACACACTTGGATTTTTTTACCAGAACACATTTTAAATTCTACATAGGTTGGAATATTTGAATACCAAAGAGAACATTTTTAATTTCAGTTGTGAACTTTTTAAGAAGGTAAATGTAGCCGCTCTATGCAAACTGTATGAGATGAAATTAAAAATGAAATAATATAAATGAAAAGTTATGTTATCATTGCAGGAGCTGTTAAAGTCCAATTAATGCCACTGTGGTGTGTTTTAATTTTTTCCTCATTTCAGGAAAGTTGTCACAAATCATTATACTGCAGGGCAGTGAGGTCCTCTTTGACAGATCATTTTAAACTTTAAGCTTTGAAACTTTACAGCCAATTAAATCCACAATTTCAAGACACCAGCTTGGCAATTATAAAGTGTTCAAGGGATATTAAATATAGATATGCAATCAAAAGGCTCCATTCCTGATTTGAAAAATAAGTTGAACTAAGTCGTTCTAAATATGAAGAAATTGCCTGCCGCATAATTAAAGTAAACTTGGTGAGACATTTAAATGATGCCAATGTATTGTTCAAAATGATTTATCAATATCTACATCAATATCTACATCAATATCTACATCTATATCTATATCTATATCTATATCTATATCTATATCTATATCTATAATGCTATCACCTTGCAACATTATGTTGTGAAACACATTACAAGAATAGAAATACGTCATTTGTATTTGAGAGTCTGATCACCTTTATGAATTCTATTTTTCAATATTTTGGTCAAAACTTGACAAAACCTGACACAGCTAGCAGCTTGTTAGCTCAGCACCGAGTCTGGAAAAAGAAGGGAAACAGCTAGCCTGGCTGTGTCCACAAGCAACAATATTCTGCCTGTTCTGTGCTAAAACTGTTGGCTACTGTTATAATTCACAGTTTCTGCTGTCAAAGTGTTTGGCTGTAGCAGGTAGCCGTTTTCTGCAAAATAGCTAAAAAAAATATTTAAAAAATCAGCATTTTAGTCAAAACAATCTGTCCTATTTTATCTAGATCTTTGTTTTTGCACAATCCTGGTAGTCACAGTGTTCAGGCTGAGGAAATGGCCTTCAACAGGAATGACAGATATGCTGTCTGCAGGCTCTGATGATGTCTGTCTTTAGCATTGCACAAGTGGTCTGATCAAGGTTTCAGGAGCAGATAGAGGTGGCAGTGGACATCCAGTTAACATGACTGTGCGGGGCCTATGTGCCAGTTCCCTGCAGCCAGTCACGCACCACTGACACAAGACAGACAACAGCAGATGCTGGAATGGAGTGGGAAGCTTAAATTTACAGCCATGGATGGACACCATCAGCCAAACTATGCAGACATAATCTACATGATAATCTAAATACACAGATTTCTTAAAAATAAATCTTGGAAATGCAAATATGCAAATACATTGCACAAACACACAAACACACATTAACATTCATTGTTCTTCTCTCTGTGTGCAAATTAAACTGATCAAAACGTAATTATGTAATGGTGCTGAATGCAAAGAGCTATTGTAAACAACAGAGAGACAACAATAACAGATCAAGGTTAACTCCATTTGCATGGAAGACATGTCTTAATGCAATTAACACAACCTTAAAGCTCACTGCTGGATACGCTCTCATAGGGCCTGAATCTGCTTCTGCTCTTTTTTTTATTATTTGAGACTTGGAAATTTCCCAATGTTGCAGGCAGGGGAATAGCAATAACTGCTTTTCACAGCTTCAGATCAGTGAAGCTCAGACGTGCAAGATGACTGTGACAGAGAGGGCTCGGTGATGGGAGGAGGCAAAGGCAGCTTAAAGGTCCATATGAAAACTAGACAGCAACAAATTATATCTGAGGATAAATCTAAAAAAACACTGTTTTGCTAAATGTGAGGTTCACATTGAGTTCATAGTGGTGAATACCCAAGAATATGTTTGAGTCTACAATGGAAGAGGGTCACAAACAAAATCAAAACAAGAAATAGAATATAAAAAATATATATAATTCAACAAGTAAGTCAATAATCAATAACAATTACATAAAATACAAACTTAGTTGGTCAGTCACTGGTAAAGTTCAAACAAAATAGCATAAAACTCTACCTATACAAGTATTGAGTATTTCTACCTAAGATACTGACAATCTATAATATAATTTCTGTCTTTGATAACTGCCAACATGAGAAGATGCAACAAAATGCAGCTGTATCACACCACTGACTTGTGTTAGTACAAAGAGACAGAAGAGACAGTGTCAGCACAAACAGTGAGATAAGAAGAGCAGCTGCATATCTCAGGATTTGTCTTTTTGGATGCTAACTTGCACACTGCTAACCTTTATGTATTTAAAGTGTAGTGACACAGAGAGATGGAGCCACTGGCAAAGACCAGTTTTTGCAAACAGAGAGTTGCTGGAGTGTGGGCTGCGGAGCGCGGGCACAAAGGCTACATGTGCGGTGATGCGCAATAAAGACATGTCAGAAAAAATAAATGTTACTTTTGATCACCAGATTCTGACACTGATGCTCTTTCACTAATTAAATACAGAAGGATTTTTTTTCCTTACAGATTACAGGGATTACAGGGTACACTAGGCAGGCAATCAAATGACAAATCTAGCAGTTGTATTAAGATAATCTGTAATCATCTGAACTGAGCCAACCACCTTTGAACACCAATGGAAAAAAAAGAAAGGACAGCATGAATAGAGGAGATTTTTTTTGTGTGTGTTTGAACCTGTACTTTGAGAAATGTCATCTTCAACTCAAACTCTTATGATTGCAATCCAGATTGATGCATGTAATTTAAGAAAACTGTCAGAAACTAGACTTCCAAGTTTACTCCGAAACAATCACACCACTACAGAAAACATACAGAGTTCTGTTGAAGTGTAGTGCCAAATGGCAACCTGCAGCCTACTTGAAGTGTCAAAAACTGCAGTTCCTTGAATGCTCACTAGAGGCAGGCTCAAAATATGTGTCAGTCCTAAATGTAGAGCTCCATGTTAAAATGTTGTCTGCTGTGCATCACATCATTGTTTGCAGCAATTTATATCCTGCCCCGCTCTATCATACTGTACAAATATGGTCATTTGTGGCTCCAAAAGGACAAGATGTCGACAGCCATAATGCAAACTCAAAGCTGCCAAATCATTATTCAATGGCTGATGTCATGGTTGCTCCATCCACTTTTTTAGTTACTAAGGAGACACCGTCTGAGTGACTTGCTGACAGCCTGACGGACTGACCTCGCTCAGTGTAGCAGGAACAGCCATAGAGCTGGAAGTCGCAGCTAACCAGCCGTGAACAGCTGCATTCAGACCCTGTGTGTCTGTGCTGAAACACAGAGTCCACCGGAGCTTTGAACATCACTGGAAGTGTTCACAGCCCTTTTTAACAGTTTCTGCATGGAACCTTTGTTGAAGTGAGCTGAGATAGTGCATGGCCTGTAGATCCATTATTAACTGTCAAAAAATTATAATTTTTATTGATATGTTGTTAATTTCAGTATTAACTTCTGCACTGGTATGTTTGATGAAAGTACAGTCATATAATTTAATTTAATTTAGAACTCAAAAAAGACTGTGCAGCACCCTTATAAGACATGTTGCACCGCAGACTGTGACATTAGCATGTTAATTAATTGGAAGCAGGCATGTTCATTTATGTTATTCTATTGTACATAATGTAAAAAAAAAAAAAAAAAACGCTAAATGGAAATGCCTTTCAAAAGGAATCTTACATCTTAAACCAGCATTCACACATTTCTTCTTTGATGTGCAACCAGGAGTAAGAAAACGGTTTCAGGACTGCTACTTCAGTGCAGCTCACTGAAGTGCAAAGCTCCTTTCTGAAACCAGGTTAAAGCTGAGGCTGATTGTCAGCATTGAAAAATGTGAAAAATTATTTAGATTAGATTAGATGAAAGTGATGTGGGTTAAAGGCCCTCTGACTTTTCAGAGTAGAATGTCAGGTAAACTTTCAAGTGGTAAAAAAATGAAATATTTTAAATCAGAATCAGATTTATTACCTATAAAGTCTAACATACAAGAATTATATCTCAGTATTTGTAAATGTGAATGGTATAATTAGACATGTATGAGACTTAAAGATGAGACGTGCAGAAAACCAGTAAAGTTCTCTTCTTATTTCACCTTTAAAGAAAATTGTCATACATCAACACAACCTGTCACTGACAGGATTCATTTGATAGATAAATAACTGTGAACCTGAGTAACAACTGCTGTAATTTAGGACCAACTGTCAGTATGATGTACCAATATGGCTCTAAATATAGTTTTCTCCACAGTGATCATTTTCTGCTATTATCTCAGAGCATCTCAGAGCTAAAGAGAACCTTTACCCTCAGTACAGCTATTTATTATATGTTTACAATAATTTCTAGTTTTAATTTAAAGTACTGTTCCCACGACTATAAGGCCACTCCGCTACCCTGTCACTGCATAGCGCTGTCTTGACTGACTTGAAACTCAGTCAACATTTTCCACTTTTTATCATTAACAACTAGATAATGGCCCATGTCACTCTAATTATAGCCCAGAAAAAAAAGTCCTCGAATGTCTTTAAACAGTGTTTTAAACTGCAGTAGTGTGAATAATTTTAATTACTCAGTTTCAGTTCATTACTCATTCATTTATTCATGTATTCACTGCCTTTACCTGATAATTACTTTACTTGTTATTAATGGTCATGTAGGAATTGAGTCAAAGCCAGTATGCAGTGAAGGAAATAAAGTAAAGCCCCAGCTGACAGGTTGCCAGTCCACTGCAGCAAATCACTGTTGATGCTGTAAACACACTGATGCTTTTGACTATTAACAATAAAATCTTCACATGTTGAGAAACAATTCTGCTGTTAAGGTGATAAAACAAGTAGAAAAGAGAGAAATGCCATATTTTATATCCCTGAGTTGTTGCCTTTTTCTGAAGATATGCAGATTGTAAAAAAAAAAAAAAAAAAAAGAAATAAATAAAAAATGAAAAATTAATACCTTCATCTCAGAACTTCTACACTTTTATCTGACACCAAGGGCATTTTAGATCAAATAACAATGACTCTCCCTGATCAGTAGGCAGAATGCACCACCCAGGAAGCGAAGATGTGACACCTGTCAGTGGCAATGCACGAGCAGAGTCAGTAACTGACTGGTTATAAGCTGTGGACTTTGAGCGCCGGGGCTACTGAGCCACCATGTTCAGGAGGCCTTTGATCAGTCTCCATCCCTGGCCAGTCAGATGAGCAGGCACCGAGGCAGAACAGGCCCTTTGAAGATCTCAATCATCTGTTACTGATAAGGCTATTATGTTGTTGCTCTTTGCCTTCAAGGCCGTAATCAAATGTGACAGAGACTGCCCTGCTGCTGCTCCCACAGAGAGGCAATGAGGTGTACACCAGCAGGATTCTGACAGGGAAGGCTAAAGGGTGGGAAAACCCAAAGAATTATTAGATATTTTCATTTTGGTGGCGAAAATCTGGCAAACCAGCTGCAGAGCTAGCGACCGAATTATCCTAGTGTCTGCAGGCAAAATCTAGCAAGGTGTCAGCCAGATGCAGTGGGGTTTCAGTGATACATGACACGTGGCAACAGAATGTCTCCTTTCCCAGGGGTTGCAAGAGGAAAATTGACATATTTCTGTGTTTAATATATGATATTTTGCTTCTGCTGCGCTGCAGGCTGTTTTGAAGGCAACAGGTGCAGGTGCGAGGTGCTTGAGCTCGTACACACGTCATTACACTAAATGCCTATCAAACTGTTCCCTTTATTTCTAGCTGTGGTTTTCCTCTTCAAGTTGTCAAGCCACAAACCCCAAAAGAATACCTTTCCTTCAGGAGAATCAAAGCCTTCTACAGAGGAAAGGCTTTTATTTTGAAATGCCAGCTTGAATAAATCATGAGCCCCTCTTAATGAATATGCCATACATGTGTTCGGAAACTTGTGCTCAGATGCCTTTAATGTGTTATTAGTTGTCTCTCAGATGAAGTCTTATGCATAATTCTCTCAGCTACTGCCGCCTCTCTGTATAAACATGAATCAGAATCAAACAAAATCAGTCAGATCACATCTAATTACAGGCTGCATCGTCCTGACTCTGTGTAATATGGTCATTTATTATTTTTTTAAAAGTGGGGATATCTTCTTGCTGATTCATTGAATATTGATTTTATGTTGTTGAATTTCTTTTGTTCTGGTGGTCCATGTAGTTTCCATGACACTAGCTGAGCTCACTGCTCTTTCATCATTTTTATATTAAAACAAATCAATCTTTCTGACATCACAATAAGCTCAGAGAGAGAGAGAGACAGGAGAAGAATAACAAGCGTGAGACTTGAGAAGAAAAAAAAAGAGCCAGTTTTCTTTCTAATCTTCTCCATCACACTCCTAAAATCCAATGGATTAGGCTCTGCAACCCTGAGCTCACTATCATAGTGGAGACTAATGGTGCATGAAACATCTCTTATCACCTTCATTTCATTTCTGCTATTCATGCCAAGCTTTCTCGCTCAGGCTCTTTAAAATTTTAGGAGGTGCTTCAGCCGTGCACATGCAGGAGTTTTGTGAGGAAGGTAGCAATATTTGCTTTTGAAATTTGCGCTTTAAAGAGAGATGGAATAAAACAGACGCCTGGTTCAAATCCTTGCTGAGGAAGAAAAGAGGGCGGTAGTCAGTAAACAATACGCTTAGTGAGGACAGATAAACATGAGTTCAGGAAATGGAAGAGAAACCAGACAGGGCAGAGCTGAAGGTCATCAATCCATCATCTGCTTAAATAACTAAAATGGAAATCAAAGAACAATAAAACAGGGAATCAATAGCAACTGAAGCTCAGGGATCAGACCCACTCCTTTGACAGGGATTATCAGCCAAGCTCACTGACTTTTAAATGGCAAGCACGGCAGAGAGCTCTGCCAGCAATGCAACTAGCCACAGCTATTTCACGCACATTTCTCTCCGCCCTGTCTGGCTGTTCCTTCAGGCAATGACCTTTGCAGTAATATTTCCATAGACATGCTGTTAATGGACAGGGCTGACATATAAGTATGCTTTGACATCAAGGATTATAAAAACCACAGTCATTGACAGTGTGTTCAGGGGGAAAAAGTGCCTGTTTCTGTCACAGATTTTGGTCTCAGGGCAGTTGTTTCCTCACTTGATTAGATGATTAGCAGTAATTAGATAATGACAGTCTAATTATGTGATTGCAGTATGAAAAAAAAGAGTAGAAATGTAGCAAAATTCAGTAATAATGGTTGTGATAATTGTTATTCCTTGATTGTGGCTCTTGTTCATGACTCTTTAGTTTAAAACCCTACTCACCTTTCCTGTACATGTGAACAATCCCTGTGTTAACTTTAATAGACAGCACTAAAAATTACTCTCCATTTGACAATTATTTACTATATAAGATAATATGGATTTCATTTAACTGATCATCTTTTAAGGTTTATTTAGTACTTTGTTGTTAATATTTGCTGCAAATTTACAGTTCTAAACTGCAGTTTAAAGGGCTACATTTGCAAAAACATATTGAATCTTCATGAAGCGTTTAAATATCACACCACATCAAATAAACTTATGATATCTTTATCATCATTCATGAATTACAGAAATGAGTAATACATTTTTCTAAATTATAAAATTTTATCGTTTTATTTTCATCTGAGAATAAGTGCAGCTAACTCAGGTAATTTTTCATTTTTATTCCTTGTATGGTAAAATTTACCCTTCACAGACATTACATAATTCATCCAATTTATCAAGGCCTGTGCTCTTTCCATATGAGTAATGGCTAATCAATACCAGTAATGATCATTAATAGTTCACATTAGCTATAATCTCATATTGGCTTGGTTGACTGAGCAGCCTAAATAGGCATTTGAAAGTGGTTGAAAATCCAAACACTTGCAGATATGGCCTTTGAAAATGCATACTTTGTTCATCAACTATTAACTATGTTTACAGTGCCATTTATAAGAGATACAGTGTATTAAAACAACCAATGGAATAATGTACAATGAATACAAATCATTAACATAAAGAAAAACCCACATTTGTTGATTTGTTGATTTTACTTTGTTTGCAATAAATTGGTTTGAAGTAGGTGCAAGTGGTTTGTTTTATTCATATACCTTCAAGTTAATTAATGCTGATGCTCCAGTGTCTGGTCAACAGGTCCTCAACATTCAAGTGAAAATGCAATGCTTTCAGTATGCATTCAGTTTGATTACCGAAAACATGGAAACTTAATTGCACTCATTGTTATGCGTTGTCACTTCACTGGTCAACATGCTGCTGAATATCAATGAGCTCCTGATAAATCATGTCTGTGCTAAACACTCTGAGGAAGAGAAAGGCAATTGCCCAAAGTTGCTCCAAGGACAAAAAAATCTAAATAAGACTCTAACATGTGCTAAGTGGGAATCAGACCGAGGATAGGTGAAAATTGGGATTGCAAATTGTTTTATAACTATTCAGTCCTGACAAATTAAGTTAAATATGGCTGATGTTGCCCAGTTTAATGTCTCTTTTCTTCTGATGTTCATGGTCTTAATTATTTTCACATTTTCTTCCATCACAGCTAATATCTGCAGAGTTTCTCACAGTGAAGAGTATGGATTGGTTCCATTAGTCCTGATTTACTTTAGTTACTAAGCCAACAGAAAAAGACACTTTGATTTAAGGGCGGAACTACTTTATAAACAAAAATCACTTATCAGCTTTACTGTTGCCTTACTTTCCTTCAAAAAAATAACTTTCCTGCATTATAAGCAATAGCAGGGCTAAAAAGAATGGGTTCTATTAATAATTCATTTTAGTTTTCATCTGTATGGTGAAGTAAACAAAGCTCTAAACTCAGTATGCCTGCATGAAGAGAGAGACACATGTTCTACTGTTAATATATGTTGATAAGGTTGCAGCTCGCAAAAGAAGTGATGATAATCAGTCAGCAGCTCAGTAAATATCCTAAACAATGAAGTGAGAAAGCATAAGCACAACACCAGATAATGGCAATGTGAAAAAATTACCTATTTTACCCATTAATAACAAATTAAAAATGTCACCTATTTTTAAAAGGCTAATTTTATTGAAAGGCAAGTCAGACTAAAGGTTATTTTTAACCAAAAAAACGAAGAAAAGTGAATTAAGTGTTCAAATAGGTCATGAATATTTGTTTGCCTTTTGTCAACAAAAATCAATTCCTGCCCAATCTTAGGAACATTACTCTTTGCTTGATGTTCCATTTTCATTATGCTGATAAAAATACAAATTATCACCAGTAACTTTAAATAGGCATTAATGATTTTTCATGTGATCCAGAGGAACAAATAACAGTTTTCAGGCCAGTGCTGTGCCCACAGGTCTTTTGGTCTGGTTGCATGAAGTAACAAGTATTTCTACCAATTAGACAGTATGTTTAGCCTCCAAGACAAAACCCAGGGGGGGAAGTGCACATCTCCAGGGACTTAATATTGTTATCAAAAAATGTTGGTGACCTACAGTAAGAGTATGTTGTTTGTAGAGATTTAAATTAATAAATAAAAGAGCCATGAATAGATAACACAGTGACCTGCGTTCCCAGTGAAACTGTGTCCTTGGTCTGCTGTTACTTATTATTTTACAGTCAAGTTTTGTTTGAATTTAATTAATCTTGCATCATTTCTTTTCTCATTAATTTTCAATACTCTTTTCAGACTGAGTCCTCATGAACTTTTAGCTGAACTGGTGTTTTTTTTTCTTTTTCTTTTTGAGTGGTTTTCTATCTTGTGCAAAGTTCCTCCACAAGCCCAACACTACTAAACATTTATCCCCACAGGCTCAGAGTAAACATTCATATGAGGTTATGCAGTTGGCTAGCTAAGGCCTTTAACATACAGTGCAGTGGAAAACGCAAATTTACTTTGGCTGCAAACACACAAGAAAAACAGAATACTGTCAGCCATTTCCGTAAAATTGGGAAGAACTGTGACAGCAACTTTGTAGGAATATTTCAGGGATAATGCAGACCATCAGAGAAGCAGCCGGGTCTTTGGGCCAATGGTCCATGAGCTGTTTAATGAGGACTTGGGGATTCTCCTTCCACAGCTCAAAGGGCCATATGGCTTACAGCAGCTGCTCGCCATGACTGCTAATCGCATGTGGCGCTCACAGCTCACAGCGATCGTAACTATAGCACCGCTTTATGGTAGATGTACAATTAAGTGTTCAGAAAATATGCTAAACACTTACATTCTCAAGTCTCTGCTTCCTCAAACTTTCGCACTTCAGCTGCTTTTCTTTATTTGGTACAGCATCGTTGAATGTCTTTGTAAATCCAATCTTTGCTTCCTTTTTCTGTCACAGGTTCTTCAAACAGTGACATGTTTCATCTTTTGCATTGACTGTTGTCTTAACATACATTAATTCGCACATTAATCTGCTACGAGAGACGTGGTGACAACGCATAGACAACAATCTGTTTCATTACCTCATATATCCTTGTGAGAAGGTCATCTTTGACATTGAATAAAGGTAAAATGATAATAGTAATTACCATGTCATGATCTTATTTGCAACAACATTCATTAACTTAAATGGAGAGCAGCTCAACAACCAGTGTATGAATGAAACCAGAAAGAACTGTGCAAGAGTAAGTTAAAAGGTGTGCAAAAAGGTTGCATTAAGGTAGTTTCATCTATAAAGGAATAGTTCTTAAAAACTCACACCACAGGTTAAATAATGTTCTTGCAATTACAGATGTTCTTAATTTCCCCAAATTCACTGTTGCTTCTTTAAACAGGTGTTAATAATGGATGAAACATGTAATGTTTCACTTCTTACGTGCAGTTCTGGGATTTCCACAGTGTTATTCACCCACTTGTTTTGTGCAGCACAGTTTAAAGTGCCTGTCATTTTCCAAATATTTCGTCTGATCTTTCAACTAGTAACAGGGGAGCAGCTGAGAACAGTAGTCACTGTACTGTAATGTTGTAACAATTCATGTTTTTCCTGTATTTTTTTAACTGAAGATGTCTTTCTAGGACATACAGAAAGCTGTTTCCATCAGTGCTCAAAATAAAAAGGCACATACAGTAACTAATCAAGAATGCTATCGTGCATCCTCTCTGCGCAGAACTAAATTCAGCCCCTGCCAAACACACACAAAGCAGGGCAGGCTGTACAGAATGAGAATGTCATGGCTCACAAAGAGTAGTGCCCCATTTTCGTCAGCCAACTGTGGAATTGTAGGATACGAAATGAAACCCCCCCTCTCTTGCATCAATATAGTGCAATTACGGGTGTCAGAGAGATTGCTCATGCAACCAAGCAATCCATATTTCTGTCACTTGCCACATCTCAAATGCAATCAGAGACACAATGGAGAATGCTTGATACTGGCAAGCACATTGTGTCTTTTTTTTTTCTTTAAACAGAAACTAACGTCGACACACTCTGAACACCATGAAGGGCCTGATGTCCTTTACTGTATATGACGAGCCAGAAAAGCCATAATAACCATAGCTAACGGTATTAATTCAGTGAGAAATATTTCATTTTTGTTGAAAAAATCATGAAGGAAAAAGGGGAAATTGATATAGGGCATGAATATGGTGCTGGGAGCTTCACTTTTCATGGTTCCTCAAAAATCATACACCAGAGTGTAATGAAGTCAAGGCTTGATCAAAAACTTGGAGAGAGGAGAAATGGAGCAGAACTAAGCATCTGGAAACAGCAAAGAATAGTTCCCTGAAGGTGCTCAGCATAACCACAGGAGAGCAGGGCCAGTTTGCTTGGTCTCTCACTGGGAACGTAACTGTGATTAATGACTGCTATTTAAATAACTGTTTGTTTTGCCATGAGAGGACACCACTGTGACTGTGCAAGGTGTTTCACACAACTGGTATTTTTATCTGTGTATTTTTCTTGTGTTGGTGACTTCATGTATGCTCTAATACCTGCGACTACTATGCAGGTTGAACAGTTTCACACTCTGTGGATAGTTTTTCCTCCATACCACTCCACATCACTGATAGATAATTTATCAGTGGCAATTATCTGGGTTAATTCATTTAAAGGGTTCATTAAGATATTTAACTGAACAAATTAGCATTGGCGTGTGACCCATTGTCATCGACATCAATCATGGTGGAGGCTGGTTGAAAGATATGGACAGCTTTGATTCATCATGACCTGGACATGAGGTCACTCATTAAGCCAATCTGCAATTCTGTAGTCCGTCAAATGAAGCAAATCCACTTCTGTCAAAGGAGCATGACATTTTCACAATTAAGCTTTATAAAGAAAAAAGGTATGACTATCTATTACAATTTAAAGCCATACAAGAAGGATTTAACGCAAGATATTAAAGTTTTTTTTATAGCTCAAAACACCAATGATATGGTGTATAAAAGCATAAACTTTGGTTTATTTGTAATAAAATACAATATTAGAACAGAAACAAAGCACATCAGTCTGCAATAAGTTTCACTGTATTGTCTGTTGTGCCTGAGCCATAAAAAATAGTTGGGAGTTATTGTCAATGTCTAAGTTTGAAAAAAATAAGACAAAATGTACTATGTAATAAGGTATATAATGTTATAAATAAGTTATTTTCTGCAGTGTATATGCACTATTTAGTTCCATGTGTTTAATCTATTATTGTTTAATAATATTGTTTAATCCCCAAAGCAGTTAGGCTGTTGCAGACTTGTACATCAAATTGCTCCTCTCAGTCTTTTTATTGTTATATTCCATGTACATTCCTTTGTTACATGATGTGATGCTATCATGGTGTTTCTGTAAGTGGTGCCATCACTGCATGTACTGTGAGAATATGACTTGTGGATATAACTCTGGAACAACAATAACAAGTTATGAGTGCTTTACATGAGTATAATTTTTAATGCTACAAATAGTAGAATAAAGTAAATTAAGATAATTATAAGTACAAATATGTGCAATACAATATATAAAAAGATAAAAATTAAACAATAAAAATAAACACACAAAACATAAATAGATGAAAAAAAGTCCTATTTTAAAAAATTGAAGGGCTTTAAAAGACATTGTCTTAAATCCTTTGATTTTCAGGCCAAAGAAAATCAGAAAACCCCTCACTCAAAATATGAAAATCTCATGGGACCATCAAACCTGGGATACAGATCAAAGTGAGGCCATTGAATGCTTTGAATGTGAATCATTAAAATCTTATAATCAACTCTGAAACTGACTTGTAACCAGTGGAAAGAAGTAATACCAGGTAATATGATCTTATATCTGTAAAAATATTTAAAGCTCAGTTACTGGATTTTGTAATTCACAGATTCAAAATTTAGAGTAAGTCTCATTGGAGTATTACCACTGATGTTTGCTTTGATCTTATTATCAGACAAATTTTAAGATATATCAGTGATGATAATTTTTACATACAAATCACCAGAACTAAGCCCATAGTTGTATTTCAAGAGAACTTAAACATACTGAAAAATATTAAGGTTTCTTGTCTTTGCATACCTTTAGAGAAGCTGACAGGTCGGTAAAGCCAAACAAAGTGGCAAGAAGGTTAGTAATAGTTTTGAGAACATCCACATATTATTTGCACGGCTGCCTGGTTTTGTGGATATAAGGCAATGAATCTCTCTTGCTAAGTCTTTAATATTTAGAGAGCCCTGGTTCTTGTGGGAAAAGAGATAATAGAGTGAGGTGGAAGAGAAAAAAGATAACTGTAAGAGGTATAAGAAATGTCATTTCCTATCAGGCAGTAATCTTTCTCTATAGATTTATGAGAAAGTAGTTTGGCTGTGCTGACGGCCCAGGGCAATGTGCCTGACCTGCAGTACAAACTCTTCAGAGAACTCCAACCAAGTCAGCTGTAAATGCAGAAATTTCCATAAAAGAAAAAAAAGTGGACTCTAAACAGAGAAACAAAACTGCAAGGAGATTTAGGCATTATTTAAAAGTGTAATTAGAAATGCCTGATGAGCTTATTTGTCTAACCGATGACTAGAATTCTTCTAATTCTCTCTTTTTATTTACTCATTTAATGAAAATGACACATCAGTTTAACCATAATAAACCAAAAACACAGCAAGTTTAATAAAGATACATAACAGAAGATATCTTTGAGCTTACCAACCAGACAAACCTGTTTAGTTGTCTGATCTTATTAAGGGAATACAAAAGAAATAATGCTTCCTGCCTAAAACATATCCTAAAAAAACCCCTAAGTTTAGAGTTTAATGTTGGCCCACACAGAAGTTGGATGAGAGGCTGAAAACAAAAAAAATTAAATAAATAAAATGTAGTGTGTAAGGTTACATTTTTTAACCACAGGGAGCTGTGTTGGATGCAGTGGTCATTTAAATTCTGCCTTTCTAAGGAAGACTAATTTCTTCTTTGGAGTAAAATAAAGTAAATATTTGAGGTCCCCCAAGGAATCATCCTGGGACCTTTGCTGTTCAGTGTTTTTGAGCTGCTTCTGCCAAATATTTTTTCACTGTGTTTTTTAATGTCATAACTGCGTGGGACACCCAGTTGTATATTTCTGTTTTACCTACAGATACTTTAAACAGCATTAATTGACTGGCTAGTGGCAATGATCACACCATCCTTTGACTGTAACAAGAGTTGGTTCAGGCAGACATTGCCGCAGCTCAGGGTCACAAATAGAAGGCTGTCTACTTCTTTTAAATCCCTGGCCAAGGTATGAAGGGATTCAGAGGGGCACGGTGAGTCTTAGTGGCTGATGGCTAGAGTTTGCTTCCAGTGATGACTGTTGATGTAGATGGTGAGAGTGACAAGGGCATCCAGGTCTGAGAAAAAACTCCTGGGTAACAAGTTCATCGTTAATGAGATCAGACAAGCCATTATAATATAGATTGTACAGTGAAGGAGCATCCCACTTACTTTCTGTAGGGGCTATTCTGAACTGCATGTGAGTTGGGAAATGATTTATGTGACATAGGATTGCTTGTAGGAAAAAGAGCGAAGGCTGGAGCTCACAGATTATGGGTAACCAAGATGAAGCGTGGGCTTGGTTGGAGAGCTGCTGGATCTGCCCATAGATGGTTTTAAGGATACTTATGGCAGGCAGAAGCCCTTCTGAAGGCTCCCTGCAATGAAGGTAAGCTTCTTCTTATAAAAGTGTACAGCACAGTGCTGCAGGTTCTTCAGACAGAGAATCAGAGTTGATTGGGTTCGTGCTGGCCAGACTATTCAGTAAAGGCCTAGTGAAAACAGATTTGAACCCAATGCAAGCAAAGGTTTGACAGGCAAAGGTTAAAACCAGGCTTCAGAGCTGTAGTCCAAGAGGCAGGCAGGGAGCCAAACTGAGGCAGAACACGGTGGAAATGCTAAGGCAGAAGCAAAACAGACAGCCTTAAGATAAATGGAAGTAGGCAGGTGTGTATGTAACAGGGCTGATGGGTAGGTGGAAACAGATGTTTAGGTGGGCAGAGAAGGTAAGGTGACAGGGAATAGCAGGAACACAGGGGCTGGGGATGGCAGGATCTGAATGATGGTGGTAAGTAAATGACGGGGAAAAGGAAACAAGGAACAGGTGAAACTAAGTATTGGCTGACATTATGACAGTTTATGTGTGTGGTTCTCATTCACTGACACCACCAGGTGCAAGAGTAACCAGGAGGCCTGAGACCATTGTTAGCATCTTAGCAAAAACTACCGGAGGCATATTTGTGGTTTTATTCTAACATATATTACATTCCTGCATTCAAAGTCGGTAACTGATGGGATAAAACAGAACAAAGACTTTTACCGAAATCTGCAAAGAGTATAAAAAACAGTTATTTTAATGTCATTACAAATAGTGCTGTCACTGTTGATACATTTTTTTGATTAGATTCTCATCTTTATTACAGAGCTTAATCTCTTTTTTACATTTCTCTGGGGAGCAATTTGATTTGAATTTTTCAATACAGAAAGGCAATAAAGATGTAAAATACAAAATAAGTGGGTGACGCAGTGTCTCCGTCCCTCTTTGGTAAGACCACTGCATGTTAAGCCTGTCAAGAGACTTGTGGAGGGAAAATGAAGGTGATGGATGTTACTCTCAAAAGTATTATCTTGCAAAGTTTTAGGCTGCTGCGGCATTTTTCACAGGGTAATTTTCCTCTCTGATAAGTAGGGGTGCAGAGGTAGGAAAGTGACTTTCCCCACTACGTCCTCTTTTCCTTTCTAGAAGCCAGATTCTGCTTTTAAGCAACTAAAAGCATAAAACGTTGACAGAATTTTGATGTAATGAAAATTCTGTCGATACAGGACAAAGTGCCTTGTGAACTAGATTGCATTGACAACTCAACTGTGACCAATTCAAAACTTCCTCTTTATTTGCCACTACTCACAGAGATGACAGCAAGGAACAAACAAAAGAAAAACTGCTGCAAATTTCATTGGAGTTGTAATAGCAGCATGTACAGCATATAACTGGAAGGAGAACAGGAGAAACAAGGGCAAAAAC
Organism: Acanthurus leucopareius; assembly: GCA_029814765.1. Classification (NCBI taxonomy): domain Eukaryota; kingdom Metazoa; phylum Chordata; class Actinopteri; order Acanthuriformes; family Acanthuridae; genus Acanthurus; species Acanthurus leucopareius. Next base: position 10,447,662 of record JAQMCX010000003.1, on the reverse strand, counting down.
AGGTTGTTAAAGTTTCATTTTATTCAGTGCTACCTGCTTTATTTTATCAATAGAAACCAATTCTCCTAGGCAGGGGTGCACCAACAAGGATGATTTTTTTTTTTTTTTAACTCTGATTAAATTATGATTTAACTTTAAACTGTGTTTCACCAAACTTAAAAATAGTGTAATATTAAAGACCATTGAATTAAGCCCTTTTCTTAATCTTAATGTTTTTTTTTATTGTTGCACGTAAATTTTAAACTGCAATTAAAAATGTAATCAAGTAATAACTTAGCCTTACAATTAAGGAGGTTTCATCTGTGAAATGGCGGCTCTTTTATGACAAATTGCGCAAAAAAATAAAGTTCCCCAAAGAAAGTTCGGAGACGGACTCAACCACATTTTCAGCCAAAATTAAATGCATCCTTTGATCCAGCCAACAAGTTTTTATCAGTGAAGGAGAAACTAGAGGTCCCCTGTCGGCTCAAGCAGGTCAACTAATTTTTTTAACTTGCTACCTAAAATGAATTTTTTTTTTTTTGTTTAAAATTCAAAGCAGCAAAAAGTTTTCCACTCTCCTTTATACTAATTAAAGGAGGGTGGAATTTTTTAAAGTCTCGAGAGCACGCAAATGTGTTAATTTATTTCAATTTGACGAAGTAGGTATCTCATTACTGATTAAACTCCACATACAGTGATCCTGGTTTGCATGTACAAGCTTAGATTTACCAAAGGCAGAGTCATTTTTCCTGGTAATCGTGCAAACAAGCTCTGCTTAATTTTAAATCTGGACTTACTCAATCTAAACCTAGTATCTGTGAACCTGATCTCTGATCAGACCCAGTCTCAGATTAAATCGATCATCATTGGTAGCTGTGTGGCCTATTACACCCACTACATCCATAAAATTAATTTATCATGTAACTCCTGATTTTCACAACTCTATTTTAGTATTATTTGAAGTAATAGGTCTCATAGGATTTTTAAACCAGTACAGTAGTTTTAAAGTATGCAAATGAAGCTAATTTAACAAACCTTTTGGGTGTTCTCATCTTAACTCATCTCTCCCCAGTGCTCTCCCTCCTGGCTTGCTGTCGTTGTCGGGTCTGCTGTGCGACGTTCCCCTGCAGACAGCGAGTGTCAGGTCTGATTGTCAGGGCAAAGGGAAGATCTTACTTTGTAGCTGAAGTGCTTTCTCAGTTGCTGGTCTCTCCAAGCCACCGAACACTACATTAGAGTGCATCTAATGCCTCTGGTGGGGATCTTTTCCATGCCGTCGCTGTGATTTCTTCAACGCCCCTCTCTAAGTTGGGCTCTGAATCCGATTCACCCTGTCACTTTTCTTTATCCTATCTCTGCATGAAATATACTAAATCCTTAGTGTGCTGTTTTTGTCAGCTTACTTTGGTGTTTTGCAAAGATCATTTGTAAAGATTTAGAGTACAGCCAATAGATAACAATATTTATGATACAAAGCAATAAACACTTCAAGTGTCTTGTGTAAGTACAATGAAAAATGTTAAGTGGTAAGGTAACAGATAGGGTTTTTTTCAGTTATGTATCAGTAATCATGGGGCCCAGTGACTTCATTATCAGGTAATAAGGAAGGAAGAAACTTAGAAAACGGGGCAGGAATATCTATTTAAAATGAAAATATCAGTCTGATTCATTTCATGAAAAAGCAAACAAATAATACTCAGGGAATTTGCAAGATAAAGCACTTTCAGTATGAATTTTTTCTCTGTAATCTGGGGACCAAAACCATATCGGCTTATAAATGAGCTAAGCTTAAAAAAATGTGCCTTTATGAAATAGCTATTTTTATGTTTTTAAAATGACAGTAAAACTGGGAAACTGCAATGTTTGCAGTGTTTTATCTTTTGGTTTCCAATTTAAGATCCATGTGACAATCACTACTAATGTTAGTTAAAGAACCTAGACAAACTTTTTGTCTGTATCATCTATTTAGAATCAGTATTGGAGCTGAATGCATCGATTTTCATTCAAACAGAAGTTTATTAGAGAAAATACAGAACAAAGAACAGTACAGAAAGCTATACATAAATAAAACAAAAGACAGCATCTTCACTTTGCTTTATGTTTTTTGAAAAGGCATGACTCATTAAGAACAAGGTAATGGCTGCTGTTGTGATCAGGACAAAGTGGTGAAAATGTGTTAAAAAATCTCTTGTTACCTTGTAACTTCAGGGTGTGTGGGCTTTGGAATAAAATGTTCACTTTTTACTCATTTAAATGTAATTACAATGCAATTTTATTCATGGTATAGGCTAATGTAAGTAATGACATATTTCCATTTTTACTGTGTAAAAGTGCCACATATAATTTAAAACCCACACATGACTCAGTTATTGTGAAAAGACATGGAGACTAAGTCTGCTGGTGCTCTGTTTCCACCCCCTGATTACTTAATAAGTAGGCAGTTTGACCAAGATATTAACACTACAATTTGTTACTGTAATGTAGACGATAGGAAAAAGAGAGACTGCTGTAACTTTTTTTTAAATTGTCTTTTTTTACACAGTATGTAATATCAAAGTCTATAACAGCTCAGTCAAATGAGAACACAAGCTATTTAAGGCCCTTATTGACCTGTAACATACAAGTGGAGGTCTGCTGTCTTCCTTGATTTCTCTGTTAACCTTTTAATGTTGTGGGTTCATCCAATCTTGTGCTGTCCCTTGATCCCTGGTGGTGTAGGTAGAGGGTCATATCTTCACTAACGGCAAGAGAGGTGAGAATACCATCGCCTTAATTGTCTCCATTTTTTATTTCAGGATATTAATTAGAAAGTCTGGTCTAATTTGTAGAAAGGTTAGCAGTGGAGCAGTGACTTAATTTGTGCAGAAAACTAAGCACACACCCTTTCTCCCTTCCTTTTTCTCCCTCCTCCTCCTCTGTCTGTCTGCTGTCTCTTAATTACAAACATGATGGACATGAGGGCATAACAGTCATGGTTCCCCAAAAAGAGCTCTGTTTTTCTGAGGCATCCCAAGTTTTGACTTGTTTGGAGCTGCAGATTTGAAGATAACTGAATTGTCACATCAACAGCATTCAACAGAACACCGATCTCATCTCTGATCTCTAATAATCACTGAGCTCCACTGATGTCGTCCCTCCCGGCAAACACACAGATATTTAATGGGAGTAACACTGTGTTTACAACTGCTAGCACAAATGTGATTGTCAAGCTCAACAAAGCCTGGCGTGATTCCTGTCGCTCTGAATTGCTTACATGCCCACATAAGTCAAAGCCAGAGAAATATGGAGGAGGTATGAGGCGCCTCTGCTGTCTTTTACATGGGAGGAGGTTATAAAAGACAAGACCTGGCAATTGATCAGTCTGTTGGAGCCTTTTGTGCTGCAGTGGTGACTCAAGGATCAGATGTTTAGGGGTGTTCAGCCCACATACGTGTAAAATACGACTGTGAATGGTATGTTTTGTTTTGTTTTTGGAAAGTAGACAGCTACCAAGTGTGCAATGCAAGCAGACTAGCTCAGAGTGGTGAGATTAGCTGATAATATCTGAGCTAGTTAGCACAATGTTAAAATTACCTTTTATCAACACTAATTACACCATGGAATAGAGACTTTCTAGTCAGTGTTTCGTCTGCAATGGCCTTGAGGTGTGGTCTGAACCCCCCCTGAGAGAAACAAAATATTTTTTAATGCTATTTACCTGGTGCACTTGTTTCATTGCAGCCCAACATCTTGGAGTCTTTACTGCTTCATTTACAGTTGTTTTTTGTCTCCTCTCCTCTTCCTGTGCTTCACCATTCCTTGAATGTCTGTCCCCTCCAGAGTCAACAGAGAGAGGAGACAGGTAAAGTTACCCGAGTAAGTGATAAGCTCTCAGTTGGAGAGCTTTTATCTCACATTATTTAACTGAATGTGAGATAAAAGCTCTCCAACTGAGGCAAATCATTAATGTAAATTGTCCAAAAACAAAGATGGTTTAAAGTCTAATTTTCAAAACCTAACCTGAAACTGGCCACAACGTTTTCTTGGGGATAATGAGATGTGCGTGTGCAATTAAGATGCGCGTGTGCACCTTTAAAAACAGTCTAAAAATACTTATGATATGCTGACTGACTTGGCCATGAGAGCTTGTTTCATCAGCTTGATTTACTCATTTAAAATACTGATAGTGGAGGAAAAGTTAATTTTATAAAATATCTGTGCACATGTGCTGAAGACTTTAATGGCTGGTAAGAAAGCTAAGAGGCAATTATCTCAGCAAACAGGGTATCACCTGTTAAATAATGAGATTTAGAGGAGCTGGTATCACTGTTAGAGTTTTAGCTTCTGACAGGTTCAGGCAACTTGTTTCCTTTTGTTTTTATACTAAACTAAGCTAACAAGATGCTGCCTGCAGCTTTAAATTCACCAAATGGACATTTGAGTGGTATTAATGCTTTCACCTAACTATTTGTAAGAAAGCCATTAAACACATTTCCCAAAAAATGTAGAACTGTTTCTGTAAAATTGAGTACCTAAACTGCTGGTTTTCTTCTCATTACTGTCTGAATAAAACCAGGCAGAGCAAAGCAGACAGGGTGAGCTATGTGAACGGTTTAAATTTGACTTGAAGTTGGTCTGGTGTGACATCACTGTCTGGCAGAGGCAAAGAACAGAAATGCCTCCATAAATCTGGGGAACTGCCAGGAGAAGAGCAGATTATGGGGCCATAACACAAGCCCGTCAGTGCATTTAAGTGTTAATTATTCATTTTTTTTCTTCCCTCATAAATTTTAACTGCAAGCTTTTGTGATTAAAACAAAATATCTCCACGAGAACATCCTTTGGGAACTGACATCCTTAAAGCCCTTTAAAGAATAGTGAATAATGATGGTGCTCTCATAAAAAAACGATCCCTGGAGGATCCTGTCTATTTTTTACTCTTTAGCTGCAGATGAGCTGTTGTTTTTGAGTCCATTTGTGCCCAGAGAGAGTGAGCAAACAATCACCAGGCACGTAAAACACACAACAATGGAACTGTATGTGGTCATAAAATACACCGTAGCCTCTGGGAGCTCTAACTGCCTAATGATCAAGTTAGTGTACATTTTATGGGCTCTATCAGGTGGAGGTGTATAGACAGCAATTTCCCTCTTAATTCGTTTAGAGGATGGTTAATTTGATGGCTATTCAAAGACAGTAATAATCTACTTATCCTTCACATAGCTAATTTCCAACCAATATACTCCCTCCCCTCTCTAACACACACACAAAGACAAACACACACACCTAGGCAGACACACACAAAGACATAGCCTAATCAGGGACAGAACATAAACTTGTTCTACCACTTGATCAGCAGTCTGGATGTATAAGTTTTTACATTATTTTTGGATTGTGTGTGTACATACAGCCTACTGCTGAATCAGATATGACCAAAATTTTGTAACTGTCCATCAGTACCTGCCACTAGATGTCACAATATCAACACCAGGTGGTACAGCACTTCACCCAGTACCAAATATGCAGCCCTGAATCATCAGTATTGTTACAGACTTGCTGCTAAAGGTAAAACACTGCAGCTCTTACTCTCTTTCCTAAAGGCAAAACTCGTGCCTCCTTCCCCCGCTGTCTCTCCTGTCCTCTTCAGCCAGCAAGAATCTCCTTTAAATGCATGACACAAGCCGTGCAGATCAGCTTTAACAAAAAATAATATGTGACGGAAAGGAATTTCCTCAAGATATTGTTCAACGTAATTAGGAGATAACATTGGAGTCGGCACACTGTGACGACCCTGGTGTGAACATGTAGGTTATTACACGTTCAAGAAAGTGAAAGTGTGTCGAATCGTGTTCCAGCTTTATCTGCAGCCTGAAGATTTCATGTGAACCACCTGAATGTGGCTTTGATGAGAGACCTGAAACATCTCGCTGCTGTTCTGACAGAAATAGAACGATGCTGATTTTTTTTTTTTTTTCCTGAAACAGATCACTGATAAAGAAAACTATGCTTTGGGAGGATAATTTTCGGATTAATCTTACATATGACAAGCGATATTCCTTTTTGAACACATGGATAAAGAGAGTCAGAGATTCCTTTTTTGTCAACATGGATTTCTGTCGAGGCTATCATGCACTGAATTCCATGCGGACATTATGGCTCTTTCTCAGAACTTGGCCACATTTCCATAACTTTTATTTTTCACGCCTGTGCCTGGGTTTGTACTGACCCCATGCATCCTTTGGGATCTTTGATTCTTTGTACACTGAGACCTGAATGCAAAAACAGTGTCTTTTGATTGAGAAGCAGCACAGATCTATACAGGAGTGAGTGTGGACAGTTTCAAGGTCCTTTTCTGCAGGAAGATGTTCATGTAACCCCCTTTGCTAATTCAGGAGAAGAAACCAGAGGTGACAGCTTTGAAGATGGGTTCACTGCTGGATAGGAATCTCCACCATGTCAGTCATGACATGCATACGTAATGTAACATATAAGCATCTCACATTGAAAATAATATTACAAAGACAAAACACTGTCATGTATGGTTCCCATTTTGAAGGTTTGGCACAATGCTTGGTGTGTTGTTTGTGTGATGGCAAGCCTCCAGTCCAAAACAGCCAAATGTTGGTAATAAAATTTCACTATTTGAATTTCACAGATGATTTGTTGGGAAACATCTACAATGCTGCTGCTGCAGTTTCTGACTGACAGTATTAAATCTCCCCTTTTGAAACTGTAACATTATACTGATAGCTGTCATTTGCTTTGTGAAAAAAGATTTGATTGATTTAATGTGGTTCTGCAGAAGCCATAAGTTGGAAGAAGCGTCATGGTTCTTTATAGTAAAAGTACCAAAACCACCATGTTAAAACACTAACCCTAACCCTACCTGAGTAATAACAAGTGATACCTGCAGACTGCAACAAAATGAACTCTGTCACTGTCATAGCAGGCCATCCTCCCCCCAAGAAATGTCTGCCTAAGTCACAGTTTATTGCCATGTGGTGACCTTTAGTAGCAGTAGGAAGGAGTCAGGTGACAAAGTATAAAGGATGACGTGGTCTGCGTGCAGGCTGGGGTGGATGGATGGGGTTTAAACACAAGACTTTCACCCAGGAGACCGCTGTTCATGTCCTCTTTGACACCAAAAGTCAGTGTTGACTTATCACCAAATATTTAGCATGATTTAACTAATCAGTGACTGTTTTATGAACACTACTTAAAACAGCCACCTTTTGCCCTGAACTTGTACTCAAATTTTTTAACATAGAAAATCCTGAGTTAACTTTTCAAATGTAAGATCTCAGACAAGTTTACATATACATTTGGAAAAGGATTTAAACTGCAATTTGCACTTTAAAAAGTAACAAGTAATAACTGAAGTTATATAAATGCAGTGGGGTATAAATTAGAAGTATATAGCAAATGGAATGACTTACGTAAAGCAAAATTATCTTGAACTACACTATACCATAAACTATACCTGATTACAGTACGAGACAAAATGTACTTATCATAATAACTTTCCGCCACTAATGGAAGCTGATGCCATTTGACATTGTAGATGTAAGGTTTTTATCACAGTGATGTTCTGCATCTGGAATTATCTCTCAGCCCTTTTATCTCCCTACAGTTCTGAGAACTGAGGTAAACCAGAGAGCGCTAATTTTGTTTGTCTCAGATGAAGTCAGTGCCTAATTTTTCTGTTTACATCAACCAAAGCCAAAATGTATGTAAATTATCCTTGTGAAAGAAAACAGCTACATATCTTTGTCTCCCCTGAGCATCTTCCACATTTGTAATTCTTCAAATTTGCATCACTTTTGCAATATACAAGACACTTAAAGAGAGCTTTATTAAAGATGCATAGTTTGTCTACAGTTAAAGTAGTTGTCATGTTCAATGCAACCTTGTTCACTGACAGACTGAAGAATCACCGAAATACACGTGCTGCTATATTTATAAATACACATTGATTAATATTATACGGGACTCAAGGGATTATTACTGTAAAGTATTCTACAGTTCACTTCACAGTACAGGTCATCTGAACTCGCTCTAATTTTAATGTCTGTATTACTAATGGAAAAGAATTCTCCATGATATAGCATTTTAAATGGACCTGACCGAATAGTAAATGAACCACATCCATCTTTGTGACACTGCATTGCAGGGTACTTTCCTCCAGAATCATCTCTAGATGACCTTGCTATTTAAAGTTTCTTATTGATGCACTGTCTTACACCTGGAGGTGGGTTCATTTAATCACCAGTGATTTTGAAACAGAGATAAACAGCTCATGCTATCAGTGCAGCTGTATGACACTGAAGATGCAGTAACAAATTGATTCAAGGCAGTAAAATCCATTTATTTAAACATGTACTTTGACTTTGGATCACAGATTCAGCTTTTTGCATTTATTTATTTAATCATTTTTTGGAATATTGACGCTTGCACCACACCTGCATCATTAGCTCAATCCTTGTCATTAATATCATCACAAACCTGACAGCAAAAATTTAAAAAGCCTGATGAAACAGATTAGTTCAAGGTGACTTGAATGACTTTGAAGATTCTTGGCCTTCTGTCTTTATTCAGATTTTTTAAATTCCTGATTCACTACTTTGGCTTTACCGTCACTGTGTCTGTCAGGGGATTTTGCCTTTTTGATAGACTGTCTCTCTTTCTAATGATCCTGTTTAACCTTAGCACCACTCTTCTCCCTGATTCTGTGAAGCCCAGATTATTTTTTTGTCCATGTGAACAACAAGTTTTAAATTTTGTGATTATGTGAGGTTGTGTCTGAGTACTCTTAATATACTTTAGTTACTGACTTTGTGTTTTACTTTCTAAACTCACATCTAGTCTCTTTTTATATATATATCAGTGTCAGTTTCCCAGCTTCTGTGATCACCCTCACCACTCTTATGTAGTTCTCCTGTGTCTGATTATGTCTCCTCTCAGGTGCCTTTAATTTCTGTGTTTCTTCCATTCTGTGCCAGTTTGTCTTAGTACCCTTGTGTGTGTAGCATTGCAGCCTTTGTATTCTTGTGTAAGTCTAGTGTGTTTGACCCGTTTTTCTGTTGTTTTGATCCCTGTTTTGATGCCTGGTAAATTAACCACCTTTTTGCTGAACTCTGCAATTAAAAAAGATTGTCTGCTTTTTGTGAGTCAAGCATTTGAATCCACTTTGTGCCCAAACTGACACAAGGCTCAGCATGTTCCCTAAACCAGGCTCTGAATGCTGAGGTAAAAAAAATCATGGTTACATTTATGTTTTTCTTTTGTCATTACTCAGCATATTGATGTTTAGGCAAAGTACCAGGGCACATTTTCTGAAGGTTTGATGATGTTTTAGTTTGTTTTTTTTTTTGATTACCATCAACAAATCCCATGAAAAGTTAACAAAAATTGATCTTAAAGAAAAGAGAGTAAATCTGGCAGGTCTTATTCCTCTGTGCAGTAGAGCTCAACTGCTGTCTTTTATCATAATGAAGATCAGCACTGTAAGTTTTTTTGGAGTCAGTCCCACAAAACACTGCCCTGTACTTAAAAATGGTTAATAATAGTACTTTTTTTATAAGCAACTGAAAATAGAACTGGGCAAATCCACGTTTTACTTCAAAGTGTTAAATTATTCCCTAAAAAACTGCAGAAAACAGCTGCTTCAATCAACCAGTATTTAGTCAAAACTACATTTGTGTCATCTTATGGGAATTAATAGTGTACCCCATATTTGCTAGAACATAAAAAATACAGAAGAACACGTTGCTGGCTTTAATGTTTTAATAGTATGTATATAAACACATATATACACACACTTTTGATTCATGAGTACAAAGCTATTCCAACAGTTTGCAGCGTTTCAAATGACATCTCTCTGTATCTCTCCCTGTTTGTCTCTCTCCTCCCCTTGATAATGTGAGGTGATTTATCTGTTAGACGCTGCTATCTTTAAAGGACACATACTGCAGTGTATGTCAAGAACAGAGGGAGTTGCTGAGGTTCATTACTGAATCCAATTATTTTCCAGAAGCCCGAAACAACCTGAATGTTGTTGATAGATACATGTATATACCAACATAAATATTCATGCTTTTAATAAGAAATATCCCCCTTGAGCAACTGACAAATTATGAGATATCCACTCATATTCTAAAAAGGCCTCAAAATGTTTTTCTATCTCTTACCCAGAACATAACAGGTTTCCACAAGAGACTCTTGTCCTGAAGGAACCAAAACTGTGATATTTCCCCCCCAGCTGCTATACTTTGAAAGACCTTGTTTTGGTTAGTTTGGAATCAAACGCAGAGCAGCCTCAGAGACACAGCTGTAAATAGTTGACACTAAAAGTTGACAGTGGATTTCCTGAAAGTAGAGTTTCACTCATTTAGTCTTTGTGCCTAAGAAGAGGACTAATATCAGGTTAATGTAAATGCAAAACACAGTAACAGGCAATTATTTACTTACAACAGCAATATGAGAGGTGTTAAGGTCGTGGCCTAATGTAGAAGGAGATGAGTTATACAGTTTTTGTCACAGACCAACGCAGTGAAACTCTTTGAGTGATTATACATAAAGTTTAAAGTTAATCACATCTGAGGTATTTCTATTTCAGACTATTGAAAATTGCAACTCAGCTCTGTCAGAAAAAAGTAAAGACGTCAGCCTCCATACTGATATTTCTCTCTGCTATCCATCAGTGTTTTCTGCAATGGTCCATTTTTTGGAAAAGTAATGACTTGCTATATTCAGTTACTCTAACCAGAAGTCATTGACTGTAAATTTTGTACATCACTAAAAGAAGAAAACTAAAAGCATATGTAGCGACAAATGTGTAACTCATCACTCTCAACCTAAAGCCATCAACTTCTCAATCAACCCTTATAAATATGGACATTTTCACAGAATTCACTGCATTGATTTTTGCAGCAGAACAATATGTTAATACCTAGTTAAATGAAGGAGTAAGTCATGCAATGTATATAGATACAATTGAACTGTATAGATGAGAAAACATACACAATACAATACACACTAAATGCCCCCTGGTTTAAATGCCAAGTTTTGCCCCTATTTTCTTATAGGACACACAGAGCCTGGATCTCATAATGGCTTTTACATTTCTTTTTTTAATATTTGATGTCATGTGTTAAAAAAATCCTGTAGTTTAAATAAATATTGGATTCTGATGAATGGGCTTGCATATCAATTCATGCCCTGTGATTTTGTTCACTTCACAGCAGACAGCCTTCACAGTATAACACGTTCCCTCTTTTCACTCGCTCCCTGTTCATTTCTTGGCACCGAGCATGCCAGGACTGAATTCCATCAACTCTTCACAGAATACTGATCAATGCCAGTCTGACAATTTTACAATCTGTTCTGGCTCACAGGTAATGTGTGCAAAATCCCAAACTGCCAGTTAATGAAATGATCAAATGATAATAATAGTAATGTATATAAGTAGAGGCAGTTAAACTTAATTTACAGATTTTCTTATGATGAACTGAATATTTTTCTTATAAGTACATGAACTTGCCAGACTAGAGTCTGAACCTGTGCTGTCGATGTTTATGATTCCACATGATGAGATTTCAAATGTATGTTTATGATCAAGTGAAGAATAAGAAATAGGAAATGTTGTTTCCTCTTGTAAAAGTAATTTTGCTGCTCCAAGTAAATACAAAATTTGTGCAAATTGATCATTTGAGATTGATGGGTGGCCACCTATTGTCATTCACAGAATGTTGTCTGTGTCAAGTTCTTGCAGAAGATCTAATAATTACTCTTACACTCACATTACAGTATTCACACATACTACACAGTCACAAGTAATAAAAAACATAAGCCTGCCCGGGTATGCTTAAAATACCAAATCCTTTCACTTTGTCATTATGCAGTATGATTTTCTTCTTCTCCAGCTGTGATAAAATACAGGGGGTGTGCTAAACAGTGTTGCCATACATACTTAAATCCTTATATTTGAAGTAAATGTGCTATACTTACAAGCACTGGTATAAACGTGGATCATATTAGGTTCATTATGGATCAGTCAAAACTTTGTCAGCTATAAAAGAGCTCTGCAAAACAACGGAAGCACACCAACAGAGCGAAACGTTAACGCTGCAACGCAGGTGCATCAAACAGTTACTTGATGTGTAAACACAAACAGCCAAATATCATTTTTCATGCAAACACAGACAGGTTGTATAAAAATGTTTATTACACACCACATGCAACATAACATTGTTCTTTTTTGATAGGTGTTTATTTGATCCGCTCTTGCTTAATCTGTTTTATGCTCTCCAACACTCTGAATCCATATCTGAGTCCATAGTTCACAGACATTTCTGTGTGACCCTGGCTTGAACTCAGGCTGAAGCATATGGTTCAACCCTGAATTATGCATGGCTAAATCTCTCTTCTTTTAGAGGGAATGAGCACAGAGTGTTATTTTGGTATAAGGTGACCTCTTTAGCAGCGATAGCATTTGATGAGCATCAGGAAGACTTTAGCTTGTAAATGTGGGAGCCGCTAATTCGAATTCTCTCTCATTGATGTTTTAGTTTTGACAAAGGTCACACAACTTCAACTTTCTAGTAGATGATTTTCTTAAAGTGTCATTGCTATTTTGAAATACCTACTGTGTGACAGACTGATTTAAATATCCTCTTTTCAGATTTGCAGATGAAGAGTGGGCTGGCGTCCTTTGAAATTTTGCAGTAATGTCAAGGGAATTTGTACCAGACTCATCCAATTCAAGATTTGAATAGAATGCATTGAATAGCTTCAGCAATCCACTGGGCAAATGCTTAAAGACACTCCAGAGTGCTGGAAGATGGTGCAGCAAAAGCTCTATAATTAGCATGCTATATCCAGCCATGTAGAGTAATAAATTGCCGGATGTCGAGGCAATATAAATACAGACAAGTGGCGATTCCAGAAAAGATTCGAATCTACTTTATTTGCGGAGAAAAATGTCACATACTTTACAGTACTTTACAATCTCAGAGTGCTTTTCAGACCAGTGTCAGGGACAGTTCTCATTCCAGTCAAAGCAGTCTGAGAGGAGAAATTGTAAGATATTTTTATGAGATCATTTTTACAGAGACGCACCTTGAAAAGACAGCTATGTGGAAATCTTCACTAAATTCAAGAAAACAAAAAGTAAAGTGGTCTTTTTTCTCTTTTTTTCCTAAAAACAGGAACTAGCATAACTAAATTAAAGTCTGTTTCACTGTATGTAACAATCTTAAATTGTAGCTACCAACAATTCTTATCTGAGTCAAGAATATATAGAAATAAAATGCATTTTGGTACCCCAATTAATTTATCTTTTAGTCCAGCGGGTCTTCTGTTTATGTCCCAGTGTATCTAAACATGTCTGGTTGCCAGCTGTTTACATATTCAACAATGCACAATAATTTAAACTCACCCAGTCTGTGCAGAACATCAGCCAGCCATGAATTAATTAAGGCTTTCTGCTCTGATAAGTACCAGCCAAGAAGAGAGGGTACTGTGTTGAAGTCTTTCAAGAGTGTATAATCGTTAACTCTGTGCTGTGGGGAATTTCACTCATTGAGTTGGTCGTCTCAAGAAAGCTGGCAAAATGTGACTGCACTTCATGTAAGATCAAAAAGCACTGACACGTGAATTTTAGCTTGAATGGGACGTAGTTTCATTTCAATTTAAGTACCATTAAAAGAATTTTTCTAGACTTAGATTTAGAAATTCATAAACTTCTAGTGAACCCTGTTTGTAATTGATGCTGATAAAGGCTGCTATCTGAACGATAGCATCGATGTCAAATCAAATTTTCCTGCTTGGTTTCCACAGTAATCAGATTAAATAATCCCTGATAAAACTACTCTGTGCTAACTGAAATATATTATCTGGACGGCAATTGAAAGAATGTGGTTCTCATAATGGCGCAATTAAAGCAAAAGGCAATCTAGGACCTCTTCCCTTCACTGCATGGAGGCGTAATGTTTCTATAAGTGCTCTTGCTCACTGCTTGGCCATCAGTTTATGGTAGCAAATTATTATTTGCAGATAACTGAATAGTTTTAGCAGAGAATAAATGAACCAACAGGGAATGCATGAAACACTGTAGCTGTGAGGTGTCTAAATAATAGTTTGCCATACTGGTAAATTCCTCATATCCTTTCTTCAAAATAAAGGGTATGATTTATTACATTTTTGGTATTATTTGTATTTGTTGAGTTATCATTAGTGCTGGTTATAATTAAAATGTATACATCACATTAATTGATAAGACAGAAATGAACCATTATTAAAGATGTCAGATGGTGGTAAGTAGCAATTGTTATTCCCCTAATTACTTAATTAAAAACCCAAACCCAATTTTCATATATTTTTCTTGGGTCATCTTTGACCTACCATTCTTGTCGTGGTCATGCATATACACAGGTTTTGTGTGTGTCTATGTACACTATTTCGGGCGCATACATTTTGGGTTCCATAAGGTTGCTTAAGATAATCTGGCTGAACTATTTGCTTGTTAATGACCAGTCTGATCACCTTAGTCTTTGTGTGTCTTGCAAAATTACACTTGACAGCAGCAACATTGCTACATCTTCACCTACATTGGTGAGCACAGTGACATCAAAACTGATATTGGACATTGCCAAACATACGAAATTCAGACCAAAGTTGCAGTAAAAAGTAAACTGTCTCCTTAGTGACTACATCAATTGTCGCCACAGGTAGCCGTATATTTCTTTTAAGCAAGGCCTTTTTGTACAAAAATGCAAGTTTAGTTGCAAATGATCGCTTTAATGCAAGAATATTTTTTAGCAGCATGTAAACTGTTACTGGAGCTGCGTGTTCTTATGCGTTGATACTGTGATCACTGCGCAAACAAGGAATTCAAAACGGGTATCAGTATCAATGCACAAGCTTGTGCTTTTCTTTCTCTCTCTCTCTCTCTCTGTATATGTGTGTGTGTTGTGTGTGGGGATGGGGGGGGGGGGGGGGGCCCAACAAAAACAAAAACCACTTTAATATTTTTCCTTTATAGAAAAATTGCCTTTGTGCA
>JAQMCX010000003.1:10408523-10432595 GCA_029814765.1 Acanthurus leucopareius | reverse complement strand
CCCCCCCCCCCCCCCCCCCCCCCCCCCCCCCCCCCCCCCCCCCCCCCCCCCCCCCCCCCCCCCCCCCCCCCACAACTCAAACAGAAGCCACTTTAATCTTTGTCCTTGAGAGTAATCTTGCCTGTGTGCAAAATGGCTCACTTTATCAACTTGGTGGCAGCCTGCCCTGCCTGGAGTCTGGAGGCAGCAGCAGCAGCAGCAGCAGCAGCAGCAGCGATACTTTCCTCGTGACAGCTCAGAGAGAGCAACCAGACGATCTCCCTCTCAAGAGACCCACTATTTATGCTAAACAACTATTTATGTTTTACTACAACTGATCTCACTCTGAGCAAATGGATTAATGTCCCGCATCAATAGTTGTCATTCTTTTATAGGCAGTTAAGAAAGTTTTGTGACTATTCTTGCAGTTTTTGCATTTATCTTATTAATTCTGATCTCTACTGATGTCAACTTAGTTTTGCTGCATTTTGTTAAATGAGGTGTGACAAAACATTATGTATTTTGTTTGTGTGTATGAACATAAAACATGTTTTTTTTAGGATACTCAGTGAGACTGTGTTTTTGTATCTGTGGCATGCATCATTTTGCAGAACAATCAAATATATAAACTCTGTTTGAGCTCAAACTGAAGGTCATATTGGATTTTGGATGTATGCAATTGATTCCCATCTCTGGTTATGTTAAGGTAACCAAAGCACTTTGTTTAGTGTCATATTGTTGTGCTGACTTCAGTAATTAACTGTTTTTAAAATAGTCACAAAATAAATAAATGGAATTGTGTACACAGACACTTTTTCTCTATTTCTTTAAATTATGCTGACTTTGTAATTGATAGACAATATGTGCCCATGTACACAAATCTTGTTGTTTAAATATTTAATGCCATGAGACTTGATTGGCTCTAGAAAACAGCAACAATGCTACAAGGGGAGGATATAAAAGCTAACTGGCAGATTTTGTTTAAGTCATTTTAAAAGACAATCTCATGGTTTTAGAATACAAGACTGATATCTTTCACAAACCTGTCTGTTAGTCTAGTAGCTTTTTTATTAATGCTAAGCTAAATTAGCTCTTGACAACTCTCATGTTAAACAGGCATATAAATATAATGTCAGAGTAGTGTGATTTTTTTTAATCGAACTCTCAAAAAGAAGGTAAATATATGTATTTCCCTGACTGTACTATTTCTTTATGCAAAAATGCAAACTTTATTGATTATTTGATTAACAACAGGTTCCATTTTAGCAATGTGATCTTATGATATTTAAGCTTTATTCATCTCATTCTTAGATTTATAGCCTACGGTAAGAAATTACTCACCTTCTCTGGCATGTCAAAACCTGGCTCCCTGTGAACACGGCACAGTAATTTTTTTATTTGCTTTTACCCAACTATAAAAAAATATCAGTACTGGCTGCAGAACATGCCTGAGGGAAAAACCAGCTGCTTTTTACGTTGCTCCTGACCAACCAGCCCTTTCAGCCCTCAGCACCTTCCTATAGCCTGATGCCTTGACTGTTCCTGTGTAGGTTTAAACTGCATCTTCTCACTTTATTTTTCACTTTTCTTTTCACAGGAATCTGAATGTAAATCTTCTAATTTTTATTATTATGCTTTCAGTTAAAGGGATTTAAAGTAACATAATTATGTTTCTTGTGCATATTTTTAAAATTGATCAAATTTTTATGGTTTTATCTTTTCAGTGAGGTCTTCCTTTAAAAAACAAAAGTATTTAGACTCCAAATAATAGTGTGTTTGTCCCTTAAGAGTAAAAACTGGATTAAAATTGCCCATTTTGCCTGCAGCTTAGGCTAATCATTAGCCTGTCTATGTCTTACACTGAGAGGGTAAATTGGGTTAAGGAAAACACGCACATAACCAGGTTGAAAAACAGTGGAGGGCAGCCTTTAAATCAGGTCATCACCAAGGCAGAATGTGTGTAAGATGTGCCTTTGGAGCAGATTGCACTCTACTGGCCCGTATCCCATAACAACCACCCTCCAAAGGCAGCGGTCAAGAGCTCAGCATGGACACCCCTGTGGTCACCCTCCATAACCCCTTTTTGAGGTTAAAAGAGGGTTTGATCAAGGGATCTGCCACCCCACCAACCAGCGGTCAAACGCAGACTGTGTGCTTCTCCATGTCTGGATCTCCCAACGGGTCTTTTTTGAAGACTGATCCCAATTATAGAGCATTGACGGTGCAAAGATGGAACATGGCTCCATATAGGATCTAAGGATTTTTTTTTTGTATGGTCTGAACCCTGCTGTGATTGCATCAGTATTTAAATGAAAGATGGTATTTAAATGTGAGGCAACATTATACCAACCCACGAAGAAATCTAAGAGTTCCTTAGCAGAGAATGAGGATGATTCGTATTCACAGTTGTAATCTTTTGCAAGACTTAATCTTTTTTTTATTGCTGCTGAGTGCCATCCAAGGGTGTAGGTTTTAACATTGGTAGAGAGAAGGGAAACAACGAGTCCCTTAAAATATTATGAACAACTCTCTATGAAAATCGTATGGAAAGTTGTGTGGATAAAATAATAAAAAAATGATTATTACTTAAAAAAAATCCATTTAACATTTAATACTTAACTATGTAAACACTGCATGTGTGGGTGTTGGTGTGAGCCAAAATCAGAGATAACAGAGTTGAATGTATCAATGTAAATGCACCTTTGTTTTACATGGTGGGAGTGCATCTCTGTCTCAACTACACCTGTCAACAAGATCCATAAATTCTGTTGTTTTGTGGTTGCCATTTTTTAAAATGTCTCTTTTCGGTTGCTAATTCATGGTACCTCAGCTTCACCATTTCTCTCTCTCTCCCACTCTCAGAGCTGTCTGAAACAACAGCAATGTTGTTCATTGTTCTCAAACAGCAGTCACCAACAGTCACATGCTGTTTGACATTTTTCTAAAGCTCCTACAGATCATAGATTTTATCTGAAAGACTAAATAACGTCCATTATTTAGGTATAAACTGACAGCCTTGATAACCTGCTGTTGTTAGCACACTGATCATCTCTTTGTTTCAAATTTCAAAATAGCACTTCAAAATCCATTCCCCTCTCAGCCAATCATTACCTAGCAGAGCATGTCTCAATTGGTCATCTTGGAGCCTGAAAGGTGCACATTTGAATGAATAAATATTACTTTATACCAAGGATAATACTGTAAATACAAACAGCACAACCAAATACAGAGAAGTACTGCATATACATACAACACAAACAAACACAGAAACACTGCAAATACAGGCAACCAAAGCAAATACATAAATGTGCTGCAAATACACACATCACAAAATGCCGCTGTAATGACCTGAGCATGGCAGGAAGAGCTTTATTGTCTCTTCTTAATCTTTTCCTGGTGCCTCACAGGATAACTGTCCAAACTCTAATGCTTTGAAAAATATCAGGAGGACAGATTCCTCTAGTTGGTTTGATGCAGGAAACCTTCAGCATCTTTAACAGACTACAGTCTTACTGTCATTACTGAGGATTCTGGTTATAATCTCTGTCTAAAAAATAAATGTTTTAATTCATGTAAATCTGCCAAAGTTGATCATTTAGAAATGCTTTATAAAGGTTAAGTCAAAGGTACACGTGCATGCTGCAGATCATTCTTCACATGTTCAAAATGCAAGTTATGATTTTGCAGTGCATCTACATTGTGTATAAGACTGTATTGTGTGTTTGAAGGACATTCATGTACTTGCAGCATCTTCTAGGCTTTGGTGTGTTATTAAATAATTAAAAATGTTTTCTTAATTTGCTTTTGTATTTTCTATTCACATGTGTTTTCTTAAATTGCAGTGCGTTGAGCTCTCATGGCCGCCATACAAATTCCATTTAGAGGGCAAACAGGTTTCAGAGACATTTCAGGCTGACATTCATCTAGTGTTTATTTAGCTGAGGCTATTTGTAGGTTTCATGGCTGTATATCTCAGCCTCCTGTGAATGGTGGTGTGTGTGTATGTGTGTGTTTGAGAAACAATCAAGGGACCGTTCTGGGCTTGAACATCTGCTGTGAACAAATCAAAGTCACCATTAAGGCTGTGGACTATTTACAAGAGCTTTGCTCCTTCCACAATGTAGAACATTGGTGTTAACACTCACAAACTGTTTCACACTTGGGCCCATACATGATATGTTTAGGATAATGGTCACAAACTGTTTCAAACTCTCTCAAACATGTCACAGTTATCTTTTTATTTATTATAATGTTTGGTTCCCTCTGTACACATTACTGAAGTGATGTATTGACGACAATTACAGTAAATTCCTGCAATTTAGATGCCATTTTTCTCTTTTTCATTTCAAAAAGGAAAGACTGCTGCGACAAAAAAGCCAATTGGAGAGAAAATAAGGCTTTCTGGGCATATTGAGCTTAACAGCCTAAAGTCTGAAAAGCATTACAAGCTTAATGAATGACACATATCCAACTCCTCAGTAAGTCAAGCAGGAAAAGCTGCCACAAGTTTCCCACTCTGCTTTATGTTGCACAGAAATCCTGCCTCATTGGTGTTTTTAAGCTGATTGTCCTATTCAGCTGCAAAAAATGGAATGAAATCACCACAAAATTATCAGTGATGCATTTCCCATTTCCAACATGGTAACTGTGTTGCAAAAATAGCAGGCTTCTTGCTTGTTCAGCCACTTCAAACTCACAAATTCACTGAACGGAAAAGTTAAGGTACGCAGCCCCTGAACACTGGAAGAAAAAAAAAAAACACCATGAACTCTGGACCATTTAATACAAGCAGGAATAATTACAACATGCATTTAATTATAATATTTACTGAAAGAATAAAGGACTAGTATGGCAGTAACACACTGTCTAATGAATGATTTAGTCACTAAGCTTTATGTTTTCTGCTTAAAAAGGTAATGGTCATGTAATTGATTTCATCCAAAAACGCTCACGGTATATTGTTACACTGGCACTTCAAGTTCTCTGCTGCAACCACTTGCTCTGATGCAGATGAAGCTTTAAAGCTAAACCAACTTAGACAACCAGCACTGCTTCCAGCTCGGGGCTTTGCCTCTCTCTTAGGTACGTCACGTAGGAACCACGCGTGTCACATTGACTTGCCACCAAGGAGGGTAAAATTCAGAAAAGAAGAGCTAAAGAGGAGAGTCAATGAAAGAGAATGACACAGAAATCAATAGGATTACATTGCCAAACAAAAGGGTTTTTACAGGCGTCTGTGCAGCTGTGCAATGAAGCATGGAGGAAGTCTAGGTAGGCAACAAAGAGGATCTGCAACACCCAAAGCCTCTTTGAGGAGCACTTTGTGTGTACATCTCCTCTATTAGAGACATAATTTCACCTAATCTGTGTCATCAATTTTGATCAGTGTTCTTCTACGTGTGAAACCTGACTTCTGATCACACATCGTCACTGTACACATTTTTAAACATCATTGAATTCATTATTTTACTCAGCACACTGTGTAAATAAAGACAGGTGAGAAGTCAGGCAGTGAGAAAAAGCAGAAACGAAAGAGGCAGATCACATGTCCACCTCCTTCCATGGTGAGTTAGTGCTTCAGGGGAGGTGATCATTAGGAAAATAGGCGAGTGGGTGCAGGATGCTGGCTGAGAGATGGATAACTCTGTTAGGCATGGCAGACAGAGCTGCAGTGGAGGCAGTAAACAGGTCAGAACTGTGGCACCCTTATGGGCATCTCAAACAGAGAGCTGCAGTTATTGGTTCACTCCCCCACTAATAATGAGTAATGGAAACTTTGAGACAAAAAAAAAGGCTGCTAACTGTCAGGATTTGTGTCAAGATTTGATATTCAATCATCCACAGCATGCGTACAAATACTGTGCAAGCTTTTTCAAAGAAGCGGCAAGAGATGAGACAATGTAAGAATAAAACCATCAAACAAACAGGGTCATTATTTTATCTTGCATCCTGTATCTCTCATTTAAACCGGAGCCATGGTGAGGATCTGGGGACTGGTGCTCCTTGAATCAGTTGAATGGCAAGGTTCTCTTTGCAAAAATACTGACAAAATGTATCCTTGGTATCCTCTCCTGAGGTAATATAATCATTTATGCAGTGAATATGAATCTATCAAAAGTGTTTTGCGGAAACATGAATTGTACAGTGTAAATGCAGTGTGTGAGATTTATCATCTGAAACATTTTTACGTGTATTTAGTTTTGTATAATGATTACACAGTGAGCACATTGTGATATTAGATACTGCTGAGGGACATTTGAACGTTTTTGTTATATGCATTTGACTCGCAGGATTTAAGGCACTTTAGACTGTCCCAGATGTGTAGGATCACTGCTGTATACAAGTACTTAATGTTGTCTAATGCTGGCAGCACTACAAATGAAATAGAAAATGCCACTCTTGTAGACAAATGGTGGACTTGTGAAAAAAAAAGAAAAGAAGAAGAAACCTGCACTGCAGGTCCTATCACCACAATGCACAAGGCTTCAGCTGTACAGCGACTTTGCTGGTTTTCACATGAGGAGTTGAGGTTTTATTGTTTGCAGTTTACCTGTTGCTTTGAATTATTTCCACTTTGAGCAGATGGACTGAGTGTGACATCAGGATGAATCACCTCCTTGGAAAGAAATCCATCCTCTGAGTTGGCCACTGAACACCGAAAGATCCACTGACTCTGTTGTTTTTTCAGCACTGTAGAACTTATTGCATTTAGCATACTGCAAAAACACTACATCAGTGCATACGGTAAATGCAATAACATTTCTGCAGATTATTTCAATAGTACTGCATTTCTGACGTGGACAGTCATCATTTACATATACACGTCTGATGCATTATGGCTTTACCTGTAAACAAAGTGACTCATTTCAGTTTTCTACACCTGCAGATAAGACCAGCTACAATATTCACCAGAGGGGATGGACTTTTTGTCCATAATGAAAATTTCATGATTATTTTATTTGATATGTGCGTGCATCTGTGTGTGCACAGACATTGAACTGTTCATAAAATCTTCCATTCTAACAGCCACACAGGTTGTTAACCAGCTGGGGTGCAGACATGATGTTAGCTTTCACCCTCAGCGCTTGAGCACTTCCTTTGTTGCTCTGTGTGCTACTTATATGTTTGATTCTTTAAATCATCTGTTAAGACTGCTGAGATAACAGGTTGTCTCGATGCCTTGTTGTCTTTTCACCACATCTGGACCCATCGATGAAAGACCGCTGACATGAGCCAGACCCCCCCATCATTCCCAGGTTAAAAAATAAACTCAGCACCAAGTGGGTGGGAGCTCCCCCATGACACAGCAGGTGTTCAAATAACTGAACTTCCTGTAGGAAACAGAGATTTAGCAAGCAAGAATAACTAACCTCCACTTTCCAAGTGAAAAACAAAAGTATCAAAATGCTGTAAAGGGACAGAGATACTTAATGGCTGAATAACTATTTAATGCTGACACATTGTGTACTTGTTGATAAGGGAGAAAAGAAAAACATATCTGGATTTATATCAGACAACTCTTATCAACAAACATGCTAAGATGCCTCTTAAATGCATCTTTAACATACACACAAACACACACACTCACACACACACTCACACACACACACAGGTATATATATAGGAGAAAATAAACAAAATAGCTGCAGTATCATTATCCTGCAATTTATATTTCCTCTCCCCCATAAAATAATTGATAGTCCAGTTTAACCATAAATTGTAAAAGAAATCTCATTTATCTGAAGCCTACACTTAAATCAGAGTAAAAAATATGCAGAAATGTAGCATTTATGCTAGATAATACTGTATATAAAACAAAATAATTTGACTGTTTCTCACTTTTTAAATGTGATGGATTATTGAGGGGTAATTTTTGTTACACCATTTTGAAAGATCATCAAACCAGCTGCCACACAGTGCCATTCTCATCTGCTGTCAGAGACTATCTCCACTGTGTGCTCTTGTTTGGTTCTGTTTGTTATTATATGCATCTTATACCTTACAGCCAAAATACACAGTATATTTCCTTTTTTTTTTTTTTTTGTACCATTAGGAATTTTGGTGTAAACCTGCAAAATGCACTGTCCGGCGTGAAGCACACAAGCTCCAGTCACAGTGGGTATCCAAGCATTTACACCTACCCAGCGCCATATTTGATTGTCTTTGAGAACATGCCAAATTTGATTTCGAATTTAGTATACAGGAGTTAAGGAGCCTTTGGGAAATGGTGCCCTCTCACTCCATGGAAAGAGAAAGATTAGAGGTAATCAGCTCCTCCCACTGTATTCAATTTCTCACCTCTCTTGGCTCCTTGATACACTTTGTTGTTTACCAAGAGGAGTGATCCATCAAAGCCTTGGGAAGATTACACATGGGAGAAAGCAAAGCCAATACACTAAGTCTATGGGAAGGACTCCAGACTACTGTCAAGTGAAATATAATGGAAAATGCTTTTGTTTGATGTTTGACAGAGTACAAGAGAAATGAAACAATGATCGGTGTCCCACAATGCATTTGGAGTACATGCTAATCGTAAAGCCAGATTATAAACATAATTATATGTGGGATTTTCTGATACAGAAACCTGAATGTAAAATAAACATACTAGCATGTTGATGTCCCAATCCTTTTGCATTACATAATAAAAACAACTCTTACAGTTTATTCTGTAGGATCTTTTAAGAGCAGGTGTGGAAACGGGGGCTCGTTCGCAAATCAGCCAGCAATTAACTACAAACCTCTGTGTTCGGTTTATTGATTTAAACAAAATAAACAGATATCTAAGTTCAATTATACAATCAGTTCCATTTGCCTCTTGATGTTCTTTAATCACACCTTGCAACACTGCACTCTCTCAGCAGAAGGAAACTGAAGCTCATTAGCACAGATGATCTGTAATTGATGTCTGAAACCATACCAAAACATTAGTTAATATTCAAGATCCAGCACCCTGTAGCAGAACCAACAGACGCAGGAGCACAAACAAATATGTCTCCTCTGATGTTCTGGAGGTCTAGGGAGTACCGTTCTGCAACAAGCTGAGATGAGATTGACAGGAAGTCTAAGAAAGGTGTTGTTTACATTTGCAGGGAACGTCTACTTCTTTAAGTTGCTAATCAGTAGGAATAAATCAAGCACCGTGAACGAGGGTTTAATTTTACAGGGAGACACAGACTTGTCATCTCCAGTTATTCACATTAATTTTTTTGCCCACCTTAATTAACCCTCAAGCATAAGTCACGAGCTCGCCCTTTCCACAGAGCAGGAGAGAGAGAGAGAGGCTGTACAGCCTGCTCAATTTTTGAATCATTCACACTTTTTCTGACTTGCTTGTCACATTTGCTAGCTAACTTTGTTGACACATTTCCTTGCAGCTGAGGTCTGCTATTACTAATTCAGTATAAATTTAAGGATGGCTAAAGTTAGTTGAAGTAAATGTGGCTGCTTGATCAGTTTGGGAATGTCTGCATGGAACACAGATCAGCTGAGAGTGGTTCTTAAACCAAGCTGTTTTCATGAAATGTATAACTGATGGTGAGGTTTTTTCGATGGCTGTTCCGTTCTGCTGATAAAACACATTCAGTGATGAGACAGCTAAAGTGCTGTGAGCTAATCTACCAAACATTCACTAAGCTGAAACTATTCTCCTGTGATATGCTGCTAACTAAGCTACTTGGCAAAAATAGTTTCTCAAAACAAATTTTCTTTGTGAGCCAAGAAAGATCACCTACTGTACAATGTGCTGTTAAATGCTGTGTGCTGCCCACATTATTCTAACTATAATAAACTAAGCAATTCTCAAATTACACATTCGAAAGTGAATCACAGGTGAGTGTCAAACTAAAAATTTGCTTAATGATGAATGTCAGAAAGGTAAAATGTAGAAATTAGAAATGTGTGTGATAGTTGAAGGAGGCAGACAGTGCAGGAGGGCAAGTGAACAGAGCTGAGGGGATTGCCCGAGGCACAGTGGAGGTATCTTTGACCAACTCCTCTCCTCTTTCATGTCCTTTCCTCTTCACTGTGGCCCACGCCACAGACACAGACATATCTGTCAACCTTTGCCAGCTGGGCGAGGCTCTGATAAGAGCTTCTTTGCACTGAGGTGTCAGTGGAATTTCATGTAATCACTTTATTAGTGGCCTGAAAGGAACCTGCTCTTTTGTAATGAAGTTATTT
The DNA here is from genome assembly GCA_029814765.1 of Acanthurus leucopareius. Taxonomy (NCBI): domain Eukaryota; kingdom Metazoa; phylum Chordata; class Actinopteri; order Acanthuriformes; family Acanthuridae; genus Acanthurus; species Acanthurus leucopareius. The sequence goes on along the minus strand of JAQMCX010000003.1, from coordinate 10,422,437 downwards.
TAATGTTTTAATGTTTCATATTTCAGGCTTGTGTGGAAATTCAGATCAGTATAAAAAATAATCTCTCTCTCTCTATTATAAATGCTAAATTTGACCATTTCTATTCACCAAAGGTAAAACAGTGTACAAAATGTAGCCTACTTTGCTGTGAGTTCATGCAAATGCAATTCTGCAAACTTAAACAATCACCTTACTTCTGCATAAAGTTTTGTCCTACTTATACTTTAATGACCAATACATCTTCTTATGCAAGTCATATCAAACCAGTGTAATTAAAAGTAAAGGGTTGTCCCCAGAGCCTGAGGCTGAGAGGATTCACTGCTAGTAAAGAGTTCTGTTTGTGCAAGCTAAAAAGAAACAGGAAGCCCCTTATGTAGGTGAGAGGAGAATGCCTGTAGTCTGGGACTGTTTAGCTGGCAGTTTCTTGTCTGTCAGGGAGAATCAGCCCATCTTAAACTGTGAATGGTTTACTCTGATGTTCCCACATCCACATCGCCTCACTCTGAGTTCTTGAGATTGGTTGAGCAAATGGAGATGCAGGAACAGTTTATTCTCAGGGTTGATGGGCCTCTTTTGTATTCCCACTTTGTTCTTCTTAGTTGGACACTGGTTAAGTACAAACATCATTATCCTTAGTTTAATATGTCTTTCAATATTCATTCCACAAGAAATATATTGTCAAAACATTGTTGAGCCCCTTGCAGACATTGAGCTTAATGCAATTTGTGATATAAACAGATTTCCGTTCCATAAGCTTAATAAAATCAACAGAACTCAACTCTTGATTACTTTTGGCATCTTTAGACTAAAACTTTAAGTTGATAAAACAAAATTCTTAATTATACATACAGACAATATTTCAGATGTTGTCTTTCAGTTTATGCATAAGAATCCATCTGTCAACTTGATTTGATGCACTCTTACACTATCGTTAAAATTTACTTATTACTACATCTTAATATCTTAATCATCATGCACTCTTTTACACCTGAGCTACCTGCTAAACAACACCTGAACACTGGTGCTGCAAAAAAAACATGGCCTTAGTTTAGATCAAACTGATCACGGTTCAGTTTCTAGTTTCTAGTTTGAACACTTTTTTGAAATTGTTCAAACTTCAACCCTTCAACTCTCGTTCAGCCCTTACAAGACACTCTGGCAGGCTACTGTCAGACCTAAAAACAGAAAACTGTTGCAGCAAAAACAAAACAAGTGGTGGAGAGGAAGAGATCAAATGTTTAATCGACATTTGGTCCGACAAATTTTAAAGAAAAAAAATCCAAAACTTTACAGTTATTTTTTCAATGAGGATCAGACCTAAAGACACAACACAAAACCTGTCTACCAACCAATAATTTGCTGCTCAGCGCTGCAGCTCACACAGATGATGACGACAGGACCTACTGTAGGTGCATAGACTTCTTTTGTATGTTTTTGTAATTTAAATATGAAAAAAATGAACTAAAGCAAAATATATTTAACATAGCAATTCAGACTTTTATGTTTGAAAAGGCTTCTAGTATTTAAGACCATTGCAGCTACTCTTAGTGAACTATGAGACTCTCCAATGCTGAAACAGACAAAGAACATTGTGCAGCGATGACTCATCGGACTGATGAGTCATACATCTCATTAAAACAGTGATATGTATTTCTATTGATTTGTCACCCCTAGCATATTGGATTTGAAATGAAACAACAGCTATGAGGCTGCGCTAAGGTTGTTTGAATGTGCTCGGATCCATATTGGGTGAACAGTGTAAGAACTGTTGCTCCTTTCATACATCATCGCCTGATTTTGGGGCATACAGGTGGAAAATTAACGTTAGCATCCAGACAAGGCAACCATAGAGTATTTTTCAAGGACCAAAGAGGAGACGTCCTCTTGATTGATGCTTAAACTAGGCAAAAAGTGTAAGTGTCTTATGATCTCAGCAGGCAATAGAACAGCCATTTACTAGCTAGATTTGCAACCAAACATTATGACTTAATTCAAGTTTAAACTCTTTTTTTCCCTTGAGTTGGGGAGTATCTTAGGCCTTTGAAATCTATATTGTTAATCATAGGTTGTTTTAAGAACCTTAAAATTAAAGACGAGAATCAAGTTCATCCTTATGATCATTTCATTTCTATGCTGGCGTGCTGGGGACAGAGTCAAAAATCAAAATTTTCTTTCAGTCCTTTTACCCTCAGACTTCACTACATATTATTCCTTTAGGCAATAGCTGAACTTTTATTCTTTTTATTGTACTTTCAGCAAAATTCAGATTGTGTAGGAGGGTTCAAGAATGGGCCGTCTGAACCATGCAAAGTTTCAAAACACACGATCCTTCGGTGAGGAAAAGGCTCAAGACAGATGTGTCTAGTTTTGTGATTGAAAGGTTACATGCTGACAGCTTGATAGACATGCATGTGTGTGAACCAAGCAACAGTACATTTCTTAACACCACACCACTCTTAACTGTCAAAAAGAATAAAACTATCACACACTGCTTATCAAATAAAGAAAATCAATTGCCTTTGCTTCAGTGCAAGTCACAGCAAAAAGGGGACTATTTTTCTGATTTTATCCTTTCATGCATTGAATGGCAATACACCAGTTCAGCTGTTTAGATAAGGAACACTAACATTTAGGACTGTTTATACCTATCTATTCATTCTTTGACTAATGATAAGGCCTTACATATTCTATCGTGTGTGTGTCTATTGTGTCAGGTGAAGCACAGCTTGTTCACGTGATATCGCCCTGCTGCTTTTCTTTCATGCTGCGAGATGAACAGACAGGCTGACCTTTCAGTCACTCTTCTATTGGGAGCCAACAGAGCACTGCCAGGGTGCATGGCAAACCTTTTGTGTAAACTAGACAGCTGAATAACAATACAGTAGCAATATTCTGCTCTGCTGCAATCACAGTCACACTGTCTGAAGGTTTTCATACCATTAAAATCAAATGCAAGTCATATGAAGATAACACACTTCTCTTGCCATTTTCATTAGTAATATTGAGGGATATAAAAAGAATCTCAGCCATCCGAGTAAAATGAGACTGCTTCTACTTAAGCAAGTTAAATGTGTAATAGAAAATGAGTTCATTTGAATTTTCAAAGCGCATTGATAAGACTGTGAAACAGTGGCCCTCCTGCTGAGGAGGCTCCTAACAGTTACAAAATGTGAATTATTAGCATTGGAACATTTGTGAAATAAATGAGCGACACATTTAAAAATATGCCGAACATGATGAACTGCTGTGCAGAATTAGACTGGAACCCGTGCTATGCAGGTAAGCCTACAACTGCAACAAGGTGCAAATTATTTTTCTAAGCGTGAAGTGTGAGTTCACCTTAAATCTAATCTGTTCTGTTACCATCTTTCCACATCGTACAGGTGTTTGTCATGTAAAGGCTCTGTACATTTGACAGACACAGAGCCGGAAGAGCTCCAAACATGAACACATTTCTGTTTACATTATAGGTTTGTATGGTTTGTGTGTGAAGTCTAGGTCCATATCTTTTTTTATATATATGTATATTTTAAGCTAAATATAAAAATCTGATTGAATAATTGAAGACATGACAAAGTAAAATAAAAACTGAGGGAATAGTTTGACAAAATTTGGGAAATACTCCTGTTAGAGGACCAAACAGTGAGCAGCTTCTAGCTCAAACTTTGTAAACTGAGGAAAACAGCTAACTTGGTTCCATCCCAAGGTAAAAAAAATCCTCTCCTAAATCTCTTTAATCACCATGTTATATTATTACTGATTCCACAAAAAACAAAAAAATGTAAATGCAACAAGTTCCTTATGTTAGTAAGAACGTGTATTTGTCAGTCTTTGCCTTTTATGCTGTGTGAAATGCCTCTTTAAAAGTCATCTGGCTGTGTATTTATGAGTGAGGTGGATTTTGAAGTTACGTATATCTCCAGTGTCATCCCTCGACTGCTGGCTCTTGAGGCAAAGTGAATGTAAGCAGACAGTGGTTTTGACACTGGAGAGGAGCCAAATGAGAGAGGGCTGAGCTAATAGCCGCCTCAGGTTTATTTCCATGTACAGTGCTCTCTCAAGGTCGTGTAAAAAAGCTTTAGAGCAGCGATAGGCTGCTTATCTCCTCCTCCGGCAAGACTGGGTACCTCCATTAATCAACCCGTGTTAGTTATGGAGGCAAAGCTCCAAGTGAATGGCCAAGTCAAGGTTTGTGTTTGCATGTAAACATATGTACATACATTTGAGCTCTCCTATGATTTCAGGGTCTGAATGTGGGGTCTGGCAATTTTTCAAAGTATTGGTGTGGAGATGCGTTAAAACCAGTTGGGACCTGACCTTCTAGTAATCCTTCATATATCTGATGACATGACCTTTGGGTAAAGGACGGCCAGTATCTGGAAAAGATGCTACTAAGTGTAAGTGTGAGATGATTGGGTAAAACAAATGAAAGCCAAAAATATTGTATCGGCTAAAGTTAACAGATATAAAGATATTACAGGGGATAACTTTATTTTCCACCATTGTCTATTCCCAAAAGGAGAAGCAAGGCATGGTATACTGCATGTAGATGCATCATTGGCTGCAGTTGCAGGCTGCAGGAGTAAAGTCTGTGCACTCTACTTGGAACAAGATAAATGATGAAGTAAGGAAGTTGGGTACATTCATAGACAACACAATTGCCTAACTCTATCCCATCTCTCGAGCCCTCTCTGTCACTGTCTCAAGGTGTAGTGGACTGGAAAATGAAGCTTGCTTCACTAAGCCCCCTTTATTAGTGTTTCTTTTTATAGGGTTCAATTTGCACAAATAATCTCCTGGTGTCCATATGTTCGATTTGAGTTAGCCCTCAGGTTTTCACACCCGAATTAGCGCTTGCACTGCAAAGCAGAGCTTGTTCACATGTGTCCAATATGTTCACCTGCACATCAACAGTTCTGTTAGGGACTTCACAAGCCAGCTTTGAGAACACAAAATCATATTAGCGGTGCACAGAAGTTGTAGTTTAGTAAATGCTCAAATTTAGGAGCCACGGTTGAAGGCTTCTTCTTGCAGTGGGGATTCAAAAACAGCAAATTCCTTATGAAATGTTTTTTTTCTTCGTTTTTTTTTTTATTTGGATGAGGCTGTCAAATGTGCTTTGACATGTTAGATGTGCTTTCATTCCCAAAGGTGGAGCAACACCGACTCTGTCCTTCAGTTGTCCATAACTCACTCTGAGTTGCTGTTACATGCTTTGTTGCCATTCATCTGCTTTAACAGATGTGAGGGAGTCTTTCATCTCTGGTGTTTGACTTGCACTCGCCATAGTGTGACTGACTTTGCAAAACCATCAGCCTGCTAAACTGTGCATGAGTTGCTAACAGCACAGGGTAATAGTTTGTGGGCATAACTTGAACTTGTGAACTTGCATTATTTGCATTAATCTGCATACCATGTAGTGAGCGTGCTGGCCTGAGCACTGGATTTTGACCCCAGGCTGTGATGGTTTGGTATGAATACATGAACCTTTACAGCCCCGTTAAGTGATATCATACTTGTTATCCCCTTTAGTCTTTTACTTGTCACAATATTAATTATAATACTTCAGCATTATGCACTGTTTCTACAAGAAGAACATACACGTATTTGGTAAGCATTTTGTTAATATTGTCATGGATTGAATTATTTATGTTTCTCGTCCTAACCTCTGTGCTCTTTTCTGCCTGTCCTAGAAGTTCAGCAGCCTGCTGGTAATTGTTAAGAGGCCATCTACTGTATTATAAATGAGTAGGATTTGGCATTCCCCTGCTGTTTCGAGGTCTTTCACTGTAAAGTCACAATGAAGGTATGCTATTGGCATGGTGCATTTGGGTCTAGCGCTGGCTGCTTTGATCACATCTTCACGATGACAGCCTTGTTTGATCCTGCTTTAAGCTGACAGTGCAAAGCTTAGGCTTGTGTGTGGCTACAGGGAAAAGGCCATGAGAGAGGATGAGGTTTGAATGAGGGCGGATTAGTGCAATGGATAGTACAACTGAGGGACATTCAGATGGATAGTGGATGTGATCTTGAATTATGTATGTAAGACAGTTGCATGCATGGTAAGTGCTGCAGCTCTCCTGCACCGATACTGACAAGATGCAGAGTGACATCAACACAGGTTACATGCATGTTTTTTAATTGTTCAGCCTCATAAAAGCTAAAACGCTCAGATGTTTTTCTTTGGCATTCTGAATGCAAACAGACATGTCCTCCTGTGCAACTGCCAATGCAGCATAACATAAAAAAAAAGAAAAACCGACAGACATTACACAAAAGTGTCGGGTTATACATGAAGGAACGAATGAGAGAAGAGAGAATGAGAAAAGAAGAGGCCAAAGGAGTTGAAGTAAACTGACTGTCCTTGGACGTCCTTCAGGGATGTCATGGTCATGCCTTAATGGAGTGGCTATGTCCCTGTAAAAGCTTTCACTCCGCAGAGGCAGAGCGCTTCATAAACAGCTAATGCAGAACTGTCAGTGTTCTGTCAGTGGTGCTGAAGAAAATGCTCACTTTCACTTTGGAGGAAAACTTGTTATAGGAAGTCTAACAAATTCTAAAGATTTATTAGCTAACAGTTAGTCCAGGCTAATACTTTTTTTTTGTCAAAACAGCAATTAACTTGGTAGAGAACTTAATCTGAAAGATCTGTCTGAGTAGTTTTCACTTTGTATTTTTCTACTGTAACCCTGCGATTCACTCTCACTTTTGGAAATGGCCTTGTTCTCTTCAAGGCCTCTTGTCCTTGTCGAGCAACGTGTTGTCTCTTAGCTCACTCTAAGTGAGCAAGAAGCTCTGCATCTGGGCCAATCGTCTGCTGAGAGGCAGGGATTGGCTAATCTAGTCTAACAGACACATGGAGTGCATAAGATGGGCTTATTGCCCTTTTGTTTACTAAGCTCATCAACCATCTGGAGGAAAGAAAGTATATAAAGTAGGTTTAAACCCTTATAACTTAAATTACACACTTCGTAACAGCAGTTGCGACCACTTGGTGTGGTATCCAGGATAACCCCAATTATCTGCAGTTAATGCTCATCATCAGACAGCTTTACCCTGGCTTTTGTTAGTTTCAACAAAATCAAGATTCAAGTCCATACACTCAAACCATCAATCATAATAAAGTGATAACCACAGAAATCGCATAGCTGATTTGTTTTGATCTCTCGCCTGCAATTGTGAGGTATTGAGGGAACCGTGAGAGCCTGAGATGCACCACACCTAACGGCAACAAAGCAGTTGGCAGTATTGGACAGGGAGCCTGTTGTCATGAGAACACAGAGCGGGGGGCTTGAGGGGGGTGGGTGGGGGTGGGGTGCTGCCTTCCTTCATTAGATGAAATAGCAGGAGGGCTTTGTGTGGATATAACCAAGATTAATTGGATTCTAGTGATCTGCTCAAAATGTTACACTGTCATGTGGAGTTATGAGCCTGGCTCAGCTTCCCAAACTACTCTGACTCAATTTTGAAGCAAGTTGCCTACAAGGTTCCTGCTTTAAAACGGAGCAAAAAGAATAAAATAGAGCAAACATCGGGTACGCTTGATAAAACATCAAGGTTCAAACATGGTCGGCTGGATGGAAATATATCTTGTCAGGATGACAAAACGATGATTTTGACCTATTTACCAGTACTCCTCATAGCACCTTATGCTAACCTAGCTTTATCAAACCATTAAATAAATGTATTTAGACCAAAAAAAAAAAAACACAAAAAATAATTTATGTTGCTTAAGTCAGTTAATGCTATAGTACCAGGGTTGAATTAACAGGTAATCCTACAATTCCCACATTCACTTTGACTTAGCTAACACCCAGCATGTTTCTAACTGTACGGGAGTTATGAATGGCTGAAATATTTTCAGGGTCATGCATTATATTCTTTAATAAATGGCTACATTTATTTGCTAGCAGCTTTGGTGCTTAATTCAGATTCAGTGCTCAGATCAGATTTTTTTGTGTGGTTTTCACACTTTTGTTTAGATATAGTAATTATAAAGTTTCAGTTTGAACTGGTACTGAACTGAAGTCAACTTTTACAGTCTAATTAATACGTTGATGTGCAGTGGAGGCCAACACATTCGTAAGCAGGTGATAATAAACATGAGGATAATAGAGTTACAGTTCTGATTATGACTTTTTTAGAGCTATGGTTGCTTCTTATTTATGAAGGTGTGTGTTGGAATTACATCAGGTCACACTGCAAAAAATCATACCTGTATCTGATTCAGGACCACATATGAAAATGGCCAAAATCAATTTTGAAAAGATCAGATTCATTATGATCTGGCTGCTCACACTGCCTTTAAAATAATAGATCTGAGTCAGATGTGGACCGAAAAGTTTGACTTTTGCCTGCAGCCTGAATATAAGCAGTTTTTTTCCTTTTTTTTTTTTTTCTTTTGGTAGATGAGTTGTAAAAGCAAGCAAAACCCACATGCTAAACAAACTGTCAACTGTCACTCTTATCACATCATCGCTCTTAGCCTGTGGTTGTAAATCCAGTTATAACTTCTATGCCAAAAAGTAAACATCACAGTCTTTCCATGTTACACTTGCCAATGCCTCTGGTGTCTCAAAGTTTCACACCAGTCTTTAATAGCATCCATCCTTTTATATTTGAAGATAGTGCAATATTCTCATTCTGCAGATAGCTGGGCTCTTAAAGGCCTTGGCTGTTGAATTTTCAATCCCTCCTGATAACAATAATCTAAACAGACCATGGCCACTGGAGCAAATAAACAATTAAGGTCCACAGTCAACCACAAGCCTGTGCACTCCCATCTGTTCTCAGACCATTATCATACACTCATCATCTTCTCTCACCTCCAGACCTTCCACCTGTCTTTTGTGTTGTTACCCAGTAAAATAAGCATGCAAGATTTCATCTAAAAATTATTTAAATCAATAAATATTGGTTTGAAACCTCAAATAAATTGTTCCTCTCTCTATTATGACATAAATGATGTTAATGCTGGATGTGCTGGTGCAACTGGAGCTGTGCATTATGTAAGTCCTGCATTTCATTAAGGCTGCACAACTTTGATTTCCAGGGACTCTGCAAATTAATCAAGATTTTAATGTAAATTGCATTTTAGCTGCTTGCTTTTGATTCAAAATTGACCTCATTTGAGTAAGCTATAATGTATAGTCCTAAATCTTTTCCACTGGTATATGAGATAATGTTGCTTTTATATTACTGTAATTGATTAATATTGAACATCAACACAAAAAATAAATAGTACCCAACGACTGCATCCTGCTGATTTGGATGATATCCCATCTTTATCCAGAGCCATCATCAGATTAGAATATTAAACTTTCTTAACCTTTACTTATGACCAAATATTTGCTAAGTTGCGTCGGACTAAGCACCATTATGTGTTCAGAGGTGTAAATAGCCATTATGCTAACACACTAAACCAATATTGTAATGACATGTAATATGCTAAACATCAGAATATTAGCATGTTAACATACTGTCATTAGCATTCAGCATACTGGGACAATGTGCCTGTAAGTACTGCTTAATAGAACATTGCTATAGACTGCTTTTTACAATTTAATCTTGTATATGAAGCATCAACTCACATTCAACTCACTTTGAAAATCTATGTAGAGTGATTGTGTCATCATAGATGCAACTGTGTAAAGCATAGTCAACATTTTTTCTGATTGGTCTTTATTTAGAGTCATTTTAAATAGGCAAAGAAAGTGCAAACAAACTCTGAAATAATAAATTATTTTCGTCTTTGCCTGGATAAGCAATACCTGATGACTTATTTACTTTCCATTTGATTTTGACTCATCGACTGACAGAGTTATTAGTGTTGAATTCACAGAGGGCAGTGCTACTGCACAGTCTCAGAGGGGGGCTGATGAAAAATCTTGAGGCAACACTGTTTTGACATATATGAACTCTAATTATACCAGCATTTGAATAAGTTATCTATCAATCTCAAATCAGTGCAATGCACTCACCCCTAAAGCATATCCTGAATGTTATTTACTACATTATGCATCATTAACTTGTTGGTGTGTTAAGAATCAGTAGGTCTATGTCAATTTTTTTTTCTTAAGAGACACAGGGGTAATCCATATATACAGGATATTATTTAGTAATCATTTAAAGTGGGTTTGGCCACTATCATTATAAATAAGTAACTTTTTAACCATTAATATTGCAATTATGTGATAAAATACAATTTGTATTACTGTTAAGCAGAGAAGAAGACTGATTGTTTTGAATTTGTGAGCTTTTTTTCATGTTTTTTCTACCTAATTTGAATGTTAAATCAAAATAATGCATTTTTACAGAAGAAGAGAAGTGTTTCTAAACAGTTGCCTGGAGCATGACTGATGCATATCCGAATGAGCTGCCTGATTATAAAGGCCGTGAATCTCGTAGTTATTACTGCTGTGGCATTAGCTCCAGGGGTCTTCTGGCTCGAGGATGTTAGGAAGAAAAAAATACACAAACTTTAAAATCCTTGGCCCACATTCTTTCCTTTTAGACAGGAATGGTATTAATAAAAACTGTGAACAATTTTAATAACTCGGGTGTTTTGTGAAAGAAAATACGAGCTGCAGGAGGCTCCTGTTCCTTAATGAACATTTTGGTGCAGTCATTTAAGGAAGAGGAAAAGGTGAAATCACCATTAAAATATTGTTACCGACCATTATCATGAACCTGAATTTCTTCAGTATGTCAGTAAAATGACACGACAGCTGTTTGATCTACATGAAGAAAAATGAAAACAGATGCAACCAGTATTAAGCTTTCATGAAAATTATGAACAGCACTTATAAACAATCTAATTTCAATCTTCATGAGCCGATGCACAAATTCTCTCTGTTTGATGTGGTTTTCCATCATATAACCTTCTATGATTAAGGTTATATCATAAAAGAATAAACCCGGCACTGATATTTAGCCACTGAGTGTATCATTGAGTCCGATTACACTTTGTTGGTGGAACAGCCAATAATGTTTTATTCATCTGGGTCTCACGTGTGGATTTTCTTGCTTGTCACGATGTTCATCAAAAAAATCTTAAAAGAAACTTAATTTCAGGTCCTTACAAAGAGTTGGTACTTAAGAGAGATGTAGTTTAACTCTGCTGTGTGTGGTACTGCGCCCGGCAGCAGGAAATTTGCTGTTGACAAAGTATGAGGGGCTGCTGCAACAGTAAGGCAGGGAGGAAATTTCTTTGTACCAGCTGCCAGGGTAATTAGTTCCTCACTGAATTATGCATCAGCAGAAGTGTCAAGCAGTGTTAGAGTCAGGTAGGTACAGAGAGAAGGGATAGAGAGGAGCTGTCACACAAAGCTCATAAAACCTTGGAATACCGGCAGCCAGTCCTGCCATATTGGAAGGTCTTGAATGAGACCATCAGGAGAGCAGTAGAGCAATTAAAAGACAAAACATAGAAGAAAGAGAAATATCTGCTGCTTTACACTCACATTTTACATTACTATGCTAAACTAGCCTTGTGATAAATCCTAACTTTGAAGCCAGCAAGCCTGTAACAGTGTTTTTTCCTAAGTGTTGTATTTAACGTGAAAATGTGAATTTCTCCTGGATGGCAGTCACCTTTTTCATCTCGGATCACTCTCTAGCTACCAACAACCACCTCTCTTTGACCACACCCAGTTGGCTTTTCTTTGGGAACTGCATCTGTTAGAATAATTGTTTGTTGTGTTGGAGAATTTAACAACTAGCTACCTGCTGCTGTGAGTTTTAAGAGTCCGATCATTTGCAATTACCAGATTTGGACCTGTGAAAAACGGACTAATGCTCAGCTAATGCTCAGCTAATGCTAGCTGTGTAATGAATACAATACTGTTAGAGTTGTCTTGCAGATTATGTTGGCATATCATAGAAAACATCTCCTAAGAATAAGTACTCACAATAAGAACTCAAGTATTAAAAGCTAGTTTGCTGGCCTCAGCGTTTTAAGAGGAATAAAACTTTACAGAATGATGGGTCCTTCTGAATGTTGCCAAGGTGTGGATATTGTAGCCTAACTTTAATCATGATAATGAATGCTTCATGGGCTTTTAACAAAGGGAGATAAAGCTCAATATCTGCAGTATCATTGTTTACACTCTATATTTGACATTCTATCAGGCTAAAATAAAAATAGATTTAAAAAAAGATTAACATTTTTTTCCCCCCAAATGAATTAATTTTTTGATTTGAGGCTCAAAAATGCTGCCCTCTAAAAAAAAAGAACTTGCAAATTCCTCAACGTGAGCCAGGCATTTTATTCTCAGCGGGGTCATGTCCTGTCAAAACCTTTGTGATACTGTCAGAATCTAAGCCATGGCTCTCTGAGCATGCTGCACTGCCACTGTGTAAGTGTCAGTCACCTTGGGCTAGGATGCAAAGGAAATCACAGCACTGTGAATAGGAGGAGTCTCCCTTTGGCACAGAGCACAGATGGCACAACATTTCAGCCTGTTTTTCACATAGCCGTCTTATTCTGCTTTATTCCTGTGAGTGATGTGAATGTTTGAGGCCTTAAAACACACAACATTTCATGATTAAATATCCTATTCAGCAGCATTATTTCATATGGTTTTAACTTAACTTAAACTTTATATTATTCAGCGTAAGATCCACACATAGATCCTATTGCATGTCATACCACAGTGCCGGGGTCTTTTTGCAGCCCGGTAATGTGTCTGCTGAAGTGGAAACGGGTGATTGAATGGGATAACCTCAAAACTCAAGGACTGGGATTGCTATTAGCTACTATATTCTCAGAGGAGAGGCGTTTCAGTCACTGTTTGCTGAGTCTTTTCCTCAGAGCCAATACACAGACTCTGACGGGCACACAGAAATATGTGAAGCCATTCTGGAAGCGAAGCACATACTCAGAGAGTCACACAGCAGCACAGTCACAACCGACATCACAAGCAATAGACAACAAGTACCGAACCGTGTATTTTGCACAAAAAGAAATGAATATGTCTTATACAAACTGAATAAGCGTGAGCCAAGCCCCCCCATCCTTTTTCGCTCCCACTGGGTCATGCTTGTTGATCTAAGGCTAACCAGATTTGAGTTTAAGATAAGCGTATTCATGATTTCATTTCCATGCATGCCTCCAATTTGAACACATTAAATATTTAAAGTACCAGTCCAGTATCTGGAAATGTCGCGTGTCATCGGTATTGAACATCTGAACCGTGGCCGAGCTTACTCAACTGCTGAAACACTTCCTTACTGTCATACAATGAAGGAAGATGTAAAACAGAGATGAACTGTGCATTCATTGAGATATTAACTTGTAAATGTCCAGTGACAATTCCCTGGGTGCAGACCTTTGGATCCACCCACTCCAATGAGCTGACTGATTCCTCTTGCATCATGACATGAAAGAGCGGTTTCTGGGCTGAAAAAGAAATTGATCCAATGAGGGGGACGCGAACAGCCAATTAGTGCCATGGGCGGACTAACGCAGTTGTCAAGCTTCATCAAGCCGTGCGACAGAACCAAGAAGGAGTAATAACAACAACTGCACAGCTAGAGACAAGATAGGAGCTGCTATTGAGGCTGTTCTTCAGTCACCACCATGGTTTGTTTTAACATCTCTTCACTTTAAAAACTCAGGCAAAACCAGTATGGCATCACTATGCCTTAGTGTTGACTTATAATGACATTAGATTTAAATAAAATTTAGATGGAAACCTGTAGTGACTGGTTCAGGAAGATCGAATCAGCCTCCTCCATGGAAATCTGTCATAGTCTATCTGTGTTATTGTGTTAGTTTATTTCCTGTTTTATTTTGGTAGCCTTAGTTTCTGTTGTGTCTCCGTTTCCTTTACTTCCCCCCTTTGTTCTCTTTCCCGCCTTTGTGATTGTCTTCCCCTCCCTAATGTGTTTCACCTGTTACCTGCCCCTGTGTGT
>JAQMCX010000003.1:10342709-10408423 GCA_029814765.1 Acanthurus leucopareius | reverse complement strand
AATAAAACCCGTGAAATTGTTGAGATCGTCTGTCGACTGCTTTGTGGGTCCATTGTCTTTTGTGTGCGCCTGATAAAATCGGTTAGAGTGGACACCATTTCAGACTGGAGATGGAAATTAATTGTAACAAGTTGACAGCTCTGTCAGATATGAAGCGATAGTGACAACTCAACCTGGGTGAGGAGATCTTAAACCAATAAAATAACCTAACCCCTGCTGAGAAATTCTAGCTTTAATGTTTTTCTTTCAAAGATGAAGGTGCCATGTACTGTGGCTCTTGCATGACACATGTTCAAAGCCAGAGCTACGGTTGACTTAAAAAAAAAAGGCTGGATGATTGGAAAAATCATTTTAATTGTCGTCACTGCCTGTGGGCTGCTGCCACTGTGACTCTTGTTGCTTCTCGTGCAGTTATTAAAAACTCTGCCCCCTACAGATAATGTTCACATACAACTAATTTATCAGAACAGACAACTAGAATCGGAGCAAAATGTCACGCTGCACTGACTTGGTTACATATCAACATAACAAGGAGGCTTTAATATTTATGCAAGCAGTTCATTGCCAAAACAAAATCTTCATAATGACATTACATTTTATGAAACTCGTGTCTCTGGTGTCAAAGCCCTGTGCTTTATATGCATCATTGTCCACTTCACATCCACAATATTCTCCTTTTGCTGCTGGTGAGCGAGATTGAAACAGCAATTACATTTCTTCCAAAACGCATTTGGAAAATAAAATTAGCAGTATGCAACTTCATTTTGTATAAGACATGTATGGTTATTGCAAGTTGATGATGCTAATGTTTGTTTGAGATTAACAATCCTGTCACCAGGATCTGTTTGAGTATTGTATGTCAGTGTGAGTGAATTTTATGTAGCATGGTTACTATAACATAATGGGATTTATCCCTCTGCCAGGAACGCACACTTAAACTTAAATGCTATGTCTTGGTCACTTGAATTGGATCTTATTTGAGTCTTGAACCGTATGAGACAGTACATATTTAACTTTAATGGTGGTGGTGTCCTGGTGAGTGCAGAGTTTGCAGAATGTGGAGTGCCTGCCAACAACCACTGCCATCAGTTACGGCTGCACCATTACTTAGGTAATGTGTTTCAGGTCAGCTCCTCAGCTGGGGTTGCTGTGCTGTATGGAGTGAGTTCAGAGGGGTGAGTGTAATTTAGTTGATACCACCACAGTTCCGCGGTGTTAACTTACCCCCGAGGTTGAGATATTGCCTGACATTTGAAATGAATCATTTTCATGAGACAGATCTAATGCACACAAGACAATGTGGTTTGATCGAAGTCTGAGTTGGGGAAACGTAGGATACATTTAACGTAATGTAACGTAGGTGAGATAATCCGTCTCTTTTGTCTCATATTCCCTTTGTTTCAATTCAGTGAGCTCTTTGCCTGTCAGTGTTGATAAACCTCCATTTTTATCCATATTTCAACGTATGTCTTTCCTCTGTGGCATTCGTACTGTGCCTCAGTAGCAGTAGCATAAATAAAAAGCTTTTTCCCCCTTTTTTTAAAGTTAGGCAGTTTTTTAGGTATTATTCTAATATTCCATTGAGTAGTCTGTGTGTGTGTGAGTGTGTGTGTGTGTATTGGAAGAGGGGGCACATGTGTGGGTGTTTATTAACATAAGCCTTAACTTTAGATAATTTTGGCAGTATGAGACACTTGTAGCTTCTGCTATTTTTGTTCTTAAGCTTTTAAGCTAATGAGTTATCCACACACACACATTCCTCCAGATTGGGAAGATTTCATTCACCTTAGAAAGTCACCCTTTCACACATCATGCAACATGTAGGAAGACAAACTAGCTAGTCTTATAGTTTGGATTTATCATGAGCCAAAACCAGATTGAAAATGTAACAATTACTGTTGCACGGTGAGTGTGTGCTCATAAGTAGATGTAAATTATGTGCATTAAGTAAATCAATATTGGCAACTGTGTGATTTAACAATTTAACAAGAGCAACATAAAAACATGTGGTGCTAAAATGTATATTTATACGTATAAGAAATATTCTCATCCTCTTAGCGTTTTATTTGGATCCTGCCTTGTGCATTAGGGCTTAATTGACTTAGTTTATCTCCACAGTTCCATGTTATAACAGGGCACAGCAGGGCTTACCTTTGGCAGCTATCAACCACAATGGAGCTTGTTGCCATTCAGCCGCCGTGTAAACCAGATTACCTGATCATTTAGTCTTTATTGGACAGGCGGTCTGGCTTCAGCTGTGTACTCCAGTAGAGATCTCATTCTGTAAGTGTTAGCACTGGGACGAGGTCCCAGAAAGACCTGAACGCCAGTGTTAATCTCTGCCTGGGCCTTCAGCCCATCACTGGGGCCTGTAATCTAGCTGGGGTGATGTTGTTATCTTTAGTGGCGAGTACTCAGCCGTGGCTCTTGGCTCCAGCCAGTCGAACCACTGTAGGCCTCCTTCATCCATATGCAGCTTTTTTCCTTTGTTACTCTTTTCTAGTCCCCTGTGCTTGTTTAATGTTTTTTTTCTTTACCGTAATGTCCTCTTTCATGGTCTTTACTCAAGGTTTTTCATTGTGTCATCTTTTCTTCTATAGCAGCTTTGATTATATTGTGGAAAATATGTTTAGGTAAGCTCTTTCAGCTTGTAGTCAGCATGCGAGAAGGACAGGAACCTGAAATGAACTGAACAGCTCCACAAAGAGACTATTTCCATGGTGTAAAACTATTTCTCATAAATCATTAACGAAACTGTATAAAAGACAATCAGAACAACCTTGCATTTAAAAAAAAACAAAAACAAAAAACTTCTGTTAGTTAATCTCTGACAGTTCAGAGATTTGGGAGAGTGATGATGTCAATCTACACCCTCCCCCCACCCTTGTGACTGAAAAAGACCCAAAGGTCAAAGTGAAGTTACAAATTTGAGTCTTTTTCACCTTTCTCATCAGACAAGGGATTCTCCATCATCAGCAGAGTGCCATTAAGGTGTCTCTTTCTTAATGGACTTGTCGGGAATCCATAGACAGACTGATGATAAATGGTAAATACTAAAAATGAAGATGGTTGGGTGTTGGAAGATGGTGCAGGAGGGAAGGGGGCTGTCCTGAGTCCACACTGATTCACCTGTCAGATAGTGAAGTCTAATCTCCTCTCCAACAACAAATTACCTCCACATCATCAGATCCATCAAAACAATACTTGAAGCGTATTAGCTTGGCATATGCTGTGGACTTGTTACTATGTATTTTAAGATATATAGGTAATTTAGAACCCCTGAATGACATAAAATGGAAGATTCAAGGCCATTAAATTGATGCTTGGTCAGGTTTATGAATGAACAAGAAAGCAGCATAATAGCAGTGATGCTACTTGCTCAATATGGGCTGTTAGTCTCCTCTATCACATTAGAAAAGATAAAGCACCTCTCTGAAAATATCTGTTTTTGCTCCCTGTGAAATGAGTTAATGATTTATTTGCAGTCAACCCCGCTGAGCTGTGAAAAATCTTTAATGCACTCATATTCTATATTTATCAGGATACGGAAAAAAACAACAAGGATGTGCGTGAGGTGATGAAGAAGAGCAACAGCTGCTGCTCCTTTAAGAAGCTAATGGTCATCCATTTGGTCAATTCAAGCACAGAAATCAATACGGCATGCAGGAAACGACATTGTTTTACGCAGCAAGATTTGGGATTTGGTCAGCCTTTCCTCCGCTGCTCTTATTTGGGAAGTCAGTGGCATTAGTATACATAGCTGCACAACTCTAGTCTGCTCTGTCTGCACACAGGATACTACTGTGCATTTCAACAGGCCTCTCAACCTCATCTCTACTGAGACGTGGCCGCTCTGTATTCGCGTTTGATCATCTAAATATTCATTACACCCTTTTGCAACAGATCAAATATATTAGATATAAGAGTACAAGATACAAGCATATAATGACAGACAACTAACTGCTGTCCAACAACAAGACATCAAAGCCACGTTGCTGCCATGCTGTAAAACAAATATCTTTTTTTTTTTGTAACTAACCATGTTGGACGCTGCAAAAGAGCAAACCACGTCGCCTCACTTGGCAAGGGTGTTAAACAGTTACTGTGTTTACTAATGTGGTTTGACACATTTCTCCTGAGTAAGATTATGTAACTACTGAATTTTCTCTTGCTTCGAATATGTTGTCATGTTGTGTTTCCCATTTTAGAGTCTGCTGAGACTTGGAATTTGCTAGAAAACACCGTTCTTGTTTCAGCTGAGTAGTGTGTCTCGATTATCTGGCCACTATTTTCAACATAGGTTTGAATTAAGCAAGATTTTTTTCTTAATTTTTATTTTGCTAAAGTTGCTAGTTAATATTTCTGAATATGTTCTTATGAGGCTGCAGATTTAAATTTATTGATAGCATACCAAACCATTGAATTCTCAACACTAGCAGCAGAGGGTGATTTGAATTTGAGGACTTGCTGGGCATGTTACCAGGGTTTGAATTGAGTGAAGACTGCAAGAAAAATCTTGGAGGTGCTCAAAAAACTCACCATTTGGGCAAAGAACTGGCTGCGGGGACTGGCTCAGAGAAGCCGGGCTGTCAGTCTTCTCCACATTTCGGGCATGAGTTGGTAATTTTCAGCTTCCTCTTATAATTCTTCTCTGGCCAGCGTCTCTATCTTGGACAGTGTAAAAATGCAAATTGGGGTTATGCATCTCAAACAGACAAGAGCACTTGAGAGAAATATGAGATGGTTGCTGTTTGTGCTGTCGGCACATTTTTAGCTGACTGGACCAAATGGCCAAAAGCCAACACCGATCAATAAGTTCTTTTTCAGACTGGCTGGTTCGCCTTGTGATACAGTCAATAGGCTGGACTCCTACACAGAGTGTCTCAATGAAATTTACATAAAGTAATGCCTGCCAAGATCATTTACCATGAATTCTGACCACCCATGCCATACATCAAGATGTACCTATACATTCATTTCTCAAAAACCTGAAAACACAAACATCTGCATCATTACTGCTGTGTAGCACGACGATGAGTCCAGATAGACAGTGCAGAGTAAATGATCCTGTGAGCAGATCAGGTTTGCTAACAGATGAGTAAAAGATAAACACTGACATCATGACAAAGGTTTTGATTCTGGTGGACTTAGACAAGGCAGGGTGGTCAGGTGGTCATTCATTCATTCATTATTATGAGGGTTAAACCTGCAGACTTTAGGGTCGATGTTCTCTTGTCTCCAGCCTCTGTTGAGCGGGAGGCTGCTATCCTTAACATAAAGTGAAATGTGCCTTTTTTTGTATTTGGGCTTATATTATTAAAACTTGTTCAGCCACTCTATTGTGAAAAGGCTCTTACAAGATATCAGGGGTCTTTTACTTCTTATTTTAGTCAGAGGCTACAGAATAAGCTGCAGAGTTAAAGTGGGGACATGGACTGATCTCTCAGTAGACCTGGACTGGATTGTGACGGATAAAACCAGAGGATGTTTATGCAAATAGCACAGACAGATGCAGCATGCAATGTGCAACTTGAGAAATGGAATATCCTTGTAATTGAAAACATAAGTTACAGCCTCTCTTGGCCCCACTGAAACCCAAAGAAGCAGTTTCATCAGAGGAATCACACTGCGGGAGACGGGGACATGGCTTTCGAATGTTCTGACTGTTCCAATCTAACAGATTAATGAGTCAAGCGGGCCTATGCCAACTCTGCCCAAAGGAAAGGAGGACACGATGCTCCATATCAACAAAAAAGACCTCTCTCTCTCCATCATCAGATTCATGCAATGCAATGAGATAGTTGTATGGAAAAGGAAAATGTGTATTAAGAGTTTAGGAAAGAATCTTTAAGCATAACTTATGGTGTGTTTCCATATGTCACTGACGATTCACAGCCTGCATTTTTGCATCCAATTTAGGCTGCGACACAATAAATCATGACAAAAGCTCTTTGAGAAACAATCAAAGCAGAAAAAATATGGACACCAGACTAAATGTACTGAAAACCTAAAAACCACATCGCATATTGCAACTGTTAAATTTATGACTGAATCAAGATACTTGGGAAATAACATTTCCAATTTCAACATTAAACAGGAAAACAACGTTAAACTTGAAATGATCCAGACCACAGAGCAATCGTATTTCATGTGATTTGCTTGATTACATAATTTAATACTAAGATTTCTGATGATGTTTACCAGTTACTGGGCAGTAATAATGGGCATATAAAGCATTAGATTACTCAGTGTTTCTTTTATATATATGGTAAGGTGATGCTGATGTTATAAGTGTATCCTCATCAAAAATCTTAGTAAAAAAGGGAAAGATCAGCATTACAACATGGATGAAAACACATCCTCAGATATATATGGAATAAATATATGAAATTAACAAGTAACATACATACACAACCTGTTTTCAAAGTCAGATTTACATTTAAAGCCCATGGTTATTGCTTTTCATATCAGATCAGGGTTGAAATTTTTGATTAACATAAAGAAAGATGATTATCAAGAAAAAATCTGTGAGCAGAATTTATTGCAAAATGTTCCCAGATTTAAAATGTCTGGTACATTGAATTTTGAGTGTGAATGTGGCTTTGAAAGAGACAAACTCAAATTCAAAACACCAAAAAAAAAAAAAAAAAATGTTTTGACCCCACAGTCATCTTTTAAAAATAATTCTGCATTTTTCTGCCTCCAAGCTTAGAGCAGAGGCAACACTTTTTAATGACCTTAGTTTGAGCTGGGGAGTTTGAGAACTTCTTTTTAGCTGTCACAGACAGACCCGTGGGACACAGAAAAACCATTTCTCAACAAAACTTCAGGTTACCATTACTTTTTGTTCCATATGCCACCATGCGATGTATTAAAGCAGAATGGTGACAGAAACAATTTAATCTCTGGGCTGCTGTCAAAACACACAAACTATAAACTCCTAAGTGAAGTGGAAAGATTTTTGTGTAAACAAAAACACACTTTATATCAAGGTCAACAATGACCACTGTGATAAAAAATATAAAACTATTACAAACTGTATGTCTTACCATTGCTGTTGAAGGTGTGAAGTGTGCTAGGTCTTTGATTGTAACAAATTAAAAAAATAAATAATTGCTGAAGAAATGGAAGAGGAGAAGTTTATCAATGAATAATACATGAACAAATCATCACCATTACACTATTTGGAATAACTTTGCTGGTCAGGAGCTGAAAAACCTCATCACAATTTGTAATATAAAAGCACAACTCAACAATTTTGGGGGGAAAAACCCCTTACACTCATGTAGAGTAACTGTGGATCAATACCACTGTAGTATTTGCATGCTAAGTGGCACGGTTAGCACAAACAGCAGGCCTGACTCTGCATGAAGGTAACAAAATTCAACACCTAAGCCAATTAACATGATCTATGTAGTTTGTGTAAATATAATCTCAGTGTGAAAAAATTACAAGATGAGGTTGTGTGGAAGGTTATGCACATGACAATTCTTGACTGGAAGACGTGATTTCTGAAAGTTCATTGTGTCTGACCTTGCAACCTCACAGTGACAGCTACACTAATGAAACTCTGTGCTTATACAAGAAGATTTTTAGACACTGAACACTTTAAACCAATCTTCTTATTTTACCCCTTTATTTGTAAGTAGAAGTTTTATTTCTTTTTAAATGAAGCATGATGTGTCTGAAGCCTCTGCATAGTATTTCTTCACTGTAATGCTGTGTACTCCTTTTCTCTACATGCTGTTCTTGTGCAGATTCTGCGAGCTCAGATATTTGCTCTGAGCCAGATGAAAAATCTCCAGAGACACCGTCATGCTACTATCCAAACGTGCAGTTGCTCTCGTCTGTTAATAAAATTTCGATCATCCTGTACCTCTTCGAGAAAGTTTCATCAGTGGAAGCGTCCTGTTTGCACTGTTCACCACGCTGCTGCTGGCAAGTATGTTTCATCTCCTACTGAGAAGAGAGTTCACACTGTGGTAACTCCAAGCCAACGGCTTTTTATATCATTGAGTCTACTTTAAGGATGAGGAGCCTTTTTCTCATTCTGCATTTTCTATGCAAAGCCGTGGATGTGTTGGTCTCCAGCTGTTTTTCAGAATGCTTTAAGATAAGAAGCCATCTTAAACAAATACCTATAGATACTCATATATACAAGTGTGGCTGATTGCAGAAAAAAATCTGGCTTCAAATGGAAGCAGTGATGCATTTTTGTGATTGCTGTGTCTCTGCTCTTCACAAGGTAGACTGAATTGGTTTTGAGATGGTCATGACCTGAAGTTTTTGTATTCTAAAGATTTAAATTTAATTGACAGTCTTACTTCTTTGTATCCGATGCATTCCTTAGCAGTTAATGGACTATGGAGCTTAATCACTTGGTCTTACTTCATAGCAACTTATTCAGCAACATTACAGCTAGAATAAAGATCACCGATTAGCAGTCATGACAAAAGAAGTGCAATTCCATGGATGTCATGTTACTTAATGTAGATTTTTTACGTTTTTATCTATGAGTTGCAAACACTAAACAGGCTCTGGAGTGTATTTAATCGAAATTCTGAAACAACTGGCAGTGTCATCTTTTATCAAACTGAACGGACTCATTTTACCAGGCAGGGAGAAAAGTAATTATGACTCTTAATTGAAACTGGCAGTGAATTAGAGTAAAGGGAGGGCGATGAAATGGTCTCCTCAGCATGATGAGGAGTAAAATAACTGATTGTGTTATCGAACTTAAATCAGAGCTCCAATAAAACTACACAGAAGTCACAGTGTGCATGCTAGTGTTGCCTTTGGAAAAATTACACTGAGGGGACTTTCTGGTGGATTGAACCTCATATGCACTCTCTCTGACACACAAACATCAAACATTTAGTTCAGCTCCATCTTACAGCATTGAAACCTACATGGCTATAATGTATTTCTCGTGGAAGAGGATACCATTGGGTATTTCACGCTGAATAACCATCACAGAGTCCATCTACACCTTGATGTGTGCCTTGAAATTGTTTGTCATTCCAGCAGGAATCCCTAAATACAACAGCTGGTGATCATTGCTAGTACTGTTTGTGGCAATAATAGGGTTTGGTGGGGTTTAGACAGAAGCCCTGTAAATGATGGCCGGAGGGAGCAACATCAATAATGGACAGGAGATTGAGAAGGTGTGTGCACAAGGCAAAAGCAGACAGAACATGCATTAATATCAGTGCAAGTTCGAGGCAATGTAAAAAAAAAAAGGGAAAAACCGCAAGCCCCAAGCAGAGAGAAGACATATGACTGACACAAAAGCTCCACCTGGTAATTTAAAAAACACAAGAGCATGTAAAAGAAATGACCATATTAGATTTCAGATTCCAGTTCATGAAATAAATAAACAAATGATAAAAGAAAGGTTTAAGAATGATTATAAATCATGCTATTATATAAAATTGATGACTGTAATTTTGGCTTTAAAGGGCACTTTTGGGAGGAGCTGTAGCAGTCGTCAGTGCAGGAGCAGTGACATCTCTGATGTCTCACCAGTTCATGCTCTGGTGCTCCTTGTGAGTGACAGCTCTGATGTGCCCACTGACAG
Organism: Acanthurus leucopareius; assembly: GCA_029814765.1. NCBI lineage: Eukaryota > Metazoa > Chordata > Actinopteri > Acanthuriformes > Acanthuridae > Acanthurus > Acanthurus leucopareius. The sequence continues at coordinate 10,398,846 of JAQMCX010000003.1, read as the reverse complement.
ACAACACGGCTCGAGGGAATAAAAAGAAGGGACTCCCTTTTCCTTAAATCACCACAGAAGTCCAAGCTCAACAAGGAACTGATCTAAGTGCAGAGTCCACTGGTAAAAAAAAAAAAAAGGAAGAAAAAAGGCAGTTTTCATAAACAAACATATAAACTTACAATCCCCAATGACTCATGACTGTCCGTGATTTTTTAAACTGGTGAGAACTTTGAGTTTCAGAGACATTGTTTTTTGCAGCCTCATGTTAAAAAACAAAAGCAATTTTTTAAAATTTTATAGAAATACTTTAGATGCTTAGTACTTTAATGGGTGTGATTTCAATAATTTGTGTTATTCTTGTTTTTCCTTGATTTTTGATGACATCTTTGGGGTTAGTCGTGAGTGATCACTGCTGTGCTGTTTTGCACGGCATTTTGCATCCATCACTCTACATCAGTGTCGTCACTACTTCCTGTCATTGGACTAATAACAGCTTGCACCCGGCAAAACAAATGAGCATGTGCTGTCGTATCTATAACATGTTAGAAATAAAAGCCCATGTAAGGTTTATTCTAAAACCTCTTACATTCCAGACAAAAAAGGTCAGGCCTGCATTCAGGATCACACTGCGGTGTTGAATCTGAGGCTTGGATCTGTTTGCATGGCTGCATCAAGCTTTTGGAGAAAGGTCTGACTTATAATCTGTGCATGAGGAGAATTCTGAGTAGAGCTGCTCAGAAAAGCTTGTAAATACATAGCTCATAGCATTTATTCCACAGATTTTCCTTGAGGGCAGTGGGTGATGCCTGCTTTTCTTACTCCCTGAAAGGATTACATTAAACTGTAATTTGACATTTACTGTATGGAGTATGACGTCATTTATAAATTTAATCCCTCAGTGAAAAGGGCTTTTGGTCCATAATGGCTAAATAATGTCATTGCAACAAAACTTGAAAACAAACAGGTTGTTTTCTTGATGTCTGGTTGCTGCCACATCTTCCAGTGACAGTAAATGGATAAAGTCCAGATGTGAATAGTTTGGGGACTTTGTGCTCTGTTAGTGCAACAGGTTTCACAGAGACAGGACATTATCAAAGAAAAGCTAGCAATCCTACACAAGATGTCCCTGGAGCAACAGTGGCTCGAGTAGAGTAGGTTGTCCACTTCTTGCAGGAACTGATCACTGGCCTCCTCCTGTTCACGTGTCCAAGTGTCCTTGGAGAAGAAACTGCACCCAAAGTTGTTTCTGATTGGTTCGTTATATCTTGTATGTTTGTGAAGTCTTCATGCAGGTTAGTTTTGTCTTGTCCCACTAATTTTCATTAGGTTTATATAATTAATTGTCTAAAACATTATTTTAACTTTTTAGTTTCATAACAGCAGTGGAATCAATACTGATACAGTATTCTAGGGCATTTTACCTTCTGATACTTGCTTGATTTGCTGAAATGGATACATTATATATATAAAATATAATATAAAAATATGAAGTTTGATTTTTGATGCATTTGCTAGGTTTGCACAGACATAAGTGTTTCCTCTTGCAGCATCTAAATACTATTTCACAATAATCAAAACATTTCAGATGATCAAAGAATTAAAATTAAAAATGTGTTAATGTGTAAAAAAAATGTTGTAGTTCTTTAATCTTGTATTTTGATCACATTGATATAATTTTTTAATAGAATAGGTATTGTGATCTTCATGGGTCAAATGTTTCTGTGTTACATGTAGACTGACAAATACATAAAAAAGACCTTTTAAGCAATCGCTAACAGTGTCACAGGTTGTCACTATCAATTCATTTTTTTTCAGTTTCACAATGTCATTTTAAATTTGTCAAATTTGTTGAAGAGATAAGTGTATTAGCTAAAGGCTAAAACGTGTTTTGAAACTCTAAATATAAAATGATAAAATAAGTACCTTTTTTATTACAGCATACTGCAGTGAAGAAAATTATTGACTTACTGGAAGGACATTTCTTTCAACTTAGCTGGTTTATTTAAGTGAACTTGAGTATATTTATAGAATGCTTTTAACAGGCAGACAGTGTGCTGCACAAAGCAGCAGCTTCCATAAAACAGATGTAAAAACAAGGACACTTAGAACATGAGATGAGAGCCAGAGTCTGTATTTCTGATGGTGAGTTTCCACATTTACATGTGTGTGAGTGAAAATGAGAAAGCAGGTAACATCAGGGCACTCAGCAGTAATCTGATGCTGAGGCAGGATTCAAGGTTGGCTGTAAACTGCTTGAAGAATTTGTCTTTAACCTTTGTGATAAAATAACTGTGTCTGATTTTCTAAAAGTGGCAGGAAGATTACTTATCTATAGAGGGTTGTGAAAGGGAAAACTCTATATCCAGCTGTTTTCTTTTCATTGTGTTGACTGAAAATAAGTCCCACACCTTCTGCGGTGAGACAGTGTGTTAGCTAAGGAGAATAAAGTCAGGCTCAACGCCATCTAATGCCTCAGAAGCCAGACGTGGAACCTGCCATCAATTATGTGTACATAAGGGAGCTGCTGAGGAGAGACTGAGAGCGGGGAAATGTATTGGTGTTTGCATGAAAGCAGCTGCATAGTGACACACTGTTTGTTGATTTTGCAGGAAACAAAAGTATGGATTTATTTCTCTGGGCCATTAAAAGAAAAATGCCTTATCCTCAAGATATTTTTGAGAATGAAAACACATTTAGTCTTACAAAACAGGGAACTAGTGTATGGGGAACAGCAGGTTTTGGCAAATAGGTAAAAATAAGTGAAAGAGAGCAGTGATGCTACATACTAAAAAAAAAAAAAAAAAGTTGTCATCCTTGTTAAATGATCATAAATTCAAATAAAGCCAATTTTGAGAATTAGGTTGTAAGCCAACCCGTCCAAACCTAAACATGTAAATTAAAGTTATTCTTGCACTCATGCAGCCTCAATTTGTGTGTCTTGTTAGTCGGTAAAAGGCCAGTGGATTCGTCACACATGAGCACGCCTAATTTACATAATACTCTTATTCATTATTTCCCTCTCTATTGTCCAATATTGGTTGTCAAAATGCCCCATTTTATTAATAATATGTACAGACATTATCAGGCTTTACAAACCTGGCAGAACTTGTCAAACTTATTTATGGTTTTTTGGCTGGAAATGACCACGACTGTCTTCACCCTGCTATATTTTTGATCAGTTTACATACTCACACACATCAGTGTCTGTTGTGGCATAATGATCAAGCTGCCAGCGCTAACACAAATACAGGACTTTGATTCATTTGTTTAGAGTGCCTCTTTAATAATAATCATTATGCTGCTTACAACGGTTGAGGAATGAGAAGTCTCAACAACAGTGTGAGCAGGGGGCTTGACTCCATTGAAAGAGATATCATTTAAAACAATGGAAGCTTATGTTGCTGTCAGAGCAAATGAAAGGAAAACTCCAAGCATATAATAAAGCAAACATTTTCTCTATGTTGTACCCAAAAGGGACTTAAGACTGTTTTACATTTAAAATGAGTACAAGTACAAGTAAATGTATGTGCATATTGAAGGAACAAAAGAGAATAGTTTTTTTGAAGCAGCACATCCTCCCAGAATTCTCATCATTTTGATCTTTTTTTTTTAAATAAACCACCTTTGCATATAATACTGTTACAAAATAGGTTTAATATTAAATTAGTCAAAAATGAATGATTGAATGCAGGCTCCCTCAGAGCCAAAACTCAAAAGAGGCCTCATGTATAGAAATAATACCACAGTCAAGCAGATTTTCATTCCAGACTGCTCTCTATAAAGTCAAGATTTTATGAGGAAAGCTGCAAAATCCCCCACAGAGTTACAATTATTTTTAAACAGTTGTTCCTGGATCAATAAAGCTCTGCTCATCTAAAAGCATTTTTAATACACTAACAATACAAGAACAAAGCAAAAAGTAAACTTAAAGCAGCTCCCAAAAATGCTCTTTCCCTTTCCTGGTGTTTCCTTTATTGTTTTACGTGATGTTCTTCAACGTTTTGTCTTTGTTTGAATTTGCATCCACTCTTCTTCTCCATAGTGAACTGACAATCAGAAACGAACATGCTGCTTGGCACTGCATATCAATAATGCAAAATGTTTCTGCACCAGTGATTAATTATATGCAATACAAATATAACTGCTTATTGCAAATACAATTAGATAATCTGTATGAACCAACTGGCTGTGCTCCCTCTATGCCGGTTACAATCCATAAATATAATATTAAAGATGCCTCTCTTTGATATTTATATGCACAACATGAAGGAGACAGTTTTTGATGCAAATAGTCCTGAATTTTAAAACACTACATTTGCTCACTTTGGGTAAAATATTGTCATCATAACTTTCAAGTGAACATGAATGGAACTAGTAAATGAATAATGGCCAATAGCTCAGTGGTTATGGATTAGAAAAAATGTCATAAGATTTGTCAAGCAAAGATTTATACACCAAAGATCCAATCTGCATCTCTTTTTTTTTTTCTCCTTTGCGTTTGAAGGTTCACGCTGAGTTGTGTTTTGAAAGCTGATGCCTGACATGGCCTTTAATACATTTAACTCCACATAATTCAGCAAAATTGTGCAAAGACATCCATTTCTTTTATGAGGACTTGAATGGTGGCAAGTTTGAGTTCTTATTCACGGCTGGTACCACAGAGCATGGATATTTTTTCTCAGTAGAATGTAGTTGACTCATGTAATACACAAAGATGCCATCAAAGCCTGTTTGGTTGGGATTCAAAGGGAAAGACAGACACCCCTGGGAAGTGAAGTCACATGGGAGAAAAAGTCAGTGTCTTTGAAGCCTGAGTAAATGAGGCGCTTTTGCTCATCTGGGGAGTGGAGGAGAGAATGAGCGAGAGGATGCCTGTGATGCAGACAGACATACCTGCAGATGGATCATTTCACAGCAAGGACAAGTGCTATATCACTGCAGCTGCCTCTACATCCAACAACTCATGTAAGACTGAGGCGATGAGGTGGGAGATGAATTGTGCAACAGCAGAGCTGGTTTGAGTGAACAGTGACGCTCTTATTTTCATGTTGTGCAGGCGACAATGAAACAAGAACAACTGCAAAAATATAAAAGAGAAGCATGATCAGAGTAAACGAGGTGAAATGTAACCTCAGAATCAAATCAGAAAATCTTTACTTCAAATACCGGCAATGGTATAAACACTGACACTTTTTTAAAAGTCACTTTCATGTATAACTGGAAGCAGAACCCTGTGATTGTAATAAACTGCTATGGTACTCCAGACCCAGTATAAGTCTCTAGGACTGTCTACAACTGTGTATAAATTGGCACTTTGAACACCAGGGTGCACAACGGAAAACTGCAATTGCAACCAGGCAAACTGCACCTCCTCAACAATAAAAATATTGTTTGTCAGGCTGCAAGGTACTTCAGTGTAGTGTGCTCCTGCGAGACGGTTTATCATACTAATTAACTGATATTTAGATTCTCTCTTGTCACTCTGTTCAATTAAACCAACTGTGTTTGTCAGTAGATTACATATTCGCACAAACAATGTTTCTAGTGACACTGTGTGTCTTATCTGCAGTAAAAATATCCACTGTAATTTCAGCATGGAGACTTCATAAGTGAACAAACCACATTAGTGGAAGAATTATGATATGAGCTTTGTTAGGGCTACATATGACCTTTAGATGTTCAGCTCTGACATAAAAGTTCATTTAGTGGCACAAATTCAGAACTTTCCAGAGGAATATTGTGCAAAATGAGATTTATATAAAGCTCTCTGCTACCAATAAATCAACTCATTAACAAATAAATAATGTGCTTATATTGTTATAAATGTCTCTGGCTTTAATGATCTTTTCTAAAGCTGGTCAAAACAATTGCAGCAGGTTGCCACCTGGTAATTAAGCAAAGGCTGCTATAAGGTAGAGAAGACTTTTGATCTGAGCGTGATTTATAATGAGACCACTGAGCCGTGCTTTCTTCACCGCAGAGTAACCTAATCCAAAATAATTCCATGACAGCTGCAACAGAAAAGTTGCACTATTGATTTGCAAAATCCTTACAAATGCTCACCACTATTTTCACCCAGTCATATAGTTTTATGTACAGCTATGAAGTACAGTATGTTCCCCACTCTCTTATTTTGATGGATTTTTTTTCCTGTGGGACTAATTAATAAGATTTTCTCGTTATACCCTGCAAGATGAGTTGTCTTCATCCTAATCTTCAGCCATGTGACATTTGGTGTAATTAATTCCAGTTGAGCCTTCTATTTCTGGCCGTGCTGTCTCTAATGAAAGCAGGATGGTGCAGTTTTATCACCTCTAGCTAACACCTCCTGTTTTCCAAGGCAGAGCAGTGGGCTGGAAGAGAACACCAAAATCTTGACAAGGTTATGTCTACAAACTCAAAGAAGTCAAAGAAGGTCATGTTTGCATCAGTTTAATCGCACTGGAATTAACCTGTAAGGTAAATGAGCTACTTGTATGTTCTAGATTTACGTTGATCTTTTCAGTTGCTTCATATTCAGTTGCTTCATTTCACTTTTAACTGATTTGAGCTTAGAAAGTGGCCTTAATATGTTTAAAATCTTGATTTGTTTGTGTTTTTTATAGTACTAACAGTTTGCACAGTCAGGATATATTGGAGCACACTTACTTAGTGCATATCAGGCACATTTTGGCTTTATTTTGACACATATGGAGAAGATCGATCTATCTGTCTCTACCATGATTGGTATAGTTTATTTGCAGGGCCTTTTTATTAAATATAGTTCAAATGAAGGCTTGATGTCTTTACTAAAGATGTTTGACCAAAGATGTACGCTCTCTCATTCACAGCTGCACTTGATAAGAATATAAGCGAAATAGAACCTAATACTCTAGTCACTCAACCAAGAATCAATCACTTAACAATTCGTTTTTTTTGTGAAGCTTAGACCTTGTCCACATGTACAGAGGTATTTTTTTTAAAACAGGGGTTTTCATCCTTTGTTTTTTTGTTTTTCTTAACACACATGACATTGATCCTAAAGCCATAGTGACCAATCAGAAGCCTGAAAAAGTTATTAACTCACTTGCTATGGTAGGCTACCAACAACTGCGCTCAGGTAGAGTAGAGACTGATAATGAAGTGGAGTGATTCCTCAATATTGTTATCATTACAATATTATTATATTTTAATTATAATCAGCACATATTCTAGATTTAAATACATAAGAGAAAAGGTGTCACACAGGAAATTATGCTGCTCCCTCTGACATCTTGGAACAAAAACTCACTTCAACCTTTCCACACAACACTGCAAACAGTCCGAAACATCTTCAAACTGGAAGGAATTCTCCAAAAGTTCAGTTTACAGCGACATAAAATGGCACTTGTGTTTTGACAAAAGGCCAAACTGCAAAGAAAACAACACATTTTTTGAAAATACTCATGTACATGTGGAAAACAGGCCTTAGTCAGGGGAGGACAGGTCACACATCCCAAACTAGTCAAATGGTGCTCATAGCCTTTATTTTCAGAAAATGCCATTGCAGAATATCTTCCCATTTAGCATACGTCTGTGATCTATTTATTATACTTGCAAATACAGAGATCAAGAGACATGGTGTTTGAAAGTTTGCAAGAAAATGTACAGCTGTACATTTACAAAATTTACTGCTTTTTTTGATCTTTTAACAGTAATGTTTGAATGACAAAAGGTAATTCAAACCTATTGCTTCTTTCTGGTGAGTTAGTATCCTAATTCTGCTCGCCATCTGCAGATAACATAAAATAAATAAAGAAAAGAGAGAAATGAAGGGCAAAGGAGAAAGAGCGCTGGAGGGCAGAGGAACAACATCAAGCTATCTGGAACTGCTGAGCTGTAATTTACTTGAGAGACGACAGGAAAGATACAAGCAGAAGTCCCAGACTGATAGCTTCTGGTTATGAGGGGAGTGGAACATCAGTTATCTGGTGGCTAAGTGACAGAGCGTGTTGATTGTATACAACACAGCCACAACTCTTCGAAGAGGAACGCCAGGTCTTAAATCAAAGAAAATTCCTGTCGTTTTTCTCCTGCCCTCCTCTGCAATCTTTTCCTCTTTAATATTTCTCCACACGCACACACCTCTGCACTGTATGTTGGCTTGTTTCACATTTTATAAATGACTAGACAAAAACTTTGGCCAGCCGCACTCCGCTATGCATTTTTAAACTTGACAGAAAATATGTATGATGCGACTTTGTATACAGCTCCTGCCAGTGTGAAGCTGCACAAGCAGCAGAATAATGACAACTGTGTCAGCTACAAGAGCAAACAGACATAGACAATGCATTTAGTACACACTATCCTCACACATATACGGCATATTGTATGTGGTCTACACACTTTAAGTCCTCTGAATGAGGCAAACTTTGCAAGACTATTACGAGTAAGCACTTGACACAAGCAGCTGTGCTATGATATCGAATGAAAGCCGGTGTTATCCCAACAGCTACACAGCAGCAGGCAGGCAGCAGCTCCCATGGCTGAAGGCTTGAATTGGGCTGTCAGTGCAGACTTGAAGGAGTAGCAGTGGGCCTCAAGCAGCAATTATCAGACTGGCAGCTGCTGATAACTGCCACCAGACAAAACAGGACCGTGAAATATTACCCCTCTCCGCTCAGAGTTTGTTTTTTTTTTTTTTCATTCTCACATCCTCTGCTCTTAACACCTTTGCTGCCTCTCCTGCAGCGGACCGACTGCATGTGCTCACCCGAACTTCACTCTGAAATGACAACATTGGGTTAAACACTATTTATTTTTTGCTGTTGTTGTTTTTGTTTGCTTTGTTTTTTTTGTTTTTTTTTAGCTTAAATATGCATTTTTCAAGGCACTTATTTTTATGATAAGGTGTGGGATTATAAAGGCTGGTAAGCTAATGTATGGGCTTGTTTTGTTTAAAAAAATGTTTTAACAAAAATGAAGTTAGAACTTTGAAAAGCCTCTTGCTAATGCCTGCTATAACAAAAGTAGCTGCTCTAGACAAGATATTGCTATGCATTATAATAATAAAATTATCAGTACATTTGAGCATGTGTACAAATGTTTGACAGCTGAGTGCAAACACTGTTTTTTGTGCATATTATTTGTCTATAAGCTACATCTAATTCTGTAAAGTGGATAGTTCTGCTCAGACACACACTACAGCCATTTAAAAATCATAAGGGGCTTCAGTTGTGAAGTCACAGCCTGATAATAAAAATGTGTAAAGCATAGTTATTAATACAATTTTAGAGCTAAAAAAGGATTGCATAAGATGTTTCGTACCTCATTATCTCATTAGCATTCAAGGTAACTACCAGAAAAAAAACATGTAGATCTTAAATGTACAATAGTGCTCTGACTTCATCAGCCATTATCCATGGATTTGAAGTTAATGGAGCAAAACTTTTCCTTATCTTTAATTTAAAATGAATTAAATTTAGGATAGATGAACTAAAGGATTAGACAAGCTCTGAAGGTGACCCTCTCCTCATTCCATTGCCTTAACTTTCCTTTCTTTCTGCACACTGTGACTTTTGAAGACTAATAGGAGAGAAAAAGCTACTAACACACAGACTTACAAGGAATCTATTATTAAATGTTGTTGGCAGTGAGCAATTTTTTTTCATTGAATAAACTGTGTCACAGTGAACATGCACAGGGTCACATGCCTGTACTTCATTAGAGAAGTGTGGGGTTGTGTTAGGTGAGATGATCAGAAATGCTAAACCAAAGAAATGTAAAACATGTTCCCTGCGTGTACAAAATAAATATTTTTCCTTTGTTCTGGTCCTAAAATCTCCTCCGTCCCATGACCTCCTTCCCTCCAGTCCTAGTCACCTGAACTTCCTCCCCCACCTCCTCAGATGTGCTTACTTTCCCTCATCGACCCTGCTGTTTTCTGACCTTCCCCACCCACTTGCTCACCTGCTTCTCATTTTCCTTTATCAGCCCAGCAGCATTCATTTCCACCTGTGCTCTGTCAGTTCGTCCCAGTTGCAAAGCCGGCTTCTTGCTTTGTGTTTGTGCTTTCCAGATTTTGTTCTTTTCTCACCCTCCTTTTTGTTACCTCATTTATTTCATCAGGACATTTGAAATGTGTTTGTGAATACACTGCAAAGGCTCAGGGTTTCAGAAATGTCAAACTTTTAAACAACTCTTCTGTCTGGGCAAAGTCGCTCACAAAGTTGACTTCTCTCCTTTTTTTTTTTGGTTTCTGTTATCTTTTTTAGGGCATTTCCTGATGTGCCTGCAGGTTTGCAGCTGTGTCAGTGAGGATCAGGTTTTTCTGCACACTATTGAGCTGCTACCTCAGAGAAGTGTCTGTGTTTGCTCCTTGCAGAGCTCAACACAGGCCTGTGATACAAGGCAGGTTTTGTGGTTAGCAAGGCAACTTCAGGTTTAACTCTGGGTTTTCAGTCTTACAAAGGTGGATTACTTCTGGGGTATATCACCATGGTGACCTGTCTCGAACACCTAACCTGCTTTATGAGCCTGCTCATGTCTAGATGGGTAAACCCTCGGTTGATTTACCGAGTTGGTAACAACTTCTGTGTGACAGCTTAGCTGGACTTTGCCTATTAGTTTAAGTGAAGCCAGGTAAGGAAAGAGATCCTGTGTAAGTTGAATTCCCTTACAGGCCCCAGTTATCTGACATAATCCCAGACATGCCAGTAGTTTAAAGGAATAGTCCTTGACCATTGTTTGAGTAAGTGCTGTGTGTTTCTCTTTATCACCTTTTGTTTTCTTCTATTTTTATTGGTTATGTTCCAGCAAGATATGTGAGCCTCAAAGTCCTTGATACCTTTTATTTGGGTAGTTTATTTGTGTACAAAGAACTGAAGCTCAAGTTTACCTTGATGTTTTGTTTTTCCACATTGCATGGAAACTCATCCTTTAAAGGTTCTCAAAGGCAGAGTGTGGTGAGAGTAAAGGGTGAATGCTCCCATCATTAGGGGGAATAAGAAAGATGCTTTAACCTTCTTCTTGTCTTGTTGTAAACCCAGTGATGCATCTGGTACAGGACAGAGGTCCTCAGTTCTTTCATGAAGTCCTCTAAACATTACATTGCAATCCTGGCAGTGGTTTGTTATGAACTCAGGATATTTGTCCTCTTATGTAATCCGTTCTTGACAAAACTGACTTTGCAACCCAAAATTGGGCTGATGGAGCCACAACCTTCCTAGTGACTCCAAGCTAATATTAAATGTAGAGAAAACTCCCTCAACCCTGAGTCCTGAAAGAGACCAAGGTCTTCATCTCCTGTATCAATGACACCTTTAAAGTAAATAGTTGGATTAGATTGTTAAAAAGGACATTTGAGTTGTATAAACATGCTATCTCACACTGTCATTAAGCTTCATTTGCATTTACAGAAAGACTTTTTGTGCCAAACGAATGAAAAATTCCTAATTTCTCCTTTAATCGCTACAACAAATGACAAAACTACAGTGCACCATGGGAGTACCATGGCACAAAAAGAGAAGTGAAAACAAACATTTAACTGAATCTAATACAATAATTACAAAAAATGAGGAAAAAATGAGTGTTCAGTTTTTGTTGACACTCTAAAGTAGAGTCTCTTTGTTTGAGATTACAGTTGGCAGTGTTGAACCAGATGCCATTAAAATTTGAGACAACTTCTAATTTATTTTGTTCACTCATGTGTAGAGATGGTAGCAGAAAAAAAACATCAGAAATGAATCAGAATATTAGTCACAATTTTAATTTCATCACTGTTTTCTCACTTCTTCAAAAAAAGAAAATGTACTAAATATGTTTAAACAGTTTCTGCATGAATTTGAGAGACAATTTGACAAGGATGAAGCCCCAATTTAAAGTCATTAGTTGGTCCGGATGTAATCATATATTACATTTAAATTTTTAAGCATGGTGTGTGTTCCAATACCCATAATTCAACACTTTTTGGAAAGAAAAGATTAAACATGTCCCAATTAGCATATGAAATGCAGCATACAAGAAATACCAGGATGCAAGCCCACATGCTTTTTCTTATTCCTCTGACCCACAATCCCCTGCACAGCAGATGATATGTCACACCAACTGAGCTCGCACAGACGAATGACAGATCACTGACAGATTACAGCACATACATGTGTTAGGTAAACATATTTTTTGTGACTCTTGTGTAAAATTAATCCATCAAACTTTGCACCACAGATTGCGACAGATTTATGAGCAAAAGGGTCAAAGTTTGAGGTGCAATGTTGTGATGAAATGCTATGTTCCACTTGTCTGCATTCTGCAGACACAGAGCAGCTGCAGTACAGTACTAAAATGAAAAGGTATGTGATTTGGAACACAGGTAATGTCTTATTAGCTGCCTTCCCTTTTATGAGGGCATGTATTCCACAGTGAGTTGTCCCACTCATGTGCCTTTGTGAACCACAGTTAAATAATTACCTAAGTAACATTGCTCACAACATCAGTTCTGATAAAAACTGTGATGTCTGTAAGCAGTGACAAACCTTATGTAGCAGTATTATTTTGACTGTTAGAAAGATATAGTCACAAAGGTCCATGATTGTTTAACAAAATAATATAAGCTAAGATTATTGAATGACTATCTGGGGAAAATCACTGGTTGATCTGTTTGTAGAGAGATGAACAACATGGAGGCACTTGAGTAGTAATTACTACCACTAGTATTCCTCTGGTGATGCTGAGGAGTATTTGTAACTCTTTTTCTGATGAGGTCAGGTCCTCATTATAATTATGTTTCACTTAAGTATACGCTGCTGCAAGTTGAAGCACAATAACAGGAATAGTAATTAGTGTATTAGCAATTATTGGAGGTGAAATTTAAAATCAGCAGGGAGTAAAATCACTCTTTCATTAAATCTATGAACAAGTAAAAAAACAGAGTATGAACAGCTTTTAGCATGATGTTAATAGAAGGGAAATCAGCATCATATTCCGACACATTTAACTCACTTTTTTTACCCACTTATAAATATGTTAAACGTGTGACAGCTACAGTAGATGAGCCAGAATCTGAAGTGTCTGATTCTCTGTTGTTTTTTCTTTTATCTGCACATTTGCACAGTGTAATTCAATTGCCACAACAATTTGTAAATATACGTATTACAAGCAGTGCCTGCTTATCCACATTTCTCAGTCACTGCTTGAACTAGTTCTTAGCTGTCTCTCTTGACAGTCCTTTTTGTTTTCTTAGTAATGTACTTGATCATAAATATAATTGATTTGAAACGGTGTTAATTAGCTCAACAAAGTTGTACTATACAGTCTGTTTTGCGTGCGTGATCATATACTTTTTTCTATTTATGCCAAGGTCTTTAGGTTACAGACTGTCTCAACTAAAGAGGTCGCCCAGTGCAGCTACAGTCTTTATTATATGCTGCTTAATTAAGGGACTAAAAGGCACCTTGACAATTACTGTGAGGAGAAAGGAGAGCCTTATCATTCATATTCACTGCTCAAATTTTTCTAGCCAGTATAGTTAACAAAAGGTCAAGTCTAGTGCTCTGTATAACACTACCGTGACTATTCTTTAATCTCATCTAAAGTAGATGCATGCTGATTAGTGTAGGCATTCATATACATTAGTATATTGTGGGAAAAACATAGATGGGTGACTTCTGCATTTGGTCAAGGTATGGTTTAGGTTCGAGAAAGATATTGCTACATACCTACTAAACTGTCAACAGCAATGGGAAGGTGAGAAACAACACCTGACTGTGACTGTGCAGTGAATAAATATGTATAAAACCTAAGAGACTGTCACAGTACACAAAAAGTTTTCTCTTTATGTATTTCAACATGCAAATGAGATACCATCAAATTAAATATGCACAAATGCTCTTAGATTTTTAGAACAAAAATCTGAACATTGAATAACATTAGGTTCAACTTTCTTATTACATTTTGTTGATATAAGCCAGACAAAGGTATTTTACATCTTTGCATAATTCATTTTATAACTCCATAAGTCAGAAAAAATTGTCAACTACTGTCAAAATATCTTAAAAAAAAAACCCAATGTTTTTACAAATGTTTTAATAAACTTGGCTATGAACAATATATTATCAGACCCCACTGAAGAAAAGACTTCAGGACAGGAAAAAAAAAACTGTAAAGTATGGCATGTAAGTGAAGTATAGGTCTTTGGCAAGTAGTATGTGAGAAAAACTTGTTAATGCAAAAAGAAAGGTGAATAGGATTAAAATGTTACCTTTTATATATTATATATTATAAAAGGTATTCTGACATTTCATGATCATAAATCATAAAAAAATGAAGTACAGTAAACAGCTAAATGTGTTTTTTTGGATGTTTTTGTTGCTGTTTTTTTTGTTTTGTTTTTTTAATTTTGTTTAAAGGAAAAATGTTAAGGAAGCAACATAAACCAAAATATCAAAACTGATCAGTGCAGAAAGAAACAATAATCTTTGGTGTTTCTCCTCAAAATGAAACAGAAAAGAAAAGAAACTTGATTATCTGACTGAATGGAAATGGACAACTGCTGTAACATTCATACTGACTACTGAATTGGGCTTCTTCCTGCACTTTTTTTGGTTTTTGTTTTCAATATCCGTATGTATATAGGAAAAGAAAATTCTGCAGACTACTCACACATTTTGACAACAAACGGGAACGGCAAGAGCTATAACCCATGTGCAAAATGTTTCTAAAATTCATTCCCTCTCCTAGTACAGGTGGTCAGATGCACCAGTAAGCTCGTAGCTCCCTGCCCTTAACAATCCTGATTGGTTTATGAAAATACAAACAGCCCTGAACATTTTTGGCCTGCAGTGACACAGTACAAGCATGATGGAAAGACACAGCGGATCTGGCTTCGATAAACTGATAGTAGACCAAAACCTTTTGTAATTAGCTTTTTTTTTTACTGGCATGCTTTTCATCACAGTACAATATATCATCTCAAAAGATTACAATACCAATTCATGTCATGGTTTGACATCACAGCTGTAGCATGGATGCAATTTGATCCCTTGAGCCAGAAATCCGCGTTTGAGTGAAAACATGTATTATTGAAAGATAAACTACTTTGATTTGTTAAGCATACTACTACTATAGATTGGAAAGCTGAACAATGTTCAAAGTGCTGTGGGGTTTTACTTGTTAACATATGCATTTGTAGTAGAAATTCAAAGGTTTCAAGCTCATTACTATTTTATTCAACAATACAGCAAAGAGAAACATTTTCTGATAGCACCAAATGCAATGCAGTGCTAAAAAAATGGAAACATTTGGGATAATTGTATAAATACAACAAAGACACACTTTTTTTTGAATGTGGAAATATTATGTATGATACATTATAGGGCTTTAGCTGTACCTGCTCAGAAAAGACAACAACAACCATGAAAATGTAAGAGGATAGTTTATAATGGAGGAGCATAAAGGCTAAGCTAGCCATCAACAATAAAATTACAGGCTCATGGTGTCGGTAGCAAAACATGCAGATATGTTATTTTCATGCGTGACTTTGTCCCCTCCAGCATGTGATTGTGGTTGCTCATAGATTCTCTAGAGAGCTCCTTTACACATCAAATAAAGTTTGTTATGATTTGAGTCTTCGTTCTGAGGAGACACTTCAGTCACAACACTCTCTCCGTGCTTATTGCAAACAGCCATACAGCATTAAATAAATCATTTTAATAGACTTCAGTAGGATAAGTAACCACTCTCTGATGTTCCCAAGAATGATGACATTTTTGAAGATTCCCAGTGCATTATCCATTGTATAATATACACAATGTGAAAAACGTAGGATTTTTAAAATACAAAGGATGGAAAACAAGCCTGAAAAAATAACAAGACAGCGAAAATGACAGAATTGATCATCTGCACTCAGGGATTTTCAGTATTTTTTGTTTGTGGGTTTTACAAGCCAAATGGGAAAAGTAAACAGCCGAGGAGCTTTTGAAGTGAGGAAGCAAAATGTTTTCTTCTCATTGTTATGTGAGTAATCAGATGCTCAATGTGTTTATGAAAGCTACACAATCAAAATGTAAGAATACATGTTTTTTTACAAGATTCAAATATAAAACAGACATTTTGCATCAAAGGCAAAATGTGCAGTATATTACGCTAAAAAAACAAAGTAAATCCCTTAATATCATCACTTATGTCCTATCAGAATTGTGTGGCAGTGCAGGGCCTGAACATTTCTGTGCATCAACCTTTTGAGTAAGTGTGTAGAACTCAGTTAATAACAGATTACCATCATAGGCACCATTATTCTGACATTTTATAGAGTTTAAAAAATGGAGCGATATAAGATTGTGTGAGCGCAGTTTGTTGACTTTTGTTGCGCCGTTGCTGTGAAAATAATAATTTTGCAAATGACATACCAGTTTTTCCATCCAAATACCAGTATCATATATCACACTAATATGAGGTTCTCATAAATGAGCATATTGGCTAGACCAGAGCATTTCAAAATGAAGGATTGTTATTAAGAGCTGAAGGGCTGCTGTTAAAGTGACCAGAGGTCAGATTGTAAAGTGCAGGTCTCCACAGCTGCTTCTTTTTAAATGCACCTTTAAACTTACAGCACTATTTGAGGTTAATTGCATGTCACCTGGTGTAAGATGGGTCTAATACAGTCTTGGTTACAGTCTATGTCAGACTGTATGTTATAGTGCTAAGATGTAAGTTAAATATATATATGTATATATATGACATCATTTTGTCAACTGTAACCACAGTCTCACAAACACTCTCTTTCATTTTGCCTCAGTTGGTCTGGCCTCTGTCTATGTGCATGTGCATTTTTTTTTTAAACTTACAAAAGCATGTTTTAAGAAACGTTGTGTAGACCAGCTAATTATTCCCTTTTTCTTTTTGTTTTCTGATGGGCTGGTTTGAAAACATGGACCATAGCAGCAGTCATATTATGAAAATTGATTTGTACATTTTTGACACTGTCAGAGTTTTGCTGCAGGCTGTCTTTGGTTCCCGAAGCTCCAAAATGAAGTGAAAAACAGACTTCTATCTTGTTCTCAGTTCTTCTTTAAACACACAATATGTAATGTCTGCTGCCAGAGGTCTCTCTATCAAAACAACAAAAACACAAGCTGTAGTTTGATGAAGTCATGAAGTAGCCTGATATGATGGGATTTGTTCATTTCACAGCTACTATTGCAGATGAAAATATCTCCGTCCAAGTCAGATATGTTCTCAGATGGTTTAATGTATTTAAGTTTTATTAATGTTTAACATTACTTGGGGGTATTTTAGAGTGGAAATTTTCCATATATATTTTTTAAATTTTGCATGGACTTGATAATGATCTTCCTCCTCTTGACAAGACAGTCCAAAATCCATGTAAGGCGCCTTAAGTCAGAAGTAAACTCTGCCGGTTGGATAGTTATGATCATAAGACATGACCTAGTGAACTGCTTAAATTAACTTCTTTCTAAGAGAATGTAAGATGTACAATCAAAAGGGAAAGAAAAACATTCAAACAATTTAAGGAGCCAGGAAGTCGAGGGTTGATGTTGTACCTCATGTAGAGGCTTGGCCGTTGACTCTTACTTTGGCACTGGCATCTATTTCAGTTTAAATTTGCAGCATGCCCACACTATCTACACAAGACTTTTGTTACATAAGTATAGTTTACAAGCAAAGTAATAACATCTGCATACAAGTGCCGCTAGTCTCACGTAGGCTTTTGAGAGAATCACACCACATTTTAAAAATGGTTCATAATGAAGATTCACTGCACAAATGGTAATAAAAATGTACTTTCACCATTAGAGCAGGAAACAAGCAGCACTCCCCATGTATCATTCAAATATGAGGGAATTAATCAATGACTTGATTTCATTTGCAGTGCTCATCAGTCATTGATTTGGGTTTTAACATGCATCAAGCCAGGTGAAATTAATTTTAGAATGTCATAATGATTGGTAACACCACTGAGGCATGATGACTCATGGGTGAAAAGCAGCTAATCCTCATTTTCTTTTGCTAGAAGCCGAACGGAGCAGTCCTCTAATTCTATTTCCTCGATGACTGACTCATTTCTGCATGTGTCTCGCACTCTGCCTTTTATCTGTTTTTCTCGCACATTATACAGGGGATTACTTTTTTGTCTTCATTACCTGATTCCAGCATTAGAGTGCAGCCCATTGCATTTTAATTATTTTCTCGTTTGTTGACATCCCATTGGGCGGTGCTGCATATTGCAGGAAGCAGCATTAGAGTCTGGTTGCTTGGAGATTGAACATATCACTGTCAGCATTTGGTATGACTTAAAATATATGTTATAGGACTGTTATAGGACTGTTTGATGCCACTATCTTTTTTTTTTTTTAAATTTGATTAAGATAAGGACTTACATTGTCCAAATTTCATGAACTCATAACCATGACCTCGTACCAGCTGTACATATCCCAAGGCAGATTATATTACAATAATATAATTCCCGGAATTTGTATCAATCAATTTGTATTAATCACACTTCAGTCCAAAAACTACGTGATAAAACTGGCTATTTAGCTCCATTGTTCATGTCAAGTAAATAGGGGTAATCAGTGAATATAAAGAATCTAAACTGAACAATGGCAGACTAAAGGGTGATTAGGAAGTTAATTGTGCTTTTTGTCGTGCCACCACCAAATCAATTTCTTCCCTTGAACCTGCTTGTGTCTTTTGCGTTTTGTTTTTTTGGTGCTACTTCTGTTGTATTCAGGGCTCGTTCTGTCCTTTTACCTCCTGCTGAATAAGTGCAGGCTAGAAGATACTGATCATGCTCCAATTTATAAAAGGACAGGCCAAAATCTTTCTTGAGCAGATGTTATACTGAAAGTAATAACAGGGACTAAAAGTCTCTTCGACTAAAAACTGAGCCTTTTATCCAGGAAGGAAGTCAGCAATGCTATCAGTCAGTGGTTAAAGTAAACTCATGTTAATGGCAGTTTGAATAATTTGTAGGAGGTCTTTTGTCTGAAAGAAGTGCCCATGTTTGCACGATACAACAACTGTGCACTAAATCCAAACTACCGACTGTATTTTAATCATAGTGAAAGTTTTGAAAATGTTCTTTCCCATCCTATGTGTGCTAGGTAGACTTGAATATTAACTCCTCTCAGTATAGCATAACTTAGCAACAACAAAAGCAGTCAGCAAATTAAAAAAAAACAAGATTTTTTTCAAACAATGATGTATTTAACTTTATTATCCCATAAACTGGCAATTGAATGTTTGCTACTTTTGTAATTTTTCCTCGGATTTGTTGTGATCTACATGACAGTGATGTTTTCTGTGTGATTAATCTGGAAACAGGATTTCATAAAATTAAGTTGTTTTAAGGAAATGTTTTACTTTTTTGTGTGAACTAGAGGAAAATAAATATATGTAGCCAACTAGTGTAAAATACCATGATACAGGGAGTTTGGTTTTCCTCCTGTCCAGATTTTTTTAAGTCAACAGCTGCTACTGATACAGAACAACACCTCTTGAGCTTGTAGGCTGTCAGTGATTTGTTTAAGGGTGAACGGGCAGATGTTTGTGTCCTCTGCTTAAGGGGCAGTGTCACTAAATACAAGGCCATCCTGTTTCTTTCAAAATAAAAACTGAGGAAAGTCAACTGATGGCAAAAAACAGCCTTTGAAACAGACATAATCTACATAGACTGTCAATACTGTGGTAATTTGTAGCATTGTGACACTATTTTTTTTCTAAAAGGGCACTTTATTGTCTCTATGTTACATTAGAAAGGCTGCCAATCACTATTACCAGTTTATTTTATAGAGCAAGAAAATACATCTGAAGCAAATCCATGTATCTGTGTTCATTTTGAGCTGCCTGTGATGATGTTTTAGTGTGTTTGTCCCCCTGTTTGTTGCAAAGTGTATCTTTTCTTCAGGCACATTTCTTTCATCCTCATGTGGCATCATTAGCGCCATAGATGTCCCTTGTGTAAAGCGGAGCCGAGGAAAGCCGAGTAAGAAGAAGGGAGAACTTGTTGTCACCGTCCCCTGGCTGTGAGTTGAAGAAAGACTGAGGATTCATGGACTGCACTTTAAAGCCTTTACTTAAGTGGTTATTTAATGCAGTGTTACATTATAAAATGACCACAGACCACACTACAGATCTATTTTTTAGTCATTTAGCTTGGCAGTTTGCAGTCATAGCCCATAAGCTTTAATGCAAGACATTTTAAAGTGAATTTAGAATTTTGTGACATAAAAACAGGTGACCTTGACCAATGATGACACTGCTGCATACCATGGAATTTAACAAAATAGGGGCAAATATCATGCCGTCAAATAACCATGATGATAACTGAAGGATCTCACATGCTGTATGCAGTCAGTTTGTACCCCAACTGTTTAAAACTATTATTGCCATGTTTTAAATTTGCATGGTTTGCAGATATTTTCAGCTAAAATACACAACACAATTGCAGTTTGAGGCATTCAACTACAGCAAATGTCACCAAAAAGTTAATATTTTAAGTAATGGCTGTGATTGGCTATTTATGATTTAAAGGATTGCACTCAATGACAAGAAGTCCTTTTATTTACAGCAAACTGTGCATGGCTATTTCCTGTTGTTGCAACATGAGGAAAAAAAGGAAACATAGTCCTGTGTTTTAGTCACAGGCAGGGTTGCAAGTCATAGTGGCTGAGCTTGAAAAAGCACAGCTGTAAGTCAAGTGTTATATTTTTTAACATTCAGAGTCACAGCTGATAACAGTTGACACTTTGATGAAAAGTTTGCAGAGCATTTGAAGCCACAAATATGTGCTTTTATACGCTTTGCTTCAAGGGACAATGAGGAAGTTGTGGTGTTTGAAGGTGGTCAGCGATCAAAATGTACTCTGGCTCTCTACCATCAATCCAACAGTGACAGAACTAAAAGAATTTTCTGCTTCTATAAATACAACTATTTTAGGTAGCGCATTTAAACATCCTAAAAGGCAGCTGTTAAAAGTGCATCACAGAACTACAGGTATGTTAATGTTTAAGGAGCTAAACTTAACACACGTCATGTGCTGTCCTGGCTTAGCTTTGTGGCCATCTCAGTGGGCAGAAATGTTCAAGTACTTTCATGCCAAAGTAGATACTAACACTGTGACACCTCATTTGCATAAACACAGCCCTCAACCGGTCTAATGGGAATGGGGTCATTCAGAACAATTCAGTTATGGAGAACAGAAATGTACATGGTGCCAACAAAACTGGCAATGCAGCTTTCAATGAAAATTCCATGTAAATGCAATTCTATGTGACAGCAAAGCGTGAAGTCTCAGATTCGGGCTCCTCCCATAAACATTTAGAGGTGAAATGTTGGAAAAGTCAGAAATCATGCGATGACAGTAATCTAAGATCACAATTAAATTTAAAAAACAAATCTTCACTCAGTTAGCTATGTATCCAGCTTTTTAGATTTATCAGCACAGTCTTCTTCAATGTTGTTGGCAAATGTAATTATGTATGCATTTTTTGAAACAGCTTTATTTAAATAAGCCATAGTTTCTTTTAACCCCAATTTGACGGATATGTTTCAGCAGTTGTTTATGCATTACATTTTATTTACATTTTAAACCTAATTAGGTCTCCCATAATGTCTGATATCAGAGAGTCCAACCTATAAGCTGGTCCCAGATCAGCAGTATGCATCCAGGGATTCTTTTCAGTGCAGCACTCTCTCTCTCTCTTTTATTATTCCAGCATTTGATTTCTCCCCCAAGCCACAGGGGTACTTGTACCTCCTCAGTATTTGGATTTTCTGTTAATTAGCCTTGATCAATTTCTTCTCTCATGCTCTTGGAATATGTTAGTCTGTGAAAGCTGTTGGTATTATGCTTTTTTTTTTCAATTACCATATGTACATACTTTTAATACATCCCACCCAGAATCTCCCCTCTAATGTAATCTCTGTACTTGACTTTATTTACCTTCTTTTTTCTCATCAAACACTTTACTCAGAACCATTTAAATTCCTTTGTAAATGCTATATGAGCTTCATATTCTTCTTATTGTTATTCTTAAGACTGTTTTTTTATTGTGTTTTCATTGTAAATTGTATTTTTTGGCATCTGTCTTGAAATTTCATACATTTGCCCTTCATGCTGACAGCCTAATCGGTCTTAATTATAAGTTGAGTTTATGGAGGATCTGTAGATTGAACCTGATATATCAGATTTAGTCTCTTTATTTGATTCTATAAAAATTCTGTTTTTCCTGGTTGGACAATGTGGCACCGATAAAAGAGGATAAGCAGCAGATGGTAAGTTTAATAACAGTTTATACAGACCCACAGTTGTGTTAAAACTTACAACTTGAGCTGCCTTTAGGCTACACTCTAAGCTACAATATTATGAAAACAGAGACTGTAAATGAGCCAATTCAAAGATATGAGAAAGAAATTTCTATATTTATACTCTAATTTTGTGTGAGTGTGTCAGTGTGTAAATGCTGTTTTACCTCTATACTTTTTGAGATACTTAACTTCAAATTTCCTGATAAGCCTCTCGTCACCAAAACAATTGTGCACAACTTGGCAAATGAGAAAATGCACAGAGCTGATGGCAGGAAAGAGACTGGTGAAAAATATATTTTTGTCAAAGAGAATAGTTTTCCAGCAGATCAGAAATTGTACTTGATCTTAAAACTATGATGGACTTTAATTTGTTAGCCCACTTCTTTTTAATAAGGTGGAGGTTTGCTACCATGTTTGGGTTAACAATTTATTGAGCTGTGAGTTGACTTAGGATTTTTTTCTTTTCCTTGACATTCGGAAATCACTTCATTGTATGCTGTTGATAAATATGTTGGGCAAGTATTTTATTTTTCTTAATGCATCTCCAATAAAAAGAGAAAGAAAACAATATAAAATGGCAACGGCTTAAGTCACATGTAGGAGGGAACCTGGTTAGTGCTCCTGTATAAATGCTGCTTTTGATTTATTCATTTGCTGTCTCTTCTATTTCCTGTTTATTTAACATCAGTTTGCATACAATATACAGTGATAACAAAAGGGTAAAATGTACTGTTTCACAATAACCACTGAACATGATATTTATTTCTAAATATAAAATTATAAATACATTTTATGTATATACATGTACACGTGGATAAGCTTGAACATCAAGGATGAGAAAGGAATAAACTTTAAATAAAATGTCACATGGACGTAATAGACAGATCAATGCAATACATGCATAAGGAATTCTTGGACCTCTACTCATTATATATTCATCTTAATGATGGTAGTTTAACACTGCAGTCGACTTACTGTAATGCTGGTTAGACCTGAGAGTCAAAACAATGCTTCCAGTTACGGGAAACATTTAGTCCACACTTCCAAGAGCTCCAAACCACAAGATGCATATCAACATGCTGCCCATCACTCCTTTATAACATAAATTACAACATAATTCAATTTTTTTATGATCTACTTACATCACTGATAGAATATGTAGGGGATTACTCTTTAATGTCATTTACTCAAACATGACATTCATGTGTCTGAAAGCTTCGCCTGCGGGGCTTTTCTTTACACCCTTCATGGCTGAGATGCCAGGAATAATTACTGTAACCAAATCAGCATTAGAGAATGCTAAGCAGAATTACACCGAATGAATTAAAGAGCCGTGTGATTAAAGAGATGTGTAATTTCCTTTGTTGAATCCACAGCCATTGCAAGCATTGGACCACACCTCAGTTCTTATGTAAATGTATTAATTTTATTTAGCTAATTTTCTAAAAATGAGCTGCCACTGTAGTAAAACTGCATGTTTGTAAGCAAAAACCCAGCAGATTTTATTGTGCGATATCACTGAATGTGTTTTCTTTGCCTTGTTTGTCATTTGCTTTAAGGTCTTTCAAAATTGTTGCCTTTGTGTCACCTAAAATAAATACCTAAGAAAATGGGACAGGTTGGTGGTTGTGTCCTCTCAGGCTCCTTGCTAGGCAACAGTGAGAAAAAAGATGCTCAAGAGCTGAAATTGCAAACATTAAACTATTAAATCAGAGCAAATTTTACCTGTAGATTTTTTTTGAAACACTTGTAAGAAGAAGTAAACAATCAAAAACACAAATTATTATTTTTAGTTGCTCACAGAGCAAATAGGACCATAAATTAAAGTGAATTATTATTAAATACTTATGTAATCAAATCAATTTAGTCTTTGTCTTTTTAGTCTTTTAGCTTTTGAAAATATGATAACGTCATTTGAAAATACATCAAATCTTTTTGAAAATAATTATCTATAAATAAAAGCAAAAGTGGTATGACACTGTAATGGTGCATATGTTCAGTCACTGTATGAACAAATGATATAGTCTGACTCAGCATCCGTCCAAAGGGATTTTCTTACAACTTTGCAATTTGCTCAAGAAGAAATAAGCAGCGCAGAGGCAATTCTTATTGTCCTGAAAGAAAATGGAAAAGAGACATTACTTGCACAGCCCGTTTATTCTTCTTTACTTTAGGAGTAAGAGGTAAAAACAAAGCCTACAAGAAAGAGGAAAATCAAAACAGTTAAATTAGTTAACACAATCAAAGCAACATTATGTAATTTCTCAAACACTGAACAACAGCTTCAAAATAATTTAAAAGGGACAATGACTTGTAATTCGATAAATGCTGTCTGTTTCAGATCAACCCAATCACAGACAGAGACGTCCAAATCATCAGTTACTGCACAATGTAAATCTGGGTGAGCAGATAGAATCACAATGTGTGATGCTTTAAGACACACTGTGTCACACCCCACCAGTTATCACCTTTTTGGGTGAAACTGGATCTCTGTGGAGGAAATGTCTTTCAGTTTTGTCTCTTAGGTTCTTCAGCTACTCTGCTTCAGCTCTAATTGATTTACAGAGTTGTTGTGAAGTATCTGGTAGCGTGTTATAGCAGGTGTTAACCACATATTGTCTCTGGTTAGAGTTGCTATGGCTCAACATGCTGCTTTTCTTAGTTGTGCACAACTCGTGTGCAAACTTGGGCTGCCACAGGGAGAAAAAAAAAAGCATATATGTTTGCCTCAAGATGACGATGCAGGACATAACTTTGTTATCAAGAAACAGAGTTTTTTTCCCTCTTTTTGTTGTTGTTGTTGTTTTTAGTTATTTTGTTTTAGTTTCATTTCACACTGACAACATTGCTACAAAAACCCTAGTTTTATATTAAAAACAGTGGTGTTGGGCTAAAAGCTGTGGGATTTTCTAAATCAACTAAAATTCCATTTTTTACATAATGTCACTTTAAAATAACAGTAAGGGCTACTTTTCACATGAAATAATAAAATCCAATTTTATGTCACTGTTTAACAACTTGCAATAGTGACAAAAAAAAGGCATGCACTTTGTTATGATTCTGCCACATTTACCTCTTTAGACAGTGTTATTTTTTACCCTCTCCAAACTATTACAGCTGTGTTAAAAGCATGTCTGCTAACCTCAAGAAATTCACTAAGTGGAATTGGCACTGCAGGGATGTATTCCCAGCAATTTCATGTAGTGGACTGTGTCAAGGGAACCAGCAAAGCTTTTTACACGCAAAATGTCCTGTTCCGAATGGAGCGGAAAAAAACCTGAGAAACAAGCAGCCAAGAGCGGGGTAAATACCTCTCATTCAGAGGAGAGGAAATAACAGGAAGGTCATGCAATCCAAAACACTTCAAATTACCAAGATTTTTTAAAATTATTTTAAGGTGAAAATATTTAGTAGTTACCTATCCACTTTTGGCTGCTTGCAATTATGGTTATACTTGTGCATTTCAAACAAATATGCAATGATGTAGGAAAAAGTAGCACCTTTTTAATTAACTTGCAACTGCATCATGCAAATAATATTAATGTCAACAGTAACTATGAAGTTCATAGAAAACCAAGAAAACCAAGTCCATCCAACACAATTACACAATACCAACACAAATATTCTTGTTTTATAAATACATAAATAAATAAAATGATATGATTAATAAATAAAAACTAAATAAATACATGAGTAAATAAATAAATAAGACAATGAAATTAAAAATATAATAGTAATAATATTAAATAAAATTCCCTTTACTGTCTACAAGTTTTTTCAGTATATCTTAACATTTACATCTGTCATGATAGGAATGTATGGTTCCCACAGCTTATTTAAGTCTTTGCACTTGCCCTTAGTAAAGTATGATCATCTTTTCAATCCAATGCAAGTAGATGGTTCGGTTATCCACATTTCTAATGAAGGAGCATCCATAAACTTCCAACAAGTGCAACAGCTCTCCTAGCTTGAAGAAGTCCAAAGTCCAGTAGTGTTGTCTCTTACAATGTCTGTAGAAAGTCCTTGGTATATTTTGTGAGTTCACAAAGTTTGGCATTTAAAGGGACTTTGATATTGAATATTTCTGACAATCATTCCATTACTTCCTCTCAGAAATTTTGGATCTTTGAACATTCCCATAAGCAATAGAATAGGGTGCCTTTCTTTTCCAGGCATTTAGAGCAAACATCTGGCATGTTACAGACATATTTATTAAACCTGACAGGAGTCATGCACAGTCTCATTAACTACTTATACTGAAGTAGTTTAAACTGAGTATTTATTGTTTGTTTTGGTGCCTTTAAACAAGCTTCACTGCAGTCTATCTAAGTAATGTCTCCATTTTCCAAGAATTTAGTTTACCTAATGTTGATTTAGCACTATGTTCAACTAATACACTGTAATATTAAGATACATGGCCCTTCCTTCCAAAAACTATGTGTTAAAAGCTGTCTTTGGACAGAGGCAGGGAAGCTGTCTTCAGTCTTTTTGCTCTGCTAAACTAACAGCTGCTGGCACCAGCTTCTAAATCAGATATAAGTGTGGTACTAATCTAATCATTTAACTATTTCTTTTATCGATTTTATTTTTGTGTTAAGTGGCAAAGGTGCAGGCAAGGAGAGGAAAAACCCATTTTATCAAACAAAGCAACTCTTTTTACAACTCATTTTATCTTTCACAAACAAGCCAGGTACAAATATGTTATTCCATTTTAACTTTAGCACTCGATTAGGCCAAACAGGATCATTTTGCAAAAGTCAAAACATAGTGGAAAGTAATGTTCTCCCCCAATTAAAATAAAATTTGACCAAATTTGATCAAATATATTCTTTTCATGTTTCCAGGGCCACAAGTTCACTTCCATGTTTATCTTGTGGAGATGGACGGATGTGGAAACATGGAAATTCATCAAAAGGTCCCACTGACCTTGGCTCACAAACATCTTTTATATTGTAGGAGCAATAGGCTAGAGATTAATAAACTGACCAGCCAATCAATGGTGCAAAGTGATATTTTCTCCTTTCAGTCCCTGAGCCACCCTGTGGTTACATCATCTCTTTGTTCTTCAGTCACTTTATCCCAACATGGCTGCAGATGGCCAAGGAGTCAAAGAATATTAAGGTTTTGTGAAAGGTCTGCCAGTATCTCATCTACTCTTGATTTCCTTTCTCCTTTTATTGACACAACATACAAAAATAACCCTTCCTTGCCAGAACTCCAGACTGCCCCTCCTTTCTTTTTCTATTTCTCTTCCACTTGCTTTCACTGAGGCCTAATTACATGGTGGACAGAGTAATCAATACAGGAGAGTGAAAGTCCCCAACAGGCAGCTTGAGGACCCTCTTAACTCTCTTCAGTTGCCCCTTCTCATACTTACACTTGCACAGTAGTGAGTCATCTTGACTTTTTGCAGACATTAGACCCGGGCTTGCCTATTCCCACTGTGCAAACAGAGGAAGTGCATTACAGTTTACCCCAGGGCAAGGCAAGTACACATCTCTTGAAGAAGAGCTGCACAGCCCCCATGCTGTTGCCATGCAAAGTTGTTGAACATTGTTGCACCACATATATTCTCAAACTTGGATGGATTTGAGCAGCTTGTTTTTTGTTGGCCATGTCGTCATCAAAATCCAGTGTCGCAAGTCAGCAGATGACAATGTTGTAATGCTGAGAGGCTTAAAAGACTGTGGCAGTGCTATGTACACTTAAAGTGATCACAAACATTTGAACCCTTAAACCCACACAAAAAGACTGAGTTTCAAACATTATTATTACTTTTTTTTGTTTGAAGTGAAATGGCTGTGAGTATATGTATGTATATATAAAAGGCTGTAACAACACTTTTGTTTTCATAAATGTGTTGAATTTCTTTTGTATTTTAACGTAATTGTGTAGTGATCATGTGATAGATATTTTGTATTGCTATATTCACAAAGGATGATGATAGTGTGTAATGGTCTGTGGTAATGTTCGTCAGTTCTGTAAATGATAAAAGGATCTCAAAAAGCATTCACTACCACCAGAGCTTTTGAGATTGCATGCAAATGATAAAAATAAATGAGACTAACAATGAAAACTGTTACATGCAAATGTAATTTCAGAATCTAAATACATTGAATGGCAATTTCTAAAACACACACAAAAAAAAACAGAAATATATTAGAATAATATAAAATATCATGTAATTCTTGTTTTATTTCATGGACATTTTTAAGATTATATTTTAGTCCTGCTTATCAGGATTAGTAAAAATTAGTCACATTTTTTTATTTGTCCGTACCTTGTTATATCTTCACCATGAGCAGTGTTATAGAACATTTGTATGTGTCAGGGTAGCATTGTATGGGGATAAATTTGCTTGCATGCTAAGTTAAAGTAATGAATAAATCAGTGGAGATATTTGTGTCTTATTTTTTTTTTCTATATTACATAAATGATTAATTCTGTGGTTTTGTGATTTGATAAATGGATGAATGTCCTCAACCTCTAACTGCATCTTTCAATCACAGAATAGAATTCTCTTTTTGAATGTGTGATCCAACTTTTCTATTTACCCTCAAGATTTTAACTAACCACTCACAACAAGCATTCTATTAACCAGAGTAAATTGGGAAAAATTTACAGCATTTCCAGTTCATGCTTATTTGTAAGAGAAAAATTTATGCATATGGCGATATCTATGGTCCCATGAATTATTATTATTTTTATTATTATTACTAGCTTTGTGTTTCCTAAAACAAAGAATATAAATTTAATTTATAGACCACATTTTTATTCCACAGGCAGGTTTAAGATTGTATGCAGCTCAGCGGCTCAATCTTGTTTTTACAAGTGCACTTCTAATTAACTCTGAATAACCTTTGTTGTAAGACAGAATTTCAATAACCGTCATTTGAAACATGCACCTTTTCAAACTGAGGAAGTGTAATTTGCTGAATTTGTTAAGCAAGGAGTTCATAAGTTCCAGAAAAATAACAAGTCTATTGAAAATCACCATAAAACAAGAACTTTGTTTGACTACGGCAGAAAGACCTGGTAGTATTGAAGTTGGCATGAAGTCACAAATGCTATTTCATGAGTGTCGATTAATATGTATTTTATTTATTTCCTTATTAATCTTTAGTGGATCTTAGAAACCAGAAGAGTTTTTACAATTCAATTGTGAAGTGCTTATAATGCTATATATGCCCTTCAATTTGAAGCTGATGCTTGGTGATGTGACAGACAACTCATGATGCTAACAAAGCGCTGAAGCACAGACATTGTTGAGATCCACTTTCAAGAATTGGTGTTGAATTAATTTTAATGAAGGTTACATAAGGTGGACTGAAGGACTCATCTATTCATTTCACTATTGTAGACCTTGGTTCATTGGTAGTCATAGAAACACATGAACCAAAACAAGAAGCAAAACTAAAGAGTCTGTAGCTGCACTTATTGTGGATGTGTGAGTTTGCAACACAGGTAATACAGGGATAAGCTAAATGCTAAGACTAGCAACTATCATGCTAATGTTTAGTGGATAAGACTAACCGTGGTAGCCATATTTGTTGACATTTTAGCATGTTAACATATGCCAGTTAGCACGTAAGCACAGCTGATGCTGGTAAGATCTCAAACATTTTGCAGGTATTTCTTTTTAAACTAAGAACTAAACTTGTTTTTAAACTCAGATAAACTAAGATTTTAAGCTGAGTGATGACACTAAACATGAAGTGTAAGGAAATCACCAAATTAATTAAAGTTAATCCTGTCTTAGTCAGATTTCATAGAAATTCATCCAGTAGTTGAAGTATTTTATGCAAAGCCGCAAACATTACACTGCTGATGGTGCTCCATTAAATACAGGGGTCACCAGTCATTTATATATTTTTTCTATAAAAAAGGTTGCCCAGACAAGCTACCATGGCAATCCATTTGTTAAAAGATTTCAGTGTAGACCAAAGTGGTTTCCCAAATTACCAGGTAGCTAAGTAACTGAGACATTCCTTGAGCATCACAGCATGATTAAAATTTTTTTGTCCAGTTTCTGTAGAGGCAGAACAACATGTTTTTTGTGTTGCAAAATGCTTTTTCACTGTTCATCGACATTTAGCCGAGTATAAGTACACATTTCCTGTGGATTTAAAGCTGGTTAAAAAAAACGAAAAAAACAAATTCAGATAAGGTGTGTCAGCTTTAGTTTAACAGCATATGTGTCCCACCATAGCACTTTAAAACCAAATCCCATTACCAGACTGTGACAAACGTTGACCTTTTCTCAGTGTTTCCTGCTCTTGTAACTGGTAGCATTGGGAGAAAGGTAAGAATGAATGGCTAGTGACGTTTTCTCACTGGGGTTTGACATTCAGAGGATTTGAATGTGTCCAGATTAAAATCTTTTTAACTGCACAAACCTGCAACTCATAAAACAAATAAAACACTTTGGAACTGTAATTCTACATAGAAAAAAAAATCAATTGCTTTTGCTTTGCAGTTACTAGTCATTGCTGGAGGTGACCCCTCCCTTTTCATTTGACTCCCTCTCAGCCCCATCTTTGTTCTAACCACATCATGAAGGCTGAACATGGGTGTACTGACACTACAGGATGAGAAGAGAGCACAAAGCCAGACCTAATTAAAGTAGGCAAACTTCAGCAACCCTGTCTCACTCTCATTGACCTTTATCAAAACACTGGCATTCATGTCGTGCAAATGCTGGCACACTCACACTGAAAGCATTGTGGGGGAAGAGGTAAACAAACACAGCCTCATTAGATTGCACCAGAGACCGTCCTATCACCCCAGTAATCTTGTGATGCTTAACCAATTCACACTATCCCCACTGGGGATTTTAAGCTGTGAATGGGTGACTGGAAGCATCACTGATGCCAAAAAATTGCAAGTAACCTGTCATATCATTACACACAAAAGACCAAAAGTAAAAACAAACAATTTGAAATACTTAATCACGACCTTCATATCTGACTTGTTTTCTGCTTGCTATAACTTTGTGCCAGCAGCGTTAACTTACTTGGGAGTGGCCCAATATCAATCTTTACTTGGCCAAAACACAAGCATACTTCCAACATGCAAAACTGTAACTCTGATGTAAGGTAGGAGGATAGTATACATAGTTATCACAATAATGGGAAAGTAGTTTTCCTTGAATGGCTGTTTTGAAGGCCAACCAACACAGTTCATGTGCCCCTGAAAGCTTATTGGTCCTTGTGCATTTCACTGGCTCAACTCCTATAGTTACATGAGCTTTGTACTGTGTATGTTTCTTTGCTGTGCATCTCTTCGCTGTCACTGTGCTCTTGTTAAAGGACTGATTTTCATTATGCTATTTTTACCTTTGGAACTATTAACGGAGCTGACAAAGCTGATGGGATTTTGAGATGCAGCTATTGCATTTTGTCTGTGATAAGTTTTGAGAGTATTCATAGACAGGCTGCATAATATGGAGCCAGAGCAGTAACAGAAAAATTTGATATTGCAACACTTCCACTCCAAAAGTTTTACTAGTACTAAGACAAACACCCTGCATTGTATTTGAAATTTTTGATATTTTGACGTGTTATCTGATCTTTTTTTTTGTCAATTGTTTTTCCATGACAATTATTTTCAACTTGAATTTTCATTTATTTTCAGTCTGCCAAGTTATTTTTTGCTTTAACTTTTTGTCACTGTTTTGGTATGTGAAGAGAAGGGCTTTTAGGGGAGGGTCATAAAGCAGACACCCTGCACGCCTCAGCTTGGTCACTCCAACCACTCATTTTACCAGCCCTGTGTCATCCCAGTGATTACAGACCCTAGGAGAGTACTGTGCATATGTTCTCGACATGCATCCCACATAAGAAGCCATTAACACTGCTAGTAGAGTGTGTGTGGACCACTACTGGCAGGTCCTTTCCCACCTGCATATAGGCAGAGAAGATACACTCACAGAACCACTCAGTCAGGCTTGCAGCCTCCCTACAAAAGTCCACATTTCCTGCACCACATCAGGGCATGCAGTGATCACTTACTCCGTCCCTTAACATGAGATTTGTACCTGTGTTGTCCTCTTAACCAAAACATGTCTCCCATATATCAGGGGTCTGAGGTGTTGAGGGTAAAAAAAAACCCCTGTCTGTACATCGAACAGGTTTGTTTTTCATCAACTACCACACAACATCTTCCACTACCACCTACAACAACCATAAAATATTCAAGTCATAATCCTACTCAGAGCAACAAAGTGTTGAATATTGCATGACTGTGTTGTAGTAATGTAATTATCTATTCATTTTCTTAACCCTGACTGCTTTGCTAGATCATGGGGGGTCAAGGCATCCTGCAGAGCTGTACATAAATAGACATAATCCTATGGGCAATTTAGAATATCCCGTTCACCTGGCCCTCATGACTAAACTGCAGGATGTAACCAAAGCACCCAGAGGAAACACTTGTGAAAATGCCAATCATGCAAATTCTTCACAGAAAGGTCCCAGTCGACCTCAGTTGTGTTCAAACCCAAATTATTCTTGCTGTGAGGCTAACCACAGAGGAAACATTTCCCGATAAATTATCCTGAGTTGCCCACCCTGAACATTAAGGTAACATGATGTGACTATTTTACTTTAAATTACAGTTTCAGAGTAAAATTGATGGTATGCTGACTTGTTATTGAAGAAATGGCCCATCTTTTATCTCCACTCTCCAACCTGAGCGCCTGCTCTCGCACTTGGTGGGTATGACCTCACAGGCTTAATGGCATTAATCACACATCACCAACTATGTCACTGATTTTGGTAAAAGAGAATCATATTATATGTTAAAACATATGTTTTCTGGTTTTCCCTCAGATGTTCTTCAGCTGTTTCCAGTCTCTGTGATAACAGAGTTTTCTGCTTAACAGATAGCTTTACTTGTTGCTAATGTAACCACTTACTGTTACAAACCATGGCTGCCATTAGCTAGCTATCCTGGTTAACCCTGTAGCTTGCTGACTCTTGCCAGGACCGGATTGGGAGTTTAGAGCAATGAAACACTGTTAGCATCACAGCTGTGGATGGTCAGAAGGAGGAGGTTTTCAGGCTCTGAGCAATGGGGACCCTGTGGGGAATGCTGGCACGGAACAGCACTGGGATGGGCACTCGAGCCGGGTCAGTGGCCGATGGAATGGGGCTCAGCAGCCTCTGGAGACATCATAGTAGAGGCAAAGAAACTGAAGAGGATGTTGATGGAGGAACCTAAGAGGAAAAAGAAAGAGAAGGTCAAGCAAGAGGCCAGACAAGAGCAAATTTTATATTGGCCTTTCGGCATTTGAGTGCTTTGCAAAATAAGGGCTGCAACCTGACCCTGCGGAGGACTTCGTGCTGTTGGACTAACTATTCTATTTTATTAGCTACGTTGCTTACTATTTCATGTGGTTTTGCACTTGCGTAAGGTTTTGGCTAAGTGAACAAAGTTTTTGATTTACTAGTTTTCAATCATACATAATTTAATCATAAAAAATACAGGTATATAGCTGGATACATTTATGACAGTTGTGCATTTATGATTTGTACTGAGGAATTGTACAGTGGTGATGCTTAAAAGATTACCGTAAATAAAAAACGTATTACTATACAATTGTTTTTACCCTACAGTTTTACGCACTGACCGATATATAAATTATTAAATTATTATACAGTTGGAGGAATGTTGATTGTGGAAGAATGTATTTTGTTTAGTACAAATTTTAGGGAGTAAAAGACTTATTCTGAAAGAACAGAAGAGGCAGCAGAATCCTAACAGGGGAAAACTTTTACACTTAGATATTTCTGCAGGTTTAGAGTTATGTTCAACTTCGGTGAGAGTAAACAAAAGAAATGTCAATATACAGACTCACTCATGGTTTGATCAATATAATGACTCACTTGTGGTTTGATTAATCAGTTGAATAACTTGGGGGATGGTCCCAGGAGTGCAGAGTCTGACAGGAGGAAACAATGTGTGGTTGTTCCTCCTCATGGAGTTCAGGCAGCTGTGGGAAAGAATTACAGCATAGCCTTTAACCTGGACCGTTCCCTCAGCACCTTAGCCGAGACATCTCTCTGACCTGAGGCAGCCACCACTGAAGATTAGCCATGGGGAAAAGATAACTCACACAGGTAAAACTCTGTCACAGAGTTTGAGTCATTCTCTTCAAGCTCAGAAAGTGATACTTCCAACAAAAGCGCTATTTTGAACTAGAGTTTTTCTTCTTGCTTTGTGTTTGCTCTTACTCATGTGTCTCTAATGCTTCACCTCCTTTCTTGGATTATATCTTCGTCATTTCCTTTTCTTCTCATTTTCCCCCATTGATGAATCATTGCCAACTTATAACAACCCCAAAATGGAAGACACATCTTCACCACCTAAAATAGTCACCAAAAGCAGTATTATGAAAACATGGTGACAGGGATTTCTGCATCTTTTTAAATTGTAATTTATACAACATATCTGCAGAGCTGTATGGTCATTTTTGTGGTTCTGTTTACACTTGGAGTATTTTCCTTTTTGCTTTTTGGGAATTTGCACCTCTTGGACAAGAAATGTTTTAGTAGAAAATGACTGGCAGTCCCCTGTAGGTTCCCCAAAGACACAATAACTAAAGCACAAAGAAAAACAAAATAGCACATATACTGAAGCATAATGAGTATGTTATTAGGTTAAAATACAAATTAAAATAAAGGAAATTTAAAAAAAACAAAACAAAACTTTGAATGTTGTGCCATACACAAACTTTAGGGCTACAAAATAAGAGGAAATGGAATGAAACATAGAAATGTTTTGGTTCTTTGCACAGCACCAATGCACAGAGTGGTTTCAGAGTAGATATCAAGCTTCAAAAATTTGCTAAAGATTTGTGATATAAGGTGACTATAAATCACCCTGTTTCTGGTGTGAGTCCTGCCAGGAGCCTTTGTTGCATGCTGTTTCCCATCCCTCTTGTTTCCCTTCTCTAATGCCAACTCCCTAAGAAAAGCATAAATGCTAAATTTAAAAAGAACAAGTATTGTGCATGCTGTGTTTTCTTTAAAGGTTAAGAATATCTTGTTGCTTTTTGCTGCTTTTTATCATTGTGATACAGTGCTACTTTGCCTGGCATCTCTATCACAGAATCTTTTGCCTGAGCTAATGTCAGTGACAACCTTATGTGTAATATAACTTATGAATTATTCCTCAAAATGTACTCTTTCCCATGATGTTGGATTTGATTGATTGAGTCTTTCCTGTTCAGTTTTGTGGCACTGTGGCAAGCCAGCCATTGATATCCTCATCCTGGGAGCCAACGCTACCTGGTCACATCACATACAAACTGTAAGGACGGGAATTGAGGAAGCTTTTAAGTGAGCTTTTAGACAGAGCCAGCATGTCTCTTTGTGTCTCTCACATCAAGTCGACAGGAAATCAATAATTCTGGGGTCTCATTAAGTGTTGGCAATTTACCTGCTGTAACGTGTCAGAAGCACATCTGCAGTGAGAGCCCCTTAGCACACCAAGTCTGGAGTGCAGCACAATCTGCAGCAGCACCAGCAGTTATTGTTCATGCAGCACCTCACCCTGGTGCCCAGTGCTTCACAATTCTTATTCAGAGAGAGACCTTCTCACAGCTACCGCGCCTCCCATCCCTTTGCTTTGCCACTGACAAAAAAAGAGAGGAAATCAATAAAACCAAGGATCAATAGGACTCCTCCATTGCCAAACCCATCTCCCCCTTTTTAAAACATAATGTAAAGTTGAACAGTGAAAATAGCAGCAGTCTGGCGCTAATTCTTTCCACCAATTGCTGTTAGTTATGTGTACACCTCCATTTAAAGTGGCAAGAAGCCCATGTTACACACACATGGAGGGTTATGACATTGTAACCCCATTTCTTTAAGCACATGCAGAGCCCTCTACTGGACTCTATCAGTAATACTCTCTTTCAGTGGCGTGGGCACATTTGGGCACATACAGGCATTTGCCCACTGAGTAAACATTTCGTTAACCCCTTCAGTGACCTTTTAAAAGTGGTGGGGTCCATAGGTAAAGGGTTCCACCTGTGCTTGCAGAACTAGGGTTACAATATCCATCTCATCTGTCAGACAAACAAACGTGTGTAATCACAAAGGTGGACAGGCATGTAATGTTACAGAGAACCTCAGCAACAAATTGGTGATGTGAGTGGTAAACAGATCCATGCCAGGCTTCCCCAAATTTTCCACACTATAACTTAGTGGAGCCTGTATTTGTCTGTCAGGACCCTGCTCCTTGAAATTAGAGTGGTGCTCCTGTTTGCCTGACCCAGAGGGCTAACAGAGACAGCAGGTGCTTCAAGGCCAAATGTCACAGGTTCTTCACCAGCATCAGCAGAGACTTGAGCCTGACTCTGCTCTGCTCTGCCTGTTGATGTAGTCCAGGAGATCACTTGACCTAACAGTGTTCCTGACAATAGATACTCTGCCCCCAGTGTCACAGGTGGCCCTGCAGAGAGGAAGAAATGATCATCAAGTGATACATGTGACTCTTGGCATTTAAATATCAGAGGTTGGCAAATAGACATTGTAAGCTGCACATATGAAACTGCCCAAGTAGAACTACTGGGAGGCTGCTGCCTCCCTAAAGAGATGCCCTGAGCTTGGTTGAGTCGAGAAACACAATCAGATACTCCACCCACTGCATCAGTATGGGGTTGCTCTTTCAGATGATTGCATAACCTAAATCACAGTTGATAATCACAGTTGATGATCCACAATAATGAGAATTGGACATGATGGGCAACTTGATCATGGAGAAGTGTAGCAAGCCTGTTGGGACTGAAGGATGGAGGAATACAGGTAGCAGTGATGTGAATACATGTAATATGTGAAGCATGAGATAACACGTAGAGTCAAGAAGAGGTGGACACCTGAGTGAGACGGGACTGCTCATATTAAAAATCTGGTGTTTTTATGCGGTACATTTCTGAGATTACATTTTGTAATTCAAGATTTATGTATTTTTGCAATCTTTCAATTTATCCAACCCAATTAGTCATTGAGTCTCCAGGCATTTTTTCCAGAAGGGCTCATGCTCTCTGATAAGATAACCAAAGCAGATTCAACCAGCGGATCTTTGGCAGATCTTTAGTAGTTTTTCAGAAAGAAAACACTCAGTGAAAACTCTTTAAAGAATCATTCACAGCAAAGTACCAGAGAATCATGTTCATTGCTTTAAGCTGGTCAACCCTTTGTTTTTTCCTTTTTTCGGTAAACCATTAGATCACAGTACAGTATCTTAAAAATACACATTATCTGCCTGTTGTGATTCAACCTTCACACGTCAAAACACGTCACCTTTTCTCTAATATTATCTCACGCCCTCTTTTATCTTCATTGTAACCAGCAGGCAATGCATTTGTAACTGTTATCTCTGTTATGCAATGAAAGATGGTGTTGCTGACTTTATTTAGAATGAAAGAGAAGAAAAGGAGAGATATTTCTCAGATACTGTCAGAGAATTATTTATGAGTGAGAAAACAAACTAGAAATGCATGCTTGGTATAATCTTAGAACGCACATATTGGTGATTTAAATGACAAAATCTTTTATTAGGTTCATTCATTCATCAATAAATAGTCTGCTGGCAGAAGTGTTGTGATCACTTTAATATATTCAATAGTGTGTCAGCCAGAAATTACTTTTTTATGTTACCACAGCAGCATTTATACCCACTTTGTTGCTCAGCCTGATACACACTGTAAGAGACCTAATCTGTCACAATTTGACGGGTATAGTCACAAAAGTAATTGAAGAGTTTGATATATAGAATACTTGCATATATTTGCAAACAGACTTTCCTGATGTGAAAAAAAAACTATCCAAAGAAACAAACAAACAGCAAAATCCACACAGTGTAAGGAAGGCATGTGTAAAAATTACTTTTCACTGTTTTGCACATTTGGTGGAGGTGGGGGAGGGGATGTTTAAACTCTTCAGAATTCAGAATGATGATAGATGAAAACAATTCCAAAAATAAAATTCTCGGTATAAAATCAGATAAGAAAATTGCCCAAAATGTTGGACTAGTTCCTTTAAATATGTAGAACTTGTTTCCAGCATTTGCCCATCTAAGATCTGTTAATTCAGCAGGTTCTAAAGCTCCATTTTTGATTTTGATGAAGGAAAATTTAACACTTGTGCCTTTGCAGTGTACATCAAATGCTATGCCCTTAAAATGCAGGGTGACTTTTGCACTGTGAATAACAACTGCAGAGTTTAATATCTGTTCCTTAACCCTTATGTACTCTTAGCATGCTATTTGAAGTTATCAATCATGTAGGACATATTAGTTTGGTCCATTTCTTTCTCTACTTAAAATGCAATAGATCTAATCAAAAATGAATTACAACACAATAATGGCTCAGTGTGTAAATTTGAAACAATGTAATTATTTCATATAATATTATATGATAATAAGTGGCACATATGTAACATATGATTATTATAAAGTCGGCAAATTGGAAAGCACACACAGTCACAATCTCCCATAATTACATTCTCCTACTCAATGCTTGCAGAGCAGCATCTGTGAACTGGAGTGACCCAGTCTCATTTTTTTTTCAGCGTTTATCCCTTGAGGCACTGACTACTTCCTGTGTCTCCTCAGACAAGCTGTGTAAAGATATGGCACCAGGTGACTGATTGAATAATCCTCTGAATCCCTTATCTCAGCCTACTTCATCACTGCATCCAACCTCCAGAGCAAATCTCCATATCTCCTCATACTCACTTTGTTTTGTTTTTTGTTCTGTTTTTTTTTTCATATGGTTCAGTGAATCTACGCTCAGTGCATGTTACTGCAAAAGATAGCTTCCATGATTAATAACATATTGTCAGACAGTTTGTCTGTGATTCATCATCACCTTTGAAAAATCACCCTACCCACTTAAATATATGGAGACAACCTAAATGTTAGAGTGTAACACAGCAGGTTCAATAAGGGTCAAACTATTTTTTTTCCATCATGTGGCCTTGTGCACAGGCCTGTTTTTTATCCTCATTACAGACGCTGAAGGCAGACTGTACAAATCAATGCTTGACTCCTCGTTTTAACCTTGGACTGTCATTAGTGGCTGCACATTAAAGCCAAGCTTGACTTGAGCTAATTTAGCTAAATGAGGATATCTCCCAGCTGAGATGGAAGATGAAGGGGAACCTTGGCAGCGTGACATTTCTACCTACAGGAATGACTATGGATTCACTGTAAAATACTTAAGACAAACATGACATTCACAGTCTGTGGTTAGATTTATGCAATAGAATTGGGTTATTTAAGGAAACATATATTTTTATCTCCACTGCAATATAAATGCCTTTAAAAAGTGATGATTATAAATGATTGAAAAATACATTAATTATATCAATAAAAACACTAAATTTTGGGAGTTAATTTAAAAGAAGAAAGACAGTCTATAATCTCGTCAAAATTAGTAAATAAGAGGACCCTTCACATTCTGTTCATCAACAGGCTGGTCAACATGTTATGTCTACTTTAATGTATCGATACACCCTAAGAAATAAAGAAAAAGGCACTTTGAGGTGTTGGGAGGGGTTACCTTTAAGCAAGGGACATCAGCAAGGAAAATGGGCCTTAAATGGGGATTTGGTTTGAGATTTGAACTCAAGTTGCACTTAAGTTGCACACAAAATGACCCTCCTCAAAAAATTTGCAAATAAGGGTCCATCACAATTCCCTCCCTTCAACACAGGGACTACACAGCCTGCAGCATGTTTGCAGAACAGCAGCATCTTCAGTGTTTTGTGATTATCCACACAGGATGCGTTCAGGCACGGTTCTGAGTGTAGGTCACTTGCAGGACAACACAATCACCTTTGTTACACACATAAAATGAAAGTAAAACTGCTTTAAGCCATGGCAACATGTATATAGTAAACCATGAGCAATTACAAAGCTGATTAAAGCATATCTGTGTGTTGATTCAGAAATGCACTCCTTCCTGACTTCGTGTTGTAATCTGCTGTTGCAGAATGTTCTCAATATAACCAGCTGGACTGTCTCACAAGAGGACATTCACACCCCCACTGTTGGACTCGTGCTCACTCATGCATCTTATCGCCCCAACATAATGAGATGCCGTAACTCATTTATATGGTTTATATGTTTACTTGTAGAAGGTTTTTGTTGTCACCCATATTCATCACTGGTCAGTCGTCAGCCTCCATTTGATTTGTGCATCTGGGTAATCTTAAATCTGGCTGAAGTGCCGATTTTTTCTTGTTGTCATTCTGTGTGGAGGTATTTTTTATGCCTCCACCAGATCATCATGGGTGAGCTCCTCCAACCTGCTGCTTGGCAGACACTCATTACTGCCAGACTAAGTCTTGATTAGAATAATGGAAAATTAAATATTTTAAGAGGAAGGATACCCGCTCTTTAAAGTCTTAATCAATTTTATAGATATTGTCAGAGAATTAAATGAGAGAGATAAAATTAGCATTTTCCATTTCTATCACTGAAAGCCTCCCTTTCCTACAGCTAAACTCACATCACAACTAGAGAAGTAATGAGTATTTTAAATGTAGATGTTTTCATTAATTTGATACATTAGCAATGAAGAGAGAGGTTATTTCAGGTTTCAAGTGCATGCATCCAGGGTATAGAGGATGGATGAGCAGAGGTAATCCTTTGCAGAGCCTGTATGAATATCTGTAAAAACATGCTGCTGGGATCAGGAACTATAACAGCTACCCAGAACATTTAAGTCATCACTTCAATGTGTTCCGTTCCCCAGCTGTCATTTTGGCAATATTTTCCTTTTTCCTAATGCAGCTTTTGACCATGACTGCTTTTCAGGCGCCTCACCTTTGTGCATTTATCTGTCCTTTCCAGCAATGGTACCAAGAGGGCCCCTGTTCTCATTTACTTGAGAGTGATCTGTCAGTGAATGATAGAGTGTACTGTTGCCACAGTTTTCTGAGAAAAATAAATAGTAAGAAACAAACACTAGGCTTTGAGACACTGAAAGGATTTGGTAAAGTCTTGGACTGAAACCAAACAGAAAAAAATGTGTGTGTGTGTGTGTGTGCGTGTGTGTGTGTAAGTAGCCTACTTGGCATGAATAAATAGGAGCACTGGTACTTGCACCCTGCTTGATTGCTTCCCGGTGCTGTGCATTGTCGTAACAGTGTAACTTGTGCCATTGCTTTTATCGCACTCGTTTCCCTCTTTGAAAGAATAGTATTACCGGCCATTACATGCATTGTAAAGACATTTGTGTCATTAGGTCCACACTGGGAGGAGAATTACGACAAACTGTGCCCACTGTTTACATCAAACATTAATGTAGTGAGCTGGACCATGTGGAACAATGATGTTGAGGTTGCATGTAAACTTTAATTCAGAAAATATTTTAAAATAGTCGAAGATTGAATCTCTTCAGAAGTCATTAAGACCCCCACCTCTTTCAGCAATGCCAGAGAGGGTGGCAATAATTAGCAGGAAAAAGACAGTGTCAGAGAATAACTGAAAATAAATGAACAAATAATCATTTAATTGAGTATGCTGTGGAGGATCATTGAAATTACTGTGAATAATGACCATACAAATGAGACAGTGGTGCTCATGATTTGGTTTACATGATACTCATATTAGTCAAGTACTTAGCTTCAATCTTTGCAGCTGACAATAGGAAATGTGGAAACATTGAAGAGGTGTGTGCAGTTTGCATGTGTGACTCAGGGGGCCTCATGCAGGAACATTTTCATATTCTAATCTTAGATCTCTCACTTTTTTCTGTGAGGTCTGGTTCGTTAAAGTGTTCCTAGTTGGATTCAGCCTCCACCTCTTCACAAACTTGTTGTGCCATGTGTTTTTTTTTTCCAACCTGGTAGATTCAGGCTGCACATGGAGCTGTGCCTTCATGAAATTTAACCATCAGTATGATGAACATTTCCAAGATTAATTTTTTTGTAAACACATTCAAAGTCACATTAGCCCTGCTTTTAAAAAATGCAGCAGCCTCATTTATTTGGATGAGGACAGAGGGTCATCTGGCAAGAAAATGTTGATCCTGGCTCTGCTTTTGTCCCAATGCAATGCAATGCGAATGTCATCCCACAAGGCTGGTGGCCATCACACACTGAGGTATTTCTGGTAGGTTGAATGTTATGAATGCTGTTTTTCCACTGTTTTATGCTTGTTGCACCAAAATATAAAGTGATTGTAATTGCATTAATTTGAGAGAGTTGTTAAATTCTGCTTCAGAGTACAATAAAATACTGTGTAGTGTTTACGCTTCAAATTCATGAATCTGTTTGTCATGTGCTGTCCTGCTATTTTTGTTTTTTTTTTGCTTGTTCAAGTGTTTATTGTCCTGGACTTCCTGTTCTATTTTGTTAACCCTTGTCTTGACTCTTTCATTTTTTCATTTCCCCATGCCCTGTCAAGTTCCCCTCCTTTTGTGATCATCTGTCCCACCCTTATGTGTTTCACCCTTGTTGTGCACCCCACCTGTCTCTTATTACTCCTTGTGTATATAAAGTCTCTGTATTTTCTCTTTGTCTTCTCAGTTCTTCTAGTTCTTGGTTCTGTCTTTGTTCTCCAATCCTGTTTTTGCTACTTGGTTCTGTGTCCTTGTCTCTGTCCTGCCCACATGCTTCCTGGTTTGTTGTTTTATTTCGGTTTTTGTTTCTTAGTTTTGAGATTTTTCTGTGCTGCTTTGGTTTTGTTCTGTGTTCAGTTTTTGAATAAAGCTTTTTGTCAGTGATTTTTTTTGAGTAAAAGTTTTTTGGGTCCTTTTTTGTTATACTTGTAACACTGCTACTCTAACAGGATCCTTAATTCTTTTTTTCATGTCAAACCAATACCTGAAGCAAAATACCTCCACCAACGCATGGCGGTCTTCTTTGCTCTATTACTGGTCAAATTTTATTTACTAAAAACTAGCCAAGAACAGAGAGAAGGAGTCATTCCAATACTGTAAATCCTTAAAGTCCTATGGTCTGAAAATAAGATGACAACATAAAAAAGTTGTACAATGTTGGTGAAAAATGACCAAAGAAAATTACTCAATGCAAGCCATCTATGATTTTAGAAATGCCAGTTATACAACGGTATGTCACAGTAACATAACTGTTTGGAGACAGAAGAAATAAAGTGTCAGAACAAAACACCCGTTTTTAAAGTAAAAAGTTTCATCGTGT
Organism: Acanthurus leucopareius; assembly: GCA_029814765.1. Classification (NCBI taxonomy): domain Eukaryota; kingdom Metazoa; phylum Chordata; class Actinopteri; order Acanthuriformes; family Acanthuridae; genus Acanthurus; species Acanthurus leucopareius. Next base: position 10,355,407 of record JAQMCX010000003.1, on the reverse strand, counting down.
TGATTTTTTTTTTCCTTTTGCTTTCTTTACATTGTAATGGATTTGGTAACATACTTGAACTCTAATTCCAGGCACTGTAGATTGAAACATTACCATTCTTGAAAAAATGTGTTGTTTTTTTTTGCCATTTGGAAAAAGGAAAACTGTCAAAGTATGAAAAAAATTCTCCTTCTTTGTTTATACACACGACTAACAGACCCTTCAGTTGATACCTGTGTTTTATGCATGAAGCTCAATTTCCCAAAATGAACAACATATTTCACCCTGCTAGTATGCCTGTTTAATGTGTGTGTGTGTGTGTGTTTGTGTGGTCCTGAGACTAAATATATTTGCTCACTCATCTACCTTTCCTATAGTGTGTGACATGTGGAGGGGTGGTGATGAAACAACCTCACTGGATAAACTGATAAATAATAGCCAGGGTTTCTCAGCTCATTTCCTTTGATTGACTCAAGCTCACACTTAAAAGGAAATGAACCTGGGCAGGAGTGACAAGCCTATTCAGTGTAATGCATTGTGGTCCTCCTAAGACTTCAGATTTGCGCTTGCTGTCTGGAAAAGCCACCATCCTCTGCCATAGGAGTGGTTAATGAAGTGTGTACCCGGGCCCTGGTTGGCAGTTTGACGAAACCACAGAATGGGGCGATCCTCTTCTCTTCCCTGATGAAAGGACAGGGGAGTAGGATGGTTGTGAATGGGCTGATTTTTCTTTCTGTCAGGAACAGACATGTGGAGGCAACCAGCCTTTACCTAGCAGCTGTTTAACACTCTTAATTGTAGCTCCTTCCTTTGCAATTGAGTGCAAGAGAGAACTCTGATTATAAAATCAAATCTGTAGGACTTTTCCTTCTTTATGCTTAAAGTAAATTAGCGCAGTGCTTCCACAGGTCATTTTTCAGGGTCATTCTCAAACCAAAGAGCAGAATGACTCTTTCAAAGCAACAGTTCAAACTCTCTGACTGCCTTCAATGGCTGTAGCTCTCCTAAGGGAGAGAGAGAGAGCAGGGTTATCTCCTTGGAGACCAAGGTCAAAAGATAATGCTTTACTTTCTTGTGACTTAGGATAACTTAGATAAGCTTGTTTACTTGTTCTGGATCTTAAACATCATAGAGTTCTTATATACTGTATGTAAAGATAAGTGAAGAGAAACCTTATTTGGTAGATCTGATAAGGGTAAATTATCACCTGCCAAGAAGGAACCTTCAAAATTGTCTGGCACTACACAGTGTTCTCACTTTGTAACGCTTGTGCCAAATCTCCTCAGGCGAGCTTCAGTAAAAGCTTCTGCTGAAGACATTCAGGTTTCCCAAAAAATTCTGCTTTCAGATCCTAATGAGCTCATCTTTTTATTTCTTTTGATATTTTTTAATTTCATTTTTAAATTACAAGCTCCTATGTCAAGGACGGTTTTGTTCTATAAAATATTGAAAATATCAGAATATAAAATTCAATAAAAGGAAAAGTAAATCTGCTCACATTCTCATTCTTCACACTAATTCTATTTAAATTTAGAACTTAATGCGTTCTTAGTTCCTTAACTTGCTCCTTAAATACGTGTCTATGACACAAAAGGGGATTCAGTGTTGAAATACATTAACAGTCTCCAGTTGAGCCCTCTCTTTGTATAGGCAAAATCACTTCCCTGATATTGTTTACACTATTTCTATATGATTGCCCTTTGATGTCCTCTCTCCTGAGGTATTCTTATGGAGGTGTAAATACTTACAGGAGCAATGTGAGTTCTGCAGACTTCATCATTAGTTGGTGTTTTACTGGCCAGACAAAAACGTTAAGTCTTCCTGTTAATGCATTGAGTTACTGAGGCATGTAAAAGTAATTTCTGCACTAATCCAAGAGAGAAAAGACTTTAGACTGATAAGGAGCACTCCTGCTGGCCCCTGGGTCTGTTTGCCTCACAACAGCAGCAACAGGACAGCTGACCTTGTGTGAAAAATGCTGGAATGTTTATCTGCATCGTTTCTTATTCTAGTGGTAATGTGTGAAGCCTTTCAGGGTGTTGCTTGCCATTCATTAAATCATTGTTGTGCACACCATCATACTAACAAGATTTGTTGTCATTAGCAAAACTTGGTCATGCTGGGCCCAGCTGTAACACACAGGAATTACCTCCCTCTATGCAAAAATAAAAATGCATCTGTGATACTGGTGACTAAGTGCCTGTTTTTTAATTTAACTATTAAACAAAAACGATGTTTAAACACCACAGAGAGTTCTCAGATTATTTCAGAACACTCTCTGTGGTGTTTAAACATCTTTGGAACGTACTGACACAGTGAGCCTGCCCAACAAGCTTGCATTTCAAACACCAACCCTTGTGACTATACAAGCCTGTTGTAAGGTGGCACACCAATTTGAAGGGCACCAAACTCATGCGATGTGCACAGTCATCAAGTGACCCAAGGTCCAGTTTTGCTCTCAACTGACCATATGGCTAATCCGCTCTGCATCTCTGGTCCCATGGTGATGCTCATATTGTTCATAATAAATTATCTCGAGCTCAGAAAGTGAGCATCACGACCATTACAAAAAAAAAGTTCCATAATGCTCTAAATGCTGTGAGTATTGCTTATAGTATGCTGTATGTTAGAGACCTTTATGGAAAACTATAAAAACAAGTCAAATGTTATAGTATGAATAATTCTTATGATAAAATGGCTTCTGCTTATAATGGGCAGCCTCCAAACACAACTGCTGCAACAAAAACTGTCCTCTGACTATTGAAAGCAAAGTTTCTGAAAAGTTTCCAGCGAACAATGGAAATGAGCCACAGTGTAAATCAAAGTTAAGTGTTATGCAGTTTTACTTGTATAAGCACTTTTAGAATCCACTCCAGTGCTGCCAAATACCCATTGACCTGCTTCCTGTCTCCGTCTTTGACAGTATCCTGAACTAAGACAAACACTCTGCTGCCCTGTAGTGTCTACCCTTATCATACACACCAAAAGTGCACTGAACGATTACTGCTGGAAACATTTTTGCTGTAACCTCTCAATGAAGAGAGGATAGTCAGTTATTATAATGCAAATAATATGTTTCGAACCTGATACAAACAGTTACTATGGAAGAATCTGTCATAATCCTTGTATGATCATGGCCTTAGGCGAGGAAAAGATCCCAGCAGAACTCATGGCTCACCTGAGTAAATGCTTCACTGGTATTTGATACCATATGAAAAACTTGTTTTTGTGTGGGTAAAAGGCTTGGGTAAGTTCTTTCTCTCCAATAGTTACTGTAAATTGATGTGACAAAGGCAATACTGAAGTTCATCATCTGTTTTTCATAGACTGCCCTGCGCCTGTGTTTTCTTACTTTGATGTGTCTGAGATGTGTTTGGTGTCAGTCTCTGAGTAGCAGGTGTGTAGCTACAAGCCAAAAAAAAATGCAAGTTGTGCGGATGGGACTCCTTTAAAAAAAAGTAGCAAACAGGTGCCAGTATAAGCAGACATCCATGAAAATGTTGGACAGAGAACTAAATATATATATATATGTAAAGGAGAAACAGTAAGTTAACAATGCCAATTCCTACACAGGGTTGTGTTGACTCTTTCTGTGGTTATGGTATTTACTCATGTTTTTGGCAAACCTAGATTGGGTGAAATAGGGGAGGAAGGGCTACCTTTGAATGTTGTGTTTGGAAACCTCAACTGACTAATTCTACTCATTCTGCCTTTAACTACCAATGGTCTTGAAAAAATACCTGCACATAGCTATTGTTCATGTTGGAAATTACTTAGTTTTTCAGAAAATAATAAAATTCATGTTCAGTCTGATCTCTTGTCCTCACCACAGTGTCACAGACACTAAGACAGTGGGCATCGCTCCAGCACTGTGCATTTCAAAAACAGCTCTCTGTAGAAAAAAACACTTGATCCAACTGTTTAATGGAGTGAAAGACAAGAAATCTTTAAGCACAAGAACATTAGAGCTGCATGGCCATTAATCACTAATTCAGTGTGTGTGTGTGTGTGTGTGTGTGCGTGTGTGCGTGTGTGTGTGTGTGCCTGATTGTTCCTTTATCACTGCACCCCAGTCACACCGCCTCGAAGCCATTTTTGAATAACAGTGACAGCAGGCTGCTTTTAACACATTGTTTTGAATAACTTTAGGATGTTATATTTTTGGGGAGACTCGTTATTTTCGAATTTCAATCAATAATGTATTAAAAACCTCTCCACTCTGGGGAAAGAAACAGCAGAGCAAGTCAGGTGAAAAGAGTGACAAAAATAAATTCATAGGAATAGGCTGCGCTGATTACCTGCAAAAAAATATAAAAAGTCAGATAATCATAAGCTTATGCAATGATATTTTTGATTATCTTGTAACAAAACATACATTTTATTGTTTTCTGTGATTTGGGGACACTTTTGCATGTGGCTTTCTACTGCGAGTCTACCCACACAATATTTTTTTTCCCCTAACCATGTGTTCAGTTAAAGAGTCACTGAATAGAATGGTATATTTTTGAGTTTTCTTCTTCTTCCTAGTGGAGCTTTTTCTGCAGTTGCACCCAAAAAAAAAGCTTAAATTCACTCATACATGTACTATTCTATTAGAATTTGTTATTGCTAACATTTAATAAGCACTTATTGTATTTTTTTTTTAAATGAAGAATCATGCAAATGTATTTTTGCTAAAATCTGTTGAAGTTTGAAAAATCACAATCACTCTTAGTGTGAATAGAAATATATCTTATATATTGTGCTGCTGTTTGAGAGAGTTGAGCCTGTATTCAGTAAAAAGCCATTTCTGTGGCAATAGCACTGACTATCCCAAATGATAAGGCAAGGAAGCTGCCATAAAATGCTGGGATTACTATTTGTCGGCAGGTGTGTCAACATTCTCATTTTATCAGGCCATTTCACACCAGCTTGCACTCCAATGAATATTATTCCACATTATCATTTGCTTTACAGATACTGGCCAATGATATGACTCCTCCTTTGTAACTCCCTTCCCAGCGCAAACTGATCTCATGAACTTTGCCAAGTTTAGCTGTTGTGTAAGACTCAGAGTCTGAAAAAAAGCCAGACTGAATCATCTCTATGGAGATGCTAATCTTGTGTGGGGGGATTTTGATAAGTCATTGTAAAGGTCACAGAAACAGGAAATGTTACCTTGTGAAAAAATAGCAGTAATGATGCTGATGATACTCAAAAGCAAGCCAATCCAGTTTTAGGCTCAATGAAGCGTTTGGTTGTGTGATCTGCAAATGATTCAACTCTAGGAATTCCACCTGGATGTGTGCAATTAATCTTGTAATGGCTGCATCTGATGGAGAAAGATATTAAAAATAAGGAATGATGCTGCATGCTCAAGTGAGCATTAATGCCCATGATACAACCAAGGTCAAGGTTTACCTTTGGCGTACCTTTGAGGATTCTCATTTAAATCCATTATTCATCAGAAACGTGCGCGCACAAACAGATATTGCTGTTATAAACAGTTGCTTGCATGTTTATTTACACATAGTTATGAGAGTCTCCAAGGCAACACTGGCTGAATATCACATGAATCGAAGAGATGTGAGCGAATGGAGACCTGAGAGAGGAAAATCAATCTCTCCTTTTTCATGAATGCAGGAGCAAGGTGGTGCCTGAGATGTTCTTGTGTGATCTACTGACCCAATCTTTCAGGGAGAATTTCCCAGATTGCGGGGAGCTGCTGGACCCAACGGCCTGGCGCAAAGATTGAAAAACAGATACAAGGATAACGCTGTTTACTGGATACACTATAGATAGAAACTAGGGTCAAGGGGAATCGTGCACCTCAGACAAACCCCAGTATGGAACGACAGTGATCGAGTCATGCTCTATAACAAACCTAAACACAAGTAAAAGCCATTAAAATGGGTTTGTAACACACTCGCTAGAGTTAAGTAAGAGATACTTTCCACCTTGAAACCAGTTTTAAAAGAAAGCACTCACTTCAGCTGTGATGTCATTCAGTTATAAATGACTTCTTTCATAGAAATAACTCTATTTTGAGACAAAATGTTTGGGTTTTAAGACAGTGTTGGCTGTGACATCTAAAGATTTTTATTAAAACCAACCACTAAAAACATCTAAATGAATTGAAAGCCCCCTTAAGTATATTTTTATGTGAGTGTAGAATTTTCAAATACTTCAAAGTTTCTGTTTTGCCGAGAAAAAAAAAATCAACAACAGCAACGAGACAATCAGTTTAGTGTTTGTTTTGCCTTTGGCAGGTTCATTCTTATTGAAATACTGTCACATTTAGAGATTAAGGCATAGTTTCAGCAGCATCCTAAACTGTAAAATTTCAATTTCTATTTCTATTCATTTCAGTGAAATCTTGTCAGTTTTAACTTAGGTTAATTTTGGTCCATGAATTTACTCTATTCACCAATGGCATTTTACCTTTTTTCCTTTCCTCAGTAACTTTTTACTTAACAAAGTGTTGTACAATGGCAAACAGCATATTAGAGGGGAGAAAAAAACACAAGTACACAAAAAACAGTGAGGTGGCAGTTCGCTCACCAGCTGCAGCAGCTCACCAGTAAGCCCTGGTGTAGTCTATATGTGGCCAAGTTTTTACAGCCAAATATCCCACATAGACAGAGATTGCCGATGTTGCACCTCTTTCTGGTGTGACCACACCAGGGGGATTAGGTGAGGGGTTCACTGCATGTGTTTCCATCAACCATATTGTCTTTTCATCTACCACTAGGATCTACCAAAAAAAGAGGTGTTAAAAAAAACATACAAAAATTACGAGGAGTTTTACATATAAATCACAGTTCACCTGAACTACTTGGCTGTTTCATAAGAATTGTGATCCTCAACAGCCACTAAATTAAGTCCTAAATTGATTTTTATCACAATTATATTAAACTTATAATACTTAGAAATAATGATTTGAAACACTGACTTTTCTAAAGAGCATTATTGTTCTTTTTTATGTTCCCAAAACCCAGTAAAACAAAGGAGTCTATTCAATTGCAAGTCACTATTCACAGTTGTTTTGGATAGTGTGAGGTCTGACATGACAAGGCCCTCACATTCTGAGATGATTTCTAAAACAATAACAACAAAAGCAGGTCTATGCTGCCTGGAGCTTGCAGATCATATTATATGTGAATTAAAAAAAAGTTGCTTTCATCATTCTGGTTTAGAATAAAACAAATAAATCCATGGAGCATTTCAGCTTCACACTATACAGCCAACTGTAGATAAGAATATGTAATTCTGAAGGGTTGTAGATAAGTTATAATTTAAAAGGAACATTTTTAATAAAGATAAGCAACATATGTTTGTTTATGTGTTTTATGGAAAATTAAATGACTCATTGCCAAAATCAGGGCAATCTAGCTAACATGAGTAAATTTAAACATAATTTTCTCTACATTGCTGCATTAGAGCTAAACAAGTTGTAAACATTATCAGAATGTTAGACTAATATAACAAACTTATAAGTTCAACCAGCTCTTTACATTAGAAACTTAGAGCAACCATAATAGAAATTAATCATATAATGTAGAAAGTATTAAAATAAATAAATAAAAGTAAAGGTCAAAAATCAATTGATTCAATAATCCCTGGATCTGTGTCAATAAGGAGTGAGGCAATTTGTTCCAGGCTGTTTGGTCAGGCTTTGAAGTCTAGATTTTAATCAGATTTTTGTCATGTTAATGCTTTCCTCATGCATCTTCAGTAGGGTCATTATGTAAGAGTCAATACAATCAGTAAGCTCATTCAAGCTGGACATGTGACCAGCTCTTTGTGGGCCACACTCCTACAATTCATTAATTCCTCCGAAATGAAATTTTGAGTTGCAATGTCCTTTTCCCTCTTTACTAATCTAATAACTGTAATGATGCAGATTTCTAAATTCAATCAGCTTTAATCTCGGGGATACAGATGCTCTCAATAGGGAGAGAGAAATGGTCCCAGCTGTTGAGTGGTGAAACTCTCATGAAAAAATGTAGCTACTTTAGAATGATGAGGACTCTCACACACACACACACACACACACACACACACACACACACACACATGGTGGGTAAAAAGACAATCTGTGTCTTTTTGGGTAAATGTGTCCACTCTGTCAACACTATTATAGAAAGAGATTGTGCATTATGGCTTCACTGAAGCTCAAACAACTTTGGAGAGAACACAAATGGAACTGAAACCAAGCTGGAAAGAAATGTTACACATGTTGCCTCACTTTTATGTGACTGTGTGGTATTTAAAAAAAGAAAAAGAAAAAATATAATAAAAATTCAGATTTACTTCTATGCACAGACCATAATCCCTCTGTTACAGTTCCAGAGTTTTCCACAAAATGGCAGTCTACAAAGTAAGTTGTTTTGGTCCATAATAAACAAAATTTGACAGCATGTTATTCAGTCTATTATGTCACATTTAATGCTAAGCTGGCATTATTGAGATGTCTTTGCTCTGACAATTTGACATTAACCAGGACAACAGAACTTGTCTATGTCTTTGCTATGATAAATTGACATTCATCATGGCAATATAGCCTGTCATGAACAAACCACTACAGGCCTAATTATCAAACTTAAATAAAGTACTTTACTTTATTGTTTACATCCAATTGTCACACCAGGTTTGTTTTAATATGATTTATCTTGAAAAATAACTAATAGTATCATTTTTCCTGACTTGAATTACAGTGGACTTGTCAGTGAGTGTTTTGGCACTATAAAATGTTTTGGTCACTTCGCCATGACCCATTTTATTTTTTTTATTAACTCAACTAAAGTGGTACAATTACCTGTCATCCACACAAACACTGTTTTCAGACGCTAAAAAAGGGATCATTTAAAGAAAATTCCTGCCAGGGTGAAGATATTCAGAAACTCCGTAGTGTTAATGTTTAGAATTTTTTCATTTATTTATTGTTTTTGAGAGGCAAGGTGGTAAAAACATAAATGTTCATGTGTTGACTAGTATTTAGGATGTTTTGTAAATTTGGCCCCAGGTGTTACTATTAACATTATTAATAGTTTGTGTTCTGTTCAAGTACCCCAGAGAGCCATTATAGTGTGACAATGAGCCAGCATGCACAAAAAACAAAAAAACAAAAAAAAAACCTGGACTCTGATACTGGTATGCAGATTTTGTTTCATTTAATTCTATTTTAATTTTGCCTTCTTCTTCTTCCCCTTCTTTTTTTTTTGGAAGCAGTTAAATTGAATTAAGCCATCATTCATTTTATTACATCATCTTCTATCATAGCTCCTCCCAAATGCCACCTACAGACTAGAAATCTAATCATCCAGGGTAAATGAACACCTGTGGGGGTGTGAAGGTTCTTAAAGCCAGTTTCCCAAGTAAATGATGTGACTGATGTCAAGGTGAGTAAAATGACAGTTTTTATCACTAACAAGGATTTAAAGCTTAAGTAGAAGGCCTGTTCCTCTGAGAGGGAAGCAGTGACATGACTGTGCCGGAACAAGATTATGGTCATCTAAAAAGCAATTAAGTATCTCCTTAATTTCCACAGAGACTTCTTTGTTTAACTCTGGGGAGCAGACTTCACTCTGGCACAGTCTCAACAAAAACCAAACAGTGTCAGAAATTATTAAAAAGTTTATTTATATTGTGTTTGATCACATCAAATTGTATGAGTGCACCTAATTGGTCGATCAAATCCCTTTACTACAGGTTTATTGAAATGCAAATCAAAATTCAGGGCTCAAAAAACAGACAAATATGGGCCAGTCACAGAATATTACCAGTCTTTATTAGTTAAATGTGCGTCTTTATTCCCAGCCTCACTAGAAAAACTAGGCGAGCTGGCACGTGGCTTCTGGCTTATCAAGCTCCTAATCAGCCTGATAACATGCAGCTGTGCCTGCTGCCTGGCTGAGCCACCTTGGCTCCTCACCTATGCCAAATCACACAATTTGAAACCACACCCCTCTGCCACAACCCCACCTCAATGAGAGAAAAAAAATCAAACAGAACAAAATGAATTAATTCATAATCTTTATTTAACTAAGGGATAAAAAAAAGAATGGGAATTATAGATGTTAATTTAAAAGTCAAATTTAAATTATAGAAACATAATATCTGTGAAAGTAAAGTAATGAATTTAAACAAATATGATCTCTTTTAGAATAATAAGAGAGAATCTTGTGGATCTTGTAGATTAATACACAATGGTGTCATTGGAGTTTTATGAAGGATAGTGCTTCATCTGCCAGAAAAACCCTCACCCTTGAGTAAAGTAATGTCCTTGTACAGTAGGTTCAGAGTAAATACAGTTCCTTAAAATAGTCTGGGAGAAGATAAATTAGCTCCAGAGAATGTTGCTTACCATGTTCCTCTGGCCCTGCAGGAGATCCACTGCCCAGTCTTGGAAACAGGTCAATAATATCAAGGTCCATTCACAACTGTTTTTCCTCAACTGCTCATACTTTCCTCGAGATATATCTGTATATTTTGACAGCAAACTAAACACCTTTCGCACATTATCAAGTGCTTGTCAACACATACAATGCCGTTAATTGATTTGTTGAGGCAATCGTTAATAAAAATTGACAGGTGACAGTGTAGGGTAACATTACCCAGCCTCCCTTGCTTTTTATTGGATTTGGAGAAGGTTACACTTCTCAGACAAAGTTGTTGTCCTGAGATCGTGTTATATTTGCCAAACACATTACTCCTCATCTTAAACCTCTTTTTGTCTTGTAGAGTAAGAATTGAAACGAACTCTTTAGAACAATAAAGCATAAATCTGTCTCGCTTGTCCACACAAGCTGAGCAGCCACAAATTCTTATGTTAGAATAAAAAGAGATGTGAGATCAGACTCTTTTCACAATTTTGATGCTGATAATCATCTCTATATACCAAAAAAATGTCTTATTATTGTCTGTCGTATATATGGAACATTAGCTGGTGAAACTGCTGACTTTTTGCAACATGTAGCTTTAGTTTCTTATGATATTGGTTTGTGACGGTGTTTTCTATAAACAAATAGAGCTAATATTAGCTTAGTTAGCTACAGTTTATAAGATCTGCTAGCAGTACTACTCCAATATAGGAAGTTAGTGGCTGTAGGGTGAAATGAGAAGCTGTTTGTACCTCTATCTGAAATCAATTACCCAGTGTTTCCAGAATTACTCATATTTTTAAATATCCATTTGATTCAGTTGCTTATGTGTCATGTTTGTTAGGTTTATCAACACAAAATAAATGTAATATAAGACAAATAACAAATAGTTAGAAACAGAAAAGTTGTACTTTATATTAAGATGAAGTTGGTAGATATTGAAAGCCTGTTTATTTAACTGTAGGTGAATTAGATCATGGCAGATGAAAATCTCACTGACTCATGCTGAAATGTTCAGGGATGAGGTACTGTCTAAAAGTTTTATTCCTAAGAGATTTTTTTTTTTACAATCTACAGACCTTTTTTACAGATTATTCACAGTCTGAGTCACATTTGCTGACTTTTCTCCTCACTCTCTGATTGCTGTTACCTTGAATGTTAGTGGAAGGCGACACATTGAAAAGCACTGTTACCTTGAACAAAATTACAGATTTTTTTTAAGTTTAAAAATTCTCAAGACACATTTGTGGTAGTGTTAGTTACGAAAGAAATTTTGTTCATACATTTTATGTGAAAATATTACATATTGCTTGTTTAAGTTGTAATGAGGAGCTGATAAAGAGTTAACATCACCAAAAAGTTTAAGCGAATAAGACCGGAACTATATAAGCCTTTTTCTTTATGTTGGTCTAAAAGTCTTACTAGAGCTTATTATCTAATGCTACAGTTGTGAAACTACAAAAACACACAAAAGCTTAGTTTTGAATAATAACAATATTTGTAAAAAAAAAAAAAAATTTTCTCACCTAGAATTGGACAAAGGTATTTATGTACATACATAAAGACTGAAGGATAAGCAGAGAAATAGGTGTATATTTTAGTTCACAAATATATAGAAAATATACTACAAGAAACTAATTTATCTACTTTTGTCATGTATCTTTTATTTCTCTTTGCAATGTTAGCACTATCTGTTCCACTTTGTTTTTTAATATGTATTTGTGACACCTATGACATTGTCAAATGGCTGGATGCTGTCTGTAATGATTTCTGAGACCCAGTTACAGGAAAAAAGCTGATTCTTTAACTAAGTACACTTTGCCCACCAAGGTAAAATTTCTCGATGGTTGATAACACAACCCATTTGATAGATTTTTATGTTACATGAGTTCCAAACCTCTGACTGGGATTATTTTGGAGAGTGAGAGATTACTGAAGTATGAACAAAAAGCTGCCTTATCGCGTCCCGGTGTGAGCTTGGTAGCTTAGACCTCAATTAAACTTGAATGCACTATCTCTTTGTTCTCCTCAATCTGTCATCATAGTGACACAAGCAACACTGCTACCTCAAAAGTTTAAAAAGTATTGTTTTAAGCTCTGAATCCCACAGCTTCTGACCCTTCCAAAAGACAAAGCCCTGCTTGATTGCAGTTTGACTTCCAGACAATGAGTTGAAAGTTTTCTCTGTAGATAATCAATAACAATTTCTTTGTACAATGATAAACATATGGCCCATGCAGTTAAAGGTAAGGTAAAAATTAGTGGTGTAAAGATAAACCGATTTGAATCGGTTATCGGTCTGTGACGTATGAGATCCGAGTGCATCGGTCGATGGAGCCCTGGATCGGTAAAAATGCA
>JAQMCX010000003.1:10330234-10342609 GCA_029814765.1 Acanthurus leucopareius | reverse complement strand
CTGAATCGGATCGTAGCCTGTGAATCGAGATTTGAATCGGATCGTTTTGTGAGTGAAAGATTCACACCCCTAGTAAAAATGTTAAGTCAGTTTCTCTAGTCTAATACTGTATTTCTGTCATGTCTTTTCATTAATTAGACGGGTCATAACTATATATACCGTTAGATCTGAAACCAAAAGTAAGCCTTAAATAATGACCAGTTTTGTGACATAAACCCAGGGTTAGGGGAAGATAATAATATTTTAAGCTTCTAAATGTTTGAGCAACTACCACTAACAAACTAATACTGAGGTCGGTTAAAGCTTTAATGATTCATGAAAACATGATTAATGATTTATAGGTCATATATTTAGACATGAAGTGTATGAAAAAATACATTTTACCGAAAAATATTTTAGACAATTATAAAGTTGATTAAATGTTGACACTGGAATTCATTTCACTTCATTTTCATGCAGAATTTTTGTACAACAAAAAAATTTTTCAACTTAAATATGTGTTCTCATCACCAATGAGCCCTGTCTAAGCTCATGTATAATATTTATTTGGGCCCTTATGCTAAATATCTAATATATCTAAATATCTAAACTAATATTCAAGGAAAAACGGCCATAAAAGAGAAGCAAAATATTCTTAAATGAAAAAGAAAGATTCTTACATTTTAAGATGAAATACACCTGAGAACAATGCAATCCTCTCAGTGTGCTTGCTTTTCAAAGGTGTTTGAGGTTACCGGTCACATGGAACACACAGGCAGCTTTTCCGCACTGAATTGAAAGACTGATTGCACCACAATTGCACCAGACAAGAGCCCACAGATTCTGATACTAGGCCTATTTTTATGGGTTATACATGCACAAAGCATGCATAGTTCTATATGGCTAAAACTATAGATATGTTTCCAAAGTGCACATTAAAATGTGCATCAAGTGGCTTAACACACTCTGTGAAAAGATGCATGTTGACAAAATGATTAATTTAATCTTATTGAATTTCTTATCCTACAAAGTATACTCTGACTGTATTGCTCACCATGATTTATGTTAAATACAGAGTAAAGTCTCATATTTAAGCCATGTGTGCAGAGCTCTATAGCAACTACGGGCAAATATACATTCATGGCTGGTTCTGATAACTGGAGTAAAGTGTAAAATGCAATACCAAGGCTTTTGAGGGTTATGGAGAAGATGTGGAATGTGGACTTATTGACCAGTGCAGCATTCATTGAAAGTAAACAGGAAATACTCTGGCATGCCTGTTATGTTGCTATACTGGACTGGGGTAGTGTTAAATCCCAACTCAGGCCTGTAAACTGCAACCTGGAGCTTCTACATTTGAGTACATATGTGCATTAGACGTGAAAATCTTTCCTGGGTCAATTTAGTCTGATTCCTCTGGAGGGGTGTGCGCGTGTGTGTGTATGTGTGTATGTGGATGGTCATGCCAGTCATTTTACAGTTTCCTCCTGTGACCAGCTCTCTCAGACCCTACAAATGAATCTTACTCTCTCAGTTCCTTTGAGAGACACATCCAGTGGTCCAGACAGCCAGCCTGTCCATTAATGTTGTCTTTTACTTTAAAAAAAAGTGAATGGGCACAGTTTGTGGTGATGAGTAGAACAAAATTACTTCTATCAGCTCTTTTGTCTCTAAGAGTGTCTGGCAGTGTGGTGTCTAACATCTGTCTGCATCCTCTATAACTCAAACTCGATAGTCCACCTTCCCCCCAGTTAAATGAGGTAAAGCCACACCACACAGCCTCTTGTAATGTCAGCAGGACCTTGTCCTCTCAGCATAACTTATAATGCTTATTCTCATTCATTTACATTACATTTACAGAGCTAACTGTACAGGAAAACAACCAACAACAAACAACAATGATTTTGATATTATTCTATGTAAAGAACTTTACATAGAGTACTGTTAGAGCCTGATAGTAAATGTATAAGTTGGAAAAGTCGTGACCCTTAAAGCTACAAGGAAAAAATGGCTTTAGGATATTTAGACATCAGCTCTTATTGAGGCAACAGGAATCAACATAAAAAACAATTGGTATCATAATGTTTTTGCTCTTCAGCATCATTTGAAAATGTGTCTTACAGTATACACAGTAAGTGACCTTTTCTTTACTGTCAAAACAGAGTTAATGATAGCACAAGGACCTGTTTTTTTTTCCAAAGTGTTTCCTGCCACTAAGCAGCTGTTTCATTCTTAAAGCTGTAAGTGCTTCCTTCAGGGACATCTTGATGTACTAATAAGCATTCATTTTTTTACTCATTCACATCCCTGCCCTAACAGATGCTGGCCGAAAGATTGCTAAAGCAAAAGTTTTCAGCCCACAACCTGAATTTTTAACCGTAATTTGTCATGTATTAGAACCTTAAAACAGTCACAGGAAGGAAGCCCACGATTTATGTGCACCACTCAGTTGTCTTCTGCTAATAACACTGTGTTGTATTAATAATTCATCAGTTTTCATTGTGAAAACAAATATTCATTCAATGATTTTCAGGAAAAAATAAACACAAAAACAAGCTAATTTCAATGAAATAATAATTAAAAAAAACATCTTTTTAAGAAGACCCCTAGGAGCTTGACAGTACATCTAAAAAATCTAAAAAATTACAGCATATTCTAATCTGTAAGGTTATTTCCTCTATCGAGCAACAGAGTGACCCTCCCTAGAGACGCAGCATGAGACATATAAACTTTTAAATATTTATTTTTTTAAATTATTCTGTCGGATCTCCTAACTTCTGAACTGAAAACTTGGCCAGTTTCTTTTTATTTGCATTTTTGCTCTTTTTATAAGTTGATAATCTGCAGTAATTCAAGAAGTTCGATTTGAAAGAAAAAAGCCAATATTGAAAAAGCTGTCAGTTGGCTAGTTAGTAGTTTGCTGTACCAACCATTCCAACAACCCGCGTGCTGCACGTGCACCTAAACCCTCTCTGGTTTCCTCTCAGAGTTTAGAGTGTTTAGTGAGGAATCAATTAATCAATCGCGGCAGTTTTACAAGCCTTATCTCCAAAGTTGCCTCGGCCATAAATGTCCGTGGATGGATGCTTATGGAGGCAGAGGCGCTGTCCAAAGGTACTGCATTCAGCCCCTCCCCGGTAGACATCACTGAGAGACACGTGATACGCTCTGTCTGTGGCTCCTGACAGTCGCTGGATAAGCTCAACAGGGAAACCAGATTGCACCTTCTCTTCCACAAAGATAACTGGATTTTTTGGCCCCGCGCTGCCGACCTACTCCATCCGGCGGTTTCATCTTCGCTTTAGTTTTTTAATCATCAAACAAACTTGGAGGATGGGATCCTGTTTAAGGTAATTTATTTTAACCACTTAGCCTGTGAGGGTTTTTTTATTTATTTTTTATTTATTTTTTTTAGTGGAGTTAGAGTGAAAGAAGACCAATCTCTCTTTCTCTCTCACTCCATCTCTCTCTCCCTCCCTCTCCCTCTCCATCTCTCTATATCTAATGCTGTGATTCACTTGAAAGCAGATCTAGATGTGAAGGTTTCGCCAGAGTGGATTTGAGGTACGGGCTCTCAAAACAGACCAAAAACACGGGCTGTTGTCTTTCACAGGAGCTCAGCCGCGGTGCTTTGCATGAAATCGCATTTTTTTCCCTCCGGTGCCAACTACTTAGGGTCCCGTAGAAGTAAAGGTGTACGCGCAAAGGTAACGAAAACGCCTCATCTTGTTGTGGGAGGGCATTTTATTAGTTGTGAGGGACTGCAAAAATGCTGCAGATGTGGACTTAAATCAACACTCTAATTATAGTGCGCCCTGTGCAGCTGTCATCCAGAGTAACATGTTAAGGTATGGGGCATTTTATTGATGAGATAATGTCCCGTTTTGGCATAACATAGCCGAAATGCTGGATTCCGGTGAGGGTGATCCCACATCTTAAAGCATGAGGAGCATCATCTAAATACCGTGCTGGTATTCATCAGATGCTGCTTATGGAGAGGATGCTTCAGCCTGTTCTAAAGTGCGGTGCCTAAGTAAACCCGATACACAGCCCGTGCAGCGGTTACAGTCTTTCTTCTTTGAAATGCAAACTAATTGCGGAGGTTTTAAAACAGCTTGCTGTCTTTTTCATTTCGATATAAACGCGTTTGGGACTTTGGATGAAAAGCAAGATATGTCTCGGAATGGAAAATAGTGACGAAGCAGATATAATGAAGAGAACATTAAGGGTCTGACTGAGACCAATTGGCAGCCCGACTGGTTCGTCTTACACAAACCGACCATTGTGAATCAAATGACGCACTTTTTCTCATGTTAGGTTTTCCACAGAAGGCAGGTCAGTGAATACATATGACACTGTTTATAGGAATGTCGCTGATAATGGGTGTAAGCAAAAGTAAGCAAAAGTGAAAATTGTGGAGAAAAAAAAATATGACAGTTGTAAATCAGCGGTTTCCTTTTCTGACTTTGGTGTGACTGTGATTGCCTGCAGGAATTTGTTATTTTAACATGCGAACATCTGAGCAGGATTAACGATGTGGGAGAGCCTTCATGCTTTTAGTGTTAAACATGTTTTTGTTCATCATAGTATAAATGTGTGCACGGTTTTTAACTGCATGCTCTTAAAAAAAAAAAAAAAAAAAGGAAAAGGAAAAGAAAAATATTTCCGCCACAGTATTTGGCCACTGAGATGAAGAAATGCAAGGAAGGAGTAGTAGTGTCCAGTGCTGCTGCTTGCTTCCTGGAAAGCCCAGCTGATATTAATCTAATGATACTGCTTGGGTTTGTCGTAACAAAGGCCTCTCTGGATATAAGTGCCTGATTGGCCGTGCTTCTGCCTTAATCATAGTATCAACTCTGACTTTTGATTAAGGCTTTAGCCAAAGTGGATTTGGAAATGGATATGCTGAAAACGCTGATACTGTATTAAATTTGCTTTTCTCTTGCAGAGGGCTTTGGGACTGAGGACTGCCTTGACAGAAAGACTGTTTTTCTCTTTCTTTTTTTTTCTTTTTTTGCTGTGCTTATCAGCCAACGTGGCTCCATATGGCAGTTTTTTTCATTGCTACAGAGGATGCAGGGTGAAAAGCTCCAAGCAAAGGCTTCCAGTTACCTGCCAAAGAATGCTGGCATGAACATGAAGATTAAAGCTGCCATTTCAACTCAAGTGAAACCGTGCATACTCTAACTGGCACCAAAAGGGACTGTTCCATAATTACATAAATTAGATTAAGGGTGCCCGATGGATATTTGAGCCCCTGTCACTTTGCTCTAAATAGCCATGGCAGAGAGGACCTTTAAACAGTTCAAACTATTTTGGCGCGAACAGTGAGAGGTTTGGCCCGTGGCCTGGACAGTGTGAGGTAATGGTATTTGCTCCAGGACATAAGTGTTGGGCAAGCCTATTACTATGCAAATATATAACAGCATTTAATATTTTCTCTTACAATGCATCAGCTCACACTTCCTCATCAATGTAGACAGTCAGTTATCTGCCATTCTACCCTCTTGAATTCAGCTAAACATATTCTTTGCTTAAGTTCTTATAAATAAATTCAGCTCTGCAAGTCCCTATCCACCCACGCAGAATTTTTGATCACACCATGGTTTTACAAAAGCCACATGGTGCCCATATAATATGGGTTGGGCTCCTCATTTGTTGCTTTGTTGAATTAGGCACTTGTCTAGAATTTACAGGTGCTGAGGGACAGTGGGCTAGATTTCCAGTGTGGAATGCATGTTGTGAAAGCGAAATGAGCTTTAACATGAAAACGAAGAGTTCCCACGGGCTGCTAGTTTACTTCGACGATGAGGGATTCTGTGACTTTCTAGAACTTCTCATACTGAACGGTAAACTCAGCCTCCGTTTCTCGATCTTCTGTGCCGAGCCTGCAACTGTCGTGTCCGACACAGCGGTCAACGACAGCCAGTGGCACGCAGTCATGATAAGGAGAAACTTTAAGAACACAACCCTAACGGTGGACGGTGAGACAAAATGGGTTGAGGTGAAGTCAAAAAGACGGGATATGACTGTTTTCAGCCATTTGTTTGTTGGTGGAATACCACCGGAATTACGATCCGTGGCGTTACGACTGACATCAGCCGCAGTCAAGGATCAGCTGCCTTTCACTGGATGGATAACAGACATTAAGGTCAACAACACGGAGTCTGTGATGATCAACAGTGAGGGGGTCTTACAGGACCTCTGTGGTACAGCCAACATGTGCTTAAATGGAGGAGTCTGCAGTTTAATTGACAACGAGCCAACATGTGACTGTTCTCAGACGGGTTTCCAAGGAAAGGATTGCAGTGAAGGTAAGACAACTGGATTCAGTTTAGTCCACTGACAGGGTACAACATGTCCTCTGTAGCTATTTCAGGCAGACACAATATGGACTGAATCAAATAAATTCAAGTCCCCTGTTGTAATTACCATCAAACCTAAAGTAATGCATTTCCTTCCTCTATTTGGCTAAAGCCTAGTGTCCCAGTCTTACGATGTGTGCATTGATCTGCATCACAGCCGTTTGTAATGAACGAATCTCCTGCAAGGCCTCATTAGCAAAACCTGCAGGTGTCCTCCATCCCCCAAAGGTGTCTTCCATTCTTATCAAACAGGTCCACGGGGATTCGTTGACCTATGAAACATCATCTCCAATGGCTTAACACAAATACAAGAACAGGAATAAACATCTAGTCAGATGGAGCAAACATGAATGATATCATTGACTTCATACATTATAAAAACATCTAACAGATTAATACAGTTGGCAACAGAGGTGAAGTTAAATATTAACTTGATGATGTTGTTTTATCAGTGGCCAGCTGGTATAAATGTCTTCATTAATAAATTGATTATAACAGCTTGCCATTAAAGTCTTAAGAATTATAATCATATCATTGTCACGAACCAAAAATAACTGTAACTGCAGCATGACAGAGGCTCAACCTTCCTCAAAACTATGGTCTCACTTAATTCTTTTAATGACTCTAACAGATAAAATCAGCTGTGCAAAGCAGCAAGAATGAGAGCCCCCAGCTAATCAATACACAAAGAGTATACATAGAGCATACATGGGGCTCTTTGAGGGAGTGTGACTAGTGCTACTCCTTTGTGGCCAAATATTGTGATCATGATACCAAGATCTCCTTTAGTTCTCATCCTCAGTGTTGCTTTCAATGAAAATGCACTGAGTGTATTCAGTGCAGAGCTTCCCACAGGTTGGCGGTTTACTGCCGTGGCGGGGAGGAGCCGGTTTGTTGGTCAGGCCGAGTGGCAGTGGGGGAGGGGTGAGAGTGTTATTTTCCTATATCTATTTTTGAAGTTTTTTTTTTTTTTTTTAAAATACTGATGGAATTTAAGGCTCATGTTCACATATAAGCTAATATATAGAGGCAGTTAATTACATTCCATTTCATAAGCTCATGTATCTTTACTCAAGCACATAAATCTTTTATTAACAATAAGCTTATTAGGCCAGCTTCGGATAACTTACTACTGCAGAGAGATATTCCCATCTGATTGCCATTACTCACTGAGGCAAAATATGAAACACCACTAATTAAAATGTCCTCTACATATTATGCAGGCAATGTTTTATTTTGTGCTGTATACAGGTTTTGTTGATGGTGCACAACGGCATGGAAGAACAGGGTCTTTTACCAACCTTGTGCACTGACAGAATGACTGATTGTCACTGTAGTTCACTAACAGGCTTTCAGTGTTAGGCAGCATTAAGTATTTGTTTATTTAAACCACTGCACATCAGTGCAGGCCGTATTGCCATACTGCATCAAAGCAGCCTGAATAAATCTAGATCAAAAAATAACTGTGGCTGTAAATATACTCGGACATGCCACCCAAATGGTTTTATTTTTCTCTTTCTTGCTCTTATCAAGTGTCGACTCTCTACAGCCTAGAATCAAAAGGCCTTTGCTGTAATGTTGCCTTTTATTTCTAGGCTAACCTTCTCCTTTGCATTTTGGATATCACTGTAAATTAGTCATACATTTCAGCACATACAGCTTTTGTGTTAAAAGCTAATCAGACAAACATGTCTATCAAATGTGTCCTAACAATGGTTACTGATTTTATGTTGAGCTTTCAGTGTTTTCACCGTAGGTTGCATTTGGCACTGGTACTTGAAGAGTAGACACATTATGTACAGTTAAAGCCAGATCTTTTGTTTGGGAAATTAAATCCATAACAGACTTTCTGTAAAACATGAAAAGTGATTTATAACTTATAACTAAAATACCTATGTATATATGTGGCAGTGTGACTTGATGGCAAAATTGAAATTTTTCTTTTAAACTACAACTATTTATAATGCTATGTGTACCTCAAGAATGCTGGAAGACGGTTGTAGCTCAAATCATTTTAAAATAAATTTGAACAAAAATGTTTGAATTTCATGAAATCAACAAAATCACTGGTTCAAGTAGATACAAAACAAGCATACAATAAAAATCCCTCTGCTGCTTTAATGATATTAACACTTAAGAATATTATAGTAGCTCGAAGTTGAATATGTCAGTGTTCAGGGTTAAATTAGTGGGTGGCTCCAAATTAAGTATGCTGTAAAAAAAGTAGTTTGTCTTTCTTAAATGTTTTTGTGTCTCTTATTAGCCATGAAAATGTTGAAAAGGATCAAAATGTTAACACCAGGGTGGCTGCTCATGTTAATGGCTTTATGGCCATGAAAGAACTAATTGGTTGTGTTATTGCAGTGTTAAGATGAATGATGTAAGAGATAGCGTCCTTCTGCTGCATGAACGATGAGCAGTTATTGTTTAAAGAGGTCCATGTAATGAATAATCCGTGGCAATGATGACAAGATCCATTATAGTCATGAAGATGAAAAGCTGCTGTTATAACAAGAAAACTCCTTAAAAACGTGGTCTAATCATTTCCACGAGGAGAGAGTTGTTTCTGTCTCACGAGCTCAGTGTAGTTGGATTGGATGAAGTCATTACGAGGGGCAGAAACCTAAACCTGTTCTGGTAAATATATCTCACACAATAAATATTTTCAGAAAAAATTTAGGCGTGTCTTTTAAAAAAACAACTGTAAAGATAAAATTTAGAACAATACACTGTTCATGCTGAATTTAATAGTGCTGAAGTGACAAATAAGTCCCCTTTTTCCAGACTGATGAGTTTTACTTAATCAAAGACTCATTTTTTTTAAGTTTTCAGATGGTGGGTGACAAAAAAAAACTCATGGAGAGGGTGAAGAATCTAAAAGTCATTTTAAAGGTGTCTTTGGTATTTATATCTTGCCTGAATTAGCACATTATACCTAAGGGGCAACCTCTGTGGCTGAAAAATGAAGCCAACACAGAGGTGTCAAACTGCAGTTGCTGAAATGGCCACTTGAGGCGGACTCCAAGAAAAAGTCAACCCTCATTGATCCCGATATAAAATTTGTACAGCTTAAGGGAAGAAAGAACAGGTTTTGGTCTCTATTTCTAATTTTGATAACTCTAAGAGAGGTTACATGTGACTCTCTTGTTTTTAAGTTTTGCATAATTAAAGGTGTGGCTGATTTTAAATGACAGCAGCCTGGATGCTAGATGTACCACAGTCATTTATTACAAAATGTATCATCTCCAGCTCCACCATCTTGTCCATATAAGGTCATTTGCTCCAAAAAAAAAAAAAACAAGATGGTGGTGGCCATATTGCCAGACTCAGGACTTCAAAACAGTATTTGACAAAGCAGGCAATGACTTTACAAAAGCTCCATCAACTGTTTAATATACAGTCTGTGGTCAAATGATGAAAGAGAAACTGCAGGTTGCTAAACTGGAGTCATTAGGTCCACAAGATTACATAACGGAGGCCTCAAAGACAAACAGGCAATATGTCAGCGGAGATGTCAGCTGTCCTCACCCCAGACAGCCACAAAGCACAGTGTGGGACTGAAACCTCTCTCTCAGTCATGCTTCTGCTCTGCCTGATGGAATTACGCAAAACATACAAGCAGCCACTCACAGTCACATTGTTCTCTCTCACAGTCGACCAACTGCCTTTATTCAGTATAACAATGAGTTTAAAAGGTTTTGCCTAAGGCTTAAGGGTTTCAAGAGGCTGTATGTCACGATTAATATTTTTCTAAATGTGTTCTTCATAGATATCTAATCTGTCTATCTCATAGTGCTGCTTGTTTATAGACTTTAAGGAGTGCTAGTCAATATTTTGCACCTCTGTAGGGCAGTGTATTAATGATGCTTAACAACTGAAATATATGCAGGCGTAACAGCAAATTTGATAGTTGCCAAATTACACATCAGTGTGGAAGCAATGTTAACATTAGTTTGGACTTGTGTTTCTGGTCATCAAGGAATTTAAGTGCAACATTCCCCCTTTTGTAGCTCTGGTTTGGTCACCACCAACTCAGTAATGAACATTTTTTCAAGCTGCTCAGTGCTTCAGCAGGCTGCTGATGCTGTCTGCTGTAGTTACAATACAGAAGGATAATCAAAAATCTGCATCTAGCTCATCTCACATTACAAGTTTACATTTGATCCATTGTCTTTAAAAGAATATTAATAATTACATTTTTTTTTAAATCTAACCAGATGTAGCCAGATTGCAGAGCAAGAAGTGCACTAAAGAAACAACTGAAACTGCCACAGTATGGTAAATAAAGAATGGAGAAAAAACAACATGCCTCAAGGGAAATGTTAGTCTTCAAGTAGCACATCTTTCTACTTAAATAGCATCAATACAATCAATAAATAAAGAAACAGATACAAGGAAAAATCAACAGACCTGTTGACCTGCTGCAACATAAAATAGTCCCTGCTCTGAGTTATTTACAAGCTTTTTTTTAAACATGCATCAATGTTTGAACTACATCACTGTTAATCTGTACCACATGTTTTTGTTAGACATGTTTTTAGCATCATTACATTTCACACCAGACCATATAAAACATGAAATTAATATCCGCAATGAAGAAAGGCCGGTAACTCTTTATAGCTCATTCCAGCATGGCACTAACACTGCAAGACATAGAGATTCAATTCCCTGCGGAGCCATCCATGCTGAAATTGTATGATCTCATGGCACCTTAAGTCACTTTGGATGAAAGCACAACCGAATTGTACCTTTGCCAGCTAATTCA
This sequence comes from Acanthurus leucopareius, assembly GCA_029814765.1. Taxonomy (NCBI): domain Eukaryota; kingdom Metazoa; phylum Chordata; class Actinopteri; order Acanthuriformes; family Acanthuridae; genus Acanthurus; species Acanthurus leucopareius. Next base: position 10,331,500 of record JAQMCX010000003.1, on the reverse strand, counting down.
GTATTCTAGCAAGTGCTGAGATTTTTCCGTTCCACGGTAATGTGGGATTGCTTCTTGCTTTCTCACCATCCTCAGCTGCACACATAAGACAAGAAACAAGCACTGCTGCAAGTGTCTGTGTGCTGGTGTGCCTGCTCAAATAAATGGACTTTTCCTCTCGTCAGAAACTGAGTCAAAGGCAGCAGAGGCATTCAGGTTTACGTAACGTCTATACATCGACTCATATCCAAAGTACACTGAAGTAAATTTACCTTTCCATTAAATAATTTAAAAGCTGTTGTCTCACTTTGATCAGATGAAGGGATTACAGGATTTGCCACCAGACCTGTCAACTTTCTCCTGTCCAACCACAAGCTTCACAATGCATGACCTCACACACACACAAACACACACATGCACACACACATGCACACACGTAAATCCCTTTGATCGGTTAAAACAATTATTTAAATGCACTGTTCTATGGTCAGTAGGTTCCCAGAATCTGTCCTCTTGTTTCTCATTAGGAAAATAACATAGATGCATTGCATAGCTCCATATTTTATCCTGATAAAATGGAATGATGTTGTTTATTTCATTGCACATTAGCTGAACATAAATCAGTCCTGGCAAAAAAAAAAAGAAAAAAAAAAGAGAGAGAAAAGGGAAAAGTAGGGCAGACCACAACTTAGACTGTACGGCATTTAATTTTTCACTTTGTGAATTATGTCGCTTGAAGAATAACTCATGTTGACTGGATACAGTAAACAACAATGATAGCATTGCACTTTGCAAGTTATGATTTTAGCTGAGAGCACAGCTTCCAGGTCCTTGTGCAGATACAGTCAGAAATCCCTGAAACATCATTCATTGAAGGACAGACAGTCAGACAACTTGAGCCACATCATTAAGCTGCTAATGCGTGATGACAGGGTACCAAGAATGACTGTAGTAAAATTATGTCACATCTGTTTTCACATTCACGTCATGATCATCAGCTGGCCGGGTTATGTGAAGCCTTTTATTCACTGGACACATCAACATCACAACAGATTTATGCCTTACTGTTATAATAAGGAAGGAATGTAGTGCAACATTTGCTGGAGAAAACATGTTTACATTTGCTCAGTCACAGTGAGGTTTTGACTGTGTCGCTGATGTCTCTTTGTGAATGTTTTTCTACAACAAATCTGATTCTTGTTTTTTAATGATTTAGATAGATAGATAGATAGATAGATAGATAGATAGATAGATAGATAGATAGATAGATAGATAGATAGATAGATA
>JAQMCX010000003.1:10290125-10330134 GCA_029814765.1 Acanthurus leucopareius | reverse complement strand
GCGTTCGCGTAGAAGACCACTGTCACTTTCCAATAATAACTACTTTTTAAAAAATATATATATTCCACTCATTATTACTAGCTACATCCTGATTGTCTGTATTTTTCCTGATGTTAAATAAAAATTTGTATTGAAAAAAAAAAATTCACTTTCCAGTTCTTGTACATTGATGGTAAAATAACGACTTTGTAACGTTTATTTCTAAAAAGATATACCATGAGGCAAAATTTAATTTTGGTTGCATTAAAAGCTTTGTTTTATTGGAGTGAAGGAGTGTTACGTTAGTTCTCAGCATCGTGATTATTCACTTAACGCACGACAAGGTGGGATCACAAACTGTGCACACTGCGCATGTCACCCAGGTTCACCTGCTTATTCTCAAAAAACCCAGGGAAAACCCTATCTTGTCTTAAACTTAATGTACCAATTATTCATATTTTGCCGCGAACCTTCTATTATCCTGTGTTATCTCTTTTATATTCCATTTAATATTCATTTTTTGGCCCTTTTATATTACTTTAATGCCTATTGAGTCGCAGTAAGCTTTAAACTGCCTTGTTTAAAGGGGAAAAAAACATTTGCCTTATCTTGTCCTTGCTTAGTGACCTTTAGGAAAAAATCTGACCCATAATCTGGGAACCGCTGGACCAATTTAGCCAACTGTGTAAGCGCCTAAAACTAGCTTACTTTAAACCAGCCACAACATTAAAATGCTATTAAACTATCGATCAGGATTGAATCAGTATGGCAGTTTTATAATATTATATATTATGATATATCAGTCAAGTGGGGAATTTGATTGTACATAATAGTTATCCTTTACATTCTATAACTTCAAGACGTTTTTTTAAAACTTATATTTGTAATGGTGAATTTTAACATGTCAACTTTGTCACAGTTAGCCCGCTAATGCTAGCACAAGCACAACAATGTCCATGAATGAAAATCAGCACCTTGTACCCAAGTGTGTGCTTCTTGGTGGGCGGTGTGATGCCGAGCAGCCAGAAAACGGCGACACTGGACGAGGTGATCGCACCGGACACCGCGTAGAGCCACAGCAAGTGAGTACCGTACACCGAGAAGCCCGGCACCAGCACCGCAGGTACGACGGTCGCCATGAACACCGAGGCGGCGATGATGGCGTGAGTGGACGCCATGGCTCGGATTTCATGGTCCCACATGACGAAGGCTGTCCCTATCTACAACGGCAGGTTAAGAAAACTGACAAAATCCAAATAAAATACTTGAAAATTTTAATTTAATAATGGATGGGTTGAGTCCATGAGTGAACGTCTTGATCCCTTTTCCGTAAACATGGAGTGACTTCCGCTTTGATTTCACAATAAGAGTTTTAAGAGTAATAAAGCCAGCGTAGTTCCTCTCAGGTTGGATTCTGTGTATTTTTAATTTCAAATCCATGCTTGCTATACAATTATACTGACATTTCCTAAAACTGTCACAAGATTACTTGTGTCTGTGTGTTTGTAGAGAAACTTATTTGAATATTTTCTTAAATTAAATCCATTTCTCTTGAGAATTTACCTACATCGTCAAATAAAACCACAAATTAATAATTCGTTGTACACTTTTTTAGGAAATGTTGTTAAGATTTTTAAATTAGCATGAAAAGAAATAGAGATGGGGGGCTTATTTTCTGGGTTTTTGAAACTGTTTCGGTCAGCTGTCCACACTTTTCTATACTGTTGTTTGGCCATTAAATATTTACAAAAGTAAATATTCTTCTGCATGAATTTTTCAAGGGCAAGATTACAGCTCATTAATAATGTATGCAGTTTCTGTTTATCAGCAATGGACAAAATCACCAATATTAAGCTTCAAACTGTTTTAGCACTGTTAGATAGCAACATGCATCTTCACTGGGATGCTAGTTTTCACGAAAATATTGGTAAAAGCTATCAATCTCGCGTTTTTAAGCTCTAAGCATAACAATGCAACACATTGTCTTCGAAGCATCCAGGTTCATCCCACATCACGACCTCAAAGGCACGTGAACACAACAAAGTCGAAACAACGACCTCTCAACTCGGAAACTCGGATTTTCTGACAGCACATGAACGCAAAGACTTCTTCTGACCAATCACAGAGGTAAGCGAAGGCCCGGACCTTCTGTGACGAAGGCAGTGTCAGCCAATTAAACTTGAGACTGTCATAGCTTTGACCAATCGCTTGTAAAGGCGAAGCGACAAACGGAAAGGAAGAAACCACCGGAAGTTTACAAACATTAGACGAACAAGCTACGATTTAGCTAGCATTTTTATTTTATTTTGACCAACTTTTGAGAGGCATCGGTTTAAAGACAATTTGGAAAAGATGGTTTGTGAAAAATGTACGTGTCGCACTGTTCAGATGCTTTCTGTCGTCACTTCTAATCTGGTGTTACATTTTTGTTGATAGCGAGCAAAGCTAACTATATGCGTTTGCTAACTGTTGTCATCACTGTCGTCATTGTTGAGTTGATTTGACAGAATAATGATTTTCTGTACATATTCTGTGTTTATTAATCAGGCGAAAAGAAACTTGGTAAAGTCATTACACCTGACACCTGGAAGGATGGCGCACGGAATACTACAGGTGAACTTATGATAGACACAGATTTTGTGAAAATGTGTTTTTGTCAATAACAGTTGAGCTCATAATTGTAACTTCATCTGGGTCAAATGTAGCAAATTTTAAATTATAACACAATAGCGGAGTGGCAAAGCTTACACATTTCAAGCTCACTACATAGTTTAAATCATTTAAACATTGAAAACCCTCTCTTCAAGGCCACTTTGATTCTGTTCTCTGATGTCGCGAGTTTTAGGCTAAAAAAAAAAATCATTTTACTGCATTTAAATCTGTTTGTTTAAGTTCTTTCTGCTTCTTTCATTTAGAGGGAGGTGGACGCAAGCTTAATGAAAACAAAATCCTGACCTCCAAGAAGGGCAGGTGAGTAACTCACTCATATCGACTAAAGCTCTGTTTTAAATATTTTGGATAATGTGTCAGGAAATATTAACATCCCCTCACTGTCTCTGTTTTATCTACAAAAAGTCACAAAAAATTACATTGCATCGTCTTTGTTTCTCAGAGCCATGCAAGTAGCATGGTGGAAAAGCATACTGGTGCATTTCAGGTCACAGTTCTGTAATGCATCTTTCTCTCAGGTTTGACCCCTACAGCAAGACAGGCTTTGCTACCTGCAGGATCTGCAAGAGCTCAGTTCACCAATCTGGATCGCACTACTGTCAGGGCTGTGCATACAAGAAAGGTATTAACCTATCTTACTTGGCTACACACTTAGCCTAAATCCTTTGGAGTTTTATCTTGCAAGTGAGCTTCTTTTGGCCTTCTTGTACTTTGAAATTGCTGATACTCATGGAATTATAATTAAAATAATAAGATGCATGTATGTTGCTGTCAATCATAGTTCTAAAGCTCTGTTTAAGAAAGAAGATGGGCAGATAACTACAGTTTTGTTTTTGAGAGTTGTGCTCAAATGAAGCAAACTGTTGATGAGAAAATGGATTTTCCGACTAGTGCTGGTGTAACAGCCAGAAAGGGGGGCAGCGTCTCTGTAGAGAGTATTGTAACCTATATCTTTACAGAGAATAATAATTTAGAGTCTGACAACCTCATTTTGTTCCACCTAAAATGCAACAAAAGATACTCACCTCTTTTTGTATGTAGAAATGTAGATAGTTTTGGGTTTGTTTAGCCAGCTTTTGAGACATTTGTTGTGATGTTTTTAAGTATTGGTGGTCCTTTTAAATCCACACATCTCACCGTGATCAAGTAGAAATAGTTTTAAGGAGGTCTGTGACTTATTAAGAGAAACAGGGACACTTTTCTGGAAAGAGATGTTGCCTTTATAGCTACAGTCTCTGCAAGAGTAGATGTCACTAGAGGCAAGTGAAAAAACATGCCTTTTGTACTTGGATGAGCAAAGTCTTTGACATTAGGTAATACTGATTAACATCCATGTAGAGCAGTGATCCTGCTGACAGAACAAAAAGGCTACATGACTTTTATAGGTTTGTTTGAAGTTGGTTAGAGTTTCATGTAAGTTGGATCATATCCAAATAAGCGGGAACCTCTAAAAGCATTTATCTCTGAACCTTGAAGCGGGAATCTCTAAAAGCATGTGTCTATGAGCCTCGAAGTGGACTGTCCATGTGGAGTGCATGGTGGAGTGCATGATGGCTGCGTCCCTGAATAGTTTGGCAAACACAACAATAACTTTATTTGCCTCAAACAAACTATCCCCACATCAGATAAAATAATAACTACTATTTACAGTCTACTTGTGCCACTAAAACAGCTGGAAGGTTTGTTTATTTTATTGCCCTCATGTGGACTGAAGGGAGGTTAAAACAGAAAAGTCACATTGTGCAACATGTGGCTAGAATTTGTCAAAACATTAAAAAATTAACTATCAATCAAAAGTAACAGTTCTTATGTTATCTTAAAAACATCTGTTTATTTTATTGCAGTGATATTTGCTGAAGTTAACATGCAAACCAATGAGCTCAAGCCTGTACTGTCTCAAGCTTCATTGCCTTGTTAAACAAAATGTATTCAAACTCTGTTAGTAAAAAGTAATAAAACTTTATTTCCTGTCTTTCCACTGTTCTCACAATCAGCAACTCGTGCTTCGTTGAAATAAACAGTTATTCGTAGAGTTTAATGTTAAAAACCTGCTGGTGATGACCGACGTTCCTCTTACTCGTCAGTCTTATCGCCTCTCCTGTCCAACTTGCTTCGTCTTCGTTGTCCTCACAGTCAGAGTCACTGTTGCTGCTATAAATCACTTTGGTGTTTTAATCCCTGTTATCAAGCTCGTCCATGTTGGTCTTACAGGCAGATCGATCAGCTTATGAGCTACTAGCTGCATGGCTAACTAAGCTAACAAGGTAACAGCAGCTACTTGCTACAGCCAAAAAGTTTCAGAAAAGAGTATATTGAGCAACAGTTGGGTATTATTCTGGTGATATGCTGCCCTCAATCATTTTTTGACCTTTCCCTTTTAAAGCAACAGTGATACCAAAACAAAATGTTTGAACAATACCCTCAACTCATACAGTCCCAATGCAGGACTTTATTTATTATTTATTGGTATTTATTGGTTTCCATTCATTTTGCTTAGATTTTAAAAATCTTTCAGCACAATAGTGAAATTGACCTATTTGCAAGTCAAGTTTATTTCCGATATAATAATAATAATATTTTTTTTTTCCCGTAGTGACCAAAAAATCTGATATGTAGGTACATTGAAAATTACATTGACAAAAGTGAATGCAGACTAACAGAACTACATGTTTATGGTGTTTATGAATAAATCAGTTTATGTCTGCAAAGAGAGGAAAAACTGCAACATTAGCATTTATATACAAATCAATCTGCAAAAATGTTTTGGCTATAAACCCTACAAATCCACTGGTGTGGTTGCATACAAGCTAAGTAATATTAGTATAGTACAACACCTGCTCCTGAAGTTGCTCTATGTCTCTACCTATATGTTTTAAATTCTTCTCTCTTCCTTCCCTCTTTTATTGTCTGTGCAGGAATTTGTGCAATGTGTGGAAAGAAAGTTTTGGACACGAAGAACTACAAACAAACATCTGTGTGACGGCCTGCTGATCAGAGAACAGTTCTACGAGAGAATAACGGATGTGAGGATGAGACTGATGGTGCATGTTTGTCATCTTGTCACATTTACAGTATTTGTCTTGTCGCTGACAGCTATGACTCTTTACTGCTATTCTTCCCGGCTTTGTTTGAAAAAAATAAAGATTTAGAGGAAGTTTTGGCCTCTTATTGTAGAATATCACATCATGAGACTGGAACTTTTAACAGTGGCCATAAACAGGGAAGCAATTTTATCTCTAAACACCACCAGTTATCACCTGTTATCAAAGCAAGGCTCCAAGATTACTTTGTATATTTTAAATTCAATGCTTTAACGTGATTCTTTGTATTTGAAAGGTTGATTTCTGTCTGTAATATTTCAAGTGTTGCATATTTGAGTGAATTAAAGCATTCTACACAAGAAATTTGACAGTATTATTTTGTGCCTCTGCCTGAGGCTTTAAAGGGCACCATTCAGCCACCTACGCAAAACATACCTATGTTTGTCCTGTATCCTTGTATTATTGGTTTACTCTTACTTAATTATATTTGGAAACAGCATGCAGTGCAATCAACTGTGACCCCTCTTCCCCCCCGGTGCTGTCAGAGATTGGGGTTGTAGTTCACAGGTTGTCTGACGTCAGGCTCCTGCTTTGATATTTAAAGGCCTTGCTCTCCCTCAGGCCTTCAACCACATGTGCACACACACTTATGCCTCATTATTGATTTACCCTGATGAAACCACAGCACAAAATCAGCACCAGTCTCCAGCTAGTGCGGATAATAACGGTTGGTAATGTTCAGATTAAATCAAATGAGTCATATGTTCAAGCCAATTTAGCAGAGTAACTTACTTAAGAAAGTAATTTAAAAGATGCACGTCTGTTTTGTTTATGAATGAATACAGATTTGCTGCTTATATAACGCCGGATTTCCTAATTTTCTTGTTATTTCACTGCCCTTCAGTTCCTGTTAGTCTGTGTTTTAGGCCATTCAGGGACATGAGTGCAATATCAACACAATCAAACCTGGAACCCTGGTTGTCAATACCATTGGATGATGTTTGACATTGATGCAAAATAAAGTTGAGAATCACCTAAAACAACTGTGAGCAAAGTTAATACCAATACTGATACTAATACTGATGTTATATATTAGGACTGTTTCAGTCTTTGATCTTTGCCGCACAGTTATTGTGGCCTCAAGAATTCACAGTGACAATATTATTGTGACATGTAAAGAAATTTATATTAAAAAAATGCTATCAGTGGAATTCATAAAGATTTTTTTTATTGTTGTTTTATGGCTTTTGGCAAATGATGTACAACCAAAATAAAAGTGTAGGGAGGTTAAGAGAGTCTGTAACAACCTTAAAACTGTGCAAAAAGAAAATTTTTTGCCGCAGGTAAAACGCTGATTAGTCCTCCATCACCACTAGCAGGTCATGTCCCCTCACTTTTCCTCCAGCCCCATCATCCAATTCAAATTTAAATTTGTCTAATTATTTGGTTTATGATTGACTCATTTTCTTTTATTAGAATTTCATGCACACAATTTTCCTAAAACCTCATGGGTTCACAAGAGACCATAACCCAGTGCAGTGGTCAAACATTTAATTACCTTTTTTTTTTAAATGACAAATTTAGTTGTTTTAAAGCTTATTTAAAAGAAAATATTCTACCCTCTTCACCAACTTTTCCCTTTCAAGATCAATCCAAGTTTTTCAGAATCGTCCTGCCAAAATAAATCAGCATATTTATGACCTGCAAACTAACGACATACCCATCAATCTCTGCAGTTTAATGCTAATCAGATTAGCAAATGTTGCGACACAAACATGCTCGACTATGATGGAGAATGTTGTAAAAGTTGTTCAAAATCTGTTAGATTTCATAGGAGACTCAGCCAGTGTCTTGTGTGATGCCTTCAATACAACTTTGTTATTGATGTACTTTCTAAAAGAAGGATGACAACTTCGATAATGTTTCTTTCAGTTTATTTAAGCAAAGAATCTTAAAAATACATGTGCAGTTGTCATTGATAAAACCAAACAATCAATCTATTCCACACATCATCTATTTTACTCTTTGAACTACAGACGACATCGTTTGATTTGTATCTCAAAAATGCAATATATTACAAACACTTTATAAATGCATTTATAAATGACACACAATTTGTTAAATAATTAGAATAAGATGACTTGAAGAGGGATGATAAAGCAAGGAAAGGTGTAAGAACCATTTTGAAAAAAGAAGAATCTCTTGTGGATCGTCACATTACAGCATTGCACTGTATTGAATTATATACTTTGGAACAACAATATTGCTATCTAAAAGTGTGAAATATCTACCAAAGGCACCAAGAATGTGATTTTTTTGTATTTTCTTTTATGTTGTGAGTTGTTTCCCCATTTATTTCTGCAGCAGGATTGAAATCTATCAGCCTTTCATGGTACTGAGTTGAGCTTGGATCCCGCATCGAGCAGCAGCTTCATGTTTCCTGCTGTTGGTTTGTGTGTTTTCTTGAAGTCACGTGCGGTTCCAGTGTGACTGTAGAGCTTTTCCATGTGCGACTATGTACAGAGGCTCGGGAGTGAATGGTGTATGACATTTGTTAAGTGTGCTTTGACAGAGTCAGGAACTCCTCCCGAGTTTTGGGGTCCTCGAGGTAAACTCCCAACATGGTGCTCGTCACGGTGCGGCTGTTCATCTTCTGGACGCCACGCATGACCATACACATGTGCCTGCAAACACACATACACACACACAAGGCTCAGGTTTGCAGCAACTGACAGGCTTTGAAGAAGGTCTTTGGCCTGTAGAAAGCATTCAAAAGGGAACTCCACCAAATTTATGCACAAGTCTTTTAATTTACTCTGAGGCTCGGGGCTTCATGAATCGCTACTAGCATGACACTGAATCCTGACCAGTGTCCAGATTTGGACAATGAAGAAGAAAGTTTGGAACATGAGAGTTTACATCACTGGTTTTGCTGCATCGATTTTGGTTCTTTGTTTTTTAACTGATTATGTGGAGTCCGATATGCTAATCTGTGCAGTATCCTGTTAAACTGAGACTGTGTGGCTTTATATGAGCAGCCAAACCAGCCACAAGTGACAATGATGGGCTCATGCTACAACCTAGCTTAGCCTGGCTTATGAATGTTCATTATAAAGGATAAAAATATGCTAACGTTAGCTTTGTTTAGAAACCAACAAAAGCGAAAGTTTGTCGAAATGAGCAGAGTTTTTTTTTGCTTATGAATTCAACTTTTCATTTATAAAAGGAAGATTGTGTCAATTCTTTTAAAAGTTCCACATGTTAATGCCAATTTTATTAATTTAATCCATGTTTCCCTCATTTGCATCCTTTCCCTGAATCTATGGTTCCTTCAGAGGAGAGACCCAACGACATCAAAGGTAAGAAACTGATTCGGGTGGAGAAGAAAAGAGGAAATAAGTTTTTGTAAGAAATGTAATGTCCTCGTCTCTAATTCGTCATCTGAAGCGATTTATTATTTAACAATACAGGCTCTAATTAGAATGTCTTAATATTTGAAGAAATTCTTCAGTAGCCCAAATGTTTTATAGAAATGTGTAAATTATGTAGCTTTATCTTACAGCAGTGTTTTACATTAATATATATTACAGCCATATCTTACTCTTCCTCTCTTCTTGACTGTAATTTCATACTTTTAATACAAATTAAAAATGAAAGTAACAATTTATGAAGAGAAAAATCTTTCTAACAAAAAGCAGACAGTTATGGTTCTTTAGTTAATTAACCTACAAACATAATATAAGATCCTCTGCTTCCTATGAGATGGTACATCGGAAGACAAATATTACAATATAGTAGTATTGCAGGAGTATTGCACTTGGTATAAAACTGCAGTGATGTTTTGATGCAGTTTCATCACTGACAGATTTTAAATAAAGAAATTTTGATGTGTCTGTTACTCAAAATGCACCAAGGATGATCCTGTTTGTAAGTCAGGGAAATTACTTTTTTACCTATAAGGTTGTAATATTTAAATCATAAGAATAATGATTATGAAGGTGGTGTGTGTACTTACGCTGCCTCAATGACCACCGCTACACCTTTTGGCTGCAGAGCTTCAGATATTCCCACGGCAATCTGCTTCGTCAGACGCTCTTGAACTGAAAGATACAAAATATGGATCTTTATAAACATGACTGCATGTTTTTGATTTCATGTAAAGCCTTTTGATATTGCATAATATCTTTGGTTGCTTACCCTGAAGTCTTCGACTGTAGATCTCCACTATCCTGCAGAAACAAGAACAAAAGCAAAGCAGGAAGGACTGATTACAGATCAGATGTAATAATGATTAATCTTCTCATACACACACACACACACACAGCGGTATCAGTCCATGACTTCTGGCCCCTTCAATGGCCATCCACCTTTACAAACTCATCATCTGTGAATGATTCACTCCACACAAATCTCTGAATCTGTCGTGCAAGATTCAACAACAGCAGGTTATTCAAAGAACCCAGTGACTCCTTTACTGTTATTCTTGTTTTGTGTGTTCAGAGATGATATTTTAGGAAAGGGAGAAACAGAGACAGACAGAGAGGCTGTGATAATAACTGCTGATTCCCACAGCGAAGGGATTTTCTCATGGCTCGAGAGCGGATAGAGTTTAGATTTGTGTCTGTGAGTGTGCTTGATGAGGGGACCAGATGATGGCTGCTGGGCTTAGACTTAAGCCTCCAGGTCAATGCACTGAGATAACAGAAGAACGCAGCCACCCGGCAATAACACCAGAAACATACAGCCACAGTGGTAGCAGGAGAGTATAATGTATGTGTATGTGTGTGTGGTGTGTTACCTTGCCAGCTTGCTCAGTCCCACCACTTTTTTGTTGGGAATATACCCGATGTGAACCTGGAGAGGGATGACAGCCAGAGAGAGAAGAGGTCACATTATCAGAGCAAAGGATTGTAAATATTAAAAAAATTCAATCCTTAGAAATGCACACACACACACACATGCACAAACACACAAACACATCGGCACACAAGCCGAAACACGAGACTTGGACATCCTCATGCACCGGCTTGCATAAGTATAGCGTTTCAAGTCTGTTATTTGTTTTCGAGATCAATAACACTCGCTGCGTACCCAGACAAACTCCACGTGCATCACCTTTAAATATCTTATGATGGATAAACACACACATGCTCACACACACATGGAGACTAACCTTGCCAAAAAAGGGGACCAGGTGATGTTCACACAGTGAAAACATGTCTATGTCCTTCACGATCACCATCTCATCGTGGTCTTCATCAAATATGGCATTGTTTAAGACATCTGCAGGCACAAACACACACACATACACATTTTAAAGCATATCATCTATTTAAATCATTCACTGAAACAAGATGACGTCTTCAATTGTAGTGTTTCCTCCCTCTTACAGTCTAAAATCTAAATATATTCTATTCAAAAACTAAATAAAAATGCTCACATTTCGGCTGAACCTTTTCATTATGTGTTATAAGAAAAAACTAAAAGGACAAGTTCACTATTGCTTGTTGTTGTATTCTGTACATTGACTAATGGACGAACCCATTGAACTCATCAAATGACATCTTGCATAGCAGCTGCAATATAGCAGCACTGTTAAAAATTTAACTACATATGTGTGGAAATCTCTTCTTATTTTAATGTGCATATAATGGAGTTCACAAAAACTACATGGAGGAGCAGAAACATTAGTAACACCTTACAGCTTAATGTTTTCCAATGCAAACTTCAGCTAATAAAACTGAATCAGCGCTTCTCGGGTGCATGAAATGAATCAGAGTGAGCAGGAGTTTCTGTTTCTATAATCACTGTTGGTTTATTATCATTTAATCGATATAAGATAAGAGAAAGAGGGGGCGTTTCACATGAAACACTGTGTTTTAACTGCTCGAGAGCGTCTTCCAGCCCACAGAGGTGGACCTGTTCACTCACCGTCGATGGTCTCGTGGTAGCCCTTGGTGAGGAACTGCATGGCCTTGGCGGCGCGCAGCGGCGTGCGCAGCAGCCCCTGCCGGTCCGTGTCCTCCCCGAGCTCGCGGAGGATGTTGGTGTAGGCGACCTCGAGCGCAGGTAAGCGGGAAATGTCCTCGGCCTCTTTGCGGGACGTCTCGTGTTTGCGGTGCACGGAGGACTTGTTGGTGTCAATGATGAGGCCGCTGAAGCCGTTGTTGCGGTGGAAGTCCTCCACGGCGTCGCTGACCATCCCGTTGCAGTGGCCGTTCATGTCTGGGCGCTTTTTGACTCTGGAAGAAGAGATGAGGAGATGAAGCGATGAAGAGATGAGGAGATGAGGAGAGGTGCCGGAGGTGAGTCGATCTGCTGGTGCACGAAGGGCTGCTCCTGTCACCCGGTGCTCATCGCGTTTATAAAGCCCGTACCGGCGTGCGCATCAGCTTCCCATTCGCCAAAGTGCCGCCTACGTCAAACATTTGGACTAATTTCGTCAGCAGGGTTAAATGTCATCACCGAGCGCCCTCATCTCAAAGCAACTAATGCAGGCAACCGAATTTTCTGCATCCCATCACTTGACACAACTGTATCATCACTGGTTTAAATTGGTTTGAATTTAAGAGGTCAGCAGACTAATGACTTCACGTGGAGCTCACACAGGAACCTTATGCCTTTTAAAGCTCTTTAAAGTTGAACTTCTATGCTGCACAAAGACAGACAATCATGAAAGGATTTATCAGTGTAGTCAATGAGCGAAATGCATATCTGTTAATGGCTGTGCAGGTTAGTTGTTTGCATTGAGCAGAGTGAGGGAGTCTTTCCATATTAGAGCTGCAACTAAATGCGTTTTTCATATCAATCACGCTGTTGATTGTTTTTAAATTATTGGCTGATTGCCTGTCAAAATAAGACAAATGTTCAGTGGAATGTTACCTGAGGTGCTTGTACAAAACTTGAATATTTTTATGCAATTTAACACTCTACTCTAATATGCCTTAGAGGCAAATGTTTTTACTCTGTTACAGTGTCTGACAGCTTTAGTTACTAGTTACTTTTCACGTTGCAATTTTTCATACCCTTCTTAACCAGTGCACACCATTTATCTTCAGTATTTTATTTTCTTCTGATAAACTAGAGGATTAATTGTTCCTTTATGTACTGAGAAAATGTCCCTCCATAAGTTAAATAAGCTATTTGATTAGTTACATATATCTTAGAGAATATGATGCACATGAGCATTAAGATGCAAGTAAAGGTGTGAAAAATTAAGAATTCGGAGTGCAGACTTGGGCAGTTTGACAGCATTATTACATTTCTGGCATCACCTTGGGTCCAAACGACAGTAAAAGACAGCCGCTGAATATACGGTAACTACATGCCCAGACGCCTTAGAAATAAAGCTTTTATTGTATTGAAAAAAAACAACCTCAAACGGGTCATGAGCATGAGTTAGGAGCATCAAGTTGATTTCTATCAGCAAAGGAATTGTGCAGTTTGGCTCATGACAGACAAGCTCCTTAACCTCTGTTACGGCTCAGAGTTGCTCTGCTGCATGTGGTGTGTGATTATTATGGTAACTTACAGTCCATGAATTGGTGTGGAGGGACAGTTTTGTCCCTCTGATCCTTAATCATCCACATAGAATTAGGATTCATTCACTTGTAGGATCAAACACATTATATTGTTTACTTAGATAGATAGATAGATAGATAGATAGATAGATAGATGGATAGATAGATAGATAGATAGATGTACTTTATTGATCCCAATTTGGGAAACTCCACTGTTGCAGAACTCCACAACCAGAATAATACAAACTTTAGGTTCCAGGTTGATGAAAAATATTCCAAATTAAAAAAAAACCTTTTGTTAAACTCTTTCTGTAGCTTATATTTTAAATTGTAACATACAGTGTCTAAAATTTGTGCACAGCTGCTGAAAATACTTAAGGTTATCTTCAGAGTTTATTACCAAAATTCAGCTATCTGTGCTGATTTGGGTAAGGGTTAGTAAAGTTTTAGATGAGTAGTTAAATCACAAGTTGCTGCTTGATTGTAGTGATTTTCACATGTACCTTTGTAGAAAAGACACGTTTGTTTATGGTTTTTAATATGCAGTTTCCTGTTCTTTTTATGTTTTTCATGACACTGGTTTCTTGCCTGAGTATGTCTCACACAAATTGAATTTTAATTAGTTGTGGTGATATTGCCTATTTAAATGTCATGCCAGTAGAATTTTAAATGTGACAAATTTGGCAACCCTTCGATTACATTAGAGGTGTTTTACATTATCTGTCACAATTATGTGTCACCACCTGCTTTAACAACACTTGGTATATGAAGGAGGAGGAGGAGGAGGCGTGAAACGTCATAATGAAAATTGAATACCGCAAATGGACTGAGAGGTTTTTCTGTTTGTTTTTTTTTTCATGAGCGCCTACATTTTCACCGGTTGGATCTTATGTGTTGTCCCTGTGTCTCTAAAACTGCAATAGTTGTTCAGATTATTGGTCATTTTTAATGTGGTTGATCCAGTTAAGTTGTTAGCAGAGTGTTGCATTAAGTGCCATGCTTGCATCTAATAGACGGGAGCAACATGAGCATTTATTTTAACCATGGTGAATATCTGTCGAGTAATTACTTAATTTTAGCTCTATTGTGGTGTCCACCATCTCATAATGGAAATATGTGTCTCTTGACTATGTTCACTATTCATGACTTAGTAGTGAGCAGGTAGCATACAGTTGGTTTATCAGAATTGTTAAGATTAATTTAGTCGATTGCAATATCTGGAATTGAGGTTGATGAGAGCTGAGGCAAAAATAGTATATATGAGGACTGTTAAACAAAAAACTAAGCTGAAAGACACTGAAAGGCTTTGTAGGCCTAAGGGGAACTCCAGATTTGGGTTATTACTCGTTGTTTCTATGAACAATTCCTTCAATATAGTCCTTTAAAGAATTGGTGCAAGGAAAAAATGAAGTAATAAAACAAAAGTAAATTTCTGATTCATATATGTTTCAGCTGTATGCTTCATTCTGTGCCAGCGCTTTTTTTGCCAAATTTTATTTGGACAATTGAACTCATCTCTCCTAAAGGTGACAGGGTTTTATTTAACAACTGAACTGAAATAAAATACTACTGAAATTTAGGTATTGGTACAGCTGTTAGTTTAACAATAAGTGATTTAGTAACAAAGATTACAGTTGCAGGAGATATCTAGTGACTAATCATCACATTATGTTTTCATTGCCGCAAATGGCAGTTCCTCCATGATTTGGACGTCAATTGCCATGACAATGGATGAAGTTTTGAAGAATTTACGTCAACTCTTATTTAATCTTTGACATCAAACATTTGGTTACTTTCTAAAACAGTGCAGCACAGAGCAGAAACAGCTCTCCATGCACTGAGAGGCACAGCATCCCATATAACAACCACAGTGAGAACACTCAATACAGAATGACTGGCAGAAAAACAAGACACACTGCATATAGAAACAGACTACTCTCGTAACAAACTGGCCAGAAGATACTTGTGTTCTCTTCTGTTGGCATGAAATTAGTCCTGTATGGCCAGACCTATCTCCACAGTGCTGTAACATCCAGAGAATAACTGGGCTGCACCTACCGTCATTTTGGTAAAAACAACAGTAGTCTTAGGTAGCACAAGGCCCAGGATACAGTGATGGTGTCCCTGCAAAATAGTGTCCGGGGAGCTTGTTTTTGTCGAACACTTGGGTGTGAGAAGTAAAGCCCATGGAAAAGAAAAGAAATTGCACAAAAGTGGGCTGTAGGCTCATTTACATTCCTGCTGGTAGGTCCAGGGTAACTTACGGTTTCCAGCTTGTACATTACAAGCTTTGAAGTTATTGCTTTTTCATGTGGCAATAAGGATTTTGCAGTATGGAGCAGTATGGGAGGACAACATCACCTAAAACACCAACAGCTGACATCAAATGTGTCAGACTAACAAAAAATGGATTGAATGTTAATATCTGTGCATCCAGTCTCCATTAGCTTGAGCAGTGGTTCATTTTTTGGCCTGTTTTTGACTTGACTAATGTGGTGTTTAGACACGGCTCTTACAAATGTAAGTGCTACCTTAGATACTGGCCATTGGAAGTGCGAAATCCCTGAGGAGTAGAAAGTGGGATTTGGATAGCAGTCTTCAAAATGAGATTCTCCTCTCAGTGCACTTTACCTGAAAGAAGTGGTCTGGCTGTGGTTTGCACAGTTCAAGCTGCAACTCTGGGGGTTACTCGGTTACAACAGTTGAGAGAGGCCAGTGAGTAGTGCAATTGTTGGGTGCATGACATAAAAATTTTAAAAACGGTCCTTGAATTGCTGCTGCAGTTTTTCTGTGTTGGCTCTGTACTTAACAAAATGTTTTCTTGCATCAAGGTGTATCATTTGACAGTGTGTTCTCTTCCCTGCCGTTGCATATAAAGATGGTTGATATGCTAAGTAATATCTCCAAGAGAAGCCGTGTGATGGGTGTGAAGTCTGCACAGAAGGCATGGTCAGTGAATTCACGGCACTGATGAAACTCATTGCCTCTCGTAAGATCAAAATGAAATAGGATTTCGATTTGGATTCATATTTTCACAAAGAATACTCACATGGATAACCACATATTAATAATTAGCTGTGAATAATGTTCCCCACCTGATGATGCAGTGCAGTATTGGATGGTTAATGCTGCTGTTAGAAGAGCCTGGAGAATCCAGTGTGCCTTTCTTGCATTGAAGGTGTGCCAGCTGAAAGCTTGTCAAAGCACCATGCTCACATCATTTTTGACAGCGAGGGAAATATCTTTGTTGTTGGTATCGTCATTGCCAATTTCAAGAACTCCTTGTACATTTCATATGCATCATCAATGGCCCCTCTGTATACAAGAAGTTTGTTAACATCCATGGCACCTGCACTGTAATCAAAGACTAAGGTGAAATACTGGCAGTCATGCATATCTTATTTAGGTTTAGATCTAATGTGATTTACAGTGTCAGAAATTCTTTGCGTCTCTGTGCAATTGAACATAAAGACGGTTCAATGTTCTTAATCATATTATCATCACCAAAAGCTTGAGCCATCTCCATTGCAAATAGCATCATTGTCTTGCCATGTGACAAGAACTTCTTAGCTTAAGCTTTCTCAAAGGAAACAGCATAACATGGCTGTAGACACATTGATAAAGGACTCCTGTTTAGTTACAGCTTAGCTAAAAAGGCTCTGCTGACTGCTAAATTTTTCTTTTGAGGTCAGGGAAGATGGTGGCTTTAGCAGATTTGAACACATTTGTCTCTGTGCATGATGTTGTATTGGAGATGTGGTGAAGTTGAATCCCTGAATGGGTGATTTTGTTTCGAAGAATACTAACCACATAAATTTGCCTTTGAGATTCTGAAAATCATCTACTTCTCGTCTCGCATGGATGACCTTGTTCTCTTTGTCTTTGTCTTGTCTTTATTATCCATCTCAGACTATTGGAAGACTGAGATGTGCCAATGTGCAAGCAGATGTTTGACGACAGATCTCTGCTTTTAGTATTATTACAGTTATGCTTTGATTGTTTCAAATACCTGTGAAACCAACAATTTCTTAACTGATGACAGGGATCAAATGTGGCTGCCGGTTGTCCATCCTTGAGTCAAGGTGATGAAAACCGTCCCCTTAACACCCCAGACATATGTAACATTTAAATGTTCAGTGAATTTAGCATTTTTAAAAGCAACACTATATATACATGATTTATGGGGGATTTCAATGTAAATAACATGCAATTTCTGACTACCTGGTTTTATGTATTTACTAGCTTTTCCATGTCTACATGTGTGAGCCCTTTCCTTTTTACTGTATAGGGAGGTGAATTCTTAATTTGAATGAGCGCTACTTTGATGCACGCTGTCTATAAACAGAAACCACGTGACCTCACTGTATCTCTGAAAGTGTCATTCTGTCTAGAAGCCTCCTGCAGCCTCACTCAGACAAAAGCAGATTAATAGTATACTGCTGTCTCTGAGTCCAAAGACAGATATTGGGATCAAAAGATTAGAGGGATTTTCCCAGAGGATTTTTGCCTTGTTTAAATACAACTGCTCCTGACTGTCAAAGGGTGTTTGTGAAATTCTTTGACACCAAACTCCTCCTTTAACGGGATTCGTCCCACAGCACAAATAAACACATCCGAAAATCCAGGCCACTCACACACACACACACACACCATTTTTAACTGGTCTGTATAGTCAGTGTTGCCTAGAGTTTGCAAACCTGGCATATGGAGTTTAAGGTATATCATAAAAAAGGAAAATTCATGTTCAAATGCTGCATTCATGACACCTGGTTAAATTTTAGCTTTAAACAAATCTCTCTTCTTAATTTGTTTATCATGGATGATGCTGCATTCACACCTGTGTCTTGTATGGGAGGATATCTCACAAAGCATCATGTCTGGCCATTTTTTTTAATGCAATTTGGATAGTTTGATCTCCACTACAAAGATGTCTCATTTGAGGCAAAAATATATTTTCACTTTGAACATAAGTTACCTTTGATGCTTCTGGTTGGGTGTCATCCTTCATGAGAGTTGTCTGAAATACTAAAAACAAGTCGAAAGTGCACTGCCATAATTTGAAAGCTGCCATGCTAATGAAAGAGCGAAGACAAATCTCTTTTCAGGAACATTTCCTGTGACTTTGAAGGCCTTTGTGACTGTAGCACAAGTAAACTTCACTTCACTGTAGTAGGTTAAGTGTCTTTTGAGGTACTTTCTACCCATGGTAGAAGTTGTACAGTAAGAGAATGTTCCCTCTTGCACCATCTATATCTTTACCCTTAATATAGGTGGTGAGTTCACCAAAAGATTATTAAAACAGTCCAGTAGTCAATAAAGATTTGCCAGCACAAGTCGTTGGTTACATTTCCACCAAGGACCTCTTTTGTCACTTATAATAGTAAGGAATGTAGCTTAACATTAACAGTACTTGGAGCTTAGCTGTATTTAATGCTCAGTGTGCTTTATTAATAGTTTTTTTTTTTAAACTTCAGCTGAAGAGCCACCCTTCAGACAGGGATTTGTCACACGTCAACAGTACGAGCCGCAGCTACTGTACGGTTTCTTTAAGCAACTGCAGAGTAGAAAAATTTGCCTGGTGATCATTGGCATGCATTGCTTCAACATGATGCTGTCATTTTTTTTAACTGAAGTAAGTTACAAAAAAGGTTGAGCCCATACTCGCAAACTTGCAATTTACATTGATTTCTTAGTTTCCCTGCCTGGCACATACTCAAGTGTTTAACAGCCACTGCGACGTAAAAAAAGATTAACTTCGCATCCGTAATGCTATCCTAGATATTTCCAATCCTGGGATTAAGGTTATTAGAACTACTGTATAAGCTCCTCTGATTATCCTGTTGGATCATTCCAGCCCACAAGATGTAAAAGAATGGTAAGGTCTTCAGTAAATGTGCTCCCACAATCCTCTCTGTTTGGGCTGTCTCTTTGGAAATATCTGGATTTGACCAGGCTGTTTTGTCCACACACCATCTGTCCCGAGAACCCTGGAGTAGCTGCATAATAAGATTAATTAAATCCCTAACACTAACACTCTCTGAGTTTATTTACTGGTGTAATTAAAAATAAATAAATAAATATATATATACATACATACATATTTCCATGTGTGCACCATTGTCACAAGATAGTAAAAAAAAAAATCTATTCCTTTTTAAGCTCCTCTCAGGCGATAATTTGACATTATAGGAAGTACTCCATTCATTATTTCTATTCTGGCAGACAGTGAAAAAAAATATTCTAATCACTTTCATATCTGTTCATTAAATATAAAGCTACAGCCAGCAGCCAGTTACCTTAGCCAAGTAGCGATACTGGAAATGGGGAAACTGATAGTCAAAATCTGCTTAGCAGAATCTCTAAAGCTTACAAATTAATACAGTTGATCTATTTTGGGTAATCTGTTTAAAACAATTAAAACAACATATCTGCACCATGCTAGTCAGCAGATTTATTGGCTTTAAGACACAGCCATGTTAAAGCTATGCTCCAGGAGTCTGATTGTCCCAAGATAGCATCACATGAGATTATTAAAATGTCTTCATCTAAGTAACACGAGTGCAAATAAGCATCTTTTTCAAATGTATTTTAGTCCGTTTCTAAGTCAGTGGTCAGTTGTGAAAGGAGAAAACTCTGCATGCAAGTAAAGCCTTTATACAATAGTTTGTTTTTTCGTTAAAAAAATAAAAAAATAAATAAAAGCTTAGATATCAAACCCTGTTCCATTTTTGGTACTCCAGTTCCAGTGAGGTGAGCTCACTAAAAGGTAATATGAAGAGTGCAGTGTATTGTTCTGAAAGCATACATGTGGCACCGCTGACCGACTCAGCTGGTGAGAGTAGAAATTGTGCAGTGAAGCCACAGCTGTGGGAGCTATCAATTTCTATCAGAGTGGCCGGTCACTCGGCCCGTTTCCTCTCTCCGCGCTCTTGCTGTTGCTGGAGGAGGATAATGAGGGAGATGGGGAGCTGTGTAATGCCACTAACACTCCTTTGGTAGATAGATGCATTAAGTTCAGACTGTGGTACTAAGAGATGAGCCCTCACTTACACTCATTACTCTTGATTTGTTCCAAATTGTAACTTAACAACAAATTGATCCTCTGGTAGCGCTGACCTTTGCTGCAAGGCTTTCACATTTTCCCTTAAAGCGCCTCTGCAACATGGGATTTTAGAGCAGGCTTCCTGCTGCTATTTTTCAAATCTATGACCGTCTAATAGGTTGGATTCAGTTCCATCTGTGCCTCTGTGTATTGCATGACATTAGTGCCATACGGAGAATGAGCTTCTCTTTTGCGCAAATAATTTTGAAGGGGAACTTCACCGGTGTAATGAAGTTGAGTCAACTTGTCATAAACAGAGGGTCTGCTACACAGCCAGTGAAAACAGTTGTGTGATGCCAACTGGGATGCTGGAGGGAGCTCTCCAAAGGTGTGCTTAAGAATTTAATTCTTTGCTGAACAGCTGTCTCACAAAGTTGACGTGGGGTTTGAAAGAAGTGGGTACTTGGGTGGAGGAAGGTTTGCACAAAATGCTGTCTGTCAATAAAATAACAGTATGCAGGAGCCATCCTTAGCATTTTTTAATGATAAATTAGAAATTAAAGCCTGACAACAGCAGCGAGTCCGGCATGCTAGCAGCTGGACTGGTCATGTTACATTCTTTGGTTGAAGCTGAGCTGGCAAACTTACTGTGTTCTGTCTTGTAATGTCACGCTGCATGGTGCAACTTAAACACTATTGCAACGTGCAGCTTTCAACCTGCAAATTTCTCTGCGCCTTCTTATAGATGTACAAATATTCACATGGCATTATTGGCGATGGGAGTTTCATCTTTTTCACAATAAAACATAGTGGTAGCTGACCTACTTTTTCAAAGCAATGCTGGCATGAACCACTGCTTCAGTTTGAGGCTATTTAAAATAGAATTGAACTGCTTTCATTAGGAAGCATCAGTTGCTTAATAATTTATAATATTAAGAATTATTTATCTTCTTATTCTTATTTATTTTATATTAGACATATTAGACAGCACACCCTTATTTAAGGAACTTGAACTTCATAAATGATCATTTTACCAAATGAGAGTGCTGTGAGAGAAAAAATAAGTCACAGTAATGAATAAATTGATCCCTTCCTTCTGTACAACATGGACACACATACAGTTTTTGATGTTGAACTTACTATTAAAAGTTTAAGGTAAAATGACTTTCATTTTTTTCATTTTTTCAAAGGCACAACTTTCCAGGAAAGATTGGGGCCATTTGTTTAAGAGCTGCTACATTACACACACAATTAGGCTCTCTGAGAACGGGCTGCAGAAAAAAAAAATTAAAGTGAAAGCAATTATTGAAAGGCTATGATTGCAGTCTTTGAGTAACGAATGTAATGGGAAAAAATGGATGCTGGTTTGGGTCATATTAAAGAGCCGCAGCCTGAACACAAACTGGATTGTGGATTTTTTTATTTAAATTGAGACGGCATGCAGCTGAATGCTCTCTCAACCTTGAGAAAATGTACATCGTTTGAAAGCACAAACTTTCATGGTTCTTTGTGTGAATTTAAACTTCAGAATCCCAGTGTCACTACAGAGACAGACGTGCATTGAAAACAGGAAAGAAAAAAGAGAAATACAAAACAACACAGATTTTTTTAGCATGTTCGTGTCTCTTCAAGAGGTTCAATATTATTCACATTTATATTGACTTTTGACAATAAACTCTAAAGAGTTTACTTTTACTAGAGAATCAGACTGTAATCAAATGAGTTAAGAACTAAATGTAGAAATGTGAAATTGTTAAAAGAAATTGCTCGGATGTCTAAATTCACACTGTAAATCCAGCTGAAATAAGGCAGAAGTGGAGACAAAGAATTCCTACAAGCCATAAGCACCATGATGCTGATGACATAAGGAGTGGAAGACAAAAGCTTGACTCAGGCAGACAGGATGTTCTAAAATCATCAAATGGGAGAGGAAAATGAATTATATCTGCTGCTGGCTGTTGTGTCTAGTGAATGTGACACATGCTCCTTTATTGCATCACCCCGAACCCTCCCTGCTCTTGCCCCTGTCTCTTCAACCAACTGCATTGAGACATACCACAGGATGGACATGGATGTCTAAATGACATTTTGTCGAGCTGGCTGATGTAGCCAGTGTACTACTGTAGATTGTGCGCAGCGAGTTCAGCTTTGTATGGACTGTCACTTTGGTGTTAATCACCTGGAGTTTTGAGCAGGGCCGTAGGCAGGATTTAGAAATACTGGAGTCTAAAAAATGAGTTTGAGGAGGATGCACCCCCATGAAATATTTGGATTTACCTGATCTAAATTTGAGAATTTTGTTGGTCTCTCTTTCATTTCTCCCTTTGTGTCCCTTGAGCTCTCTCTTTCACCGTCCATTAGTCCATTACTGTGCTTTCCCCAACCTGCTCTGTCTTGCTCATTTCCTTTATTTTTTCTATTATTTTTCTCCTCCCTTCATTCTTTATTCTCTTTTAGCAAAATCATATACATCCTCTTATGTGTTTGAGTTGCATCAATTTGTAATTTAAGAGCTTATGAACTTCTAGGTTTCATTGTAATTACCAAAGGAAATAGAGATATATATCTCTGCAGTAAAACACTGTTTTAATGTGATCAGATCAGTGTTTGTGTTTAATGAAAGAGTGACACAGTGATTATTTGTATTATTATAATGCTAATCCTATCCTTGACACAGTGGACAGTACCTCCTCCTCCTCCTCTACATCACATTCTCTCCATCTTTTTCCGTCAGTTACCTCATTATGTCCTGTGTCTAAACCCACCCTTAGCTAACTTGTTCATTCACTCAGCTGAACCAACTAGCTAGTTGGCATCATGATAGATGGCCACTGTTTAATGTAGCGTAACAGCACAGTAGATGTTCATCAGATGATGTTTGAGGTTGAGCAGCACTGAACTGCAAGTCCACTAGGAAACCTTCTTTTTAGCTATAAAATCACGCTGAACAAGAATTCAGCGTCCTGTCTCCTCAAGTGTTTGTCGTAACAACAAAATAACCCCCTTCTTCATCCATCCAATCACATACAAACACTGATGGTGAGCAGATGAATAAGCAGGTAATCTAAGTGTTAAGTAATATCTTTGCAACACCAAAGTAATGTTATTTTTAGGCAGTTATCTTTTATACACCTAAGAATAAATACAAGTGACATCAATGGTTCGACGAGCTCATGGTCAGAGCATCTTTGTGTAAAGGTACCAGAATCAAGCCTGCAGGAAATAAAATAGAATGAATCTATTTAAAGTTTTATGTACCGTGTTTGACTTGTTTCTTCTGTCGCATACCAGATGTATCATTTAGAGAGGCATCCATTTGAGTAGAAATGTAATTATTTTTCATGAGCCATACACCATGTGCATGATCAGCGGCACAAGACCATCAGAGATGCAGATTGTCTGATAGACAGTTGAGTGCATTTTGGTGTTGTGTTACCAGCACAATTGCACTGGATCACTTTGTCAAGGGGATTAAATGGATTTACGTCTCTGGATTAGGATGTAACCAGCTGGGTACATTTGTGAAAGAAAGTGTGTATGTGCGTGTCTGCTGGACTGTGTGTATTTCTGATAGGGGGCTTGTTTTTATGGTCCCTGTCAGGTGATACTGCTGTTATAGGAAAGCTCCTTTTCCTCAAAACACTACCAAATGAAACCTCATGCAGTGCAGCCACTGAAGATTGCAAAAGACTCACTGACACTGGACACAGTTTGCATAAATGTTTGTTATATAATCCTTCATCAGATCAGTTCTCTGCGAAACTTTATTCTTTTTTTGATGTATCATAATTAGAAACTTGCTGTTCATATTATGTGTGTTTCCCCCCGGTTGGGATTTAAATTGTGTCAGATCTCTCTTAGTGAGAATAAAATAGAGGATACTACATGCTGCATGCCTCTCTCGAGAGGTACTTAAATATAAATGACTGATTATTCTTCTGAATCTGTTTTGATCACCAATAATTAGAGGAAGGGAATGACTATAAAACACTGTTAATTGCACAGTAACCTTAAACACAATCTTAAACAAAGTGCTATTAAAATAAATGCTCTTCAACAGGCCACTCATTTATTTCAAATACAGTGGGAAGACTTAATATTTATTGTGGTAAAAAGCCAACAAAAGCCATCAGTTTTTTGGGGTCTGGACATGAGCAAATGGTCTTGATTCCTTTTCTTCTCTCTTCTCATATGGTCACTTTGCAAATGTCAGCTTCATGCATGTCTTGTCAGAATGCTTTTTCAGCTGTGTGCTTCTCATCATCAAGCTAACTTTTTGTGAACAAAGTGCACTTTTTAATTTTTTTTTTTTGTCACATTGGAATCTTAGTTTTCTACTCTAGATGCCCAAAACTTGTGATATTTCATGTTTGAAAAATAAAATGTCAAATTCAGTTTCTCGCCTCAATTCCTTTTTTAAATATCCCAAATATCCTCAACCGTTCAAGGGCTTGGATAAATTGGGCACTATTTTAATTCATTGTGGTATTTTCCATTATGAAATAACTACTACAAAAAGTATAGAAATTAGATTTCACCAGACATATTAAATATTTGTCTCATTATGTTTAGATAAGCAGTGCACTGTTTTATTGTCTTGTAATTTGTTCACAAAATGATTATTTGGATTGGTTTTCTGTGCATGGTGTCTGATTTGGAAGGGGAACCAGTGGTGATGGTAAGTTTGGGTCAAACAATCGCTTGAATCTGGGCAAGAAACCATTTTAAAGAGGTAGGAGTTTATTTTGTAGTGGAAAATTGGGCTCCTGTGGCCAACTGGCCGTATGGTTACAGCAACTGAATTGATTACAGAACCATTTTTTGTTGTACAAATATTGATAAGACATTGCATGCTACTGTCTCAGTGATGTCAGTTCATGATTGTTTTAATTGAAAAAGTAAAATAATGAAAAATATTCCATTCTTTTTTTTCTTTTTTTATCGTCTTGTGTTTTTCTTTTGTTAGAATTTTCAGTCATAAATATGAGATCAGTCTCCAGGCAAATTGCAAACACTCATTGATGACCAGAACTGTTGACTTACTATATTTTGTTCTTTTTATAGGCAGTCGGGCCCCTTATACGCTCTCATTTCATTGGTTTTGCATGTTTCCAGACACATCTGTTCGTCAAAACAATTTATTTTCCCTCTGGTAGCATGACATTTTCTTCACCTTTTTTTTTCCACCTGCTTTTACTCTACCAACATGTAATTCTCCTCTCTGCCTCCTGCATCAGAGTGATAGATTTCACATGGCAGCTTTCTCACCTCCACAAACCTCACTTTAATTGCCAATATTAGGACAATTTCATTCGGGAGACTATCTCCTTTTGAATTGCCAGTATGTGCTCACTGGTCATTGCTTTCCATACTGTGACCATTTTCACCTGAACAGAGTTGCAGTCACGAGACCCCACTGCTTGCTCTGAAACCTTAGAGGCATTGCTATTCCACAGCCAGCTCTGTTTATTTAGGTTATTTTCTCTTGCAGTGCATTTCATCACATGCACTGTGGAGCAGCTTTTCATTTACAAAACAAAACAAAAAGCAAACATTGCACACAGATTCCATCGAGTCTGTTGAATTAAATAGTTGTTGATGCCAAAAGTTACAGTCCATCATGTTTTCTTAAACTGTCATATAAATAAAAGATTTACTCAGAACGCATCGCGATGAACCGACCTCAAGCCGCATGATGTGCTTTTTTATCCCCCTTACCATCTTTTGCCTCATGCTCAATACTGGTTCTTCAGTCTTTTAACAGTGATGCCAGTTTTTATCTGCCACCAACGAAGACTTGTTTGAAAGACTTTAACACTTCAAGGTCATATCAAATATTCAGAAGGGCTTCTTGAGTTACAACCTGTATTTCAGGTTAGCGTATTAGAGAAAAAGGGAGGAAAACAAAAGGAAGGCCTTTACATAAATCAGCTTTTCCTATGCAGGGGTTGCAATAGGTCACTTGCATGTGATGTTTAATGCCTTGCATGGTTACGACATGCAATGGCCAGTACTAGTCTGCATGCTGCTTAATGAATGTCTTCCTCTCTTTCTCTTTGCCTGTCCGTGCTTCCAGAAGACGACCACACTGAAGGTGGGTATTTTCAATTCTTGCTATATTTTTTATGCCCACACATTGTCATGGCTAAGGCTCCTCTAATACAAAAAAAAAAAAAAAGTGAGAAAATGTTTTATACTGGTATTGGTATTGATGTTGCTGAAGTGGTAAGTCTGATTTATCAGATTATTATTATTTTAATTTGTTTTTATTCTCATATACAAGGCATTAGTTTGTTTCCAAACCTGATCTCATGGCCAAACAATTAAGTCAATGCAAATCCATGTCTCCCCTATTTTGAAATTAGCTGATTAAGGTCTCTCTGATGAAATTTTGTAGGTAAAAAGATAAAAAATGTCATGTTCACATGCAGTATTCTATTGGGTGAATACACCACACACCTCACTGATAACTATTTGTCAATATGATAAAGCTAATGCCAAAATAACATTGTTTCATGAAGTTTTGAATAAAGTTAGAATTAGCCTTTTCTGACTTTATTCTGCTCAGCACTTTGAGTAGCCTCGAGTCATTGTTGCTTTTTAAAGCTACAAACTGCTCAGGAATGATGGATTGCTCTTTTTTATCATAAGCTGATGCTTTATGTTTAGACTATGTTTCTCAATCAATCTTGGGACTGTAATTAAGTTTTATTTGGTTGAATATTAGAGATGTCTTGTTGGTAAGTATATTGTCATAAAAAATGAGACCTCAGCCATGTGCTTTTCTCATAAGTCTGTCTCCTTTATTAGCAACACTGTTCACCTCCTTTGTAATAACATTTCAGGGCACAGCGTGAATTTAAAAACAGCATGCTAATTACAATGTACACAGTATAGCAGGAGGAAAATCTTGCAAACAGAAAGTTAAAAAGGGAAATGTAAAATGGATTATAACTAGTAAGCAGATGAACCTGCACCAACTCTTGCATTTGCTTACTAGAAAGCAATTCAGTCTAAAAAAAAAAGAAATGAATCAGTGCTTTTAGCTTTCAGATGTTGTTGAAAGTGTCAAAGTTGAAGTGGCAAATTTAAAACATGTCACCTAAATGCCAAAAAGACCATGAAGAGGTAATGATCCACCAGACCATAAAAGCAGTTTGTGCGAGCCCAGACCTTATTGTTCATGGTTAATAAATCGTGGTTAACTGTGTCAATCAAATAACTGTAACACAATTAAAGTGCTAATGTAAGCAATTTGTACTCATTGCTACTCAAAATGACACGTCGACCCGACCATGTCCAATCATCTTCCATTTTATTTTTCTGTACGACACAAATATGACTCAAATGTTACGTGGACACTTGACAGTTGTTGAAGGTCAAGGTAACACACTCTTTGGCTATTTGTGTTTGAGGATTGCTCTCACATCGGTAGGTGTGATGATAGTCTTGCACACTTCTCCTCTTAGAGAGAGAAAATAAAAAGGTCAACCTGAATTTAGATTTCTGAATGATGACTCGTAAGTGGCCGATGATGCATTGCAACCTGCCCCGGTTGACTTAATGCTCATCATGCTAACCCTGTCT
Organism: Acanthurus leucopareius; assembly: GCA_029814765.1. Taxonomy (NCBI): domain Eukaryota; kingdom Metazoa; phylum Chordata; class Actinopteri; order Acanthuriformes; family Acanthuridae; genus Acanthurus; species Acanthurus leucopareius. The sequence goes on along the minus strand of JAQMCX010000003.1, from coordinate 10,302,295 downwards.
GTGCACCCTCCTCTTTCTCTCCGTCCCACTCTTCCCTCTCCCAGCACTCCTCAAATAACACAGACATCTACTCTGTAAGAGATGCCTGCGTGTCAGTGTCACACAGCTTCCCATGATCCCTTGTTCTCTGCTGACTGTGCTCTTGTTTTCCTTTAAGGTCTGGCACACCTGATGATGGGCGACCAAGGTATGTGCTCTGTTCCTTCTTCCTTCCATCTCTCCATTATCCCACCTGCTCCCATTGTGCTCAGACATGTGTGTGCCTCCAGCTCTTGTGCGATGCGCAGGCTTGAAACTGCTCAGATATGAGCTGTCATTTCACTTATTTGAATGACCTATTTGATTTTCATCCTCCCGGTTACTTTATTATTTTTCTTTTTCTTTATCTTTTTTTTTTTTTTTGAATGACCTCTTTTTCAAGCTCATTTAGCTTTCTGCTCCCCACTCTGCTCCCCACCCCACCCGCTGGGTGTCATCTCTCTCCATCTTTTCTTTTTAATTATTCACATCTACTGTACATTCTGATGTTTTATGATAATGTGGTTCAAGGAAAAGGGACGTTTGCATTAGAGTTACTGGGAAGTAATGCATGGTGGTGGAAAATAGCTTACTAAATTTTTAAAAATAATTAGCAGCTGTCCTTGCTTTTTGTAATGCATGTTGAGTGTCTGCACATACAGATTGTCCATTCAGTCTTCTTTCCATTTGTGTAGCAACTGCATATCCTTATCATGCAGCATGGCAGGGATGTGTGGTCTTGTTCTTCTCCTTTCACTCTCCTTTGTTAGTCCCCCCCCCCTTTTTTCTCTCTCTTATATATTTATAGCCATCAAGCCTCTTTCTCCTGTCGTCTGTCCTTTTCCAACTTGACCATGACACTTATTGGTGTCTCCTCTCCTTTTGTTCTCCCTTTTTTTGTCTGGAATCTGCTTTCTTCATGGAACATTTCATCAAATCTCATAGGTAAAAGTAAAGGTACTACCCCTTTTAATTCTCTGAATGAATTAAACTATGACAGTAGCAGTGTTGTCTGACATTATATACTCATGCTAAATGAAGTATATAAGTCATTGGCATTCTTTTAAAAAATTGCTTTCCAAACTATTAATGAAAGCTTTTCAAGGTAGGTGCTGCTTTTGCCTTGCATTCACATGTTTAAGCTGTGTCACCTTTTTTTTTTTCTGCTTAATGCATGGGAATCATAAATGAGATTCACATGGGCATAATATTGCAATAGATGCTGCCCTAGTTCCAGTACACCACCACCACCACCCAGGGGTAACTACACTCTTTGTTTAAATAATGGGTTCTGAAGTTGCGGGTGAGGCTTGAATCATAGTGTTGTGGGCCTCCCATCCCGGCTGTGAGCCTCACCTCTTCTCCATGTGGGGTAAGTGGACTTCTGATCTTTGCCATTTGACTCTCCTCCTCAGGGCAGAGAGGGGAAGCTTGGCTTGTAAGGTCCCTACTGAGCATTCAAGGTAAAACTTTGATTCTTTCAAGTTGGTTACTGAAGTAAAAGCCAAATTTAACAAGTCCTCATTAGCTTACTGAAGCGTGGTTAACCTGAATGTCAGTGTGTTTACTAATTGGAGAATGTAACAATACTGTGTAACTTCCAATTTGTAAAGCAGTGATTAACACCATGACATTCAAGAGTTCCACTTGCATTCTGAGAGAATTTTCTTGATTTTTTTGCTTTTGTTGTTGCTTTGACATTTAATATGTTATTGGTTCTACTTTTGCAATTTTTTTTTCCTTTTGAGCTTCTCTATTTCTTTACACCAATTAGAAAATATTGTTTTATATCAAATGCTGTCTCTTATCATATACTTGTGAAGCCTCATGTGAACAGGTAAGTTCTCAAACTGCCATGTTGATGCGTAAAGCTCTACTTTATGCTTTATTGAGAGCTTTTGTTATGTTCTGCTGCTAATCTTCAGTGATATATACATGACAGCACACACTGACTGACAAACACACACACTCAAATTAAACCATATCCCGTTATGAAATGTAGAGATTGATTTTCCATCTCCTAAGGTAAGTGTCATTTCTGTAGTGCTACTGGTTCTAAAAATGGATGCATACAAGTTGGCTTTTCATTACACATATATTTGACATATGTACCACAAATGGAGTTTCTCACTCATGTTTGGCAGTTATGTAAATATATGATATTTGCATTTTTAATCCTGTAAACACATGCCAGTTTTTTTTAAATGCAGCAGCATTTTGCTGAATGGGCCATACATGTGCCATGTATACAGGAGCAAAACCACTGCGGACTTACAGATATATACCAGTTAACAACTGTAATAATGGGCAATGAAACCTCATGTCAGCCCCTCAAACGCACTCGGCGCTGACTGATCAGAATGTACACTACTGTTTATGGCTTCATCTAAACCCTGGAGGTTTTTACTTCACTATACCAAACCCCCAGCTTTGATGTAGCAGAAGGAAAGCCACAGGGAGAGATTGAAAGAATGCTGATGAGGCACAAATATGGGCATACTGCTTCTAATTTTGGCCATTGTTAGCTGTCCCCTGTGTTACAGTGTGAAATGCTGTAAGTCCAGTTATTTGCTGTGTGGTCACAAACACACACCCCCACCCAAGTATTAGGATTAGGAGTGAGGACAGTGCCTATATTCACTGTTTGCTTTAAACTTTTGAGAATATTGTTTATTATGTTGGTGCCCCCTCCTTCTGCGTCATGTTAACTATATGTTTGAGTTATCCTTTATGTTTTGGGCCGTTAAAGATGGACTAGTTTCCGTTTGCTTCTCTCAGGTGATGAACTGACACTGATTCTAAAACCCTGTTTCCCATCTAGCTCTAGAGAGCAGGACATACAGTGGGATAAGTCATAATACCGCCGGCACACAAATCATAGGGTATTTAACTGCTGTCATCACAATAAACTGCAACGTGCAGCTTAAGAGGAGCTGTGCGGATGAGCTTACAGGTACAACAGGGTTATTTCTAAATTAGTTTACTTTTAATGTAATTGCTCTCACTTTCTAAAGATGGAAATCCTCCCTTTTCATTTTATTCCCAGGGATTTCTTTGGGATGGTCAAGAGGATCCCTTTTTTTGCGTATAATGTGCTACATTTACATTTTTTTATTAATAGGATTTTTTTTTACAAGGCTTCTTTTTATTTTTGGCCACGCTGTCACACTAGGGTGGCTCACACTTGTAAGGCTGATATTTGCCATCTAATTTTAACTTTAATCTTAATTTTGTCAGTTAGTTTCACAATGCAGATGTTCGTGGTTTGCGTGTTTTTGTGGCATATTAATTTTTCTGCTAGATTTTCATGAACTCAGGTAGCAACTTACTTCAATTTATGAAACAGTTTCACAGATATTGTAGGAGTTGTCGCAATGTTGATATTAGTCATGTTCTCACACATTCAAATCCACTGTTGCTTGAAAAATTCATACAATAATGTGTATATGTGTGAGTGTTAGTGATAAATCTATGTCGATCTCACAGGAGATAAAAACAATGCCATCATCACTTTTAGCTCTGCACATAGTGGAATATTGGCATTAGCAAAGAGCATACATTATGAATAATTCAATCTCAGGCTTAATTCTATGCAAGATGGAAAAAGATGTACTTGCATGACAAAACTGACATCATAAACAGTCAAATGAGTGCAGTGACTATTTTCAGTGCTATATTAATGTGAGTGTCCCATCTAATCCAGGACATGTTGACCGAACATTGAAGAAAAAAAAAGCATCTCTTGAGGAGATGTGCATATGTTTGCATTCCTAATAGCATAGTATAGTGGCTACTTAAGCCGGATTCAGTACAGCTAAGTGAGTAAGAGTGGGTTTGGGTCAGTAAAAGACACTGTAAAAGCCTTACTTGACATACAGTATGTGGGATTTTTAAGTACCGTTCGCTTACTTCATCACAAGCTCAGTAAGATACTTAAGTGTCCAACATTATGCAAAGTTTGACCATCTGCATAACTGCAAAGGTCATCATACACCAGCGTTTCAAGAGCTCCATCACCAGATGCTTTACGCTCACATACTTGAAAAAATAGCAACACAGACAGACTGCTACTACACATATAATGAATATTTTGAGCTGTGTAAAAGTCATTTGTAAGCTTTCATCCTGCCACCCAGATTCTTACTGTGAAATCTGTTGTAGTGATACAATTTCACCTGCACCATGGAGTGATTCCCTGGCTTCATTTGCCTCTGACAGCACAGCGGTAGAAGTCATTTTCATTCTCTGGTACGCTGTGGCTTTCGTGCGAGTGACCCCTCCAGAGTTAGGAACCAGATTGCAGAGCGTCAGAGCCGAGCATCAAAGCGCCAGGTGAAGAAAATGTAGCAAAGCACAGCAGGTTGGTCCCACGTGGGCTCGTGCAGCGGCGGGGTTGGGTTGCCCACAGGCTCCACATCATACTCCCTGCTTTATGGTGAGGTTGTGACAGGTTTGTGAGATGACAGCTTAAAATTTGCCGGTTGTCAGAGTGCGGCAACATATTTCTCACATATATGACTGTACAGGTACATGTCAGATAGAAATAACTATTATGACAAGTAATGGAAAGATTTGTCTCAGTTTTCTTATGGCAGATACTCATAGTGTCATCTTTAGCTTAAAGGCGTGTGTGAGTGAGTATGTGTGTCATCATATGTATAATATTCATGGCGGTGGTGAAGGTATGCATTAGAATTCCTCTTTTTTTGTTTGTTCTTTCTTGATGCTCTGAGAAAACTTGAAGCCTTACTGGTTTTTGTCACATTTTTTCTGGCAGAGTGATTAGATTTTAGTGCATAACGGGGGACTTTCTTACTCAGAGGTGCCTTATATGTCAGGATGACAGCTGTAACCAAAGAGTGGCCCATCTGAAGGCGCTTGGCACCTTTGCAATAAAAACGCAACAAATTCTTTCAGATAATGTGGAACGACATGTCAGAGTGCAACTTGTCACGACTTGTCTGCCTTCTTTATCTGACAGGTAACACGATACCATGTGGTGTGCATTGAATCAACAACAGATGTTGCCTTTGTAGCTTCACATGAAACTTGGAAGTCTTGTCAGTGAAATCCTTTCAGCGCCATTGACTCTCTCAGGATTACAGTTTCTCAGCCTGAACCTGCGGTATGAAGCACATTCCTGATCGCAGTATTTTTCTCTTTAAAAAAATGCAAGGTAGATCCCCAAAACAAACAAACAAACAAACAAACAAATAAATAAATAAATAAAATAGAACACACACAAAAAAATGTGGTCCTTTAGTACAGATGCCATCGACAGTGTTGATTCATCCTTTTCCTGGAGGGCAGACACACTCAGAGATAATAACACCTTGCTGTGATTGGTCATCTGGACTCTCATTATGGAAAATGTCAGTGGATGTGCTGTTTGAGAAGCTGACTCAGAATTTTCAAACAAAACTCAATCACGTTTATCTCTCGTTCTTGGCATATGGGTTACATCATAACTATCTGGTTTGAAAACCCCAGACCGAAGAGCTTGACTGAATCTGATAATGCACACCATTCAGTCAAGCTCTTTGTTTTTGCCCCAGTCTGAAAGAGATGAAAATACGATGGTTCAAGGTTAGTTTAGTAAAACATTTGATATTCTAAGAAACTCCTTTAACTCAGGAGGAGATTTAATGTTGTGAAGAAGCTGCTGTGTTCTTATAAAAACATCAAATATGCAGCTTGTCTCCTCCAGCAGGCAGAGCTTTCAAAATATGAGTAAAGTGCTTGCAGAAAGACATGGACCTCCTTTATTTTATATGTTTACCTTGTCATATTCCTGGCACTTGAAGAGAAAGTCACTAAGAAATTATAAACATGGAGTCAAGGGAAAGTGTTTACGGCAGCATTATCTTGCAAGTGTCACAGCTTTTCCAGGTTTTTAAGCATCGGCAACTATTTGTTCCTCACAACTTTGCTAAGATTTTTGCAAAAAAAGTTGTCATGATGTGTTTTAGCATACTTTTTTTTTCAAGCTTAAGCAAATATTCCTGGTGATGGACCTAAATTTTAAAGCTCATCCTTTGGCATGACAGTCATTAAACTGTAAAAGGAAGCAGGGTTCACTGCAGGATATCTTTAAATCCCTATGTTGAAAGTTTAAAAAATTGTAATTTACAGTTTTATCTGCTTTAACACCCTTATTAGCTGGAGGCAACAGAGCCCTCAGGGCTGCTACTACAATGTGTAGTTGTTACTCTGTCTAAAAAAGAATAGGTAGACTACTAGTGAAACAATAAAAGGGCCAAAAAAATATGTCAAAACAAATTTCACACATCCAAGTACTCATGTGCCCAAATAACAATAGTGTGAAAAATATGATTAATGCTTGAGTGAGTAGGAAAGTGTGATGAATAACCATTGTTGTAATTTTAGTAAAATATGACAAGATGTGATCATTTGGTTGTACAGTCAGGTGATGCTCATAGCTGTCTTCTTCAATTAGTCATCCAATATACTGGTGTCTTCTGTCACAGCAATTGGATCAGACACTCTTAGAGACCTTATGGAGTTATCTTATAAAATTTTTTGAGAGTTTTCAAGTTGTTGTAGTATTTTGGTTTGCATCCCCTTAAAACAAAGCAATGTTTTTATTTGTCTTCTGATCTGACTAATCTTTAGAGGCTTGAAGGGGTAAGACTTTCCCATATTCCACATAATAAAACAAATATTGGAACATTTAAAAAGAGAAGTGGAACTTTTTTGTTGAAGACATGTTTTTGATTTAGTCCTATCTTGTTAGTCATCATGTGAAACATCAGATTTCCCATGGGACCCCTCTAAATAGTCCCCATTGGCAAGTTGAAATCAACCAACCCTCAACCGACTGCAATGCTTGTCTGATTAGCAGCCTATTTGGGAGTGTTTGTACAAGTCCTAGATTTTGGGTGTACAGAGCTGAAAATTAGAAGCTAGGAGAGTGAAAACTGGCCAATTAATCCCAGCATTTAGGCTAAACTAATGGCAGCACCAAATTATCCACCCTGTCAGTAAAAGCCATGTAGCCAAAGCCACCTGGAGTGAAGCTCATGGCTGTCGAAACACGACTGAAATCACGTCAAACTTTCGTGTGAATCAGAAACGTCAATTTGAAAACTTCTTTCCCAGTGTATCGTATTGACTTTGCATGGCTCCAGCTTGGTAAAAGACATGTTTTTTTTTAATGGTGGTCCCAACGGCAAAGAGTTTTCAAGGCAAACATTATTACATTACAGTATTACTAAGTAAATACTAATGTACATTTTCCATATCTGCACTGCCTTGCTCACCTGTTCCACATATCACATCAGGGCCATCAGTTTTTGTTAAACACACACAAAAAAAGGAATTGTACTTGATGGGTCATAGGGGCTTTTTTCACTGCAACAGAGATTGGGAAACAGACTCCTTTGCAGTGCAGAGAAAAAAGGGCTGTAATTGCCTGGAGTAAGATTTGTGTATCTTGACATGGCAGATTGGCAAGACTGCACTAAAGCTCCACAGATTAGTACATTACCACAGATCCTGCTCCTGAGGGGGAGGCAGGAAGACACAGAGAGAGAGGGAGAGAGTGAAGGACTAAAAGCAAACAGAGAGAGGCGTTTAAAGAATGAGCACAAGGAAATGGGTAGAGAAAGGAAAAGGGGTACTCCATGGAAAAGAAGAGGTGTGATAAGGTGGGATTACAGAACGTGATCACAATAGACTAAAACATACAGTAATGAAGGAAAAAAGACAAACACTCCCTTAAAAGAAAACTAAGTGTATTTTGTTTTGTGCAAATATTTATTTTTTCATGCATCAAACCTGCTTGTTACTCTCTGATAGGCATGTTTTGCCTATGTTTTGCCAGTCTCAGCTTCATTTCCAACGTCCTCCATCAGATAAGAAGTAACATGCCTTCACGTTTCTGTCACAGCAGTCAGTCTCTTTGAGGATGCAGGCAGGTTTCAACAGCATCCTTGTCCTCTTCTGTAGATCATCAGTGATACCAAAATCCGACAGTAGACTTTGGATTAATGGTTATCAATGCCCTTCCCAAGGAATATTTAATAGATGACAAGCATATATATTTTTCCACAACAGAAAGAAAAGGGCGAAGGAGAATGTAGAATAAAAAGGTTGGATCAATATGAACAAGGCTCATCTGGCTCCCCAGGTAGAGTGGAAGGAGATCTGCTACAGATCAATACTGCTGGTCGATGCCAGTGAGAGACTGCAGTGATGAAAAACTCTATTTCTTGGCCCGCAGAAGGGAGTGGATGAATCTTAGCAGAAAATAGATAAAAGGGAGATACCTATACTTTAGCTGTGGACCGTGAAATGCATCCTTTGCATGTCGGTGTGTTTAGTTATAGTTCAGCCTTTAGATTATGGACTATGGCCATTTTAATGGCTTCCATTGATGGGATGTTGCCAGGTGTTGTTTGTGATGTACTGTAAAGGCTATTAAATCATATTTATCCCGTCAGTGGCCTGTGTATTATGAAATGAGATAAAAATGTGCACAATGCGTGTTTAGAGAGCGACGTATGGCACCGTAGTGCTGCTTTGTGTGGGTGATTTATGAGAGCGAGCCAGTGGCTTAGCTTGCTTCAAAAGAGATTGTTATTTCCCCCATCTTAATGGTTCATTCATCTTCTCCCATTACACTGCAAGTCTGCAGCCTGTTACTTTCCAGACATGTTGGCGAAAGGGGATACAGTGTGACTAATTTACATGAAATCACTCACACTCCACTACGTTTTCATTTGTCCTCCCCTGTCAATACAGCAGTGACAAACAAACAAAAAACAATTACTGATGATGATTTTTAAAGCAAATTATGGCGATTTCACATGCATTTTTCTTAAAAAATACAACCTCGACTTGAAAATAGGACTTTTAGAATACAACCTTAGTTAGATCAGAGTCAGACTTGTGTTTTCAAAGTTAGAGTTCACATTCAAAATGTCACATTTGCATATAATTGTCTATTTGTCAACAGAGTTTTAAGATTCTATTATTGTCCTTCAGTGCAATTTGGAATGACAGCTTTTTAGCTTATTCATGTTTCCATATTAGTTAAGTACATAACATACAACAAGCATTAAGATTTTTAACACACAGTGTAATCAAATCCACATCCATTTATTACAGGTGTTTAAAGAGAGAACACTAAGTCTTTAATATACACAGGAATTGTGTAAATATTTAAATGTTATAGGATTATTGAACACCTAGTTTAAAATATGGAGCACCTGACTTTTGTGAAGGTCAGGTTGTACTTATTATTAAAACTGATTAGGGCAGTGTATTAATGATAACCATAATTTATTTCACAATGATTCTATAGATTTGTAAAACAACAATGTATCATGAATCATGCTTTTGTCATTAGTATTGACTTTTATTTTTTTTTTAATCATAGATCTAAATAAACACAAATAAGTAGAACAAAACAGCCTGTATTAATCACAGTGGTTAACTTTGATAACAAGTCCAATAAATTAAACTATAATTAGGGCTTAAGAATTCTGGTAATATTGACGGAAGATTCTGTGAATATTTTTCTCTGACTGACCAGACCCAAAAGTGCATGCCTTTTCAATGATGCAGAGCGAGGAAATGGCAAGGCTCCCTGTGGGAAATTGAATAGTCCATTTCCAATCGAGTGTGCCCTGGAAAATCCATGGGGGTCAGTGGCAATTTGTCTCAGGAGGTCTGCACCAAGAGTCATTACGCTCAAGACCAACATGTCCCCAGGGACAAAGCCATTCTTTATTTCCCTTTGATATATATAAAATATTTCCCTTCACTCCTTCTGCTTCCTCTTGCAAAATAGGTAGGGAGATTTTTTTTTCCCCTGTTCAGAGAAATAAGACATGATTTGCAAGTTGTAAAACAACATAATAACAGCACAATCTATCTCTTTTTAACGGAGAAGCAGCATTTCATTAAGTTTAATTTTAGAGTAGGCCAAGTTTGCTCGTAAAATTGCTAATTCCTCTTGTTGCATTCGAAGCAAAGTGCCATATCTTTCTCAACTAGAAGACCCATTTTGTTGCAGCTTTGATTATGGCATGAATTTAAAAATGAATTTAAAATGTGCTGCTCTGAATCATCCGAGTTTACTCACTTTTAGCAGAAGGAAGGTGACTCTGTGCAAAACTTCATCTACAGACCTCAGATTATCGTCTTAGCCTCTGCCACATGACTTGATATGACTCAGTTTCATTTTCATCACCTTTCTCATATCTGCTTGTTAACCATGTGTTCTCGCTGTATTAGTAAACCCTGACAATAGCTTCCTCTAACACAGCACCTCTTTGTTAACTGGATGGTCTTTGCTAGAGATTTTGTTGTTGATGAACAATTTACTTTTAAAAAAATGTGAACAGTCATGAGTGTGAATGCAAATGAGCATATAGTTAAGGGATGAGACCAGATGAATCATATCCACTGTAACATCAGCTCGGTTTTACAGGCCTTTGGACAATAATTTGAGTTGTGCTAATATTATTTGTTGTTGTTATTTTGCAGCTGTCAGACCCTCCTGGTTGATACTCCAATTTCAGCTTTAGAGAGATGTTTTAGACATCAGAATATTTCAATGAAATAGTATTGCATTAAAGATCATAAAGAGTTTGTGAAGACAGAATCCAGGTAGAGACTCACTTAAAAAAGAAATCACAGATTTCCATGTAATAATGTGTATTCCCAGTTCTGATTGTTGGTGATAACTTAAAATATCTATAGTACAAAGCTCTAACACTCCTCACCCCCAACCCCACCCCACCCCACCCCACCCCCTGTTTCATACACTGGTAGTGATTTCAGAATGACAGGTGCTCCCAGGTGCTTTAATGAAACATAGTACCGGCGCTCGGGGGCTCTATAGGGTCTAGTTGGTTTTTTAAAAAATTGCCAGAATGGAGCTTAGGATGAGACATGAGGTTTACATTTAAAACCATCCTGTTTTATTAGTGTACCTATTCCCGCTGCTCATCCAAAGATGTGAGGTTTTTTTTTCCACTTTGGATGCAGTAAATTCATCTGCCACTCTGATATTTATTCGTCCTCCGCTCTCATTTCCTGCCTGTTTTTTTTTCTTCCCTCTCTGCTCCTCGGATTTAAATCACCTGTGCATTGCCCACACATCCTTAGAGAGAGAAAAAGAGCTGATGAAAGACAGTGGGAGATTACATGACCTCATTTGATCCATAGCTGCTGTATCAATGAGCTTCTAGTCATCAGTGCAGTCGTGTTTGGGCTTGTGGATGAGATTCACTGCAGAGCAAAAACCTAAAAGGCAACACCATTTCTGTTTTTCATTTTGTCAGTGATAGAGGAGGTATAGATGAAAACAATATCAACTAATAAACCTGCATTTCAGTCCGTCTGCAACATTATATCTGGCCCTAAAATACTGAAAAAGGCTAATTTTCAAGGGTATATTTGATAGCCATGGGGTTGGGCTTTTTTTTAATGACGAGAGACACAGAGCAGATAAATATGACACTATGATTTCAAGAAAACATCTGGGGAATAAAGGGCACTGACAAGTTGTTAATCTGATGCGTTTAGAGTAGAAGTATTTTAAAAGGCTAATGTTATAGAAATACTCTCTTGCTGTCAAGGAATGTGAAAGAAAACAGTGATAAGTGATGTGACAACACAAACTTCTTTCTCCAGCTTTAAGGTTAAAACAGTTTTTGAAGTGAAAGCCATCTGGGTAAATATTTTCACAAGCCTTTTCTTATAATTTACATCAACAAATATGGTTGTGACTGAGAATTTTAGTGCAACATGCTGCAACATGCCAATCTGTTTGTTACATGAGGAGGAAAAGCCGGAGCCAGGCTGTTGGTTTTTCGGGATGATTGGGTTCAAAAATCTAGATGGGTTGTTGATTTTATAAGACATATATATATATATATATAAATTTGTTATAAAGTGTGAAATGACAAAAAAAATGAAAAATAAAGCCTGTTCCAGTTTTCTTAAATATGATCCATCAAATCGTTCTTATAAATTATTTAGAATAGTCTGCACAAACTGAAAATTCAAACTGGTGATTTTGAGTTTGCATTGTCGTATTATTTCTAGGGCCGGGACTTTAACGCGTTAATTTCGATCAATTAATTATAAAGATTTTAACGCGATAAAGATTTTAATGCGAT
>JAQMCX010000003.1:10257427-10289925 GCA_029814765.1 Acanthurus leucopareius | reverse complement strand
TTAATTTCGATTAATTAATTACAGACCCTATAATTAACGCGATTAAAAATTTTAATCGAGTCCCACCACTAATTATTTCTAATCAAAGCCACAAACTGAATATTTGACAAATAAAATAAAAAACTGCAACATTTTTGGGCTGAAGTCAGGGCATGTGATTCCCTTATGAAGCTGTAAACTCAGAGCTAATACTTCCTGTGCTGTCTTGTTAGTAAAATGAACGGTTAAATGCATTACAGTAAAAAATTTCATAATGAGATAAAACTGGGAACATCATCCACATCTATTCTCACTAGTAGCATTAACACCTCTCATGAATTATAGATGAAACTAATTGTTTCATTTGTGGTTATTCCCTGCAGTGTTTTAGTAATCTGTCATTTATCTGCCTGATCTCCATCACTCTAATGGTTATGTTTTGTACAAGCCCCAGTGAAATTTTCCACTACAGTTACTCTAAGAAAGTGATGATCTTACAAAGGAATGACTTTATTGTACTGTAGTACTTGCTGTCTTTGTACATTGCAACAAAAGGTGAGGTAACACCAGGCAAGTGAGGTGGAGGTTAGAACTGAATGGATTTGAACAATTCAGACTTCTTTCAGATTTTAAATCAAACACTGTAACAATAAAAGCAAATTGGTATACTGTAAGGTATACTGTAATCGGTGTAGCTGTGTTTTGCTGTTTTAGAAAGATAAGTTACACTGAAGGTCAGCGCTTCTAGATTTTATTTGTCTGTGAATCATTCTGACAAAATCATGATATTTTAAATCAGTCTGTGATTTAGGTGCCATAACCATCCTTATGATTGAGAAAAACAATTGAAATAATTCTAAAGGCAAAAAATGGAGAGGGAAATTTTCCTGTTAATGAAGAAGCAGCTTTCTTAAAAAACAGGACATTTATCACACCACATTTCTTACTACTTGATGAAGCCTGTGTTGCCTGTGGGGACTGCCATAATGAACTGTAAATATATTGCCTCACATGGCCCTTCTGAGGCCATAATTCCCTGTCCCTGAGCTTAGGTGAAGGTCACGGGGGAGCTGTCAAAATGTCCGTGTTCCCATGAACATGCTAGCAAAGCTCCCAAGAATTAAAGTGACTGTTTGAGCCAAGCCAACCCAGATCATTAATTTTAATTTTTGTTCAACAGTCAGCTGTTATTTATCTGTCTACTTAATAGTTTTTCGTTTATGGGCCAGAATTTCCTATGCGCACATAATCTGGCAAAACAGCAACACAGTTAGCCTCTACATTTACCCTGACAGGTAAAACGACGCTTGTGGTTTCCATCAACCTCTACTGAGATTAGTCAGGAACAAGCAAGGCTAATCATGTAACAGTTGAATTTGTGATGAACCGATTTTGTGTGACATTCGCATAATTTGATGTGAGTGCAGCAGATTGTACACTGATGTTTAACACACTTGTTTTATTATGGGAGAAATCATTATCCCTCGGCTCTGCAGGAAAAGGTTTTTAGCTTTGTCAGGACGTGCATGGTGCTGGGAAAGAGGCTGCTGCCAGCGCCCATTGCCTCAGCGCTAGCAAGCTGACTTTTCTTGATTAAAACTTCAGTAGGCAAGATTTTACATAATAATAGATCTTATCAGGCAGCATCACAAAGTGGGGGTATGTCAGAAGGGCATCCTATCCACTGTAATTGAGATCACACATATTTCTCCTGCCTGCTAAAATTAAATCCTGGCATTGAAAATGGTCACTTTACCCCACAGGAAATTAAAAATCAAAGCTTACTACAAAGTTATCTCCCAGCGAGGGAGTGCGCTGTTCAGAGAAGCTCTCCCTTTCATATCCTGAGTCTGTCTCTCTGTTATCTGATAGTTTAAAATTTGTAACCTTGCCTGCTTGACAGTAACATTGAGGTTGGGGTCTTAATTTAAGGATTAAAGAAACAGAAATTAAACCACACACTGAGAAAAAATAGTTCTTGTAAATCTAGTGAAATGAATGTAAAGATGATAAAAGATAGATTTAGAAACATATTACAGTATAGCTGCGAAGGATATACAGTAGATATGCTACTGTGTTTCAGAGAATTGATCAATAAATGATCACGATAAAGTCAGAATCAAGCACAGAGGGAGGTGATGCTCCTTTAATTATGTATGAAAACAGTATGCTGCTCTAGTTTTCTACTGCTGGAGAATCATGACATCAAACAATCCAACACCAATATACTTTTTAATGTGACGACCAAACTTAATGACATTTTTATGCAACAACCCATTAACCCATTGCAGTTAGAGATTAATACAGCTCTGTTTCTCCTCACTTCATTAAACAAAGAGGCATCTCCGAAAAGCCTTTAAAGCATCATAATCAGGCTTCTTTTGCAACAACAATTGTTGAGTTTTTAATATGTGACTGATTCACTGAGAAGTGACCATCGCAGCTGGTTACTTGATATTGTGATGAAATTTTTTTCTTTTCCTTTTTTCTTCACACTTAATAACCTGATTAATTATAATTAGCGGTTTGTCACATATGCAGAATTTCGGTATGTAAACACAATGTCTTAATACTTGCAGTGAATTCCATCAAGAAAAATATAATAATGTTTTTACTTAACTGCCAGAGCAAGCTATTATAAATAAAAGATTTAACAACACTGACCCATCAGTAATTGTTTACCTGGAGGTTTTGTGCCAGACATGCTGAACAGGTAGCCTGCAGAGCTATGTGGCTGACACAAACATATTGAAAAATTATAATTCCATGGTTAGCTATGGTTAGAAAGTTGGAAAACAGGTGTTTAATTATTTATCACATTGTCATATAGGTCATACATGAGTGCATCTGCTGTTCTCTAGTTTAAAAATGCATACAGTCTTGATTTAATGGCAGACTTCATTATTTCTCCAAAAAGATATTTGTATGAGCTGGTCAATGTGGTTCCGAAATTATATAAACCATTTAACAGTGGTGGGGCTACATTGGCTGTGTAATTTAGAGGCTGTGTCAGTGACTAAAATAGGCCTGCAGATAAGAGCTGAGGATGCCTTGCACATCATTAAGTGTGAAATATAACAACACGCCCCTGAGCTGCCTACTGTTCCCCTGGAGAGACGACAGCCAGATAGGGCTCTGCACAATTATGGCTGGGAGAGCCACGGACCGACCCTCCTCACATCGCCTCATTTTAAAGCTGTCCTGATGGAGAATATTGCACTACACAGCAACATAAAGCACCTGATAACAAAAGGTGCAGCATCCTTTGAATGCTGTTTGTTCTCTGGTCCAGTAAAGCAGTGAAAAGATGATGCAGTTCTGATTGGATTTCTCTTCTTCCTTAAGTTTTCTTGGTACACATATTGCGATTCATATGCCAAGAGTGTACCTGGAGGGAGATTATCAGTGAAATTATTTCACACTACTACAAGCGCTCCCTGGAAAGGGAAAAAGACAACATTATCTATGAAGATATTGCTCTGGAAAATTGAAAATTTTAGAGTAGTTTCTTTAAAAGGAAGGCTGATGCGTTCTTCTGCCTTGTCTTTTTTTATTATTCCTCCATTTGCATGAAAAGCCTGACTACTTTGTTCTGTACGACTATGTGCTTATTTTAGAGCCACAGTATGTTTGCTGGAAATGTTGGCAAGGCGGCATCATTGTCATTCCGTCAGCTTTTAAATATAATCAAACACCACTTCAGTGAGTCATTTCATTACACTTTCGGAACAGCAGAGTAATTAGCAGCAATATAGCACAATGGCAACTGCAACAGATCCAATCAAACGCCGACTTTAATATATTATAGATTAGCTCCAGTGCTCCCTGGCATGATACATGTAAAGCATCTGCACATGCAGTTTTACACAGATCGCTGCTAATATATGCAGAGAAAGAAGGGGAAAAAAGAAAAACGGATACGATGTTGACATTGGCATTATCCAATCTTTCCAATATCCCTCTCACTGCAACACCCGTGGGATTCAGAGATGAGTAAAAAAAAAAAAAAACTTAACATTGTGGTTTTTAGAGTGCTGACAAGCTGTTCTCTGGCTATTAAATCCATTTCTCACTGTCAGTGGAGCTGGAGGAGCTTAGATTTGAATGAGGAGATGCTGAGGCCCCTGTTGTTTTGAGACCTATATATACACTGAAGGCGATGCAGTCCATGTTGCGCATCGTGTCACAACATATACAGTACAGCAGGGTTATTGAGGATCTGATGTCCTTTGGGTCTGTAGCAAGAAATGTATTGACAGTTAGGATTGTTAACATTTTCCAAAGGGTTTGAATGTTTATAGGTTTTCCATGAAAAACCACTCAGGTGTACAGTATCTTGAGTTTCATTTCAGTCTGAGATATTCAGACTCTAACTAGTCCTTTTATCTAAAAGGGTTTAATAGTGTACATTTTTCATTTACTTTTTGCTTTTTCAAGTTTTGGAATTTTAATGTAGGTTTATTGGTTTTTCACGCTTTTGTTTGTAACATCTCATAAGTGAGATACAGTCCATGCAACAGGAGATCACTGAGAAGTCTCTGACCCATAAGTTTTATGTTGGACCTGACACACTTACCACAAGGCGTGGGTTGCATTACGCAAAACATGGAAATGCATTAAAAATGGGAGCGTAAGGGAGATTAAAATAGTAGAGTGGGTGTCGGAGAAGCAGAGCTTCTTCTTAGCTAAGTAGGAACTCTTGCAGGTGGTAGATCTTTCAGTGATTAATAAAGACAAAGTGGGATTCTGCAACCAAAATGAAGAAAAGTTCAGTAACCAGTTTCACTACCCAGCTTCTGCCAGGAAATGGAGTTTGGGCTGAGTTTCCTGCCTCTCAGTGACAATAGGACTAGCCGTCATTCATTTTCTGATTGCAGTGAATGAGAGGGCTTATTACCCTGATTTAGGGACTTCACTAAGTTAAGTGGATGCTGTGCTAATGACCACCAGTAGGTGAGTATTAGTGATTTGAATTTAATGTGAGCAGCACCAGGGAGCCAAGGGTAGGTAATGAAAAGTGCAGACATAAGCTGCATTTTGGCTGAATGAAGACCTCGAGACAAAGTGCTGCTGCATTTTAAACCACTTGCAGAAGTTCTATTGAATGATTGTTTACAGCTTCACACATTTAGTGAAAGGTTGCTGTCCATCAATCATAATGGCCAGATATCTTGCAGAAAAAAGATTTTAGCTACATTTGGCTAAAACTGGGATAATTCATCTTCATGGTTAATAGAAATCATTGTTGACTGCTGATGAGAGACAGAATGCAAATTTTCTTCTCCGGTGTTTAACTTAAATACTTTGCACTCCAGCTATTCTTCATTTAAAGTAAACATATTTTTGACAAAACAATCCTAACTCAAGGTCCTATAAAGAGCTTTTTCAGAGCTTTCAGTGGACTCTTTAATGGGTGGACTTTGCTCAGTTGCCATCGAGACTGACATGTTGGCATGTAAGTGCAGTAGCTTTTGTCGTGTAATCCATTAATACCTTTAGTGCTTCTTGTACCTGAAGAACAGAATTTCATTCTTGACTTTATGTTCTAAACAGTATTTTGACAAAAAAACATGAGTCAAAGTCTACTCACTTGCTTTTACAGAGCGTCTGATAAAGGGCAAACTTGTTATAAACATGTTTGAATAATCTATTGGCACAATCCCAAGAAGCTGCTCGTCAGGAAAACATTGACATTTAGCGTTTTGTTAAGGATAGTTGAAACTAATCATATAATGCTTTATGATGTGCTGTCCTCTTTAACTTGAATGGAAAGCCAGAGCTCACAGTCTGTCTAGAGAAAACAAATACATCTAGTTTATTCATACATTCGAGCATTCAGCCATAATTATATTAACACAGAAACCACACACAAATCTCTCAGCTGGTAACTGATTAAAATGGGGAAGGAGACCTGATGAAGGATTTATGGTATTGAAATGATTGTTATGAACTTTATCTTGAGTCTTATTTGAGAAACAAATGGCCCTGTCATCAGCAACACACCATCTATAATTCTTTGTCCTTTTTTTTTCCATAAACAGTTATTCTGCTTATGTCGGCCTTGGTGCAAGAAGATAAATAAGGGGAATTAATTTGTGTCAGGATGACAGGAAAGCACTGCTCTGTTTGGCAGGAAAAACAGAGCAGAGAGTGTTATTAATGACTAGACGTTGGACTGCAAGGACCACAGTCGCTCAGAAGGAGGTCATGAAAGAGGGAGGCGAGCCAGGGGGACAGGGAGGACAGGAAAAGGATGCTAACGCAAGAATAAAGGGAATATTCAGTAAAGTGGCAGCATTTCAGAACACCCACCACTCCTCAGTACTCTGTGCTTGTCCTAGATTTTAGTGTCACCAACCTTGCACCAATCCTCTCTGTTTTTTTTGATGTAATATAAATAATGGACACCTCAGTGCTGATTGGAGGGCTGTGTGCTGTGTGGAGGCAGCACTCAGGTCTGTGGAGCTGTGACCTGACCACCCAAAGAGCCGGCACATCTCCTTTCGATCGTTACTTTCTGTGGCCTTAGATTGACTGTAACTTTAGTATAGGAAGCCTCTATAGATTTTGTGTGTGTGTGAGTGAGAGTGTCTGTGAAGTCACTGATCATTTGAATCAAAGACATCACTTAAATCCAGAAGTTTCTTATCCCTTAAAAGCATTTTCTCCACCAGCTTCTTGCTATTAGTGATGGCATCCTTTATGTGCATAATTCCTGCACACTGTTGTCTGCTAAAAGTTAGAAAAGTTCTGTGTTTTTCTCTTTGTCCCTCTAATTGATTTGAATTTCAAGGGGCTCATATATGAAATTCATTTCTTTATTCTTTTAACAAAATATTTCTTCCCCTTGTACCTGATTCTCTAAGTCATGTAACTGAATTCAAAACATCACTCTGATGTGTTTACAGCAGTTGGCAGTGAGTTTGGGGCATGATTAATACTGTCAACTACTTAGATCCTATATTTTACATGTTTTGAAGAGTCTGATCAGAAGTATTTTGTTTTATTAATAACTTGCTGTGATATTAATAGAGAAATATTGAGAAAAACAAACCATTTTTTTGTATTCTGTAACAGATAAGTAAAGTAATAAACCCTCGTGTTTTTTCATACAATATCAGATAAATTTTGGTGATATCAGTGCTGTTGTTAAGGTCAATTCTTTACAGTTCATACCAGCAACACTTGTAATGTTGTTTCCTATGAATACATAACTGTTTCAGTTCAAAATTGTTGAAGTGTTTGGATATTTTGGATACAGTATTTGTAGAAGTCTCAATTTTATGTCTACACATATACTTAAACACATGGCCAACTTTATTACATGAACATCTGCTCTGCTATTCATTCCTAATTTGCAACATGGTAAATCCATACACTAAGCATTTTTCTGGTTAGTTTGCTGCCTCAGCTTTCTGAATGGCTGACCAGCAGATATGAGTTAGCCAAAATACTTAGTTGCCCTCACCAAAGTCAAATAGAGCTCTTCTAAACGATAAATAGGAAAGTGACCTGCTTGCAACAACATTTGTAGAAAAGAAGTTTTCAGGCCAGAAGTACAGTGTCAGTGCTGGGTTGGCTGACATAAGCAAGCATGAGTCACTAAGAATGTCAGATAAACAAGTCTCAGACTGAAGACCTGAGTACATGTGAGGACAGAAACCCTGTTTTCCATTAAAACGATGGACTCCCTCCAGCCAATGAAAATCAGCGCTGGCCCAGGCCATCAGGCAAATATTTGTATAAATCTGATACATTTGTTAGGACAAGAATGATGCAACAGTGAAATTTCCCCTCATGACTCCTTTGCAGAGCGGTGAGCATTCACCGGGAAGTTTCCAGTTCAAAAGTTCAGGATTAACTGCACAAGCCCTTGAACAAACTGCATGGTAAATGAAGTTTGCTTAAAGGTCTGTTTTATCGAGTTTGTTTGTTTGTTTGTGGCTTTCTTGTAGTGCTCCTCACTGATTCAAATCTGCCCTCTAAAAAGGTTTTCCAACATGACCTGATGCAAGTTTCAGCAGGGGGCGATAATGATGTGAGCAGAGGATGAATGTGGTATGAAGAGCAAGATAGTTTGGGGTAGGCCTACTGTCATGGTCACACGCAGGACTCTTAAACAGGACACAGAGTTTATTCCTTTGAGATGCAAAGATCTAATGTTGATTGTTTTAAGACATAGTTATTCTTAGAACCATCATCTTTTCTTTGTAGCCTAGTTTAAATGCCAAAACCAGATCAAACGGCAACTGTCTCCTGAAATGTTTCTGAGCAAGTTTTGTTTCAAAAGTCTCAATAGATATGTACTATTTCTTTTCACTATAAGAAAAATAGAGAGTTGGTGGAGTTGGAATCTAAACTTGCAGGTGTTACAGGGTTTCGTTTCTCTTATTGGTTTTAGGTCCTTCCTATTGTCTGGAGCCAGTTTGGTCAGTGGTCATTGATAAAGCTCAGAGACTGAGTGACCAGACTTTACTGCAAATTAGCATGCCAAGCTAGTAGCCTACTTACATGTATGCAAAAACAACCAAACATTATGGTTAACACACTTATGGTATATTCACAAGACAAATTGGCATACAAAGCAGAGAGAAGTAACAAGCATAAGGGATATATATATAGATATATATATATACACACACACACACATATATATATATACACACATATAAGTCATGTTGTTGATAGATTATGAAACCCACTTATGCCAGAATGCCAGTAAAGTCACTCTGTTTAGATTTTTTTTGTTCACAAATAAATTGTTTAAGTAGATGTGTTTAAACAATTACAGCTAGACATACACTTTTAGAGCCTGACATCGAAATGAACTCATTCAAATTCACATTAAGTAAGTGTGAAGAACCACTTTGCTAATTGTGCATGTCAGTGTGTGATATGCTTTTAACAATATAAAGGTCAAGCATGCACTTCACATTTGTGTCTTTGTGTGGGCGGCTGTTTGATGATAGAGCATCTTTAGCCATTACACCCACATGGAGAATACAAAGTGGTCCAGAAAAGCAGGGCCTACCGACCTCAAACGCATCTTGTGCGCATGGATGTAATGGAAGCTTATCGGCATTTCATAATTACACAAGACAGTCTCAAAATATAGGAAGTGTGCTGAAATACATAAATATTGCATACATTTGTCATCTTTACCAGCTGTTAATGGTTGTTCTGTAGTGATAAACACCTTTGTCTCAGCACAGAAGAATCTTTATGTTAGAGTGTGTGTAGGAGACAGGCTGTATATGTGTGTGTGTGTTTGTGTGTGCAAGACAATCTGACAAGAGGCGCACAGTTTACATTACCGAGATTGCAGGGGTCTTGACAAACATGTGATTATTCCTCAGTAATTAGCTTGTTGGCATCCCTGTGGTAAAAACAAGGGTGGTAATTATGAGGAGGAGGTCTTGGGACTGTTGTCTGCCTCTCTTCGAGAGACATAACTCACCAGGGGATAAGACAATGAGACAGGAACAGGAGGGCATGGGGGGGAGGAGGGGTGGCATGTGTTGAACATGTCCATGTTGTCATAGAAGACAAAACAACCTCGTAATTGCCATGCAAGGAGGCTAAAGACAGGATAGGGATGCAGTGATGTGGAATTAAGTGAATAATAGAGTGCAGGACAGAGACTGCCTTTTAGAAGTCATTAGAATAAAGTATCTGGCTTGTGTGTTAGGGCAGATCTGTGCTCCGTTAATAAAGGAGTTAAACTAAAAGGAAACTGTTGACAGAATCTCATATAAATTGTTGATTGTTGATATAGTTGGAACAGTTTTAAATTCACATATTTGGTTGTGTGTTTATACGCTGAGCTCATAGCTCACAGTGTCCAGTAAGCCTGTGTTGAACATGGAAGCTTTGTCGAAGTCAGAGGGCCTGGGGGTCACTGGGGGCAGATGAAGATCCATCACAGCCTTGACTACTGCTGGTTGGACCACTTGGCCACCTCTGGACCCGCAAGGCCCCAATCGCTGCAGTTGCCTGGCAACACTTGCTGTAATTAGTCTAGAGATGTAACGCCTGGAGTCAGATGCCCAGTCTTCACTGCTGGGTCAGACCACAATCGGAACAGAGCCACACCTACACAGGCTGCAGCTGCTCCAGTGGATTCATAGCATAGCACTGAGCACACTGTCAGCACATTAAAAAAATCCCCCTAATGGCAGCAGAATTCATTTCCTTGGACTAACGGAAATAATTACCAACTTGGATTATTTTCATATTGCTTAAAAAAAAAAAAAAATGAACACTATAATCTTGTATTCCAGGATCTTTAAGTGTTTTTATCAACCACATGAAGGTAAAGCACAATATTAATACTTTATTTGTGATTTTTTTGTCACCTTCGCTTTACACTGCTTGAAGAATTCTTCATTCCACAAAGTAAACAAAAGTCAGCCGCTAGTTAAAATTGAAAAGATTGCTCAAAGAATCGTACATAATAAGCGTACGTTAAACAGCAGAAAACAATCTCTGTGATCTCTCCAGGCTGCTGTAGTTTTCGGTCTGTAGTAACACTGTCTGCTGAAAGCAGAGAATATCATTTCTCATGAAAATATTGTGAGGCGTGAGTGTTGCAATATACATATTTTACCAAACCGGAATATTGCTTTCAGCATGAAATGTGACAAATGAGGTACTGAGGTAGCTAAAGGCCACTTTTGACAGACTAGAAGAGAATGACCCACGCAGCAGTGGCTGAGAAGGCAAATGAGGGCTTAAATAAAGACAAATTGCCATGGCCATATTGTGGTGAGATTGCATTTACTGATGGAGGAAGAGAGTAACAGCTCATTCTCCAGAGAGACACTTGTATAAATAAATCATGCTGCTTTGCACATGAGAATGACAGAACTTCAATGTGCAGGATGTGGGAACTGTGGAGAGGAATGAAGGGAGGAGAGATAATATTGAATGCGTGAAATGCAAACAAGTGTCACTCTTTGACTGCCATGTAGAATTGTGGTGTGAGGGCTGATTTTCGCCTGCTAGACTTCAAGTAATACATTAAGTATCACAACGCCGCTGAAGATCAAACTGCTTCAGACTGTGGATTAAATCAACTGTTAAAAAATGGAGTAGCACGACGTGTTAGAACACATGGGGCTGAATTATCTAGAGACCTGTTGAATTAATGCTTTTAAACAATCTCACAAAATTACAACTTTAATTACATTAAATTTACATGCTGTTTGTGCTGGTGTACAACGAGCACTATTTCTCTTTAATGTCAGTGTCATATTTATAGCACTTTTACTATATAACTTCTTTTTTTTTTTTCTAATTATTGTCACAGCGTCTGGCACCCAGTTAGACCTTGATATTCCCTATAGGATGCAATCATAGTAAAGCGTTGGCAATGAGAGAATTAATAGTGCACTGAGCTGATATTTAGGTACAGGAAATACTTTATGAGAGTGTTGAACAGGATTCAATTTAAATAACAGCCAAACTCAGTTACTGTTGCTTGGAGTTTCTGCATGTTGATGCAGCTTCCATGAGAGTTTCCTTATAGAAGCACTAGGGATGTATAGGCATGCATGAATCGTTTTCTACAAATAGTAATCATATCACAGAAATACCTGCTTTGACTGGTAACATGAAACCAGATCAGGCTGTTGGCTGATTATTATACATTTTATGATCATAATGAGGATATTGTTTGAGCGAAAACATTTCATTAAATTTGCCTAATCCTTTCGCTTTATTTAACACTAAGTACCTAACCTTTTCTAAGCTACCTCCTGCTACACTAGTCTGCTTAAATAAAGAGTTCATTACATCACACTTTCTACCAGGCTGAAACTCCATATGTTTCAGTCTGTCTGATAAAGATTCTGGTTCTTATTTTATGATAAAAGATTGTCACAGCAATGTTTAAATTTGCTGAGTGTGATGTTAAATTATTGATGTTAAACTTTAGCCCTGAACTATTACTGAACAATAAAGACAAAGAAAAAGTGAGGCAGTACACTCTATTTTCAGCCAGAGTGGGGAGTGCTGCTGAGTACAAAAAGTATACAAAGAACATCACAGCAATAATCAAATATGCTGAGTGTAAAGTTAAGTTTTCGCCTCCTCATATAATATTAAAGTACAATTTCGGACGTAAATATTTTATAAACACAGGAAACAAAAAGAATGCTATTTTTCTTTTTTTTTCTCATGAGAATCAATAAAGGTTAAATGAATTTATGTATCCGTATTGTCAGATATGGTATTTCCCCAAATGGTGACCTAAAAAAAATAAGTCTGCAACCCATATTTGGTCCAGACTTTTAGTTTAAAAAGGGTTTAAAAACCCTGTATTAGACTAATAAAATTGAGTCAAATGGTAGAGGGGCAGAAAATCAGAAAACTGGGATTACAAAGTCTGCTAATTACTGAGTGATTCCTTTTACATTAAACACTGAGGTTTGATTATTCTTAATGAAAAATATTGATAGGAGCAACCGTAGAAAATCCTGCAGCTAAGCTCATATATTGGCCCCGTTAACATTTAAAAGGTTGTCTAACAGGCTTTGTCTGAAAAAAAGGCTTTAAGTCAATCAGGACAAGAAAAATATTGTTTTTTAAATTTTTTTTCTATTTGCGTTCCTAGATGACAAGTCATCGACGTGGGCTTGTTTGGTAGTAATTCATAACCTGTGACCCACATTGGCGAACCATAAAGACTCTGCGGAGTATCGGGAGGTCAATCCTGACTCAATAAATTCAAAGACCAACCATCGCAATAAAACAGACACAGCTCATAAACCCGGCCCTCTGGACTGAAAAATACTGTTCCCCTCCTCCTCCCTGGGGTGCTGAAACTGTCATTTTAAGATCTGACTCTTGTTGTCTTGTGTCATTAAAATATTCAGTGCTATGCTACTTCCTTTTCCTTTTATCCAAACTCAGAGCTGCGTTAAACTTGCAATAAATGAAATTTCTTTGGGCGCTGCACCATTTTTTGTTATTGTCAGTATACTTACACACTGCATGTTTCTTTATTTGTGTTAAAAAATATTAAAACAAGAGTAAAATGAGTCAACATCTGCATAGGTTACAGTTTTGTTCAAAACAAAAAGTGGTTCTTTGATTTAACATTCAAGTATTGTCGTTTTTACAGAACATTAAGTCATCCGATGCCCATTTGCAGCGTGGCATTGTTATCAATAGATATATTTCATTTTTTATCTGTTTGAAAAGACATCAAAGAAATTTTCCACAGTATCCATTAGGTGCAGCGTTCTGTATGACACGAACACTTTGACCCACATCTCTTAGGAAGTGTTGCTTGATCCCACCGGGGAGTTTTGACATTTCCCAATGTGATCTTTTTACTTCAGTTTTTTTCTTCTTTAAACCAAGCTCCTGACAGTTTTGCCTCCTCATTAATTTAGAGCTTTGCAGGATTCTGCATGCACCTTTTTTTCCTCCTTCTCATAGGCCTCGTGAAATGCTAGTCCACTTTAGAGAGCAGTGACAATGAGTCCATGGAAGGGAATAGATTTATAAGGGCCCAACTTTAATAAAGAGTGACCCTGGGAGCCACATCTGCCATTAAGCAGCATGTCTCCATAATTTACAGCTGGGACTATCTGGGCGTGCCCTCAATACTCTCTAATTCAGTGCTTTACATTTTCATTTATATACACTGTCTGTTCGGCGTGATCGATTGCCCATTAAAAATGTAAGGGTCAGAAATAGCTTTTATTCATTATTGTGACAAAGGTTATGAAGTTCTGCATGGACTTCTGATTGATTTATATGCTCAATCAATATGCTACTATTAAAGCACTGACAGATAATAATGAATATGGACTTAAAAACATATTACATAAACTTTGCTGAGCTTTTCCTTCTGTTAATATCTCCAGTACTGGACTGGATTGAATTATTGTGCAAGCGTTAGAAGTCACAGGCAGTTTTAACCTATGTTGTTTTATGATAGTGAATGTATTGTGACATGTTTATGAGAGGTTTATGACACTTCCTGTTGTTTTAACTTTGTTTCCATTGAGTCTTCTTCAATCCCCCTTTGATTTCTCACTAATGACATGCATTAGAAGAGAAGGGAAAAACAGAGTTTCAGTCATGTAAATTGACTAGGGGAGTACGTACTGCAAAGTATAGAGCATCCTGATTGGCTGCACTGTATATTTCCTGTGATCCCTGTTGTGTCCCTCTCCCTGGTGACTTGCCTGCAGTAACAAAGGCACCAGTGTGGATCCTATCCCAAGCTGGTCCCCTGAGGAACTTCATCTAATGAGCTACATACTGTATCCACTGTGAAGCTGATGCTTTTACCTCGAGAAGGGATCTGTCCTCTACATAAAGGATGGACTTGAGGGCTACATTGAATATAAAAATCTATGTCGCTGGAACATAATTATAACTTTGGTTAAACATTGTCGGGCATCCTCCTGAAGGTGTGCATATGGAGCACCAACTGATATTATTGATTTAAGCAGTTTCTAATTACACAGATGTTTGAAAGTGTTTTGAACAGAAGTTACACTCAAGTAAATGAGTTTTTAAAGGTGTGTTTAAGCCTCACTTACTTTTCAAACGTACCGTCTTGTTGCTAGACTAGAATAATGTGTGACTCTAAGTAATCGCTGAAGTCGAATGACATAAAGTCAGTTTGGCAAACTTGCTTGCAAATTGCCACTTGTAAACAGTTGCTTATTTACACTTTCAGCAGTTAAAGAGCAACAATATCATTTATTTAGAGTTGCATTTGTGTCCCCTAAATGAATTTAATTGCAAAGCCTGCTTCCCTTTAGCTCTTTTTCTGGCCTCTTCTATCTCATGAAGGAAATTTCAGACTCTTTAGCTGCTAAGTGCTCCACAATACTAACACGATCTTAAATTGCATGAATGCTGTATGGTGCTGAGCAGGTAATCTGTGTGATTTTTTTTAAGGATTTTCTTTTCTGATAGCAATGAAAGCAATAAGGAACATATAACAATAGTGAAAATGAACAAAAAATATTAAACAGCTAAATGATGAGGTGAAACCGACCCAGAATTTTCTTGAAATAGAGGAAAGTTGATTATCAGGATGAAAATTCACTGTGAATTCATAGAACCCATTCACATGACAATTTTCTTTTATGAAACAGTGTTTGATAGATTGTTATAATAGAAATAGTAATTATAGGTACAGGAAAGGTCATGTTTTGTTGCAAATAAATGATGGTTATATTTGAAGTAATTACTGGGCTAAGCAATACATGCTGGCTGCAACAACCATCACACTAAGTGATTTTTCTATTTCTAGGACCTCCATCTAAGATCCTAAAACATAAGGTTTATATGCCATTGGAACTTTTTATAAATATACGATTTTCTGGAGGTGACACTATAGTAGAGTTAATCTTCTGGAGAACAGGAATGTGACCAGCATATGTCTCTACAAATTGCCTGAGTGAGTAAGAAATTTTTTTTTGTGTAAAGGCAAATTTTGGCTGTTTGGTGTTGCCAGGTAAAAGTGTACAGTGTCATCAAAAACACTAAAAATTGTCCTCTGCTCCTGCTAAATCCTGTGATGCCATGGGCCTTTGTGGTGTTCAGAAGGAAATTTAGACTTGATGGAGAGAGAGAGAGAGAGGAGAAGTCACGAGGAGGAGCTCGAGAATCATTAGGAATCTTCTGTGAACTATGAATATTGATGCCCATTGTCATCTCATTGTGATAAGAGGGTTTTCAGATGTCGTGCATGGTTTAAAAATGAATGACTGATAATAATAATAATAACACTGCATTCAGTAGAGATCAGTGACTGTCATATCTCTGTCTTCGAGTGCTGTTTTGAGTCTTTCGTCTTCTGTGCCGCTGTGAGAAACTCTTATCTTCGCTGCACCATAACCTTCCCCAGGGTGGTCGCCGACTAATATTCTCACCTGGGTTTAGTCCAGGATAAAGACCTCTGTTCTCATTCTCTCCTGGTGACCACAGGTACACAAAAACGGAGCACTATCTCTGTGCCGGCTCAGCCAGTTAATGGGGGAGACCATTGTAGTGAAGCTTTTAGCCCGCATCCCGGGGAGTCCCGTAGCCG
Organism: Acanthurus leucopareius; assembly: GCA_029814765.1. Lineage (NCBI taxonomy): Eukaryota > Metazoa > Chordata > Actinopteri > Acanthuriformes > Acanthuridae > Acanthurus > Acanthurus leucopareius. Next base: position 10,273,886 of record JAQMCX010000003.1, on the reverse strand, counting down.
ATGACATTTCTAAATGGACAAAAAAGAGCAGTCAGGGAGACAGAGACACTTGCCCCACAGAGACACTTCGAGTCCCTTTTTGTTACCTTAGTGTTTGTTGCTAAATGCCTCTTTCTGCACAGAATATATTTACTGTGCTTGTGTGCTGTTGCACACATTTCCTTTTATACCTTTTTAATTACACCTTTCTAATCCTCTCACTATTCATTTAACTCTATTTTTAATCTATAAATAATTGATTAAAAGATGAGCTATGTTATCTTTGAATTGGATGTACTTACAAAACTGTAGCATCTTGCAAGGTTGTTAGATTTAAGGATTATAGACTTTAAGTAAATACAGGTTCAATTCAAATTCCAGCATTTTTTCGGACCTATTTCTTTAAAGCCAGAATAACTTCAGCACATACATGAATGTAATGAAATATAATTGAAAAAAAAAAGCAGCAGAAAACGGAATTTTCATAGCCTCTAAGATTTTACATGACTACATCTTAAATATGTGAAAATGATCACATCTCCACCAAAGCTGCAGACAAGAGACTAATTTGAGCTGATATGGCATCACACTTCTGTAACATTGTCAGTCTCTCAATAGACTGTTAAGAAAAAGAAAGAAAAACTAATGCAGCCAAAGAACAGTTATCATATTTGTCTTTGCCAAAACCTGGCACCTACATTACCCACAATTCAGCTCAACTGCCAGCAGTTGGGTTTGATGCTTTAGTGTGCTCTGCTGTCTAATGTAGCCTCAAGCAGCTCAACTCAAGTAGAGATGATGAGGCTACGGAGGACTTGTAAGGCAAAGCAGGGCAAGGGAAGTTTATATATACACCACTATTCAGACACGAGGCAACTCAAAAGGCTTCACAGGAGCGTCAAAGCTAAAACTAATAGGCATTAGAAAACATAAAAATTGCATTTAAAAGACAATAAAAACAAAAGTTACAAAAAATAATTTTAAAAAGTTAAATGGTAAATACATTTTTAACTTTACATCTCCGGAGCTTTTTTTTATTGTTTCATTTTGAACTTGTCCTCAGTCCCAAATAACCCTGACTCATGTGACATCATTTGTCATCATTCAGTTGAATCATCAGATTTTGCATGGTCTCCTCTGGAGCCACAAAAGGCTATAAAACAACTTTAAAACCACTGATATAGAAAAAAACAGTGGATGCTCCCACTTGAACTGAGGATTTTTATAACAACGTGATTTGGCAGCTACATAGCTTTTTCATAACTGTATTTATTATTAACTGATTTTAGTGGGTAGTATGAGAAAGGTCTTGTTCTAAGAGTATGTTTTTCTGGACGGTAAATCTTTAAAAAAGACAGACTCTTTAAGTGATGTGTTTTTTCCAATCAGGTGTGGAAAAAGGTTATGTTGATGGCTCAGTGAGGAGAGAACTGTCACTCATTTGTTGTGCAGTCTTCTTGAAAACTCCTGTCTCAGATTAATTCATGCATGCTTTTGCCAGACCAAAGTGAATCGAGCGTAAATTGCTGGATTGCATTTGCCAGACTACAACTGAGGACATGTTTTTTTTATTATTTGTAGAAATGAAGTAATTGAGACATACAACATTCAATAAGGGTATTTTTTCACTGTCAGAAGGTTAGACCGCAATGCAGTATATTTTTACCCATCTGGATTTCTGTCTACACTGAAAAATAACATATTTAGTAGTGTACCTAGAAAGTTTGGGCATTTGCAGACAAGGAAAGTCAAAAAGAATTATGACTCATTGTTTATTTCTTCTCATGCAAATTACTACCCATGATCGGTCACTGAATTTCTATTCTTTCATGGTTAGGTTCATGGTTAGGTTTCATAGTTGATGATTGTGATTGTGTTAGGTTTAGTGTCATGTTATTTTTACAAACATCACGTACATCCTTTTTTTTTTTTTTTTTTCGGTGTCCACTTGTTATTTTCTGCCATGGGACATCTTCGTATTCTGAGTCATATCTGAGTTGATGGCATCCTTTTGATTATTTATGATGTTTACCCTCCCTCTTGTGCACTTCCTGTACCCATGGATCACAGGGAAAAATATCAGGACAATTATGGGAAGTGAACCAGCAAAGTAATAATCTCCTCGTGAATAATGAATCTACTTAATGGTCTGAAGTATGGCTTTATGTATCCAGGATGACTGGAAATGTAAAGTGATGGAAACAGACAAAACATAATTTACCTGAAATGTTTGAAGACATCCACAGTGTAAGTAGACAGGAAGTTCATGCTTAACATGTGCATCTTTTATGTATTTTTTAAACAGCATTTCTTTCACATGTGTTCGGAGGGGTTTCCCACAAAGTGCAGTGTTGCATCAGCTTCTTTGACTCTTCATCCAACTGCTAAGTCCCTTAGTGCTGAAAGAGATTGTTGACTTTTTAAATGAAGTAATCATTAACTGCTAATAGCTGGAGCTCATGCGGTTTAATTAGGACTGTACTGGAATGTGACTTCAGTTATTAAAGAGGGAGGAATGCTGGAGAGGGTGAACCTGACATGTCTGACTCTCTGCCACATGGATTGCTGAATAATGCACAGCCAAAATCCTCAAAATAAACCCTCCACATCTCCACTGCCTGCCTCTCTCCCTACTGTTCGGAGCTTTACTAACACTCCTCTCTCTGAAAAAAAAAATATACCAGTTCACTTCTGCTCCAAGAGTGACTGGGTGTGGGAAAAGAAGAACATTAACTGAAATTACTTTTGGGACATCACTAGTGTTTTGCAACTGGTGGGAGACAGTACAGATTTTTTTGAGCATCGATAAACTGACTATACCTGATATACAGATGTCTGATTCTTCATCTCAGATTTTTAGTGACTGGCCCGAGTAGCCTAGCATGCACGGCTGCCCCACAGACTTTAGCTCCTGATTGATCTAAGATGTTGACAGACAGCGGCGTTTGATTCTGCTCCTGTTATCTGTAATGTAGCTGAAGCTCTCAATGGGCTGACAAGATTAGAATGCATTACTGTCAGAAAGCAGGGTGCCCTGGGGCTGCACCGTGCTTGTTGAGTGTTAATGACTCAGACTCAGCCTCACCAGTGCTGGGCATGTGCTGACAATCCACCTAGTCAATTGCATCCCAATCAGGCCGGCCTGTTGCCAGGAACACAAAGAATGACAGCTGATTTAACTTGATTGATAGCTGTGCAATGTAAAAATATTGCTGATATTGGCAAATTAGATTTACTATGTCATTTATGGGCCAACTGATTGACTGTTGTTGATTTGAGGACCAAATTAAATCTCATAAGGGAGGAATAAAACTGTGTGTTCAAGAGAAGGCAATTAATCATTGTGATCTTTTTAAATACAGCTATGAGGTTATTTAAGTTTTGTCTTTCAGTTCCTTTGCAACTGCAGTACTTCTTGCTGGAAAACATGAGTTAACTTGAGTTGGATTATTTTTTAACTTATTGAACTTTGGGGGGTTTTCCACATCTAACATATTCAAATGACATCTGAATCTGTTTTCTAATCCCAGAGAGAGCAAAATAACAGTGAACCTACGCATTTGGGAATCTGCCTACCAATGTAAAACACCAACATACTTTGTGAGGTGTGTATTATCTTCATATGTTAGATACACATGTAAGCTGATTTTTGTTATTTTCAGTGCTCAGATTTGAGGGACTATTGCTAATTTTAATATTTGTCTAAAGCATTTTTTCCCATTAACCGTGCCATGGAGTTGTTGTGAACAGTTGAAAGGATCACAGAAGTTAAAAAAAAAAAATTAGATTATATTAGTTGCTAAGCAAGTGCTGTTTTCTAATGTCTAATATCTTGTTGGGTAAGAAATCCCAGCTGTGTAACTTTTTACAATTTCAGGTCACATTATATGTAATCTTGTAAAGCAAAATGGCAGCTGTCCTCTCAGAATCATCAAGCTTTCCCTTTGATGCACATCATTTTTTTTATTCTTGTGAAAAATCAATACAGTATGTTTTGTTGTATACTGTGTTTTTTTTTTTAGCTGTGCATGTTTCTGAGGCAAGTAGACGTCCTTGCAGTTGCATTGTATTGAGCTGCGACTCCTGTCAGAGGCAGCTGAGAGGTCCTTGAGGATCATGAGATGGGGAATTGGATCATTAATGCTCAGGTCTTTAATAAGCGCCCTGGGGAAAATTAATATCCACTTAATACTCTGCGCCAGGGTTGCTCATCTAATCGGGTAAGCAGTGAATCCAACTGCTCATGTGCAGGCAGGAAAAGACCTCCACTATCCACATGATGTATGCCATTTAAAAAATACAGTGACTGACATTTTGTTCCTCCCCTTTCAATTTTCCCCCTCTAGAAATTAGTACTGTGTTTTAAATCATCCTCTTTTTTTATCAGCACTCGCTGTACATGAATATGTTTTTGTTTTGTTTGTATTTTTTAAGCTTAATTTGCCACAGTTTCAATAAGCAGTCATATAAGCAGCATTTATCTGACTTGCTTTCAGTGCTGAGAAACAAAAACATATCTGTTTTATGTGTTGCTCAGTTGACTTAAACACTGTCACCTCATTATGATATCTTTTGCCTTGACTCTAAGCCTAACAGATGTATCTGCTGTTGCCATAGAAACTGTTGTCCGTTGGTAACCCAGATTAATTTTTCAATTACAATATGTGGAACACACTAACACCACATCTGTCGAACTGACAATGGTTTGTAGAGAGAAAGGAAAGCGAAATGTGAGACAATGGAGTGTAACATTATTTGTCAGGAGATCACAGAAGAGAATTAAGTGAATTAAATTCAAATCAAAGCCCTCTAAACAATAGACTCTGCTCTGTACATGTTTCTCGTGCTTGAGAGTTTATACAGGGTTTCAAAGAGGTTTCAGCAGGATAAACACATGATGATATTTGCGTTAATTAAATTCAAGCAAAAACAAATAAGCTGAGTTCCAACCTTGATCCAGGTCATTGAAAAGTATGCAAATTAAACCTTGGCATAAATCTGACACACATTTATTGGCTGCAAGAGGAAACATCTTCAACATTCCTCAGAATAAACAAATCATTGAATTTGCAATACTAATCCTTAAAATAATAATAATAAAAAACATTACTGATATCAGATCTGACACTGGCTCATAATTTACTGGAATGAAAACAACTAACTGGATAATGTGAAATACACAACAGTGTTTTTTCAGGATCTTCATTCCAATGCACATCAAAAGTTATATCCCCTGTGCAAACTGTGCTGTTAAAATTAATTTCCAGAAATACAAGCCTCGTATTTACAAACTTTCAGTCTGTGACATGTGAGCAGCATTTTTGAATCATCGGCCTTGGTGATATCTTGATTTGATAATGACAAACTGTATGAATAGGTCATTTACATATTTTGATAAAACCTTGCAAGAAAATAAAAAGCCAAAGGAAAAACGATGTACATACTTTTTTGCAAGGCTGTTTAAAAAGCAATGCAATAACCAAATGTCATTGATGGGCTAGTTTATACTATAAAGTAAAGGTTTTCTTCTCTTTCTTGTAGAGGGCTACATTTGACTCATCATTTAACTGTACTGGAATATTTTCCACAGACATAAGTTATTTGTCTTCAAGTGACTTCAATTTAACAATGATTTGCAGATTCAGCAGACAGTCAGTTGCTGGTGCCACTCAAATTATCATTAATATGTGTAACTTTAAGCATTAATACATTTTAAAGGTGGTCTCCATTAAAAATCACATGTACAGTTTTCATGAACAGGGAAATTACTATAAGGCTTAAACTTATTTTTATGATAATTATTTTAATAGTATGTAAACATGTTTATTTCTGCTGTGAAGTTGTAAATTTGAGGCTACGACTTTGCTTTTGGAGCTAAACTCAAGTGGGCATTAAAGGGACTGCAGTTTTTGGCACTATGGCTTTGTCAGCTTTATTTATTAGCCTCACACAATGCTGCTTGATTTATGTTAGCTCACTTCTTTAAGTGCAAAAAGAGTTATTTTAATATATATTAATTCAAGCAACAGCTCCTTCTTCTCTTATGTCTTTCATTTATTGATGCAGCTTGACTTCTGAATTTCTTTTAATGATGTGTCAATTGTCAGATGTCCTTTTTTCTCTTTCATGATGTCAGTATAGTCAGCATGGTTTTCAGTCTTTAGTTATAAAGCTGATGTGTGAAATAGAATAATGATATCCCAAACTAGCTCTCACTGCAGTCTTGTTCGACCTTGTTTTAAGTCTGGTTGCTGTTATTCAGAGTCCTCAAAACATCAAGGAAATTTTAAAATAATCAGCACCCTCTTAGTCTGTGCAGCCCTGAACTTACACAGTTTTCAGAACAACTCTTGTCACACACTGTCATTCTCTACATTTAATTGGTGTAGCCTCCTTGTGCAATATTTCATGGCCTTCCTCTGCAGTCAGATTAATCCCATAAGGGTCAGGCTCAGGTAGAAGTAGATAATGGTAAATACTGTATGGAACCAGGAAAACCCCTGTTGCTTTCAAGAGCCTACAAAATCACCTTGAAGCGGGAGGAAATGTACTCATCACTGAACTCTGAAAGAGAGCACAGCAATAGGACTGCACATGATATGAGACTAAGAGGTAGAACTACAGAGGCGGCCATGGAGTGGCAGAGGGATGAGAGAAAATAAAGTGCTCAACAGGAAAACAACCACCTTTCTGACACATGAGATATGGAGGGCTAGAAAGCACTACTTTAAAAGACTTTAAAGCAAAAAATACAAAACATAACATACATTCAGTGCAGTGTATGGTATCAGCTCTCATGTTAATGGACATAGATGCATTGTGCAAAGTCTGTAAAAAAAGAAAAAACAAGATCAGCGAGGTAAAAGTGTTTACAGCTGATGATGTAACCTTTGCAGGCTTTGCCCCCAGGCTGCTGTTTATGTGCATGAGATGTACTGTACTGGATCTTTCAGCATGCAAATGTTTTTTTCCCAGTAGGCAGTGGAATGTGCACATGTGATGCCATGTTTAGTAGCTTCACCTATCTGTCTGAGTTGCAAAAGATATAAATGCTGCACTGTAAGGCAAATGAAAGTGGTTTATTTTAAGCTTTTCAACATGTCTTTCTTTTGTTTTGTTTGTACTCTACAACATTCTATTCTATGTTACTTAATATTTATTCTCAATTTTGATGAGAGTAGCTGTAATTTTATATAGGAAGTCAGAAAAAAAAAGAAGGGAAAAAGACTGAGGCTGCAGTTATATGAGCTTTATTAACTTGCTCTCATCTAATCGCCCTGGCTGCTAACCTGCCCCATCCTAATCAGAGGATGATCCTCCTCTCCATTTCAGTCTGGAGAGGTGAAGTGAAAGGGGAATGACAAGATTTAGTGCATGAGTGAAATTACAGAAAGACCACAATTTAGTGTTGATTAGACTAGAGAAACTCTTCATGGGGCCATCACACCATGGAAATGACACAATTGACACAATTTAGCAGATCTACATTCAGGTTCTGCTGCTGCACTTGTAAGATACATTTATCCTGGCTGGGAGGAATTACTGTGGGGCAGCCAAGCCTCATGCCTTTTTTTTGTATAAGAACAGTTGTAGGAAAGGATTTTAAGGTAGCCATGCTGATCTGCAGGTTAGCTGATTTATGTAAGTCTAACTGACACAATTTTGTTACACACTAAAGATAATATATTATGAAATATTTAAAATTCAGTTTTTAAGACTTTTTTTCACTTTGCTGAATCTCAAATTAAGGGCTGGTTCTGTATCTTTTTTCCTCTTTTTATGGATGGTGTTAATGTGAATTCGTTAGAATATCCATTAAAGGCAAGAATTATTACCTGGCAGACACTGATTGAATGATAACATTTAAAATGAAAAACTATCTCCTTTGACATTAAAAAAATCTCAGTAGTGCTCTTAAGAGCCTCTCAGTGTCAATAAGTCAACCTGAGTACAAAATATTCTTTATTTGATTATTCTTCCGAGGCAGCCGCTGATGAAAGGCATGCTTCTTTAATAAAGATAAAGAAGAGCTGCATGCAGCCTGAATAACACACCATGTTAAAACTGTTGTGTCAAATAAAAAACATGGCATATAAAAATGATAAAATGAATGACACACCCTGCTCCTTCTGATTTTGCTGATTTTGCTATCAGTCTATAATGTCATGCTGCAGGTACAGCCACACTGATGAGACCAGGATAGGACAGAGCCTGAGGGGTTTAAGAACAGAAGGGGTACAAATAGAGAGTGTATGCATGCATGCAAGTATGTGTGTGTTTGAAAGTACTTGTCAGTGTGACGGGACAGCTGCTGAAACACACACAGTTATGTACCAGATGAAGGTGACATTAGCCCTGCAGGGCAGCAGCATGTTGAAGATGTGATATGGATGTGAGACAATTTCTTAATCCTCTAGAGACAAGTTGGAGGTAGAATATAATTGCTCAATGTTTCATCTTTTGATTTTTTATTATTTATTTATGCTTAAATCAAGTTGCGTGATTGGAATGAAAAAATAAAATGAAAAAAATAGATTGATACCACCCTCTTTTTTTTTTAAAGGAAACTTGCAGAACATGTAGTTTTCACTTTGCTCTTTGGTTTAGATGTACATCTTATTCTTACTTCAGGTGAACCTACCTTTCTTATTCGTATCACTACTCTTGATCTCATCTTGATAGATAACAGACAGCAGCAGCTTGTGATGTGATTATGAACCGTTCACTCCAGAGTCTGTTTGCTTCTCTATGGAAACATAGTGAAGCATCACACTGAGTGAAAAACAGTCTGCAGGTGAGACGGCAGAGGCCACGGTTTGATGGAGCAGTTCAACAGAAGGAAAAGCCATGCTTCATCAGATGATTTCAATATAAAACAAATGTGCAGTCCTGCAGGATTATAAACCAAGATTTTTGGTAATTTCCACTCAGCTTCAAAATAATGTGACTTTATGTTTGGGTAATTCTGTGTATCTTCCTGTGGACTATTCTGGAAATTTAGTATCATTAATAGTATCCTAGATAAATAAAAAAATGCAAAGTTTGATTCATTTTTCAATGTTTAGTTGGGAGAATTGAGAAAATAGGTTTTTGATTTTTGTTTATGTACTTTTATAGGTCTGTCTTTAAGAAATATCAACTAAATGCTTTAAAAAATGCAAGTTTAGACTGATTTATTTTTAAAGACTCTTCTAAATGCAAGAAAAGTATACTTAAAGTAAACCGAAACAAATTGTGTCCATGCTCACTGCCTCAAATGTATTAGAAGTGCTCTAAATAATTGAGTCTATACTGAGGTGCATATTGAATCTGTCACAGAGGGAGAGATGCACTGCCCTAAAGGTGGTCCAGATTTCATCATGGCTTGTGTTGATGAAGATGAAAATGTCTCCAGTGGCACCTTTACTTTAGAAATGCTATAGAAAGAGCTTTCTCACAAATCAGCTACCCTAATGCACAACCACAAAGAAACTGTAAATGGATGCATTATGTGGTACTTTACTTCCCCTTGAAAATTATGAAAATTATAATAAATTACTATAATTCGCCGCTACAGTGAGGCTTTTGGATGAACAGATTTTGCTATGAAGTGAATGTCTTTGATGTCTCACTCGACCCAGTCTCAGCAGTCTGAGACAGGAAAATGAGCAGAGAGTGTTTTCAGATGCATTTATGGTTAGAGGTGCAAACATTCAAATGCACATTAATGTGTGTAAACTAAATAAAATCCACATAACACTGGTTGGCATTAAAGAAAATGACTCATACTCCAGATACACATACATGAGCCAGAGAACCTATCCTTTCATAGAATTATTTGCTTGCTGCTGAAAATGGGGGTTTTAGCAACTTTGCAGACTTCAATTTGAAGACTCATCATAAAATTAGAGGAGCTAAAATGGTCACTTTGCCCTTATTATCTTTCATTAAAGCTTGGCCGTTTATGAAACAAGTTTATGTAACATAATCTTGAATAAAAATGCTCCAAAGTGTACTTAAGCCATTATACTGTATTAGGGAGACTCAACTAATAGAGTAGCAGCATTTCTTAACACTTCATATCATTACATTAGTGTCTTACAATATAATAGCTCATACATGTATGAGCTAAAATGACTGCCATGTTCATCAGTCTTACTTGCTAGATTATCCTGTGGACTGCATGCCAGGCTGCTCTTTATGGGCTGTGTACTTACACTGTAGAAACATACATTTTGAGGGTGAAGTAGCATTTGTCATTTTGTGTACCTATGAAGGGTAATCACAGCATTGATCTTTTAGTTACAAGGGCCACCACAGAGAAATAACTGCAGGATTCCTCTAATTTCTGCCACTTAGCTTTACATTTCACATTATCACACCCTCCATGTCTTCCCCCTTTTTTTAACCTCCTCTTCAGGTGTCAGTTTTGCCATGCAGCAAGGTTCCTTCTTTTGCCCTCTGGCATAATGAATCACATGGCATGGCACTAGTTGGCGGGGCCTTGTCTCCTCTCAGCTGCCTGAGGAGCCATGTCAGATTGATGTACCAGTCACCTAGAGACTCCTTCGCATTGTGATTAGAGCAGCCAACCATCCACCCCAATTATGGAGGGCTTCACCACAGGACGGATACACACTCTTTCTCTTTTGCTCATACCAACACGCGCACACATGAACGGACACGGACTTGAATAGCAAAGGTGATGCAGCAGTCACACCAGCTTTGTCACAGGGCTTCAGTGTGTTTGTGCCCCCAGCTATGTTTCCTGATGTGAAGCCACTCATTAAGCTCAAACCCATTCCCCTTGAACACAGCACGCTGCCAGCCGTATTTTTTAATTAGTTTATTTAGCCTTCCTTGTGACTCAAGGATGAAACTGCCCTCCTCTAGCACTTGGCTATTCGTTAGTACTTTATTTAACTCTGCAGGGGCTGTAGCTCTGGCAGCATTTCAAATGACAAGTGTACTTACAAAGGTGACTCAGAGATTCCAACGTACAGAAGTGGAGACTTGACAGTGAAGTTGTGCTGATATTGTTGCTTTTAGCTGAACAGAGATCAAAATGGATTCCAGGGAAAATGGATAAAGATAACTTCAAGTAACAAGTGGTAAAAAATAATTAAACATTTGATAATTTAATCTTATTAGAGGCAGACAAATGAGGCTTGAGATCTCAGTGTCTTTGCCAACCCATTAGCTTAATCGTGGTATGCACAGTATTTCCTCTCTGATTTTTAATTGTTTCTGCCTCCTTAAGCCATTTCTCTGTTTTCTCCAGTGTAATGGCCTTCTTATAGTTGTGCTTTCCCTGTTCCTTGAATAATCTTCCTAGACAGCACCTTGTCACATACATCAGTGGGGGATACTATATTTTTTAACTACAGTGCTATTACTGGTCATTTGCCAAGGTCACGGTCCCTGTGTTAAATCTTATCAATCAACATTTGTAGGTCATTTTAATCTGGATACAGAGACTAATACAAACATTATAATACTGATAAATATAAAAACAATAAGATAGTTAAAATACTGCATTACACAAGGAGTTGATAAATAGATAAAGATATAATAGATATGATCAGTGCAACACTGTGTCTTAAAAGAAATGCTTTTGCTGTTTAAAATTAGCTATGTTTATAATCTAGAAGATCATTTTCCCTGGGGACATATTAGATGTCGATAGAGTAAGAATGCAAAAATGTTCAAACTGTATAATCATGTTTTTATCAAGAGATTATATAGTTTTAAACCTAAGGAACTGATTATTTGCTAAATTTCCATAGGGTTGTTGCTCTACTTCTAACTGAGTTAGTAGCAATGCATAATATGAGTTTTATAAAGAAGAATCGTGAAATTAAATGAGAGTGAGTAAACATGTTTATGCTGCTACTTGCAAAACAGCAAAAAAAGATGAGTTTGCTTTCTTAAACTGTGCTAATCAAGTTTGATTACCATGATTAAAATGTGTAGGCAAAATAATCAGAGATATGTTTTTCCACTACTTTACAGCCTTAGAGTAAAAGCATATAAAGGACTGGCTGAGGACAGCTATGAGAAATTTCAATGTGTAATACTCACAGGGCGATGGCTACAAAAGTGCTGGACTTAATCTTCCCTAATTGGCGTAGCAACTATGAAATCACACTTATGCAAATGACAGAATATGACAGTAAGATTTTAAATTCAATATGTTATGATGTGCAGGATGTTTAGCAGAGCTGCTGGCTGTTGGAGCCCTCTGTGTGATGCTTTTGACAGCCAGGGTAAGTAAGGGACAGGCCAGCTAGGAGGGTGCTCTGGGTGAGTGGGCGTGAAGTACTCCCCCCTCCTACTGCTGCTCTCCCGTTACTTGCTGAGACCACACTTTCCCCCGCAGACAGGGAGACTGAAGGGATACAAACAGCATATCAGCTCCCTGTCTCAGTTGGCAAAGGTTCATCTATCTGTCCATCATTTCAGTGTACAAGTGATCTCTGTTTATTCATAAAATCCACTCACTCTTTATTCATTGCAGCCATTTTGTATCACAAGGTCTTTACTGAGGCTCAGATGTGCCGATACTCACGCAAACACACACACAAACACACAAACACGCACCTTTTAAGCTCCTGTATGAGATTTCATCTCCGTCGTGGCATTTTCTGAAATTACTGAAAGAGCAAAGCGAGTGATGTAATGCAGACAGATGAGATAGAAAGAAACTGGGAGATAAATACCACAAAGAAGTCTCCCAGAGTCTTACCAGTGTTAAAGTGCTTCCTATCATTATTCAGCACAGAAGAAAAACAGCATGCCAATTTAAAAACCCTGTTTATGGACTTCCATCAAATTTATAGCTTCATTTACAATCTGCAATTGAGTTGTGTGACAAGCTATAAGGGAGCATGACCAGACGCAGGGCTGCGGGGAAGCTGTCCTCTCTCTGCATCGTAATGGGGCCTGTAAAAACAAACAGACATTAAATTAGAGTGTATTTTTCCCCATGTTGTAAATAGACTTGCCTGAAAACTTTATAAAGATTCTGCAGTTTCCAGGGTGCATTTTGGATAAACATGGTGGTTGTATTTCACTCTGATGAGATGTCATGATGTGTGATGTACTGGTATTAGATAGACACTGGTTCCAAGACGTGGCACATTGTTTTACAGTTCAATTTCACCCCGTCAGCAGCCCTTTGATATCACAGCTGTTTGTTTTAGCCACATGAAAGATCATCGGCCTTGCATGACACGAGGGCATATTTTCTCGTTATCTAAAAAGCCCTGGCCCTATCTGATGATGTCAGCACATAGTTTTGTATGGGATACACTCTGAACTGTAATACCATCATACTAGCTGCTTTTTCTTTCTCAGTGGTCTGCCGTTCGCTTGTGCCTCTTCTCCAGCCCTCTGTCTGCCTTCATATATTCTGTTTTTATAGCTGCTGGTCTGCCCTCCTCTCTATCACTGAGCTTGCTGTGCTGACAGTGAGCTGCGGTCTGCAGGGCTGCTGGGATGGTCTGCATGCTAAGCTGGGAGGGGATGGAGGGAGCTGATGCCAAGGCTAACACAGGTGACCTTGGGGCTGGAGCCACTGACAGCATTCACATGAATGGAGGGGAGACAGAGGAATAAAGACATCCATCACATTTTTATTAGCCCCTCAGAGTACTGCCATTTACATTACACTGACCAATAAGCACAAACTTTTAAGCACTTATGTCACGAGGCAGAGTCAGGCCCCAATTTTAGTATTTTGCATTAATCTCTCTCTCATGTTCCCTTTGTCTGGGTTTGTTTTTGCCTTTATACCAGTGTCCAAGCCTCTGCTGTGAATTACAAAGTTCCCCCTCTTGGCATGACATCATAACATAGAGCGCATCTTTTTTCTCAAGGCCTGGGGAAGAAGCTTGGGCACCCACTACCTTGTATGAATGAATTCCCTGTCAACAACATTAATCTACACTGTAATTGGCCACCACTGCCACAGCAGACTGTGTTTTATGAGCGGACACACAATGGAAAGATTGACTTACTAAAGCTTCACATTCAGTAGTGTAATCTAAAGACATGGCTGTGTAAATAAACAGCGAGGGAATCACCGATAACTACACACAGCAAAGAGCACATGACACTCAGCAGGGCAAAATATCCTGTTTCCTGTAAAAAATGATTGTCCCCTTGAATCCCTCTTATGTAATGACATGGTGTTACTGTAATAGATTATATATTTTGAAGCAAACTAATCTCCATAGATGTTATGGTCATTTTCAAGAATTTTGCTGCAACTGATAGCAGGGTGAAAAGTATGGGGTGGAAAATGAGCATCTAACTTTGCACTGGAGATTGGGGATCACACATCATCGACTGGTCTACAGATTTGATCCAGACTGAAAAATCTCAGCAACTATCGGATGAATTGCCATTAATACTTGCACAGTTTAAGTCGATCCCCACTCTCTCTCCTACAGTGTCACTATAAGGTTCACATTTGTAGTTTTAAGTAAAAGTGTGAATAACTGGCGTGGATTGATTTGATACCTGGTGCAAACATCCACATACCCTCAAGACAAATTAATCAATAACTTTCCCTTTCTCTTCTTCGTATGTATCATTAGATCAGAACTTTAGACTTTTAAATACTTTAATTTATAACAAGTACCTGCAAAATGAATGACACAGCCATCTACCTCAGCTGCACACTGTCTTAAATCCCATTCAGCAAAGGTTATATGATAAATTGGTGAATAGTAATAAATACACCTGCTTAGAATCCACATGTTATCATTGTGTGGGCATGCTACCATGCTAGTGTTGGTATTTAGTATATAAAACTGCTGTGATGAACAAAGGAGCTAGCATGGCTATTTTAAATGAGTGTTAAAAACACAGTGTAGCTGATATCAATTGACATTATAGTATTACTGTTAGGGCTTAATTTGGTCTTTATAAAGGCATATTATTCATGAATTTCCGAACAAAAAACAACAACAACAACAACAACAACAACAACAAAAACAACATAAGGACTAATACAAAATTTATCTCTCTCACCTCAACGTATGACCCACTGGATGTGTGGTTGTGTTTGTACCCTTCCCTCAGCTTGTATTTTTTCATTTTCCTGTGTTCAGACTGCTTTTGGGCAACAGCCTTTGGGCAGTGGTGTGTAGTTCCTAGCCAATAACAGTGCGAGATCAGGACTCCATAAAAATGTAACCACCAGGTTACATGGCTGTCTCTTCCATCTCGTCTGCTGTCTGTGTCTCTGTTTGACAGGGGCTGAGATTCACATGTGCACAAACACACAGCAGAGAGGCAAACAGCAGAGAGGCTGAAGCATGCGCTTTGGCTGAATTTAAACAAAGTCTGGCATTACAGCACCTGCAGGGTTGTACAGAGGTGTGTGTGTCTGTGTGTTTTGTGCTTTAGAATAAAACTACCATGAAACAATCAGACAGAAAATGTTTTTTACTCTCTTATTCACTGCTTTGTTCTTTGTAATGCTGCTACCTCTCTTTGTTCACTCTCTGGCTTTCTTGATCACTGCTGCTTTTGTTCTAGTTAAGCCAGAAAGGAGGGGCCTGGTTTGAATGTTGAGTTTGCAAACAGTAATAGATAATTCCTGCACATTAGGCTTTTAAGATTATTAGTAGGATGTGGAGAAAGATTGACAGCCTGCCGGCCCAGTCAGAGGCAAATGAAATGTGAGCTACTCCCTGCAGAGACCTTCTCAGTCAACCAGTCAAAGAATATAAAAGGAAAAGTATTCTGATTCTGTATTTGTCAATGTAGTGTTTTTAAAGGCCATTGGTTCATAAATACATTTACAGAGATCATAATTTTATACTGATTCAATAAAAAAATATTAATCATATTGTTATGAAGACATCAGCGCTCTGTTTAGGGAGAAAATCACTCACTCTCTAATGGCATGTACTGTCAAGTTGATATCTGAACTGATGAAATTTTATTTTCAACATGTTATGCATGTAATTAAATAATATTTCAGTGATTAGGGCAAGATTAGATGTTTCATCTTCAGATCTTCATTTTAGGGAATTGCTCCTGAGCTCCACTGCTGTAGGCACAAAGAAGAGTACTGGAAAGAAGCTGAGTCTTAATGGCAAATATGTGTTAGATAAGCATCTGAGGGAAAAACAGTGAAATATTTATCAATCTAGTCTCTCACTTTAGATGTTTGATGGTGCCTAAAGGCATTAGCATGCTTCCAGTTGACCAGAACTGAATTGACACACTCTGGCCTACTATTCAATTCATGTGTTCCTAAAATATGTGTACACTTTGCCTTCTCAAAGAAATCAGGACAATTGGATTTACAGTAGGGTATAAACTATGAAACTTTTATAAGCGCTGAAATGCACTTTAAATTACCTTGGTCTTTTATAAAAGCTTTTTTTTTTTTTTTTTTTTTTTTTTTTTTTTAGGTTAATAGCCAGAGGGTGGAGAAGAGGGGGGCTATATAATAAAAGTTTTTTTTGGGAGGGCTGTTATTGTA
>JAQMCX010000003.1:10129139-10257327 GCA_029814765.1 Acanthurus leucopareius | reverse complement strand
CTAAAAATTTTATTTAAATTTTGTTAAAAAAAAATAAAAATTTTTAACCTCCTAAATTAAATTAAAATTAACTTTTTATTTTAAAAAATCTTTTTTTTTTTTTTTTTTTTTTTTTTTTTACCTTAATATCCATCTGAGAGACTCTCCTGGTGCTCTATCATAACAGATTGTTAGGGCAGACCTGTAATTGTTAATTAGAGTAGAATAGGCTTCAGCCAGTTTGAAATTCACTGGGGCATGTCTTCGGATCCCTCTGAAATCTTCCCTTAAGTTGGCCACAATACATTGCAGAGTCACTCCTTTTGTGGTGGAATGAATCAAGATAATGGGGAACCGTAGATCCAGGCTGTCAACTCTGGAGCCATATTTATGGCTTTAGAGCCATTAGACATTGGTTTGGTGTCAGTCCTGCCTGACAGACTGCCACCCTGGGGTCACAAGAGAAGGACAGTCTCAGCTTCCAAATAAAAAAAAAAAAAAGAAAAAAGAGGACCCGCAAAGAGACAATAATGAGAGCAGAGTTTCCACAAATGACTTATCGCCTCTAGCTTTGTATCCCTTGGCTCTCTAAATTTGTTGAAGCTGCTTGGCTATTTTAATCTTGGTAAGCATTGTAGTAAATGAGGGCAGACGTCAGTGTGGATTGCCTCTCCAACAGTGCAGAGCTGATAGCTGCTGGTGTGGGTCATTTGGATGGGAAGCCATGCCCTTCATCATGCCTGAGTGCCAACCCATCACCCCCCCCCATCCCTGTGCTGTTTGCCTGAGGTTCTTGGAGGGAGTCAGTTGTCAACACTTTGACTGTTTGTCATTGTCTGTAAACCGGAGCAGGATACCTCAGTTTTGATTGTGCACTCATCCACATTGCTGAATTGGTTCAGGTTCACTTCCAGGGCAGAAACTTTCCTTTTGCTGTTGAAAGGTGTATTTGCCATCATAAGGTCCAAGAATTCAAAGTAAATTGAGCGGAGAGTTTTTTGGAGTTAAAGCTTTTGTAGATTGAACTACTGCCATAACTCAGGACATTTTGCAATCTAAGAATAAGTCGTTGAGTTCTTTAAACTGGCTATGACAATTTTTTCTAATAACAATGGACCAAATGACTATTTGTAAGGTGAAAGGTTTTACTATCGATGAAAAACCCACACTGATTTTTCACCTGACTCATTTCCCCTCAGATGTTATGGTTTTCTGACCTAAATCTTTATTATTGTGCTCTACCTTTATTTTTGGGCTGAAGCAGGTGCTGTTTTCAGCAAGTGAAGCTCTAAAAGTTTACTCCTCATGATCTGCTCAGAACCAAAAGACAGTTAGACAAAGTTAGGAACTCTGTGATGGAAAAAGTCGAGCATTTAGCTGCTACAGAGCCCAATATATGTCTCAATATTTGGTCGGGATGAAAAACAGAGTGTGCAGGAGAGTGAAGTGTAAACAGGAAAGTGCATGCTAACAAGTTTCCATAAAAGGCAATTTTTAGCCTTAGTAAGTTTTCACTGCCTCCAAATGGGAATAAAAAGTATTCATTTTAGGTTAGTACAGGACTATATGTGAGTGTGAATTCAAGTGGTATATAATAGTCAACAATAAAAGTGTGAAAACTTTTAAGTTGGAGCAAACATTAGAGAGTCATTAAAAGGTTTGGTAAAAGATTTGCCAAAATTATAAACCCAGAAACAAGGCAGATGAGACTACATCTTTGCCTGATGGTATTAAACTTTTTATTAATTCACATTTTGAGCCTTGCTTAGATGGTTAAGATGCTGAATGTAAAACATTGTACACAAATCGGAGGTGAAATTTCTGCTTTGTCTCTTAACCTGCCACTGTACATTGTTCACCTCAGATAAGTAGGAAGAATGGCCTCATTCAATGTGTCTCATGATGCACAGGCATTATTGACAGTCAAAGCCAGTAAATAACCAGCTACATTGATCGGTTACCACTATACCTCATCCATCTCTGACAAGGCTCTATTGAGAAGGAATCAATACACTTTTCAACATGCATCACTCATGTGTTATATATTAAACCATTCAGTCAGAAGGACAAAACAGCAGATATATCTCCATGCTAAGTGTCGCTCCTTATTAAGTTTGTCTACTCCTCGCTTCAGTTGTTGTTTTTTTCAAACTCCCTTAGCATTATTTGACCCCAGTTTCTTTCCCTTCAACCAGCTTGAGGTCTGTAGACCTTGAGGACTAGAAGCAGTCTAAAAAAAAAATTGCAGTTCGGTGAGACAGTGCCAGGCAGCATCCAGGGGTTAATGCACTGTGATGGCTCTTGGGTGCATGGCACTGGTATGGTTGAGTGAACATCACGTTCGAGCACAGTGGGGCTAAACTCACCAATGCACAGGCCACAGATTGGCCTTCTCGCATGACAACACAAAGGAGGATACAATTGTGAGTAAACAATGCAAAAGACAGGCGGGGAGATATGCTGTTATTGTTTTGGTGTTCAGAATCACCTTCAAGCCCTGCGAATGTAATACCTGAGCAAAGTGAACTCATTTCCTCTTCAAGGGTAGTAAAGAGATACAGAGTGGTGTGATAGTGAAATGTCAGAGGGTGGTGGGTGTTAGCTGGCAGGAATCCTCCAGCAGCAGAACTCTCTGTTTGATCCCTGTGGCTCAGCTCCATCTGGCTTTACGCTGACCATGTTAGTGGACAACTGCCACTGCCTCATGGCAACACAACGCTGGCTCATGTATGATAGTGGAGGATGTCTTATCTTTTAGTGAATCAGCACCGTCTTATTAAACACATTGTGCGCCAGATAGCCAGAATGATCTGCCAGGAGTGTATTAACTGTTTAGCTCCTCATTCAACACAGGAGATTATGGAAAGCCAAAACAGCAAGTGTAGTTGACTCACAGTGTTTTAAATCATTTAATTAATTTCTGTGTCGGTGAGCGTTGTTACATATATAATATCATTGCATGAGGCATCTCTGTTCCTTCAGTGACCTGCAAAGATATATCTTATCTATATCTATCCATATGTGTGTATAAATGTGACATTTGGTGCATGATGATTATGCTAAACATAGCACAGCAGTAGCACTTATGGTTGCAGCCCACTACGGCTCAACGCATCCACATGCCAATAATAGATGCTTGTAACAACTGCCCCACTCAATGTAGCTGAAAAATTAACATGGTCCCAAGAGGGGTGGAGCTTGGGGTTAGGTGGGGTACAGTGGTGGGTCATGCACAGGATTTTTGTGCAGGAGACTGGGGTTCAAAACCCATGTTAAGTGAAATACTTACAATCATTTTATGAATTCAACCATGTAGTGTTGGTGCCTGACCTGACTACAGCTGTTTCACAACACTGACCTTGTCTTGGCCTTTTCCTGAGACTGAGTAATTTTCCCAAACCTAAACTTTAAGCTACTACTCATACCAGACCAGGTTAAGCTATGGCAACAAAACCCCTGAGTTTATTCAAATTAGCTAAAGTGCTTTTATGGCTTAAGATTTCATCTTTTCCATTGTTAGAGTAAGCATGTTTTAGATCTTTTTTCAAAAATGTCCAGAGTTTCTCTTCAATATACTTTGTGCAAATACTTAAGTGCTTAAATGCTTGAACTATTGAACTCCTACCTTACATTTTTTATATCAAAATTTGGCTTAATTCTTACTTACTTACTTTTGTGTGTGTTTGAAAGAGGACCATATGTTATCATGCTCTAATTTTTGAACAAAAGTTTTGTAATCCCAAAAGTTGTTAAGTGATCTTCTGGGGTCATTCCTGTTGGGGGTATTCAACCTCCGGCATCCCTTGTGTTACAAATGGTGACGTGCCACGCTGATAGCCTTAATGAGCGGCGCCGAGCGCTCCCAGCCATCCCATAATGAAATTTGCTCGAGGCGGAACAGACTGGAGAGGCTTGGCAGAACATTGAGGCATATGGCGGAAACAGCCGTGATTTCCATGGCAGGTGGCTGGATGCCGCAGATAGGTAAAAGGCTCAGTCACCCAGGGCTACGGCCCTGATGGGGAGTGCAAGAGAGAGAGAGACTCTGCAGAAATTAGCACACCAAACATGAACCTTTCATTTTAATGCTGTTTTCTGCCAAAGAGCTGACTTACTCCGTGCGTCTCTTTATGTCAACAAGTTTTCATGCGACATAATGACACAACAGAGCGGCTTAAATTATATATGTGATCATTATACCAAGCAGCAGTAGTGCATGTGGCCCACAGTGACAGTGTTTCATGTAGAGAGGAGTAACAAAGTTTAAAAAAAGAGAAATAAAATGATCCCCTCTCACACAGACTGCACTGTCCCTCGCTCCTCTTTGTCTCATATGTATTTCTCAAAGCAGCAAAGAGGAGCACATGCTAGAGCCCTTGTTAGGGCCCTTTCACCAGTCTCTGGAGCACACTTCAGAGGAACAGAAAAGCAACCCTCTTCTTGTAATTAATTCGTAAATTTCCCGACTTATGTTGTGCCGTGTGGAAGCAATGGAGTTCCCTCATGAAAGGCATCAGTAAGAGGCATGGGATCACGTACACAAATTTGCACATTTTTTTTTCCTGCATTTTGTAAGAAGTGTATTTTGCATACTGTATGCATGTCACAGCGGAAGGAATGAAATGGAATTAGGCTATGTATGTACTGAATCATCTCTTTGTCCTTAAACTGCTGAAACAAGGAAATCCCATTAAGTTCCAAGCCTCTTCCAGGATAACATTTTGTGAGTACAAGGCAGACAAATAAACAGAAAATACACATGCACAGATTGGAGAATTCCCGTGAGTAAAAGCAAATAAAACTTTTTTGGCCTTTTTTCTTTTTTTTTTTCTTTTTTTTTATTCTTGCTGATGGTTAAATGTTTATCACAGTCCACAATATTATGAAGACAAAATGTGGAAATCATTTTTCTTAGTTTCTTATGTGCAATGTGAAGTCTAGTGTTTAGGCTGTAACAAATATCCAAGGGGGCATGAGGCTTTTAGCCAGGGGACAGAAAATAACTAGCGAGGGGCAACATAGTTGCTGATATCAGTGTTTTTTAATACCTGCACCCACCCATCCTGCCTAGCCTGACTTGCAAAGCTGTGTTCATCAACACCCAAATCACACCTGACATGCAAACCACTAACTTTATGCATTCATGTAGTAGCTCAATTGACAGAACTTGGTGTCTCCATTTATTGTTGCACAGCAATCTGCAGATATTTAGGCAAAATGAAAAGAGCACCACAGACTCCAGAGGCAGCTGTGACACCCTTTTACCACCATATTCCACTGGGCAAGGCTGCATCCCATTTTGACTGTAATGCAAGGCTTCAGCAGGATTTTGGAATGGATCAGACATCAAGTGAGGGGCACGAAACAGCAGGAGGAACTGATTTCTGCTGGATTATTATTATTTATTGGACTGTCACACCGACCTCTAATAACACAGAAGAGGAAATTGGCCATGTTCAGCTTTGAAAAATGAAAGGCTGCGGAGCTGTTAAACCTCACATGCATGCCTGTCCCCCCTCAAAAATTATTCCCTACTGTTTGTCAAAATCCTTTTTTGACATTAAACATAATGATCCTGAAGTCCTCTGTGGAGCCTGGACATGTTTTCACACATTTCATACTATATTGCCATTGAAGTCAAAAGAGGTATTGATAATGACTTATAAGTTGCAGTGTTTTCTACCATTTTATCAGCTTCCACCATCTAAAAGGATGGACACACCCACCTGCTTTTGTAAAACAGCCAATCAAAACAGCCTCTTAGAAATGACCTGTGATTGGCAACAGTCTCCCATCACAGACGAGGTTACCTATAGCTTGAAAATAGAGCCAAGAGGAGGTGCAGAAGTCAAGATTTTCTCTCAAAGCACTTGAGGTACAACATACTGAAAGATTATTATGGATTTTTTTGGTCAACAACATCCAAAATAAACTGCCTACCCCAGCTTTAAAAGGTCAGACATCCAGTTTAGGGACGCAGACAGTGTCTGCAAAAAAAATCAAATATGGTATACACACGTGGATAAAGACATTAAAGCAGAGATACAAAAAGGACTTTCTTCAGGATAAGAGTTCTTGAGAAAGATACACAAATTAAACAAAACACTTTCCTCCACTTCAGCCCTGGGGATAGAACAAATTGGACTCTGAAACATCATATCTGTGTTGGATGAGTCACTCTGATGGATGTGGACTCCCACTGATCAATTCATAGAACTGACGGGATTGACAGTAACCTGAGAAAAGAGCTGTAACGCAGTCGATACTTCTCGGGGTATTGCTGCACTGTGATGACTGCTCTCGACGATCACATGCATTTATTCCTGTGGCAGGGCTGTTGCGGCTCCCAGCAGAATGCAAAACAGAGCAGCTCGGAGACACAAGCTACAAAGCAGATCTATTTGTCACCACTCTGAAGGCTTAGGGGGGCAAAATGCAGGATCATCTTTTTTCTATCCCTCTTTCTTTGCTGTTTTCACTCCTGATAGAGGCTGATCTTTATCAAGCTCCCGTAGCCTTGACTCCTGTCACCATAACTGGCTGCACTCTCCTTCATCACTCAGGCCTGTTGACAGCAGAGTGGCAGCTGAACAACCCATTATGAAATGACCTTGGTCTTGTGTCAGCAGGGCCATAGTGCTGCTGAAACAGTAACACCCCAAAGTGAGTAATTTTCTCTCCATAGGTCAGCATCTTTGCCGGTGGACAATCTCCCCATAGACAAAGGTGAGGAGGGGGGGTCCTGCCACTATCAATCGCTGAGGTGATGGAATCGGAGGGAAGGGGCAGCCATAAGGCAACCCTATGTGAACCAACCTCAGTGAGGACAGCGGCACCACTGTAATTAGAGCAATGGACTGATCTGATTAAACACTGCCAGTGTGAGGAATAGATTAACAACACCACAATTGCATCTTTGCATTCCCTTGCAGGGCTGTTGCTCTATAAATTTATTTATCCTCTTACAGACTGGATTTCATTAAAGCCTCGAGAGTGCTATTTGTTTTTGAAGCTGAGCCGTAAAGCTGCACCGTTATTTTTCTATCACCTGTTAAGTGGAAACTCTGCACCGTGGTCTTTATTTTTAGCACAACTTTAGTGAAGTGTTTTAGCCTTTGAAGTGGTGAGGTGGCAGTACTGTATGAATACTCCTGTTCTGGTATTAGGTATTCTGCTTTCACCTGGTTTTCATCTCCATTGCCATGGAGTGTCTGGCTCAGTACAAACACTTGTGCCTCTGGTTCTCCTCTGCTAAGGATATCTCGGTGTGATCTTACTCATGGCTGGGAGGCTTTCTGTGAGACACAAAGAGGAATATATTGTGTTTCCTTGCTCAAATACCCTTCAGTGCAGCGCTGGCATTGCAACAGGCGACTTGGGAGAGAAAGTACACTGAGTGTGTTGATAAATGCACACAGCAGATCCTGGGGAAGATCCTATTATAAATGTATGTATCAGTAAAAGGCCTCATAACCAGCGAAGCCCACGACATATCCTGAGGATATATGAGACAGTTGTTCCACAGATAAGAGAGAAAATAATTGGACAGCTGCTATTCAAATCAGCTACTTTGTGTAAATGCATTAAAACATCAAATCCAAAGCAAACTGAAAATGTAATAACTATAATTATTGAAGTCGAAAAACTGCCATCCTTTGGCCAACAAGAACAAAAACCCACTCTTGTGTTGGTGACCTTGCCTAGCAGCTCAGTGAGGTGATGCTGGGATTCTGTCAAGCCTCACTGTCCTGCAGCGATTTGTTCATTGGAGCACATTTTTAAACAGGCTATGATGCTGCTCAGCGTGCTGTGCTGTGTTCTTTCACCACAGGGGAGTTAACACACGTAGGCTATTGGCAAACCTCTGCTGAGTGACCACTAAAATTCTGAAAACAAAAACACAACGTAAAAAATAAAATAAATAAAGAATCTGTGCTCACCAACACCAAACTGCAGGGCTCTTTGTTCTCTTTTCTCATCTGAGTAAGGAAGAGCTGAGGTGATGTGCCGGGAAGATTTGGTTTAGATTCAAGATACATTTATGTCAAGTTCACCCTCACTGCACCTGAAAGAACTGGTCCTGACAGACAGGCCACTTCGCCAGTGTCGGAGTATGAAAGGCATGAATGAACAATCTGATCTCATTGTGTTGACTTGGGAACTGAAAGAACAAAAGTATGTATGTGTGGCAGCGGAAGACATGAGATGCTGGGAAGTTTCTACCACAGAGACATCAAAAGAACATGCTGCTTCCTTATACACTAAGTCCTATTTTTGTAGTTTTGCAGTTAGTGAAAAATAAAAGTGCATTTTAAAATTACATTTAAAGTAAAACCTAGACCCAAACTTCTTCAATACCAGTCATTTTTCACCAACTTCATTTATTCAAGTGATTTACATAATTCTATAAATAATTGAATGGTACCTTTGTTGATACAAGGTCTGGTCATTTCTGAAATGCAAATATGAGTACTCACTGGCTCTAAATGCTTTGCTTATATTCATTTTCTTTTTTCAGTGACATTGGGAAAAAATGCATTTGTGTGTCTCTATTCATTCTGTCATCTTGTAAAAAATGCTGATTATGGCAGTGACCCAGATGTTAATAAATTTTTCAAATTATTTTGTTTAATTAGTTTTGGGTCCTCATAAAATACGGCAGTTAAGTGTTTCTGCCGCAACTGATTGAGCAGTTTTATTTTTATTGAGATCTGAGTTCTGTTGACGTATGATGCAGCAGTAAATTCCTGGTAGAAATCTTCACATCTCTCACTTTAAGCATTTCCAACAGAGCAAATGCAGCCAAGCATCCTTCACTTATAATACTGGTAAACATTTAGCAATCATTTTTAAATCACTCTGTCTGGTTGTCTTTCTCTTTGTGTCTTCTCTTTCCTTTTGTTTTTTAGAATGAATCCATATTGACCTTGTCCTTCGTTTTATACAGAAAACAATAAAGGTATTCGTTGTATAAGGTCTATACTATAATACATAAATGACACACATCTCTGTATGTTGTATTAAGGTTCATTTTAGCATTGGTGAGCTTTGCAGAGTCTTAAAAAAGAACTAGTTGAGTCAAACTGAGCAAAAACAATTAGTCAAAGTATCCAAACGGCAGATAATAGCAGTGTAATTCCCTGCCAGTAAGTCCAACCAAGGACACACTGAAGCTTTGCAGCTCCGATACTTGCTGTATGCATTGTCTGGGAAATGAGAGGGATGAGCACTGAGGATAAGGATAAGAAAGCGTCTTTGCTGATGTGTCTGGGTGTCTGCTCACTAGGATTCGTGCTGTGTCTGACAGAGTGTGGATCTCAGAGCTGAGAGCTGGGAAGACAAGAGCAGCTCTGCACAGAAATCATCCCGAGACACACTGGCAATGTAATTAGCACATGAATTATTTCTGTGCAATGACATGCCTCAGTGCCTCTTGACTTTGCTCTTGTCTGAGGAATGTCTCCATGTATATGGCTCAAATTAGACATCTGCCAAATGCCGGTCCTTTGCAGTCAGACACTGCTTCCCCCGCTCCAGTAATCAAAAGTGGACAGTAACCTCTGCAGCTCTCTGGCAGCGCACACTTCAGGTCTGTGCTGGCAACCTTGACGAGGGTACATTTAAATTGAGCCCCTTGTTAAGATGCCTGTGGCAAAGATTTATTGGTGCTAGCACATTTCAAATAGGGCTCATTCAGACATAAAGCTGCTATCAAATGTTACAACACACCTGCTCAGGCAGTTCATTGGTTTTGATAGTAAATAATTGCTTGTATATTGTCGTCAGATGATTCAAATTACTGCTGATAGCGTCATGACGATTCCTGTAGAAGGTAAAATAATGTTTACAGTCTCCCCCTCTTTAAAAATATGTGTGGTTAAGTGAAGGGGTAACTATACATTAATATCAAAATGCTTCTTTTTTGATGAGGATATTGATCCCCCCCATCTCCCCAAGGCTTACATTATTATCCCCTGGATTTACTCTGTAGAAATGGATTGGGCTTTGCAGATTAGTATTCAGCACATAACACTCCCTCTTCACTGTAATGCTGTTGTGATTCTGTAATGGGCTGAGAGCAAATGAGAGCCCTGCAGCTGGAAGTGTGCTGTTATGTGTATTCATACAGTGTTTGTTCGTCTGAGTGCATGGTTATTCACATGCATATTTGTCTGTCTGAGTGTTTGTGTTCACAGTTTTTCTCTTATTTTGATGTCCTGTTAGATTTCAGTTCCTCTTGTTAGGGCTTTTTATGTCTAAACTGGAAGAACTGGAGAGGCTTTGCTCCTTCTATCATTTCCCTGCTCTTTGCGTCAGATAAAAAGAGGTTCTTCTATATCCTCTAGAGATTGAGTACCTTGTCTCTTCCCGGTGCCATTAAGTCCTCAAGATGCTGCTTTTCGGGGGGAGTTATTTGTTAAATCCACTCCACAGAAATGTTCATGTTGTGAGGGAGTGCACCAAAGGATCTAGTTTAATGGCCCAGCTGCAAACTATAAATGTCTGCCCGTTTTTATCTCAGACATATATTTGATCTCAAGAATCTTCTCTAGTTTTAAACAAGCAGCCTTCTCCACTTTTCTAATGATCCCACTGGTGATGCTCACAGAACCTTTTCAACACAGAAGCTAAGTGTACACACTCTACAAAACACATATCACCATTAATCTTGTTATGCTGCAAAAAAAAACCCTGATTGTTATTCATGTGGAAACAGCCTGTTTTGTATAACTGTGTTTTAGTGCCATTGAATATCTTAAAAATGCTAAATTAGATGTTTTTGCAAAGTGGTTGGATTGAATAAAATGAAATACTGTCTCTGATATATGGATTGATATGGCTAGTAATTTGGCACTTGACACCTTGTTTTGTAGGCTGTCTGAAACAGATTTTCTGCCCGCACTTACAGTTTGTGATGTAGACATTAGAGTCAGTATGATGATTAGAATTTCATGTTTGGCAAGATAATCAGAAGGCATTGCATGTATGTGTCCGTATCAGCTCCCTTGTCTGTTTTATGTTTGTTTTCATGCATGCATGAATGTGTGCACAGGTGCAGGATTTATTAATGTTGTGATGCCATTTACAGCTGGGGAATGGGTGATCCATGTTCCTGTGGGAGTTGGGCTGGCTACGCACCTGATTGAGACACTGCCAATTACAGAGAGCAGACATGGATTGTTTGTGATCTGGCTCGGCACACACACTAAAATGACTGCCTCAATCTTTGTATGAGCTCAATCTTATTTGATTTTATTGGCTGTTATTCAGCATTAGAAAAACATCAACCCCCACACTGTTATTTCATATTTCAAAGGCTTATAGTATACATGTACATCAGTATGGTGCCATATTAACTTTGAGATATTCCATTCAATCACATTATCATACTTAAATAGAAAGAGATGTTGACACAGATAGTAGCTATTGACAACCGGTTGAAGCTAAGACTTTTATTTTAGCTTTGTGTAAGAGGTTGCTGTGAATATATGTGTATATAAATATGTATATTAACAAGCTGACTTTGTCAAACTCTGCTCAATCGCTAAATGCAGCAGCAATTTATTGTTCTTCACAGATATGATTAGATTGATTAGAGTATTTGGAGAACTGAGAAGTATGTCAAATTTTCTATGCTAATATTTTAAATACAATAAAAGCTTAGAGGGTTAATCTTTTAGGTTATAAGTATATTGTGTAGTGCACTTTGTGAGATATGCATCACACAAAATATTCATATAACGATCATTTAAAAAATCTCATTAATGAAAACTTCATTATCATTGTCTTTATCACAGTCATCACTAATGTGATCATAATCTAATACAGTAAGTTTTAGTGTTTCTCTTCTCTAATTTCAAACATATTGATAGTGAGCACACAACAGGGAACAGTGAGCAGTGAGAAAACACTAATGAGGTATCTTTACCCTTTCTTTTCTGCATCTGCATGAGTTTCCGGAGAGCATAAAAGGCTGCCTCATTCCAGCAATCCCTGACGCCAGCTGTTAAAAACGGTGCTATCTGCGGTGTTGTTGGCAGCAACTGTGTGAAAATCATTTGGTGTGGTGATTGTAATGCACTGCTGTAGAAAAACATGGAATATGTGGCTAATTTACGGGACCAAACTCACTCTGTGGTGCAAACAGTTTTCTGTTATGCTGTTCTTAAAAATGGCAATGTCTCCTCACACTCCTACTCACAAATTTGGTGCTTTCAGGATTAGATGCAGTGTGAATCAGTTGGATTGGGGAGGTTCTTAAAAGCAGAATTTTGAAGTAAGTTTCCTCCTTTTTAGTTCCTCGAAAAAAAAAAAAGAAAAAAAAAAAGCTTTAAATGCATTTTTGACTACCTTCTGTGGCTCTAAGTTAAGGATTGTTTATTAATGTATGGTTCACTCTCCTGCCAAACATAGTTTAGGTTGCAGCATGACAACAAATTATGATTTAAGTAGTTTTGAAGACCAAAAAAGTACTATTTCTTTTTACATTCTTGATCTTTACACATTTGGAGGCAGAGCAATTATTTTGTCACAGTCCTAATCTAAAGTTTTAATGACTCACAATTAAATACTTCTTTTTTTTATTTAAACATATTTAAATGAATAAAAAAAACAACAAAATGGAACAAAAACAAAATTTTAACAGCAGTATTTTGGCATGTTGACATGTGAGTGTTCATTAATATGCACCGTCCCTATCCTAAATAAATAAATAATATAAACAAATACAGCTCAATATTAAAAAAAATAATAAATAAAATAGATGAAATAAATAAAATAAAATAAAATAGAATAAACAAATAAAAATTTATAGCCCTTAGAGAGACACTTAACATGCTTTCACAATAGGATAAGCATTAGTTTGCCTGCCTGTCATGTTAAACTCACACAATTCTAACTCCTGGCCACCGGGGGAAGTAACAACACCTGTTTACCCTGTGTTACTGAAAGAAGCAAGTCTCAGGCTCTTGTTGTCATGATAGCTAATGTTTAAGAGCTTATGCTGCTAATAGCCTTAGCTCAGATGTGTGAACTCATTAGTCCTACCTGTACCTACTCCTTGATGTTTCATGTGAAGGTATTTTCAAATATGTTTCTGTTCTGTTACTTCTGTCTTTTCACAAGTTGGTCCATTGTTAGCAAACTAACAGAGGACTGTTATGCTAGCAAGGCAGTGTGTTTTTCTATCAACTATGCACACCTCATGCACCTGACAGTCTGTTTTTACAGACAAAAATGTTTTCTCTTTTATTTCTGCTGTTTTAAATGACTGAACAAAGCCTAATCAATCAACACAACAAGTGCAGTAACCTTTACCTGGATATCGAAGGAGAGACTTAAAGTAGGAAATGCAAAAATGTGACAGTGACAATACGGGAAGATTTCCTTCATTAGTTAATAAATGAAAGTTATCTGCAGTTTTTTTGAGAAGTGATTATAAGCTGCAGATTTTTTTTAACAGAATGCCAAATATTCTCAGTTCCATTTTTTTATGTATGGATGATTGTTTTTTAATTGAATGTCAAGCTTTTGGGTTGTTGCTTAGACATTATATGCTATTACATGAAGTTGCACCATGACCTTTTCTGGGTATTTTCCTAGCTATTTCTGACCTTTAATAGACTTTTAAATTGATTTATCAATCAAGACAATACTTATCAACCAACAGCTTAATCAGTAATCAGTTAAGTCCCTATTTTTGGCCCTGTGCGACAAGTGAATAGTGGAAAAGCGGAACTAATTTACAGGCTAAATAATGATGATAATACACTTGATACATGTGAATATAATATTATACAAAGAACATTTCAAGATCTTAGAAAGTTAAAAGTTTATAACTCAGAAAGTCTAAAACCAAATAATCCCCTGTTCAGCGGCACACACAAACACACACACTCACACACACACTGGCACACAAGTTGATACACATCTTAAATGATTCAGTTTGCAGAATACAAGCCACATGTTCTGATAATTGCTTAATAACAATCGACAAACTGAGTGGCAAAGCCAGTAATGAGTAGACACACTATGAGTGAAGTGTTTCTGCAGACTGACAGAGGGGGAGGGGGCTCTCTCTGTGCACAGCATGACATCCTTCATACTGTAAATCTAAATGACACTGTACGCTAAGCTAGCACAGTATGGTGTCTGACAGGACTTAGTGTGTGTGAGCTCACACGCATTCACGCACGCTGACTCCTTCAGTGAAGTGCCTAGTTACATTTAACTGAGCTAATTTGGGCTTTCTTGCCCATTCCTGCCGCTCTGACAACACTCTCTGTTAACAAAAACAATCAGCTTTACAGAGGTTTCATTTTTTGAAGACATAAAAGACAACATGTATTCATATTAAGATACAGCAGTCAATGCATTGGGACAGTCCACCTTGCAAACAGAGAGCACTGTAAGACATTTTCATTAGGTCTTTTGAATGGTGCAATAATCATGTAATAAAATATGTTCTCAAAGAATACAGCACTCCAGAAACTCTCCTCTCTGTCATAACGTAAGAGGCTTAGGCCGGCTTCATGACGCTAACTTCCTATCATTTTAATAGGCTGCCAGACACTAACTTCTGTATCGTTTTAATAGGCTGCCAGTCAAACAGGGAAACAGAGAGTGAATGGGAACGGAGTGAAATCCAGTGTCAGTCACAGAGCCTTACCACAGACGATTAAACAACTTTGGTCTCCACATTGCATTGTATTGCTTTAGCATCCAGTTTTATTTATGGCACATCTGGTCCCTAAAAAATCTACAGGTGCTTCTGTGGAAGTGTGTCTTTTCTTTTTTTTTTCAAGAATTGTGAACTTCTTCTGAACCTTAGAAAACTGAAGGTGGCACAGCAAGCTCTTTTCACTTCAGCTTGTTACTGGGAGCTGAGGAGGAGTATTTCTAGTGGTGCGAGGAGGGTGGGTGAGATCTCTGTCAGGGAAACAGTGATGTAGAGTTAGTCACAGTTAATGCTGTCATGAACAAGAATACACCATCTGAGATGTGCAACATTACTGTCTCTGTTTTAGCAATGCCTTTAACACTGCGTAGTGCTTCAAAAAATCCCAATTTTCACTTGTTGCAATCATGTTTTTGTCATTGTTGAATATATTTGACTATTATTTCAGCATGTATTAATAATTTTGGTAACCTTAAAATGAAAAAGAAAAAAAAATACAACATTATTATGTAAACTGATAAATTAGAGTGCATTTTTAAAACTTCCATCATTTCAACTTTGCTTGTTTTTTGCATCTTTGACAAATTCATTAATAACATTATCTGTACAAAATTGTCACTGATATGAATCATGGCAATTAAATCAAAGCTAGCCTGACATTCATCTGATTGGTAAATTTTCTTATATCCTGCTGAGTTTGTTCCAGACTGTTGTGTCATGACTTGATGTTGACAGGCTGAGTGCTCCCCTGGGTGCAGGCTAATTTAAAAAGCAACCATAGAGTAGCAGATGCCAGATTAGTGTCAGAGCAAAGTGACTGATGAGGAGCCTCCTGGTCGCTCAGTCACATTCTGGCACCGTTGTACATATGCTCATGCTTGTGGCCCCTTGGTGCTTGTAGTAAATGAGTGATTTAGTTCATCATACTCAGCAGACGTTTATACTGCCTGTTCTATTTTTGCAGGGAGGTATGAATGCCTTACTGTTTTTTTTTTTGTTTTTTTTTTTGCAGCTTCATGCAACTGCTACCTCTTTTACTCTTTGAGACTCTAATTTAATTTGAATGGCAAGTAATTCCATTACTTTCATTAATACGAGTACTTAGTTCTGCTCCATAACCGCAGATGTAAGTGACCATTGAGAATGAGGGTATTTATTGGCACTAATATGATATTGATATGATATTGATTAACAATCATCCACATAGCAGAGTACAATCGTAAACTCACAAGAAATTATAGAATTATCAGTTTGTCAATGCACAGGTAAATGTACCATTGCTCTTGTTAATCTAAAAAAGAACATGCTATTTAAAAATGCTCTGCTAATGGCAACATTTTTAACTTGTGAACATCTTGGGTGTTAGTGTAGACACAGATATTCTGCTATTTTTTTCAAAAGGAGTTGAATAACTCAGAACAACAGGCTGTGACAAGTTTTTACCTATGTGTCTATTTATGGCCTCTCCCTAGGAGCTACACTTTCACTGTGTCTGTGTCTTTTTCTGTCCTCTGTTCTCTGAAACTGACTAAAGGAGCTCCTATCCATGTTCCAATTCATGACTCAGGGGCATTAAGGTGCCGACAGTTTGCCATAGTTTGATTGACTGTAGACCATGGGATAGCCCTGTGGGACAAGAGAGGCACGCCCAAATACCCAAGAGGACGAAATAGCAAAACAGTAGTCTTCTTCAACATCAAGTCGCTTTTTTTCATGCAGAAAAATGACACATCTGAGTGACACATCTGCTGCTAGATATTAACACTGCAGGTTGCTGTGTCTGCTGTGATCTTGTTTCTGACAGTGATGCACACACAGGTGTACATACTGCTCACTAGTTGCATTTAAGGCTCAGAAATTACACGCTGAAGGCACAAAATACTTGGGGCACTCTTTGCATATAGCGGTCTAATCAGGTGAATTCAAGTGAAAGTCATTATCCATTTTTAGCATATGTAAATGGAATAATTGTTAAAAATGTCAGATTTTTACATTCGGTCTGTGTTTACTCTTCAGGGGGTGGGGGTAGGTTTGATTAAGTAGTCAGCATTTTACTTAATCCTGCTGTAAAATCTGGCATGTGTGCATTTAGCTAGACACCATGGTGCAAATCCAGTCCTGCTGTCTGCATTTGTTATGCCTTTGTATGTTCCTTAATAGGGGCACTGCCAGTCACAGTCATATTTTAGTAGATGATGAATGATGAATTTCTACCAAAGAAATAAGGTTTTAACATTATTTTATGTATTATTTAAGTTAATGATTCTTACTGGCTTTGCGGCTTTTACTCTTAACAAGCTTATGTTGATTATACACTATATGTCAAGTGCAAAATAGCTGAGAGTCAAACTTATTGTTAAAGCAACACTAATCCATGTGAAAACTTTTTTTTAAACAATCTGAATATCCCATTTTTGATGTGTAATGCCATGCTATTATTGGGTATGTTTGTGCTGGAAATAAATTGAGCAAACTTGATTTTTTGTGATATTTATGGCCAACCAGTAAGTTTATGTTCATTCTTTTTCAGTTCTTTTTTTGTCATTCCAAAATTTTTTAGCTAGCTGCTAACCTTGTCTATCTGCTGTGTGGTGTTGGGCGTGTATCAGTTTGCCAGTATATTTATCAGAGCTTTTTTGGCTGAAAATAGCTGGTTTTTAGGTTGATGGGAGCGGAAACATTGAACTGGAAGAATAAAGTTATAGGCTTTAGATTCATGACTGTGATCCTAAAGATGCTAAAACACATAGTTGATCAAGGTAGAGCTGCGGTTTGGGAGATAATTCAGGTCTCCATTGGAAATAAAACTGAGCTTTACTTTGCAACGTACTTTTAGTGTGTTGATGCCACCATCGGGCTGAATAAAGTGGATGCAGCTGAAGAGAAACTGGAAACTAAATTTCTTTTTTCGCTCTGTATGCATACTTTAATCTGTTTCCCCTAGTGGCTGACAACACTCAAAGCAGCTTTTATTTGGATCTTGGCTTGAAAAAAGGGCCACACAAGAAGAAAAAGAAAAATACAGGATATATGCCTGCCTTTGCATGGAAGTGTGGTCTGTTATCCAAATATGGAGAGGCAGCTAAAAGGAGCCAGCTGTGTTCTTGTGAGCCGACTACCATTAGTGGCCAGATGGAAGTTGAGTGCTTGCTTGGCCTGACACTTGACTTGGCTGAGAGCTTGATGGTAAAATGCCTCCAAAAGCTAAATGTCCAAAGATTGACTGGTCATGCTCTGCCAGCGTCACTGTTATTGTAAAAAAAAGGAAAAAAAAGAAAGAAAAAAAAGTGTGGGTTAGTAAATTAGAACCTTCAGTTCTGTTATGTGGCCAAAATGATAAAGGCACGAGATTACATGAACTGATTGTTCTTTTTAAATTCAATGCATTCTCGTTTTTTAAAATAAACTGCAGCTTAATGCATACTGATGCTCAAAATGTTTCGCCTCATTTAGTCCTACATATGTTTACATTGGACTGCACCGGAATGCCAGCGTTGGAATGGAAATATGATTCTCTAAGGAGATGTATGCCAATTTGTCTGAAACTGTGTGTGCTGAGCCTAAAGTGTTGTGAATTCCTCAAAATGGCCCTGCCGCACACACTAAATTCATTCTCTGTTGGCCAGGGGAAACAACCATGAAGTGCAGGCATGAGGATGTGTGAAGAGAGAGATGAGAATGACCCCAAACTCTTGGCTCTATTTGTTATGTGGTCACTGAGCTTGTGGAGTGAGGATAGGTGGATTTAGTAAGGCGGGTAGAGGTCTCTCATTTTCACTGATAGGGGGCTCAGACATTGAGGGAATGACCAAAGAGTGGTGAGATCCAGTCAACTTAAATTATGGCCCCTTGCAGTTTTCCCAGAGGTGCACTATAGTGCCTTTAAGGGGGAATCAATGAGGTGACAAATTGTTGTGGACAGCAACCCCTTTTATTTGTTGTGTTGTTGTCTGCATGCCTGGATGCTCCTCTAAGTGCGCGTGCATCTGTGTGTGTGTGTGTGTGTTTGAATGTGGGCCTGTGTCTCTTTGGCAAGCATATATACAAATGTACAGCATTCTCTATTTATGATAATTGAATGCTTTGGTCCATTTGTGTTTTTGTGGTTTATTTTCTGCTAGTGACTTTAATGGCTTGTTATCCGTCTAAACCTGTTTTTAAACGCTTTCTAATGGGGTCTCACATGCATCACCATCTGATGCTCAGTTCTGCCTTGTTTTTACGTCACTCTCAGCAGTGTTTAGGATTTCTCTTAAGGTTATTTTTGTTGGCCCTGTCATATATGAGGACATCTGATGCCTGATGTATGCAAACTTGCTCAAAAGCAGGCCTCTCACAACAACTACTTTTATAGGGTATTACGTTGTCCCACAGGTAATTGCCATATCTAATATTATTGTCATTTTGAGACTATTTTATACCACTGATAAAATGATAATGGAATGATATTGCAAGTACACTTTCAAATAGCAATAAAACATTTTGTCTTTGAGAATTTTTAATGTTGGAGTTGAAATGTGAGAAAAAAATACAGAAACATCCAATATATACACCAATAATTAAATTACCGCACAAACTTATATTATTTATTATTATATTTGTATAGGAATATATAGTTATTCAGTATGAACAAGCAATATACTGCTGATGCCAATTTTGCCCCTTTTTTCATTGCACTGTCAACATACCAACTCATTCACATTAATAGAACTTCCTCTCTCATTCCACTCAATCCCACATTTAAAGACCACGACTAGAAATGACAGTAAAACTTGTGTCAGCATACAGTGCTGGGGACATTTTTTATGTGAACAAGAGTGCATATAAATACAATGAATCAAGCTCAGTAATAATCGGGGTCATATAATCATACGATAAGTTGATGAATAAGTTAAATTACAGTGACAAGCTTACTCAGATGTGTTGAGAGACTGTGGCCGCAGCAGTGGAGGGTTTTGAATAAAAATTGGAGTCCATATGAAGCTAACATTAGAATGTTTTCCACTTAAACGGTTATAATCTGGGAGATTGGTGGTCAGCAATCTGAACAGATTCTTGAGATTGATACATCAGGGATATCACCTTGGTTTTAAGAGGGTAACAAACAAGTGAGAATTTATTAATAAACCCTTTATACCACAAATATTGATTTGTGGGAATAAAAAGATATTGACTTTTCCACAAAGTCACAGGAGTCACTGTTTATTCGGACTCAGAGACATAACGTGTGTGATTTAAATTCTTGATCAGATTTTATAGGATATTGTCAACAAAAAGACAGCAAGGACAAAAGTGAATCCCCTCATTACCCTTGGCTTTCTGAAGAAGACCAAAGCTAGTAAAGACATCAATTCAGCAAGTAATGAACCCAGCAGACAGCTGATTATTGTGGACGTTTTTTTCTCTGTAAAGGTAAAAAGATATCAGTCAGTGTTTGCCAAGCCTGCGGTCAGTGTTAGTTGAGAAGCTTTAGAGAGTTTTTTTCTGCAGATGGGTCATAGTATTGAGCTTAATTATCTGAATTTCAGTGCTGCAGTTTTTAATGTGTGGCAGGATAAAATTTTATGTGATGTAGTCTGAGCTTGCTTTCATGTCTTTGCTTTTTTTGCATGTTTGCCCAATTACTGTGTGGGGCCAGACTCGAAGGACTGATGTGATGTTTACTGCTCACAAATCTTTTTACAAGTTTTACAGCTTGAATAGGTTCAGGCACCAAACTACGTGAACAGGAAAAGGAAAGATCATGACTCCATATTAGTGAAAACACTACTGGGTGACATGTGAGGTACACAAATAGCAATTATCTTGTACTGTACACAGCACTTGTACTTAAGTTTAGATATGTCAGTACAATAGTTAAGACCGTAAGCCTTGTTGCACTCCACACATGGGTGTTTGGTGGCCAAGGTAGGTACTAACTGCTCTTTTAAAGCTAGTTGGCATTAAGCATTCTAAACGTACCTTTAATCACTTTTCAGCTTCCCTACAATTCCAGTGTTTTTGTTATTAATCCAACATTTTTAGACTTTCTTTCTCTTTTTTTTTTCTGACAGCCTCCCAACAAGCACCCAGGAGGCCAAGCTATTAATGCAACACATTTTTTGTCTTTGTCTCCTCAGGAAAAGAAGAGTATGTCGCAACCTTCAAAGGATCTGAGTTCTTCTGCTACGACTTGTCCTTGAACCCGATTCAAAGCAGCAGTGATGAAATCACATTGTCATTCAAAACCCTACAGAGGAATGGACTGATGCTGCACACGGGCAAATCAGCTGATTACGTCAACCTGGCACTGAAAAATGGGGCTGTCTCACTCGTCATTAATTTGGGGTCTGGAGCCTTTGAAGCTCTTGTGGAGCCAGTCAATGGGAAATTTAATGACAATGATTGGCATGATGTCAAAGTAACAAGGAATCTACGTCAGGTAACAGTACAGAGGGTGATGCAGAGACTCAGTAAATGAATCAAAACAAATGCACTTAAATCATTACCATCATACAGTATATTTTTTCCAGACATTGTAATTGGATTGCTAAATTGAATCATTGTGGTGTATGGTGGAGATAAAACAGAACCACAAGTGAGCAGGGACATCTTGATGTTAATCAAGACCTCTATTAAGTTACAGTTTAAGGGAGAATAGAAAGACGCAGTATTGAAACAGCATTCAAAGCATTCATGTTGATTTAGATGGTTTGACAAGAAATAACAAGTGTTTATTTGGGTGTAGTATGTTTCACCAGTTATAAATTTCCACAGTTTTTCAATATTTAAAAGACACTAAATTACACAGAAATGTCTCAACTGTATCAGAAAAGTATTTTATTGAAGTTGTGTTATTTTAGTTTGGCAGTGCTTGTTTAGATAATTACAGCTATTGAGCTCTCATCCCCATTAAGATTAATTCACCTGGTGAAAGAAAAGCATTATCAAGCATTAAGTCAAGAATGTTTATAGACTGTAAAAAATACACCTTCAGACAGAATATATTTATATGTGTGTAAAGCATAACTAAATTATGGTACCTCTAAATCCAGGATTAAGCTGAAAAATTAAAGGTCTATGAGCACAGACAAAGCCCTCTTACTGGATCTATGGGCTCTAATGGGCTGTCCTACATGCCCTTGAAGACCTCTGAATTAATACCTTTTAAGAGTCTATTGAGTGACAGTGTGACCTGGTTAGACTTCTTTAGAATTCTCATCCAGCAGCATGTGCCAATTACATTTGTTAACTTCAGAGGACATCAGATAGTGCCATTTGCCTGTAGCAGTGCTGCCCACAAATGGGGGACTAGCCAGGGTATCAACAGAATTAGTTCTTGGCTGATTCTCACCAAGAGCAGAGGAATCAGACGGGATGAATGAAAGGTGTAAAGCAGAGCCTATGGCCATGGAGCATGTGCAGACGATAAATTGAAAACACAAAATCAAGCAGCAGGAACAGACTGACCTTGAAAGAGTAAAGCTGCAAGGGTCGGCGAGTGCTTGTTGCGTTCCAAACGGATTACCCACTGCTCATTTGTATCAGGTCACCATAAACTAAGGGATGACAAGGGGGAGCTGCCATTCTACTAGTGGCAGATCTGCCTTGAAAATAGCAACAGTATCAGTCTGTTTTGCTTACCCTACTTTTCCAGCTGAATAAGATTCAAAACTAAGAGAGGTCTGATATCCCTGATCTTCTTGATGACTTGGAAGAAGTAAAGAAACATTGTTTTCCTGTATATTATGGAGACTATTTTCAGTCAGTCATTCTAATGTGAAGAAAATAGGCATTATGGCTGATGCTATGTCAAAGGAACCCTAATCTTCCATTGCTAGCCTAGCTCCTTAGTGCTGTGTTGGTACAGGTGAAAGGTGTGACGGGACAGATTGTCATTCTGCTACAAGGGGGGAATGCTCTGACTAGTTTCTGTTTCTTTAAACCAGTCACAGTTTCTTTGGGTGGTGCTAAGCAATGGTTTCCCTGCAAATAGTAACACACTGATAACAGAGGGGGAGAAGAAAATTGACTGATATATTTGCCAATTAGCAGGTTTAAACCCACAGTTAAATTCTTGTGAGTGAAAGTAGTGGAACCTTTGTGTCTTCAAGGTAGTTGAGGCACAGTGACACACCTGCTCTACAAGCACAACCATCCAGAAACAGGGTTCATCAGTGGGAGTACCAGTAACAGGACAAGACAAACCAGCTGAATTCCATTATTGGTTCCAACATTTAGGTCCTTCACATCATTCAGAGAGAAATCCACAGCTTCTGCTACATGTTGGTCCGGACATTTGACAATAGGATACTCCTGGATGCTGTTGATGGGATCTGGATGTTGCGTGGATTCAATGTGATTGGTGCAAATTGCCACAGTCAGCTTGACAGAAGGGGCATTGCATCACAGAATTGATGAGGACAGGTGACGACATCTGGGATCAGAAGGTTTTTTTTAAGGTCAGAGTTGAGTCAGGGTCAGGTTAAGCATTTCAAGGTGCTAAAGTTAAGTGGATTTTTTAATGGTCTCACATAGACTGCAGCCTCAAAATTATAGCCCCTTAGATTGGCCCAGCAAGCATGTATCTATTATGTAAGAATTATTCAGCATGTGTTTAATAGAACATCACATAATTGTTTGTTCTTTATGTACCCCAAAGTATAAAATTTATTATTTTGATCTACATAAAATACTTGCCAAGATCTTAACGGACCTGAACTCAGCTATAGAAACAAATCATTAAAAAAACATCTCTCGATTTGCTTCTGCTCATTTGGTGGGAATGGTTTATCTTCACCTCAGAACTAAAGCTGCTTCTCTTGCATAATCAGCAAATTGATTATTGGCAAACCTAAGGATTTGGCCAGCTTGAACATTCACTGCATTCAAATTGTGAAAGAAAAAACCAGGCATATTGAGTGCATGCTCTGTGGGGGAATCAAAATTGCCATCCTCCTCATTCTGTGTCAGGGTCTTCTTTGCTTTGTCTCATTGCAGTAAAGTGATCCTAAAGTTCATCAATAAGACCAAATGGAGGTACAGTATTGTATGAGTGCCGGAAAGTGTGAAACACTGGATTGGTCTCATGCCTAAAACTGAGTATAAAAGAAGGCAAATACCAGTACCAATAAAACAAACGAAGCTTCAAAAGGTCTTGAACTTGGGACTTTCCTAAAGAGGGTCAACTGATGTGCTTTAGGCATTCTTTCTTATGAACCATTTGATGTCTGTCAATCATAACCTTTTGTCAGGACTTGGGTAAGGGAGCTTTTTCTGCTACTCAACGGTATGGTCACATACAGAACATGGTGCAAAAACACCATGAGGAGCTTAGGGAGGCACTGGTTGAGCTCTGGCACCTCCTGTGGAACATTCTTGTTATTTCCTTGGTCTGCTTTTTTCTTGTTAAACTTATTTTGCCCTTTTTCTCTATGTTACTAACATGCTTTGGAAACTAACATCATTCATGGAATGTGTCATTCTACTAACCAGTATGGTTTTTTGACAATGTACTAACAGTATTGACCATCATATATTATTTGAGTAACAAGCGTTATTCTGTTCACAGTTTTTAATTTCCTTTCTCCCCCCTTTTCCACAAAGCACTCAGGCATTGGACACGCTATGGTAAACAAACTACATTGTTCGGTAGATATCATTCTAATTGTTTCTTAGTTTGGGTTTGCCGTGTGTTTCTTTTCTTTCTTTTTTTACTGTAGACGTCATTTACAAAAAAAGGGAAACTGCGGTTGGTACTCTTATGCTTACTTTTCGAATCCTTTTTAATTTATTGGTCCATTCATTGGTTTCACCCAGTTTATTTCATGTTTCCTGTCCAATTCTGTTTAATCCACCTTTTAGGAGCATCATTTCAAGCCTTTTGCATCAGGCTGTGGTTAATAATGAGGACCCTCTCCTGTCTGGCTGGCCTGATGCTCTTTGGCTCAGCCAGTTGTATCCCCATTCACTTTGCATGGCATGCACTTAGACTATGTGTTGCTGAAGTCTCACTGCCCATTTGTCCACATGAATGTGACAGTAGAGCTGTGTTTGTCTTTGGTGCTTCTCTGGTGTTTCCTTCTTTCTTTTTTGTGGTTTGTAGTGTTCATGAGCTTTTGCATGCATATGACACTGTTGCGAGTGTCAAAAATACAGACTTAATATCCCAATCAAGATCTGGGATTTTTTTTTCTTTTTGTTTGATAATCAAAAAGAAAATACAAATGCATGCATGCTTTTTTTGTCTAATACCCTCAGTCCAACACTGAAGAGTGATTGTGCTTTTCAGAGCATGTGCTCCCTCTCTAACCTATTAGCACGTTTTGATTTTTTTTTCTTTTGTAGAACTGCTGGATGTACTAATATGGAATTAATAGTTGAACTAACCTAGATAACATTCTACTAACACCATTTTTGTGTCTGCTAAAGTACTTTTAAGTTGCATTAGGGGCAATACTAACACTGTAGTATGGGCAGTTCACTAACTTTCACTAACTAGAATAGCATTCCTTTGAAGGCTTGCAGTCTTGAGACTAATCAAACTGGACAAAATAAAAACAAAAGAAAACAAGAAAAAAGACAATGAAAACAGACATGAAAATGGGTTTCAGAAAAAAAAAATACATAGGGAAATCTATCATAGACAGCAAGAAGGAAAGGCAATAACACTGGGGTGTATAGGCTGTTTGAGTATAGCGTGTCCTTTCCCTGTGCTTTGTTGTCTAGGTAACAATATCCGTGGATGGGATTCTGACCACCACAGGATATACACAAGAAGACTACACCATGCTAGGCTCTGACGACTTTTTCTATGTTGGAGGGAGTCCTAGCACGGCTGACCTGCCCGGATCTCCGGTTAGCAACAACTTTATGGGCTGCCTCAAGGAGGTAAACACCACTTTTCTGTGCACTTCGAGGCTGGTGGGTGTGCAGGATATGACTGGCTTCACCTTAGGACACTAACCAGGCCCTTCCACCCACGCACTGACCTTGTCTCATCATTTACACTTTGCTGTAGTTTGTTTCTCCTCCTTTCCTCACAGACTCTCACATAAACTTAAGTTTTCCTCTGCCGCCTCCTCAGTGCACTCATATCACACACACACACACACACACACACACGCACGCATACACACACAGCCATGCACATTGAGGGGTCTGGCATATCACACAACTACACATGATGAATTCTGTCTCGGGATGAAACATACCAAAGGCTTCATACAGTTTCTGTCAGGTGGACTTCAAAAAGGAGCAGTGTTCCTTAGATCAGATTGTTGAATTTTCATGAGATTTTCCATGACGCACTTAAGACTTTGCTATTCTTACAAATATGCAGTAACAGACTGAAATTATCCTTGATCACTCAACTAAAGTCCAGCCTCATGACTATTGTATGATGTTTTAAGAAGTAGTAGCACATATTTACGTTTGAAAAAGAAATAAAATAGAATAAACCCAACAAAATTTCAATATATCTTAGTAGCCTAATGAGAGCATATTGACTGTGACTGCTTAGATGTGTCAGTGCAACATCATTATCAGCTAAATTAACAGCTGCATCTGTAGCTTGATCATCAACATCTGAGTCTCCACCATTTGTGTAAAAAGCAAGTAAGCTTTCAACACTGGAGCTACTTGGATCTGAGTCTTCCTCTCTTGGATCAGTCTTGTTTGACTCTGCTCATATGGACGTGCGGAAGACTCATCTGCAAAGGCAATGTCATCAGCTAATCTGGCAGGGCTCTTTGATGCTTCATTAGTCACTACAAGTGTGACTGAGTCTTTATCTGAGTAGGCAGTGGCAACATCATCTGAAAACAGCAGCACCATACGATGTCTCATTGTTGGAGCAAACAGCAGGTAAGTTTTCAACGCCTGAGTAACTAGCTGCTGAATCTTTGTAACTTGAATCAGTGGCAGCCGTGGCTACACCTGGTAAATGCATTTTTTGCTGAAGCTCTGCCAGCTGTGTCCACTGCAGCTGAATCACCTTCCTCTACTGGCTTTTCATCAGTATGCTTGGATGCATCAAAGGTGTCTGTTAATTTCACCACTAGAGAGATGTCCATGGAGGCAGCTGTGTCAATGAACAAATAATCACACATTTCTATTCACCTGTTGTGATGCACGCTTTTTATTTATGCATAAAAACTTGGGTGAGAATGACAAGAAATATTGCCAAAATTGTCAATGCTTGGCTCAGGTTTAAAAGTCAGTGCATTGATAAATGCAAAATATGTTCAAAGTACAACGAAAACAGACTTAGCAAATAAATAATGGTGTGTATTAAGCATGGGACTTACATTGGTTAATTGACATCTATGGCATTAAGGTAGCAAATTGCAATCAGACAAAACTGTTTGTCTGACCCTTCACTTGTAAGCATGCAGAAAGGGATATGGTGGAAACTGTAATTTGAAACATACAAAAGCCAGGGAGTATTTGGTTTGAAATTTGTAGGTTACTGTAGCAACATGATTCTGCAACACTTGAGACTCTGCTAATATGAAGGGCTCATTCTTACAAAAAACAATTTTTACTTTAAGTTGATTATGAATTAACTAAAAAATAATATGTACATTGTATTGTATTTCTACCATTTCTGCCAATAGACCTCCGAAAATCTTGCACACTGGACCTTCAAAATTGCAATGAAGCCTCTGCTGTACTTAAGAGATAAAAAATAGTTCAGACTGAAACTTCAGATCTGTGTATATTGATGAGTAGACTGTTCATATTCAATATCTAATACAAAAAAAGCATATTTTATCCATTTATCCATTTTCCGTACTGTTTTTCATTGTTTAATTTTAGCTAGTGGTAATTTAAATGCTATAACTTGTTGTACCCTCTTCTTCTGCAATGACATAATTGCGCCAGATTAGAAAAACGGCGCCAACTCCTGCTCTTTTCAAGGAACAAATTTTCATGGTATAATGATAGTACATGAAAACAAGCATTTATTTTGTTTTCTATTGTACATTTTCTCAAACTCCAGTAATTTCTAATGTATTTGGATAAAAAAAATTCTTTTGTTAACTCAAAATCACATCTGTGACATGGTCACACATGTGCACAAGGTTTAAAATAGATGAATCAACTCCTGAGGAGTTGTTGTTCCTGTTCTCAAAGTTCTTCCCTGGGTACAACTGTATTTGAAAAACTTGGAAACCTACAGCTTGTTAGAATCAACATGTTTTTCTAACTTGTTATTGTAATTTATTCTTTACTTGCACAGTAAAACAAGGGCAACCTACCAGGAAGCCATTTAGACAGCTGAACCTAGTTTGACTCTGTGTGATTTATGGGCAGGAAGGCAGATGCAGCTTTGTATTATCAGCCATCTAAAAGAGGATATATTCTTCCTTGTTTAACACTTGTAAGAGTTTCCAAATCTAGAGAAAAAAATCTGCTCTATTTGATGTAGCACAGAGCAGGGTTACATAACGTCTAGTTTGG
The DNA here is from genome assembly GCA_029814765.1 of Acanthurus leucopareius. Taxonomy (NCBI): domain Eukaryota; kingdom Metazoa; phylum Chordata; class Actinopteri; order Acanthuriformes; family Acanthuridae; genus Acanthurus; species Acanthurus leucopareius. The sequence continues at coordinate 10,229,228 of JAQMCX010000003.1, read as the reverse complement.
GCTGAAATACAGCAGGGTGTTGGTGCAGTCACTGGAGTTCGGCCTCCAGCCGAAACAAAGTTTTCCCCTAAACCAGAAACACTAAAGCTGGTACCTCCTGAACCTGCTTTATAGTACATACAGATATTTTACCCGGAGTCAGCTGGTCCTGAGACAGAAATATGGAGATAAAATCTTTTGAGTCACTACATTTAGTTAACATACAGCTAAAATGTCTAAGAAATAAAAAAATAATTAAAAAAAATCTTCAAATGGCCTAAATTAGGACCTCTACTCAGCACCATTTCACCATCATATAAAGTATGCAAACTCTATTTTACACATTGTCTCTGGTCTGCCATTCCCACAGAACTGTAGGCCTATATTTTTTTGCTAAGAATCAGTTTATCCTGAGCCTTAAAGCTGAGTTTTGCTCATTGTTCTTTCTTTGTGTATTCAACCTGATCTCACAACTTCACTGGTATGAACTGGCACTGATGCATGACTAGGGGATGCTCTGACTCCTCCTTTTTAGGTTTGAGTTAACTGTTTACAAGGTTGTTAGACAAAATCAAACTTATCCTAAAAAATATACTTTAACATTAAATTTGTCACATTCTCATCACTGTTAATCCTCAGTGTGCAAAAAATGTGCAGCTGGGTTTTAAGTATGACTTTGAAAAATAGAGCACAAGAAAAAGCCCAGAAATGCATTGTTCTGTGCTCTGTTTGATGTGTTAAAGGCCATTTTTTTGTGTGTATTGATATTGCATTGAATTTTAGCACCTTTTATGTCTTGAATGTTCCATGTTGTAATGGGCCCTTTGAATCTGGCTCATGACTTTAAGCATGTCATATGCCACTTTAACCTCTGATGTGCTCCGGTATTTCTGGATGGAGGTTATTGTCTGCCCTTTTATCCTATAGATGAAGCAAGAGATTGGGATGAAGAGGTGAAATATTAACAGAGGGTTCATAAGTTGTCCCTTTCGCTGTTGGATGGTCTTATTTTTTATCATCACTGGTTAATAGGTTTTCTGACCTTATGCATTTACTTCAGGAGCCACAAGGGTTGTACAAAGAAATCTACCGAGCAAATCTCCAAAGTATTCCAAAAACAGATCCATTCATTCATCTTTTAAATTGAAAAGTTGTTTCCCTTTTTCCTCATCTTCATACTTTTTCTTTTTTATACCCTTTCTTGCTCCTTTGGTGTCCTACATTTTGTCTCTCACCTCAAGCACAGACTGTCGTCCTCGCTGAATCTCTCAGACAGGTCCAAGGCAGCCCTGTTTAATGAGCAGGCCGTGCACGGACCACATGTCCACACGCCATGTACAGCCCATTACAGGTCTGGTTGTTACGGGGAGTGACTTATTTAACTACATGTCTTGGAGGCGCTGCACATGTAGTGACAAAGGGAATGGGATTGGTGCACCTTAAACATGATCGTGTGCCCTAGTGAGCTGCCGTCACTACTCTTGGTCAAGCTAACAGGTCAGGCTGTGTAGAATTGTTAAAAAAGATAAAATAGGAATTGTGTCTAGAAGATGTGAAAAGGACATAACTCCCTGTATTTTCATTTGCTCTTGGGATAATGTTTTATTAAGTATTTACTTTTACTACACAATGCAGATGTCAGTTCCACAAATTGACAGGCTCTCTATTTCATCTTGCCCAGCCTGTTGAATTGAATAGAAGCCTCATTCTTCTTTTGTGTATGTTGTGTTAAAATAACATGACTAGTAGTTTAACAGTATGCGCTTTGGGCCCTAAATTAATAGAATTATCCAAAAAGGCTTGTTGCAGCATCCGTGTGCAGATTCCAGTCTGAGTTGCCACGCCTGCCGGTTGGTTCTGATGGCAAAACAAACAGTGGTGCAGCAATAGCTCAGTTGTCACGGCACTAGCTTGATGACAAATTAGTGCAGCACTACTAGTGCAGCACCAGTTGTTGCTTAGACCAAAGCTCCTTTGACTTGAAAAGGTGCCCTTTGTCTTGACTATAAAGAATTGATTTCAGTGCTTTGGCTGCATCTGTTGCACTTTTAGTCTTCATGCCTAGAGTTTAGCAGGCAGAGATACCATCTCTTATTCCTTCACTCCTTTATACATTATTGCTTGTGTCAGAATATTCTTTTCCAATCACCTTTTTATACCTTTTTTTATATTTGGATGAAATCTTTAAAAACATTTCTCTTGCAGACTTGGATGTTTTTTTATAGAGAAGATGTGTGAATAAAGTCTTGCCATTATCTATTTCCTGTTTTTCTTTCGGTTAAATGCAGCCTGATAGTCAGTCACAAGGCATTTGCAGGAAAGTAAGCCTGAGATTACCTAATTCTGATGCACCTCCGCGAGCTCCATCTACCTGAACAGTTAGACACAGTAGATGTGTCTTGGTGATAAACATAATGCTCCATGCAAATGCAATCCCATCAGAAGTGTCCCCATTTACAAGTGAATGCTTAGCATGACAACAAATAATAAACATGGGCAGTTTTTTCCACAGCTGTAACACATTCGATTTGTCTCGTTGAAAGCAATATGTGTGGTGTGTAAATATTTAAGCATACTAAGTAAAAATGTTGGCTATCCTTTACTTAACCTTATCATACAAATACAAGTTTGAGAGCGGTGCGGTAGGGATAATTGACTTGGCGTGTGCCCCCTTGAGGATAGCTGTAAACATTACTTCCTCCTTTACTCTGTCGGGCATCTTGATATCTTGGATTTAAAGTCTTAGTTTTCTCTAAATATTTGCTCTGCAGACTGATCGACACATTTTATTGAAACATTAAAAATGTGGCGAGGTACTTTTGGAATATCATGAGCTGATGTTTGAATGAAAAAGTTTTGACATTCACCAAAATGTTAATTAGTTTCTCTTATAAAAATTGGATGTAACTAGACTTGGGACTTTTTCTATTACAGCTGCACTTACACTAGATACTCTTTGATTACACAGATTGGATAATGATGGGGTTATGACTGTCTAATTTTTTTTGCAAGACTGTTGCCAATTACACTCTGTGGTGAAGCCCCCCCATACACACAATGTAGCTGCTTCTTAGCATTAGTGATGTTTTTTATTTAATAATTTTAAGATTTACTACAGACGCAGAATTTAATATTGCTTCTAATGCTGCCTTTATATTACCAAGAAACAGGAGTTGACGGTTGAATTTCACATACAGCAGTAAATAAAAATGATCAGATGGTATATTAGCCAGTTGATACTTGTGCTTTATCATGTGATGATTCTCTTCCCTGGTTAGTTGGTCATTTAATGACATTACCGTTCATTCTTTTTAATAGGCTGCTACTGTCCGTCACTTGTGTGCTGTAGCTCTACAGCACTTGGCATCTCAAAGGTCACAGCACTAATGCACTTCATTAAGTTAAAGTCTGATGCCAGACTGCGTCTGGTTTGCAGTGTCTGAAAATATAAACTCACACTGATATGAGGGCTTCTGCATGAAAAAAAAAAATGTAGATTTTTGCATATCATCAGTTTTTTAATTGTACAGTTTACTGAATGTTGTGAAGTGTATGTATGCTCATGCACTTAATTTTAATTTGCTTTGGAGAGGCATATCTATCATCTGCCCACTTTTATTCTAATCACAGGCTGCAACAGGGGCCTTAATCAGCATTTTACTCCACACCTGCAATCAAGGCAGCAGTCTAGATTTATCACTTTCCATCTCACTTTTCACATACAATCCCCGGAGATGCTACCTGAAAGAATCATTTTCCTCAGCCATTATCACCATTGCCTTTTAAATGAGGCTGTCTCTTTCTTAAGCTGACACTAATACTAAAAGTCAAAATGGATGTCTCAACTACTGTTCACACTTAACACAGCCAGAGTACACTGTGCATGTGTCGTGACAGCTTCAAATAGAGAGCAAAGAAAGCAGGGTGTTGTAGGTGACATTTAGTGCCACATAAACTAATTTCCTCATGCAAAGGTTGCAGCGTTACACACAGGACCAAGAGTTGAGTGGTACAAGCTCTGCTGTACTGAGGAGGTGAAATATCACAGACACCTGCACTTTGACATGTCCAACTCATTAATTTTGAAAGCAATTATACACTAAGATTAACATTTTGCAAACAGCAATAGATGTTAATCTTTTGCTTTGTAGGTGAGACATGCTTCTGACCTTAGAACTGACTCTCTTTCTCTACTCCTTATTCAGGTTGTTTACAAAAACAACGATGTGAGGCTTGAGCTGTCCCGGCTGGCCAAGCTGGGTGATCCCAAGATGAAGATCCATGGCACTGTTGCCTTTAAGTGTGAGAACGTGGCCACTCTGGACCCCATCACGTTTGAGACGCCGGAGTCTTTTATCATCCTCAACAAGTGGAATGCTAAGAAGACAGGCTCCATCTCCTTTGACTTCCGCACCACTGAGCCCAACGGCCTTCTCCTTTTCAGCCATGGCAAGCCCAAGCAGCAGCCGAAGGACTCCAAGAGTCCCCAGAGTCTCAAAGTGGACTTCTTTGCCATCGAGATGCTGGATGGCCACCTGTACCTGCTGCTGGACATGGGCTCAGGAACCACAAAGACAAAGGCCGTCAATAAGAAAGTCAATGATGGCGAGTGGTACCATGTGGACTTCCAACGTGATGGCAGATCAGGTAACCTTTCCACAATCATCATATATGCTCCTCATAGAGGAAAAACATGCGATGAGAAAGTGTGGGCTCCTGCTGCTGTTAAAGGCTTAACATGTTACAATTACGTAAGAAAACACGTGCAAAGACACAAAACAAAAGCTAATGAAGACAATGTTAACATTAATTAGACCACAAACCTTTAGCAATCAAATTTTAAAAAAAAATGTTGCAAAGAAGTTAAGAATTAGTATATGAGTCAAATGTTTAGGCATCTGCTAAAAACAAATCAAATGTCACATTTTGCTTTGCTGCATGTATGTTGTCAGAAGGCAGAGATGCTTTGTGATGTATGTGTTTTCTGTAGTTGCTATATGCAAAGCTCCCAGAGCAGCTGTTTACCCTAATGTTTGCTTGTTTGTATTTATTCTGATGAACTTGTCTGTAGTCTGAATGAAAATCATGCAGTAGACTGCTGCGTACAAAACAACACTTAGCAGAAACCACAAGCTCGGCTACGTAGCATATGGATGTTTTATCTTCATACGGCAAAAATAAAATATGCAACAAAAGAAAACATTCATTACCGGATTAAGAATTAAATATTTGTTTTTTTATAGATGCTTCTTATAAATATTTCCATGTTGTTTTGATGGCACACACCTAAGTTTGGAAAATGGTACCCAATTAAACTGCAATGATTAACAGATAAGCCGTTTACTACAGCCAACTATTTTGACAACTGTCGGCTTGAGTACTTTTTAAGAAAAAAAGTTAATCTCTAATTTCGGCTTTTTAAATGTGGGGTTTTTTTGGTTATTTTTAGTCCTCTTTGACAATGAACTGGCTATCTTGGGGTTTTGGTTAAAAAAAAGAAATTTTAGGATGTCATCTTTAGTTTTGGAATACACTAATAAACTTTTAAAACAAACCTTTAGCAAGTCACTTCATCAAGTAAAAAACTGACAGATTAATCCACATGAAAATGAGCGTTAGTTGCAGCCCTTATACTATCGTGTCATATCTTGTGATTCATACACAAAATTGCATCATAATAACTTTGCCCCTTCTCCAGTTGTGTCCTCCAAGCCCCGGGTTGCTCCACTCTGGTCCCTGCTGATTTGCTTATCTAAGCAGCAATTTGTTAGCGTGTGCTTAGAGCCAAGGCCTCGCAATGTCATGCTGCAAATTAGATATACTCCTTGACCATGTTTTCCACTCCATCTCAAGAGGTGGAAATTAGATTAACTGTTTCATTACCCCTGTAAGCAACACTAGGGTCTGGTCTAAGCTAAAATATTTACATTCAGCTCTATTAGTCATTTAGGATTTTTTTGTCTGGTGGTTGGTTTTGCAAAATTAAATTAATGCAGCTCCTATATTCTGATCGAGGTGACTGAATTCAGTTATTCACAATAGCATGTACAGTACTGAGTGACTGAAATTTAACTCAATATACTGCAAAAGAAAAATATGTGGGCAACTTCTCATATAACAAATCTACAACATTTAGTTATGGTAGAACAAACTATAAGGAACACTGTCTTGCTAAATTAGATTGTGTAAATTATCTGTCCAATCATCCACCCCCACATGCTAACATGCAGTACACATGCACACACACACACACACACACCAACTCTCACTCATACACACAAAGCTATCAAACATCTTATTTTGTTAGTCGAGCTCACTCCACTCGCTGTTCTTTCTGTCTACCCTGCCCAAGTTTCCATGGAAACAGGAGGTGGTCTCTCCCAGGACTGAGACAGTTACTGCACAGTGCTGTGCTGAGCTGTGCACTAATGACATTTCAGAATAACTTTTCTTCCTTTCCTCAAGTCTAAGGCATCAACACGTACAAAGAGATGTTAAAAGGTCCCTGCGTTATGATGACTTCCCATGTGAGATGACTAAGAAAATGACAGGAATGCTGAAACAGAGTGCACTCTCATGCAGTGTTTAAAATTACAAAGCAATTTACAAATTAACCAGTGCTACTTTATCATTGCTCACCCTGTAATTTTAAGCCAATTAAATTCTGCAAGTATGCAGTCCTCCTAAATCTAAAATCTTGCATCTCAAGATTTCCACAGCTGCACAAAGCACTATTGTTTGCAGTGTGTAATGAAGTGTGCATGGCACCTCAAATGGAAGCATTATAATTTTTGTACTGGAAAAAAGCCTCATGCGATTTTTATTCCCACAGGATATATGTAATTTTTACGGTGCATTAGATTGCAGAGTTGTGTAAATCTAGGGATACAAAAACCTGCACAATAGCATTTTAAAATGCAAAATTTTTATATTTATTTTTTCCTACTTTTCTACATGGTAATATGTGGATAAAGGATGCGCTGATTGAGAGCTTTGTGAAACAAAGACTTGATACTTGATTTGTGGACAGAGACTTTAAGAGGTATGAAGCCATGTTTTGACAGGAGTGTGTGCTATGTCACACTGTAACCTACTTTTACCTTTATGAGAGCCTAAATTAATAGACTGAATTCCTTTTAAACACATTATTCAGCTTTAAAAGTCCACATGTTAAGCACATTAAACAGTCTAGTCCCCTCTGTGACATAATGCTGGCTTGGCCTTTTGTAGAATATTATACACCCCAGCGCCCTTCTGTGAGACTTAAAATTTGATAGAATTAAGGTAATTCAAAAACATAAGAAAATAACTCACAATATCCTAAGACCAGAAGTCAAGAGACATATGGAATCCTTGGCTTTTCATCTGCGTGTCAGATGTTTTTTTTTTAACGCGCACCACCAAGCACATCATTAAAAACAGAAGGACAACACAATAGCCAGGCAAAATGATCCGCAGCCGAGTCCTCCATGTGCAACACTTCCTGCAGCCGTGACAGTGGCAAATAATGATCCCTGTCCTATTTAGCTTCGACGGCTCTTCCTGCAGGAAGCAACCCTGTAAATGGACTCTTGGTCTCAGACAGCATCTTCTAAACTCAATGCATTAGAAACACCAAGAGACACTGCGCTTTTAAGTGAGAGCTTCTGGGCCTGAGAGTGCCGTGGGTCACTCATCAGAGACATTACATGGACATTTCTCTGTTGTAGCTTCCACTTCCTGCCAGGGCACACTCACCACTACTTCACAGACAAGCATGCTCACATTTTACAGTACACAGAGAGACGTATGCACATACACACACATATAGAAAACACGTCCCCACAGCCCACTCACAAGCCTCTCTCTCTCTACAGAGAATCCAATCACATAGAGAGATTTGGCCGTATCGCCCTAACTGGATTGCAGTAATCCCCTGTCTAACATGTTTTGGGGATGTGTGAGTGGGGTTAGGGGACATCATGCCAAGTTGAGCCTGGCTGCTGATGCAGAAAGTGCGAAAGAGATCTGAGCTGTCATTTGGACCCCCGCCTTCAGGTTTGATGATGGAGCACCACTCATGGGGTTGAGCCTTAGAAAAAGAGGGGAGATAGACAGAAATGTGGTCAAAGTGTTTAAAAGTTGGCTGGAATGCAGCTCTTTGTCATTATTCATCCTCATTTATTGCCTACATCATCATTTTGATCAACCCTCTCAAACTGTACATCCTGCACTTGCTTCTCAAGATATTATTTGCTGCTGTGTTCCCTCATCTGATTTCTTATCTGTCATCGTATACTCCTCCCTCATCTTCTTTCCAGACATCTTTATCTTCATGTTCCCATCTTGTTCTGTATCCATCTCCTCCTCTTTTATGCTCGCTAGCGCTCCCAAAGACACATCCCCTTCCCCTTTCGGCTCTAAACATAGGCGGTCCTGCAGTTTGTGTATGTGGGTTATGTTCTCATGCTGTTTGCCTGGTGATGGCACACATCCCCATGGGATTGTATAGTGGCTTCTGACTTAACATAGCTTGACTGTGTTTACACACTTCCTTACAGGACTGTGACAAGTGAGCAGAGCACTCTGAGCAGATGCCTGAAAGATGCTGACATTCTTCTCTTGTCTCCCACTTACATCAATTTAGACAGACATGCTTACTGCAAACGTACAGCATCCTTGTTTACTGTTTATGATGTAATAAGACTAAAGTATACGTACCACAGTATATATAGAGGTCATTAGATGATAGCTCCTAAAGCCTTTTTGAATGTTTTTTTCACAAAATAGTGTCACAATTTAAAAGTATTGTGATCCGCAGATACTACCTGTCATGTGGTGACATGTGACACAAGTGACATGTAGTGTAGAGTGTAGACTTCCATCACAATTCATGCTGACCACACCAATGCTCATTCTTCAGTCAGGGGACCTGCTGTACTCAGAGAAAAGTTTCCTCGCTAATGAGTTTGATGTAGTGAGCTCGTTAGCTCTAACCTGAAGGGAGCTGTTCTGGCTGCGTGACGGGTGGCCCTTGCCAAGTGTGCAAAGCTTGGAAGTCACAACAGCTGTAGGTGGAGAGAGCTGGGGCAGTGGGTGGCGGCGGGAAAGTGTTGGAACAGATGCCTGGGGCCAAGACCCTGAGAAAAGTGTTGGAACATGTTAGGAGGACCGGGTTAATCATTGTGCACTAGGTCCTTGGCTCTCTTTTTGATGCACTGTGCAAGAAGACTGATTCACCTTGGATGTAAAGATACATACATTACAAAGATTATCATCATCTTTTAAAAACATCCCCTTATTTTCTTTTTTATAGCCTTTTTTAAAATTTAGCCAATCAAAAAGCAAAGAGAAACAACATGATTCATTGACAAAAGATATACAGATATTTATCATCCCTATAATTGATCATAAATTGTATATTCATGCATTCTAATGGTTGCTATAATGTAATGTGAAAGGGCCCATTTAATGTCTAATGTGTCTCTTAAATGTTCCAGGCATCTCTTTTGAAAATTCATGTGTGGCTCAGGGCTTGTTTTCCTAATATAAACTCTTTGAGTGGAAAAGTAACTTGAAAGCTTTGCTCTTCTGCCACATACGAGCAGTTAGGCCTGTGCCATTTAGCTCAAGGCAATCAACTAATAGCTGCCTCATATCTGTCATAGCATGCAGCTGCCACTCAAAATGCAAATAATGACTTTATGGCAATTTTATTCCTGAGCATCCTTTCAGAACTATTTCTCTGCCACTCTCCCCGGGCAGAGGCCAGTGCCGATCCTCAGCAGCACGGTATATAGATTACCAGACGAGGATGCGGGCAGTGGAGGCAGCCACCATTAATTAAAGATCCACAATGGCTCCTGCACTGAGAGTAACAGATCCATATACAAATTAATCACCCCAGTCTGAGTCCCACACTAAGGCCTTTCTCTCCACAGCTTTACAGTCCAGTCATGTCCGCTGTTGTTTACCGTGCTCCAGATCGAGAATTAAACCTGAATGAGAGCGATAAATCATGGTGGGGGAAACACACAAACTCTCATTGCAGGTTTATGTGTTGGAGAGGCAAGCAGAAGGAGAGACAGGGTGAAAAAAACAGCCTGCAGTCCGTTAATCAAGTTCTAAAAGATGGCTATGATGTTTTTTCTTTTTTGTTTTTGTTTTGTTTGTTTGGTTGGCTGAAATGATAGAGGGGGCAACCATTTTTCTTAGCCTCTCCTTTCTTTTTATGACCACTGCTTTATAGATAAAGGAGATTTATTATGGGAAATTCAAGGAAAATGGAGAGGATACTCTTAGGGATCTCAGATTAGGCTACTAATAGACTGGCTGTCCTGTGATTAATGTCTCTTATCAACACTCATCAGTCATTCTAAATGAAGAAAACCCTGACCCTGTCCAGATGGATAACACTAATTAAGCTAATTTCTTCATCAAACCATCTTTAACTGGGTTGTCTCTGCATGATTTTGTCACTTTGGGGCAAGAAGTGTCTTTTGGCATCTACAGGAAGCAAAAGGTGTTATAATCTGTCCATCTGGAAAATAACCTCATTCTTGCTCAAAAAAGCAAAAAAAAAAACCCAAAACTTTTCCATCTATATCATCTTTTTTTTTTTTTAGGTACCATCTCCATCAACACTCTCCGTACCGCCTACACAGCCCCTGGAGAAAGTGAGATCTTGGACTTGGATGACAATCTCTACCTCGGGGGTCTCCCAGAGAACAAGATGGGGCTGGTGTTTCCCACTGAGGTGTGGACAGCACTACTAAACTACGGCTACGTGGGCTGTATACGGGATCTATTCATCGACGGACAGAGTAAGGATGTCCGGCGACTGGCCGAGATCCAAAAGGCTGCCGGGGTCAAGCCCTCTTGCTCTAAGGAGCCTCCCAAACAGTGTTTGAGCAACCCCTGCCAAAACAATGGGGTCTGCAGAGAGGGCTGGAACCGCTATGTTTGTGACTGCTCCGGGACTGGATTCCTGGGACGCTCCTGCGAAAGAGGTAGGACCTCGTTTTTGGTCTCATTCCATCAACAGAACTGTTTTCTATCTGCGGTGTATAATCTGGATATGTCAGTGTAAAATGTCAATGATACTACACGGTGACATACTTCCACCTCACTGTGGATTGTGTTGTAAATATAAATGTATTTGACATCAAAGGCAGCCAGAAAAGTATTTTAATTATAGACACCATAGTTTTATTATTCTCTGTTTAAAAGCGACCTCCTTTCAAGTGCAGGTTGAACAACATCAACAGACAAACGCCAGCAGGTGGTCTTTTTATCTAGGCTGACGGTTGAACATCAGCAGCTCTCAAACAGGAAACTGAAAGCAGCAGAAGACAGGAAAGAAGGCATGCATGTGTAGATAGACAGCCTAAGAGAGGCAGACAGAAAGAGTGAGGGCACGCAGAGTGTTCACCGGCTGATGGTAGACTATGTTGAGTGGCAGGTGACTGATGCACCACTGAGACGCTGCTGGTCACGTCCACTATGCACACTAGCCCCTAAATTGGCTGTCTTCTGCTAACCATTTGGCTCATCAAACCACTCGCTCATGACCAGACCTGGTGCAGAATACTTATCCGAATTACCTCCAAAGAGGAGAAATAGAGGAAGTGAGTGTCAGACAGTGAACTCTTATGGCTCCCAACTTAAGCTTGAGCAGACATACACCTGACTCTGCAGGAGTTTTTCAAATGGAAAACACAGGTGTTCACATTAAAATAAAAAGATGTGACCTCAAAATTCCTCTGTAGAGTTTAAGGTTGGTAGAGAAGGAGCATCATTTGTTTATGCATATGTCTATAGCATAGTCCGTTTGCTTGAAGGTACCTCCGTGATCGTTTTACTGAACCGGCCTTTCTTAGTATGTTTGTATTTTGTTGTTACCATATCTGTAATGTAGCAGAAAATAAAAACCAGTCATGTGGAAATTTCTCTGCTCATTATGCACAGCTCAGCATAGCCCTGTGTTCTAGCCTGTTCAGTATTAGCTTGTTGACCTTTTTGGCCAGAGAATTGCCCTCTGACCCCTTTGATTGAATTCCAGCCGGATTAAAACAACAACCAGCTGTGTGAGGACGACAAATCCTTCACATGCTAATGTGGTCTGTTCTGAGGCAATTATTATCTGACAAAAATTGGAATTTCAGGCCTCTTTAACATAATCAGACTGAGTGAATAAATATGTTGGATGTATAGTTCATTCACCAAAGAGAGATTAGCAATATTAACTTACATTAACAGCATCGGATTTGAATGCAATGAAAATCAGTTGAGAGTCTATATTCATTTTTTTTATTTTTTAGCAACCATAAATGAGATATGTGATGACATATTTACGTCTTATTTATGAATCAAAAATGACCAAGGGCATTGGCTGAAGTGGATATTCACTTTAATGTATGTGTAACTGCTCTACGCTATATTGAAATTGAAATGAATATCAACACAAATAATACCCTTGAACTGATACAATGTTTACTGTGTATCCCTATAGATAGTAAGGATTCCTATAAAGTTGTAAAGCTTTCCTGTTACAGCAGCATGTATAGAAATTTCATCATCAAATCTCAACGGAGTGTTAGCAGCAAATGAGCAAAAAACAGTTAACATATGCATAATCAAGGCAAATGTCAAGAAGAGCCCAAGCATGTCACACCATTATCACAGCGTGATGCATCTGCACAGGAACGACAGCAGGAACAGGCTCTCACTGGAGGAAAAATGAACAACAGTTGGAATGTTACACGTCCCACACAGTCACATGTGTCATCTCTACATGTGCTCGTGCTTCTCCTCTGCGCTCAAGTCATTTGGCTTGTAGAGCATTGTAGCTGAAATATCCTGTAATTGGGATATAGAAAAGGTCTGGCTGAGATGTTAATAATAAGGCAAGATGCTGAAATCTGCTGAGTCAAATAGAAGCAAAATTAAACAAAAGCAAGTGAAAGGAGAAGGATTTGGTATTTTCTGTTTGTGATGATTTCAGTTAATACAGTCAGAACTGTCTTAGCATGTGACAAAGTCTGGTGATTGCAGTGATGCAGTTAATACTAATATAGGAAATAAATAATTCATTTGGGAGGAATAAAAGGAAAAAAAATCACAGAAGAGAAAGAAGGAATTCCTTCAATTTCTAATAAATGAAAATGGTTAGACTTGACTCTGCACTGCTCTGGGTCTCCACATGTGCTCTGCCATTCTAACTAATGAGTTGACCTGAATTAGGTTATAGTATATGAGGGAGCTGTGGTGGGCATGGGATACAGATCATTTCACTTCAATGAGATAATTACTTGTTCTGAAAGTGCTCTTGGATTGAAAAAGATATATTTCAGTCAGACCTGGAGTAAAAACAAAAGCAGAAAACATGCAGCTCTGCGTATGAAGCTGCTTCACAGGAAGTGCTGCACGTAACAGAGGTCTCTGCCGCTCTGACCCCATCTCCTCTCTCACAACATTTGAGCGTCTTGTTGCGTCGCGGCTTCTCTGTCCAGCTCTCTTGTTTTCTGGCTGTCTGTGCTCTGTACATCGGGGAGAGTGTGAGTGGGAGCAGTGGTACAGAGGACGGGCCCTGGCGTGCTGCCAGCTGTTTTGATGGCTCCAGATTGCCTCTGCGCTGGTAGGATGAAGCAGGCACCAGCAGGCCGAGGAGCTGTCAAAAGAATTACCACAGCTCTCACTTATCCATGCATGGTGTACCACCCGGTGGCAAAATACAGCTACTGCATATGGCGGAGGAGGAGGACGACAACGAGTGGAAGGAACAGGAGGTGGAGCTTCGGAAGAGAACCATGGAGCTATTCGCCCTATTTTGAGAGATTTTAATTAAGCAGACAAAGCAATTTTCCCCCTTGCATCCCAAATGTCTTCCCCTTCATTGTTCCTCCAGTTGCTAATTAGCCCAAATATTAGTCTTGCAGTGTGAGGCTCCGGCAGCCTCCCAGATGGTGTTGTAGGTGCGCTGCAGCACACGCACGTATTCCCTAATGAGGTATGACATGCTTGATTCCAACTCTGACAGCACCTGCATTATTTCACCTGTACAGGGACTGCAGATGAATGTGCACAACACATACCTGTGATGACTAAAGATAGGTGCTGAAGATCAATATACAGGTCAATACACAGCAATGCTCACTGTGCAACACATGCTACATATACATACATATTCATATTTTCTGACATATTTACATGTTAGCAAACACTTTGAACGGTGCTTTCTCCTGCTTTCACCTGCTAACCAGCAGGAATGTTTTTGAGAAAATTTAAAAAAAAAAATTATTAAATAATAGTGAAATCCTTTGTATTAAACCAGTATAACTATGGAAAATCTGGTTCTTTAAGCACATTCGTTGCTTTTCAGAGCATAAAGTCATTTGCCATTGGCCGAGAGCTAAAGCCAAGAGGTGCAGAATGTTATTGCGTAATTGTGAAATGCCCTCAAAGGAGAATGTGGTTGATTTTTTAGCATTGAAAGCACATTTTAGCCATGCCCTTTGAGAGCACGCTGTGCGTTAGTCACCATTCACCACACTTGAATATAGTCACAAATTAGAGAAAACTGGTTGTCTCATGCAGCCTTAAGCGATGCAAACAGATGTGCAGAAAATTGGTTAAAAAACATGGAAAATGTGACTGTAAGAGTATGGGAGGTTGATTTTCTTGGGATATAAGCATTCATTGTAAAGTACAGGCAAGGAATGAAAAAATGTTTTTAAGTGCACAAACATGAAGGGAACATTAGAGAAGTTTCTTTTTAAGAGGACTTTGTTTAAGCTTTACATTATGGCTTTTGATGCCTAGTTTCTATAGCTTTGTAGATTACGTCTTGTTTAAGAGACCTTGAAAGCAAAGCAAAGACCAAAGACTGAAGATTAACTTGTAAATCATTAAAACTAAGTGGTAATTCTACTTTAATAGTCTCAATGGGCTGAAAAACCTAATTCGCACATACTAAATCTTTACCATCTTGGCTATGGGGTGTATCCCTGACAGCTCTTGCTGAAGTTGCAGATTCCAGCAGTCTGAACAGACACACTGATCCATTTTTATCTCTCGTTCTTGCTCTCAATTCAAAAGCCCTGATGAAGTTGCCGTATGGTCGCACAGCAGCAGAAGTGAAGTTTGTCCAACCAGATTTAGTTTCTTTCTCTATAGACAGAATAGTTTCCCTGTCTGTTGAAATCTACTTTGCTGGCAGTTTGTTTTCACACATTTAATAGCTTGTGAGTTTTTCTTGGATTGTGTATACTAAGATACTCAAAGAGGGCTGCGGTGAAGAAGACATGAGCAGCTTTGAATTATTTATGATATCTCTGAGCCATGAAAACATTTTCCAAAAGCCTTTGGCAGGTGTTTTCCGGCAAATTTTGAATTGGATTGGGCCTGGCGCTCTGATACTGTGGGACATCACAATCCTGTGACATGCAGCTGACAGCTCTCCCTTCCTGCAGAGCCTGTTTTGCTTGGGGCAGAATGGAGAAAGAACTGTGTGCCTGTCTGCCAGTACTCCCCCTTGTTAGTAGCACAGCCTTATTTGTTACTTCAGTAAGTAGTAACATCACACCATGTTTTCTTGTTAAAAAAAAAAAAAAAAATCAGAAAACAATGTTGTATTGTGCCTTACAAGATGGGAGATGAATGCTTGGTTTGGTTTGGTATGCTCCGTCTCCCCTCTGACAGGCTCCTGTTAGGCTGGTACAGACAGAAGCTCCAGCTTCAGACCTTACAATTTATTTAGATATTAAACATGGATTGCCATTACAAATGACTTGGCTTCCAGGATTGGATTTCTGACAAGTGCTCACTTTGCATTAGGTTATTATTCCCTCACATGTGGTTCTCCATATTTTCATATGTGTCCACATTTTATGAGGTCTTATGAAAATTGAGACACCTCTTATATGATCTCAGCCGAACTGACATCTTGATTGAATGCGAAATTTACTCCAATTGTGATCAGTTTGATTTGTCTGTTCATTCAAAGAAAAGAAATCAGAATTATTCATATGAATGAAATATCATTTACTTGCAAAAGATGATGCAAATTGTATCACACATTATTATTTCTTCTGACCTTGATTAGTAAATGTCTGTTTTTTGGAATAGTGGCAGTCAACTGACATCAAATCTGTTTGCTATATACTCTTAAAGCTGGTAGTTAAAAAAAAAAAGCATGTCGACACAATGCTTCAACCTTTTAGAGAAAAGATTAGCGCATTTTTATCATGATTAGTGCAAATGTTCAATTAGTCCTTCGATGTTTTGTTTCCTTTTTACCTTGAGCATGTTTTCACAGGGATAATGGATCCCATTTCAGACAGAGGCATTTTAAAAGGGGCAGGCTTCATACTGGAGCAGGAATTCTATACGGTGCAGCACTTTGCTCCATCAGTCATTGTTTGGCAGTAACGATTTTCACATCCCATCTTCCCAGCATAATACACCTGAACAACAGACACTATTTACTGTTTATTTGTTTGTAGTGTTAAGCATATAATTACAGATTGAGAATAAATTATATGCATGCTACTACTAGAAAATGCTCACATTTGGCCCAATTGCTAGCTAATAATACAGTGACAAACGTTTTTTTTAATTATTGGGACAGCTTGAACAGTAGCGCCATTTTTCTCGGCATCAGCTAACAGTTTCTAAATGCAGCTCTTTGCTTTAGGTGCCTGGCAGGAAGCAGACAGTTTAGCAGTGAGAACTCGTTCGTCACACGCCCATGTCATCTGCAGCATACCCCAGGAGGGCGTGGAGAAATTGGATTTGGGTGAGGAATGTGACAGAGTCATCCCAGGGGATGGATGTGACATTGCCTCTGTGTGACGAGGAAGTGGTGATGAGGTGGTGCATGTACCTTGGTACCCTATCGCCCCCGCTGCTCTCCATCTTCCGTCCCTCCAGCTCGTCATGTACAGTATCTGTCTCAGCGCTGCAGCTGCAGTTATGGCTTTGTTATTGGGTTATGGTTTAGTTACATTACCGGAAATGCTGTTACAACCTCCTGCCAGCGTTAAACAATCTCCCCAGCATTTGTCCCAGTGGCTGCCTAATGCTTTGAGTAAATGCAGTCACCCTGAGCAGAAGCTCAATATTCAGGGTCCACAGACTATTACGATTCTGTCGCTGTTTGTGTGGTTTTTTTTTCCTCAATCAATATCAATTTGTCCTTTCGTAGTTTGTTACTGTTGTCTTGCAGATACAAAAACTGTGGATGCATGGCTGCCACTTGTTCTCTAGTAAAACCAATACTAACACTCTGTTAGGTTGTATCGATGGAGTTACCTGTTTCCCCTATCCTGTTAGGTTTTTATCAGTTTGTCATGATGGTTTTTTTTTTTCACTATGTCCTAGTGTGCACCTGTCTCCGTACACTGTGTTTTCACTTATGGAGGCCACCACCTAAATTGGCCCAGAGTTAGACAGGACTCAGACTTTGCAGAGAGTTGGGGTAGCTGTCAACTGTAAGGCACAGTGCAATGTGATGCCAGGCTTGTGACAAGTCCTCACACACCGTTCCTGGATGACATATTTGTGTACTCTACATGCCATTTAGGAGTCAATTAGTGAGTTTTGAATTGACCAATTGATTTTGGATTGTATTTGCTATTCTAGCTGCCTGATAGTCGGATTCATCTGCAGAAAGGATTACTTTGGGTGTCTGCTGTCAGTGAGACACAGTTGTCTTCCCTAACAAACCTGCTGAGCACATGTCTGGGACTCTCCTGGAAAGCTGCAGTTGTCCCGGTGTTTGTCAGCTCTGTGGTTTAATCATTTTTCTATGAATGGACGGGAGGCTGGATGACAAGTCACTGCAGGCTGCTGGGTTTGCAGTAGCAGCATCTGAATGCATTTATCTAACAGAAACGTAATAAGCTTTCTCACAGCATATTCGGTGACCTCCAAGTACATATTCACCATTTAATATCTATCCCTAATGTATTTCTTTCAAGTAACAACACTAAATTATATCCACAAATAGGGCATTATTTACAGTTGAACCGACAGCTACGGTCACTGGTTTTACCGTTAAACTGCTGCACTCCATTATACCGATCACTCATCTTGTTTTCCTTCTCATTCTCTCTGCAGAGGCGACCGTGCTCAGCTACGACGGCAGTAAGTTTATGAAGGTCCAGCTGCCAGTGGTGATGCACACGGAAGCCGAGGACGTGTCTCTGCGCTTCCGCTCCCAGCGAGCTTATGGCATCCTTATAGCCACCACGTCTCGAGACTCTGCTGACACCCTGCGTCTGGAGCTGGAGAGCGGCCGCATCCGCCTGACTGTCAATTTAGGTAACGCCTCGGTACACCGACTGCAGTTGCAGAGTCACATGTCAGGCACACACACACACTCTCTCTCTCTCACACACACACACGCATGTATATAGATAGTGAATAAGAGGAGAAGGTGTAAAAGACTTTCAATGGCAAGAGTCTGCGGCTCTCCGCTCACTGCCAGTTGAGCACACAGCTGCCGTTGCCCAGCAGGGAATGCTCGCTGCACACTCAATCAACTAACCTCAAATCTACATACGTACATGTGTAGTGCTCTTCAGGGAGTTGGCCCTACAGTGCACATACTGCCGTAGCCTTTCCTGGCACCGTTTCATTTCAAATAATCCAGTTAGCATTTATATAATCTATGTCGCTAATCATTCTTTAAAAGATGAATGAGTTAATAACACTAATCCTCTCAGCTAGTAGTAACCTAATGTGATACAGTTTTGAATTTTGAGTAGTGGTTAATCAATTCCCTGCAAACACATGTTTTTTAATCATTTCTTTAAATATGGTTAAATTCATGATTGCACATAACATGAACTGTGTCTTAAATGGGAGGAAAGTTAAATCCCTTCCTGCTACTGCAAAATAAAAGGGACTAAACAGAGTGTGTGTGAGTTTGTGCTGTGTCCTTATTTGCTCAGAAATCCAATGATGCCTGTGAAAAGTTTGATATCTCCCAAACAGAGCAATGCTGCACAAATGATAGCCATCTATTTCTCCTTTCCACTGGCTAAACAGAAATGGGCTCCCTAAGCAGAGCCGTTTAGTGGCGCATACAAAGTAGGCAGTCTGTGTCTGCTATCAAACACAAGGAAGCACGTGTCCCACCACGGCACACACACGCAACAGCGCCACACACCGACACAACTGACAAGTCAAATCATTAAGACTACAAAAAGATGCCCTCTGATGAAAACACCAGGTCACTGTGTTTTTTTTTTTTGTTTTCTTTTGAATTATCTTTGACACATTTCAACATTTTTGAGTTTCAAGTCATCAGCCCTTGAAGCTTCTCTTTTCCCAATCCCTCCCTGGAAAAGCAGAGCATTCCCTGTCAGGGTAGGCTAGTGTTGGTCTCTGGCTGTTTGCGACCACTTTTCTGCTGCGGTTGACGACACACGACAGGCAGGGCCAAATGGGAAAGAGGGGAGGGGAGTTCCATCTGGGTCACCTTTCTCAGAGCAACGGATGAGCTAAGCTTCAGGAAACAGAGAGGTAAAACAGAAATAGTTACAGTCTACATGGCATCGCTGTGTACTAGAAGGTTTTAATGTTCTTTTATTAATAGCAATGACTATTGTGATAGGATCAAGATTATCATAAGATGTTATCAGCAAAAAATAGATACTAAATAAAAGTAATACTGCTTTTATTAGCTTTGAAAAAAATATTTAATTTCAAGTCATTATTTCGAAATGCCATCTATTATCTCATAAAAAAACGTACTCATCATGCAGAATTACTTTTTCAGTGGGCTACCATATCATATATTGTTGGCTGAGGATTAATTTAACTAATGTATTAACCTGGATGAAGCTTGATCCTAAATACTTTAGATATTGTTGGGTTTCAATGTCCTACAAAAATATTTTCTGAAGTATCGAAGTCCAGGCAATCATTTGCATAAGTGCCCCTTCTGAAGTATTTTACTATTCTAAACATGTTATTTGGAAATTATCTCAAATTCTCATGTGAGCAGCATTTTAATGTCGCTAAGATAAGTTAATTTTACTGACTCCATGCTACATATATAATTAGGTAACAAGGTTGGTAAAATAAAAAGTTATTAAAAATTGTAATAGTTTACCATATTTCATTATGACCATTTTTTTATACTAACAAACCTGCAAATCATCCAACTATAGCTGTCAATTAAATGTAGTGGAGCGAAGGACAGTATTTGTATCGGTATATACTTGTCAGATCTGATCCATCTCTCTACAATTCCATAAAGTTTTAAGTAGCATTAAATGGAAATACTATAAAGTACAAGTATGGCAAAACTTACTTAAGTACAGTACTTGAATAAACATGTTCTCACTAAAATACTCATTATTTTCCACTTCTGTCATTCTCATTGAGAGCACTATCTGGATCAGTAGACGTACCAAAGTAATTTTTCCATAATCTTTTAAATGTAATGTTAGGTTGTTATATAATTCAGTGAATTTAACGACATACAGAGGTTCAAATTTGCCGTTGCAGGAATGTTGATGCCATTATGCATGGGAAGATAGACTCATAGATCGTTGGACAGAGGGAGGAGAGAAACAGAGGTGGATAAAGTCAGAATAGCTTCCAGCTGGCCCTGTCTGACCCTGACCGGAATCTGATGCTCTCATACTGCATTGAAGATTATAAAAATGAAAAGAAATCCAGCAGCTTGTAATATGTAGAACAGTGTGCATGGGAAAAAAAACAAGCGACACAAACAATGTCATATGACTGAACCTCAGCTCTAATGATTTCCTGTTTCACATTGCTGGAACATATATTCCTGTTAACCATGCTGTGCTCCTCTGGCAAACCTACACTGCAGTGCTTTTTACCAGCTCACTGCAGCTCGAGGGGCCACGGGTGAGAGCATCAGAGGATGGATAGTGTCCGTGTGTGTGTCCCCAGAGGGGTGGACTGTATGCTTTAATGATGTCTGCAGCTGTAACATTGAAAGATGAATTTATCTCTCATCTATTCTTCCCCATCTAGATTGTATCAGGATTAACTGTACCACCAGTAAGTTACTGTTCACCTTTCTTCTTCTTCTTCTTCTTCTTCTCCTTCTTCTGTAACTCTTACTGTTTCTGGACACTCATGTTTTAGTCTCTAAAGTGTTATATATGTTTATAGTTTCTTCTCTGCAGCCATTGCTATATGATCCTGACATTAAAATGCCCTACAGCTTTGGTGATTATATAAAATATCTGACTTGCACGATGCGTTTGACATAGACAGTGCGTTTTATCACACCAAGTCCATGAGCTACGGGAACATGGTAACTGCTTGATGCTTGATGGTGTTGCGTGCATCAGCTGTCCAGAAGAATAATGAGCAGTGGGGAGGAGTTGGAGGGAGGCTTAAATTAATGACGGGCCCGAATATGGCAGTCAGCTGTGATACTACATTTGGAGTTGTTTTTAATTAGCAAACCTTTTGACTTATGAGCTGAGGCTGATATAAAACGCGTCCTTTGGAAGTGCAGGTATTTTAGACACGCATGACTTCCCTGTTTTCCCCCTCTTGAATTTTTCTTCTATTTTTTTTTCATGTTTCACTTCTACTTCAGTATTTCACGCCGTTTGTAAATTGATGAGGCCATTCAAGGCACAGAGGAAATACAGAGTGTGATTTTATTATTCTCATTAACCTGCCTCACAGAGCAGAAAGAAAGGGATAAAGAGGGAGGGAGAGAGAATAGATCTTGTTGTGGGATTCACGGTGGATGTATGTGTGTGTGTGTGTGTGTTTGTGTCTGTGTGTTTCAACACAGAGGTTACATTGCAATATTTTGGGAGGAAAATATCCCTGACATTTATTATTCAGGAACAGTGATGAATTAATAATTACCTCGCTGGAGTCATAATACGTGAGCCTTCTTCCTGTTTAATGATTCTGAGTTACAGACACACTCTCACTATCAGTAAATACCAACAGAAATGAGACAGTTTGAGCTCTATAATAGAGTGTCACATATTGTATATGGGGACAAACTGTTCTGTCTGCAAACACAAGTGTTGGATCTGTGTGTGTGAAAAGTGTTACAGTGTTTGAAGGTCATTGGCTGATGAGAAGCAGAGACTTACACAACAAAACGCCTCCACACGGAATCACATGATGTGACCTCTAGACATGCCTCTGTGAGCCAGCCCTCCTTAACACCTTTCTAAATGCTAAATAGCATTGTCCATGCATCTTGGATTGCATCCCTTGTTTGTGTATGCAAATAAAATGCTTTAAGCTCTAATTTTCCCTGCCAGTGCGTTTAAAGGTCATTCTTGGTTTATGAGCACAGTGTGAAAGCATAATCTTTGCATACATAGACACCAGCGGTTGTTCGACTAATATTTGCCACATATTTGACTGATTATTTAATTTCTGTATTTAGCCATTTAATTTCCTCTTCTGAATTTTTTTTCTCTTCTTTTATGTCTGATGCATCATTTTGCTAATATAGATGCATCAGAGCAAGTGGGGTAAAGAATTCTAATAAAGTAAAGCAGTGTGTATTGATGGGTTGGGTAATTTTACACAAACCATGAAAAGAGTGAAAAAATGACAAATGACTATACAGCACATGTCCTCTTTAGCATGTTATAATTGTATAATTCTTAATGTAATTTCTCATTTTCCTCCATAAATATGATAGTCTTTGACCTTGTTGAATATTGTCAAAATTTCTAGAATAACTAAGTTTTTTATAATCATAAAGAAAAATACTTTTCCACTCAGAGCTTACCTACAATTCAAAAATAAAATATGTAGATTGCATAAAGATTTAATTTTCTGCCAGAGGAAGGGCTGATGTTTAAGTAAAATAGAGATGAAAGCAGGAAACAGCAGGTCTTTTTTTTAATGGATCCGGACCTAATTGTGTCATAGGAAAATGTTTAATTGAAGTTCTTGGAAACAACTGTGTTCTGCCATTGCATTAATGTTCAATTCACTTTTTTTTTCCTACGCTGTTACTCCTCTCTGCGTTATTTTTGTCCTCTTTTTTTTCAGTGTTAATTAATGTGTCTTGTCAGGCGCGGCAGCTTCGGTCAGCTCGGTGGATGAAGAATTTCAGCACCGACTCAAAGAACACATCACTGTCAATTAGGGACCTAGGCTCCCTGGGGCTGCCCAGAGCTGTCTGAAGAAAACACTGCCACTTCGACTTAAACACTGTTAACAGGCACTGAGTGACAACAAACTGAAAATATGAACTAAAAGTATCTCGTGACAGATTGGCTTTAATTTTCTGTAATTCTGGTCTTCTATTATTCATTAATTTGAACTGCAGGATAATCATAATTTACACTGCAGCCAGTATTCAGTGATGAGGGCAACTTGATGTGATCATTCTCTCTGTGACCTTCTTGAGCAACACACCAAGGCTCTTTTTCTATCATAATTATTCTTTGCCACATATCAATCTTTCATTTTTGACTTATTTGGTGTGAAATCGCTGCAGAAAATTCTCATCCATGGAATTCACACCTGTGGGCATGCTTGCAATGATAGATGAGTGGGTGAATTAAGGGGAGGATGCATAGAAAGTGAGATATGTACATAATTAACAGTGGAATACTTTCATTTAATGGCTGTTATTTCCAAGTACTAATAATGTATGTATTACAGAAACTTCTAATATAAATTCAAATTGCTTTTTGCAACATTCTTCGTGTTGCATACTTCAGTGGTTTTCCCATTAGATTTAAACATGTGATCTAGATGAAGAACTATTAAAAAAAACCCACTGTTTTCATGATAACATTTTATTGGAATCTCTTTATTCAGCCCATTTTTATATTTCGTTGTACAGCTAAAAAACTCAGGTCTTGCTGGTGTAAACATTCAGAAAAGAAATCAAACTGTTTTCTAATTAAAGAACCTGAAAATAAGTAGGGAATAAACACCCAATATGGTGCAAGTTAATCTAGAAAGATGAATGTGACGACTGCACACTTCTCCAATGCAGATTAAAATAATTTAATGTATTATGAATTCACCAACATGTTTTGGTGATTAAAGAAACTGAAGAAGTTTCACTTTTACTGTGCTACGAACTGTTCAAAAAATTCTCCTTCAGCTCCTTACAACCAGGCTTTTTCCAAGCCTTTGATGCAATTCAGTGAAATGATTTTTTAAGGCTTCCCTGATCTTTGCATTGAAATCTTCTTGTTTCTATCTATATTTGTATGTATGTTTATATTTTATATTATTATATATCTATATGCACATACATATATTTATAGTTAAAGGATAGTAATCAAAAGGACGGCTATAAAAACATATAAACCTCGTTAAATATAAAGTCCCCTTGCCTGCTTTCCTAAAAATGTAAAAATGTTGGACTACCCTGTGTTGAGCTAAAATAAAATTGAAATGCCCAAAATAACAAAGAATATAAACCTTATTATTTGTCTGTCATGTTTCTAGTATCCTCTGAAAAGAAAGAAGAGTGAAGTGCTTGGAATAAAGGAGCAATTATGAGGAGGTTCTTTATGGATGCACTGAATTACTTTCATAAGGAGGCTAACACATTGGCTCAGTGGTCCTTGTAACAGGCATTAACGATTTAAATTAAAAACTAGGAATAAATATTGGCATTCCCCAAAGTTACAGCATGCTGAGGCACTTTTCTGTCAAACCAGCAGGTAGTTAACATGACATGATTGTTCGAGTGATAGAAAAAAATACTCTAATCTCAGCAACGTGCTGGCGGTTAGATTAAGTGTTGCTCAGAAAAACATTAAGCATTGAGCAGTATCACTTTACAAAACAAATAAATGTGATTGCAAATGGCTGCCACGGATGAGTATTGATGCCTTTTTTTTTAACACTATTAGACTTCTAAATACTAATATATCTTCACAAAGCCTTTTCAGTTAGCAAGGCATCGATTGGACATGTAGGTTAGTAGCCTGCTAAGCTCTCTTTGTCATGGGTGCTTGCTTTTGATGTCTTTGTTGACTGTAATCCAACAGTAGTGGACTGCTGCTTGGTCAGTGAGTCCCTCCTCCTGCACCTAGGTGAGTCACAGTTGGGGCAGGTGGCATCAGTATCTGGCCTGTAATCCAGCCAGCCAGAGCTGATTGACTGGATAATCACATCTTCTCATGCTGCCTCGTGCCACATTTCTTCACTGCTCCCTTGAGCCTGAGGACAATGAGGCAGGAAAAAAGATCGCTGTAGATCCATCACTGCAGATAGATCACCATCAGTGAGGGCACTAGAGAGGGCTGGACGTGGCAGAAAGTGGGACTGAAAGCCCTTAATGTCTGTCCAGCAGCCGGCTGTTTGGACCACAGACTGCACTATAGGCATGATCCCAGGCCCTACCGTAGTGAATGTCTTGCAGGAATGCTCTTCTTAATACGATTGACCTCTTTTCCCCTTCCTTTTCTTTCCTCCTTGGAGAGCAACAAGGACAGGAATGATGGAAGGCAAAGATCAAGCATCCTTTCAAGTCCAACTCCATCCCATTATTTCATATCTCTCCTCCTTAATCCCTCGCCAGTCGTCTGGTCTCAATCCTGCCCTGGTGTTTAGTGCTTACAAAGCAGAACTCTGCCTCTGAGACTGAGTGTGTCCCAGTACTTTGGCAACCTCATTTTTGCATACACATTGGACCGGGGCTTTAAAGATTGCAGAAAAGGACAAAATAAATAGCCATGAATGGCTGTCTGGGAATCCTGAAACCTGGCACCCATCTGAAAAGGCTCCTCACAAGTGGGCAAGGTATGCAGAGCCGGGGGATTTTAATACAGTCACAGTGGCATGTTCTCATTGGCCTGTTTGGGTTTTGTGTGTGCCAAGCAGGGGAACATCAGAGCTAAGATGTTCTAAGATGGAGGCTGCATGAAAAAATAATGTGTTGCCCCAATTGGACTCATGTTGGAATTTCTAAATGCAGAAGTGTATCTTGGTGAGATTTTTTTTATTTTTTCTCTCTGCTCATGAGATCACAGAGGTTTGGTGCAGTCGCTCAGATTTATCTGTGATTCTACAACTTGATTATCTCACTTCGAGGTTTTTAGACTGTGATTTTGTGTGACATCTCCCTTACTGCCTGCTAGCAGTGACACACTTTATGTAATAATAAAATGCTGTTTTTAGGATTCAGTGAAGGAATGATTCAGAGATGTGAAGTATTATTAGTTGAATGTCACTCAGTTGAATGGTCATTTGGTTTTATTTTTGGCTTTAATGAATGCGCATCAGACTTAGTAATAACATTTGTGCATTGTCCACAGTGTTTCCGGCAATATAAGCTACCTGCTGCTTTTCAAAATCCCCCAATAATTTTAAAGGTTGCTGATAAAAAATCACATTCTGTATTTCCTGGATTTCCAGGTTTAATGGCCTGTTTGTTAAGCTTCTAAGAGGCTCTTTATGTCACAATGCACACTGCTCACATTAATCAAATAGTAAGCAGTGAGTAATCCTTTCCATTTTACCATTTTATTTCATGAGGTGGACATGAGAGAAACCAATACTGGGCTGCACTGTAAGTAAACAAGATGGAGAAAGATGCTTGGTTAATGCTCAGTCTTGGCCTTTTGGTAGTTATTTGCTGCCACCAAGTGGCATGATAGGTATGGCAAAAACTGAGAGTCCAGCTATAATGAAAAGTCCAGTTTTTCAGTGTTTATATGGACAAAATACATTCACAGCCAAAGCAATCTAAGTGTGAATATTGTTGGAAAATATTATGTGATATCCTGATTTCTGCCTCCCTCCTTTTGGCTTTAGGAAAATGCTGTTCAGATAGATGCCCTATCTAATGGTGCGATTAGTACAGCAAATGCAAGTCAGAATTATGCGTTTTTATGGACCATTAACTATGTTTACCTAAATGTTTTTCTGCTTCTGTCAAACTATTTAACTCGTCCACTCTGTCCTCCTTCTGATCTCCCCCTCTCTATCTCTCAGCCTGTCTGTAATACATGTGGTGTGTATGCCTGCTTGTGTGTTAACCGTTGTTTGGACTGTCCTGCAGGCAAAGGTCCAGAGACTATTTTTGCGGGTCAGAATCTGAACGATAATGAGTGGCACACTGTGCGTGTGTTCAGGAGGGGCAAGAGTTTGAAACTGACCGTAGATGATCTGCCGCCTGTGGAAGGTACCTCTCACCCAGTTGTCCTCCTATAGAATCTTATTTTTTATTTTAAATTTAAATTATCCATATCAGTTAGTGGAATCACAGATTTTAGGTCAGATACAAGTTCTTTTGTCTAATAATGGCCAACTTCAGATATATTATATGTACTATGGTAGGTTAGGTCTTTTATTTTGCTTATTTGTAGAGAGCCTTCATTATTTTTTTATTTTTTATTTTTTCTGAAACAGTCTACTATTGGTGTACACAATGTCGCTGTTAAACTAAAGGCATGATTTTTAACAGCACGTCTTCCAGCAAACTGATAAATGACTAAGACTGCTACAAATTTATTTATAATTAGGTGCAATGTGCTGAATTTTGTAATTACGGGAGAAAAGTACCCATGTTCATTAATGGAACTATTCATTTTACAAAATAATATTTATGTTGCCTGTTTGTGGACCCTTAAGAAGCAGAAATTTTTCTGCCTAGACTCTAATTTCAACAATGAACAACCTCAAGAGCAAGTTTTCATTAAAAAAAATACAATCATTTACAAACATTAAAAATCTGAAAAGACACAACTATATTTAAAAAAAGATCTGCACCTAAATATTTAATAAATTCAATATTAAAATCCTTTTCTTTTTTTTGCAGTATGCTATGGTGATACTTTTTATGTACTGTATATATATTTTTAGTGTCTTTTTCTGGAACTGATATTAGATGTCTGTAATGTCTCGCAGTGTTATAAGATCTCTATCCTCAGAAAAAAGATGATTTACATGACCCCAGACCATGTTTTTAACAGTCTTCACAAAATTTAAGAAAATTAAATGTTGAAATTGTTTATAAAAATGAGTTTATACACAAATAATGCAAACAACAGAGTCTTATAAATAATTTTTCTTTTTTCATTCTGTCCTTGTAACAGAAGGTTTATTACTGCCCTCTAACACCAGTTGCCACCCACCATAAATCATAAAAAATTATTAAGTGTTATAGTTCTTTTTATACGCTTTTGTACAGACATGGTTACAGACTCTCTTTCAGCCCTCCTACTGTCATAATTTGAGAGTAATTCATTTGCCAAAAAAGGAGATAAAACACACAATAAACCAAGTAAATAACCAAGCAGATAACCAAGTTATCATATTGTTCTTGAGGCCATTATAACGTAGGAGTGAGAATATGATTATGTGACATTCCTTGTCCCCAGTAACATCCTCTCTCCTTCCTCCCCTCCTCTGGTCAAAGGTCAAATGGCGGGTGATCACACCCAACTGGAGTTCCACAACATCGAGACGGGCATTGTGACGGAGAAGCGCTTCATGTCCATGGTGCCGTCCAACTTCATCGGCCACCTCCAGAGCCTTTCCTTCAATGGCATGGCCTACATAGACCTCTGTAAAAATGGTGACATTGATTACTGTGAGCTAAATGCCATGATTGGCTTCAAGAACATCATTGCAGACCCTGTCACCTTCAAATCCCGCTCCAGCTACGTGACCCTCACCACTCTGCAGGCCTACTACTCCATGCACCTTTTCTTTCAGTTCAAAACCACCTCCTCTGATGGCCTAATCCTGTATAACAGCGGGGATGGAAATGACTTCATTGTGGTGGAGCTGGTCAAAGGGTGAGTGATTGCGTCCTCGTAAAGCATGAGTATGAAAAAAAAATTACCAACAGTTCTGTTTATGGTAGATCTGGTCCCTCTAACTTCTGATTCATCTTCAGGTGCTTTCGCTGGACATTAAGACCTAAAAATGGCAAACCATTTATTGTTTTTTTTTTTCTTATTTTTCCTGATTTGACTGCATCTTTGGTGTAGAAGTCATCAAAATGGTGTTTGCGCTTTGTCAAACAACAGTGTTTCCATACGCTGGCATATTCTAAGAGGAATTAGTAAATGGAGTTTGATTAGGGGTGGGTGGCTCAGATGAGGTACCTGCTCATCCTCCCAGATCTGTTTTATTTACAAACCCATTACCTCATTTTTAGGACAGAGATTCCTGCCACCAGGTGTAAAGACCAGCAAATACAAAATGCCAAAAGCTTTGAACTGTTTTGGATTACTTTTATAATAATATAGCAGGATGTTTATTGTAAAAATCTCTATATAAATGGATTATGAATTCAATAATGCAGCTCTTCATAATATATGACAGTTCTAAACAGAATATAATTCTTGACAGTTTTTCATGCCATTATAATGGGAATTCAAATTCTTTTCTTATCACTCCTCTGCCAGAATATTTACTCAAAGTGCTGTCGGCTATTACTGTTCTTTTTAATCTTCATGAAGGCACAACAAATACCCAACATAAAAGGGAATCAGCCACACAAGGGTGTGTTTCTTCTTGCTGAATTGCAGCTATTAAATGACCTTATTTTAAACAATGCCTGGAGTTAAGGTGTTATTCAATGTGCTGAACATTAAAGCCGTACATTTTAATTAAAATGAGCATGCAAATTAAAAATTGCCTGTAAACCCAAGAATTTAAGACTAATTTGTTAAGCATAGCCCAAAACCTTTGTTAACTCTGTAACCTGCCAAATATTTAGCTTCTTTTCAGACAGCTGCAGCGTCTGATACTCTCAAATCTACACATTTAAACGCACAGGCGCATGACAGGCACATGCAAACACACTCTCGCTCCACTTTTTAGAGATTTAATACACTCTTTTTTTTATTTCATTATTCTGGAAATCCCAACAATGCTAACACTTTTTATCACACCATGCTTTTCATGTCTATTCATTTCTGTAAATGGTTGCATCTACTCAGGTTGTTAAATATCTGTTTCTAGTTACCTGCATTACGTGTCTGACCTGGGAAATGGAGCCCACTTGATCAAAGGCAACTCAAACAAGCCCCTGAACGACAACCACTGGCACAATGTCATAATCTCCAGGGACACCAACAACCTCCACACAGTGAAGATTGATACCAAGGTCACCACACAGACGACCACAGGAGCCAAAAACCTGGACCTGAAAGGTGTGTTGGCATAGTGGATTTAAGTTGTTTTTTACAGGTTTAATTTAATTGGGACAGCAGTGGCCAAGAGGTGAAAAGAGTGACTGAAAGGTTGAACCAGCAGGATAAACCTTGCAGGAATGGGAAAGCAATGCTTGGCCTTCTCTCATTACCACCATGGAGGTATCCTTGAGCAAGGGACTCAACCTCCATCTGTTCAGTAAACTGCTCACCTGGATGTAGAGTAGGAAGTTTATCAAGAAAACCTATAATGCTTAGCAGACCAACCTTTGTATTGATTATTTAAAAGATAATCAGTTAGAAGGATAAAAAAGAAAAAGAAAAACGTTAACTCATAAAGGATATTGTTTTTTCCTTTTTTGTTCCTGCTATTGATTCTGACACTTGGACTTTGTAAATCGGCTGATTTTGAGTACATCAGATACCACTGTGTTTAAAAAAAAAGATTATTTCTTTAACAGCTGGATGCTGCAAACCCCTGTGTTTATGTTATGATATAGATTTACTTAAAATTTTACAAGTTGCTTGCCGTCTGTTGGACACTTATGCAGTAAAAAATCTCCTAAGTTGCATGCGGGTGTACAGAACACTGCAGGAAGTAGCACATCCTATGTCTAATAAAGAAACTACATGATATTATGTACATGTTGTGTTGTAGCTCAATGAAATCTCTTTTAATTCAATTACAACAGATTCAACACAGAAAAATAACAGCACTGCTTTACTTGGCTTAATTAAGAAAATTAATTAAGAAAAAATGTAATTCAGAAAAAACTCTTTTTCTTAAGTCAGAAATTAGTGTAAAAAACAGTTACAATGCTGTGCTTTTATTTTTGAGTAATAATGCTTGCTCCTCTAGTATAATAAACAGGAGTGTAAGCTTGATGCCACATTTTATTCCCACAAGGGGTCAGTATTGTCATATTTGTCATTTCTACACAGGCAACCTTTACATTGGTGGAGTGGCCAAGGAGATGTACAAAGAGCTGCCCAAACTGGTGCATGCAAAGGAGGGTTTTCAAGGTTGTCTGGCATCAGTGGATCTGAACGGACGGCTCCCAGACTTGATGTCAGATGCTCTGGACTGTGTGGGGCAGATAGAGAGAGGATGTGAAGGTGAGAATTCTGTCAGCCCACCAAGAAAACTTCAAATCTGTGTGTTGCTCTCAAGCTAGATAATCCAATAATATCTCATTTCACTGACAGGATCATCAAGGCTTTTTCCTCTTAACTATCTGGATTTCCCCTCATTTCATTCGGCGGTACATAGCTGCTAAGTCCAACACTGAAGTAGCAAGGGTGCACGTACACTGTGAAGCACACCCACTGAGGCACCCACACTGCCAACCTGTGGCACATAATTTAACATCCATAAAGTCTGTTAGTATTCTGTTAGAATGCATCAAGCTCTGACACTCCTCCACAGGCAATCATTTCAGTTTCACTTAGCCATAATCTGATTATTCTCTCTGCCATATTTGTCCTGCCAGTGTTATTTTCCATTTTATCCCCATTCTGTTTTGCTCTGTGCATGCTTGCTGGATCTGAGAGTTTGCCAGAAGCAATCCTTTTGAATTATGTATGAAGCCTTTGTTGCATGCATGAATATCATTTCCCCAGTCTAATGTGTGTACCACATCCAAAGACAATATTTGATTTATTTTTCAACTTCACTCACTTAGTTTAATTTCACAATTCATCCACTCTTTTTTTCTATTGAGTAGGCAACTTCTGATCTTTTCATGTTCCTACATTACAGATGTAATCAAATTCAGCAGCACCCTGTGTGGGGCTGTCAAACTTGGTGTTTTGTGCCATGGAGTATCAATGGTTGCCCTCAGTGTAGAATGGCTTTTATGATGGAATATTTACTGAATTGTGTTGGTTTATATTACTTTGAATTTTACTGAACCAAACAGACAAAGCCTATCCAATTCCCATAATGATGACCTAACAATTGCATGCCTTTTACTTCATATTGCTGATGCCATTATGAGAGAAGTTGCATTACAGTTTGACTTAACTCAGCCTCCATTATGCAATACAATTTCCCCCCTTTTTTTCTGAGGACAGAGAGGCGCCTCTCCCCTCTCGGTCTCTCCTGCTTCAACAGTCTGTGTTTCTGTTGCTCCATCTTTGACGTCTTGGTGCTTTACTAACAGCTGGTAAACTTTGCCTTTTCCTTTCCTATTATTTTGCTGACAAAAGTTGCATTGATGAAAGCTGACTTGCAAGGTAGATAGTGTTGTTTGTGTGATACAGAGTCTGATTTCCCTCCCCTCTTTGCATCTGCAATGCCTCTGCCCCCCTCCACTCTGCAGTCTCTACCTCCACACTTCCCACACCCCCCTGAGCAAGATGACTGCTTAGTTTGAACTCACCCACCTGCCATATGGGCCTCAGTCCCATAGGAATACAAGTATCATTACAGTCTTGTATCACAGTCTATGGGGCTCACACTTTGATTTGAACTCACAAATTGTATGTTGTTTTTACCGGACATGAATCTTGCTGTTTTTTTCTTCCTTTTTTTTTTTCTTTTTGGGATGTCCACTTACTGTTCGTGTAAGAGATACATATGCATGACTTATGAAAGTCCTAACAATGATGCTGCATGAATTTCCCATTAAAGTTACAGACTAAACTCAAAGTTCACTCATTTTTATGTTTTGCTGATATTAATCATTGTTAGTATAAGTCATAAGTTGGCCAGTTCCATATTCCTCTTCAAGTATCTCACAGCCTATTGCAAGATTATTTAGATTTATTAGTATGTGGATATACATTTAAAAATATTTTAAAAATATATGAATAAAAATGAAACTTTTTGTTTGTTTGTTTGCGTTTAATTGTGGCACAATGAGCAGCATCTTGCTTTGTGCGGTTTTTTTTTTCAGCCTTGAGTCGGCTGGAGCTGCAGCTTTAGCTATTAAGCAGTTACCATAGCTACTCTGAGGCTCAGTTGCAGCTACTATGGCTACATAGGAATGGCTACATAGAAAAAAAGGGAGATAAGTAAGAGTGAATCTGTAATGTACAGTTGTAACCAACAGCTGTGCAGCTCCATTTGAAATAAATAAACAACTGAATTAAAACACACTTCATTATTGGAATTATAATGACAAAGGAAATAAGAAGATTGCTTTGTTCCATTCATGTAATTATAGCTGTAAGCAGAGTGCAACATGCATACTTATGTGCCATTATTTCAGATTATACAATGTAGGTGTGTTGTAAATGATAAATTCCCATCCAGATGTTGATAATAAGCAGTAATAATGGACAAATAAACTAAAGTAATTCAAACATTAATCATTCTGTCAATAAAATAATCGACAAAATTTGACATAAAACAACATTCATCCACATTAACCCCTTCACATTCTGCAAACATTTCTTCATTCGACTGACTCTGTGACTGACTAACACACTGACATGAAAATTAAACACTTTGACTCAAAAATCATCCAGAATCACTCTAACCTTACCATGTAAACATATTTAGAAAACTCAGGGCCTTGTGAATCTTTGTTCAATGGTGCAGTTCTAAGTTGATATAAACATGCATTTTGGATGTTCAAATTGGAGCCGGACAGTGTCTGATACAGGTGTGTGAAATGCACTAAAGACAGACTGTAATCTGATGGCAGAAGCCATTTTCACAGGTGGTCAGGGATGTATGGCTGTTTGAAGGAGGAAAGGAGAGCAGGAACACAGTGTGTACTGTATCACGTCAACAAACTCTGTTGTGTAAAAATAATCAAGATAAATCAGATTCAGATACAATATATAACATTCTACAGTACTGTACAAAAGGCAAAGGTAAATCAGAGTTATAAGCTAATGAACACACAATTTTCTGTTATCTTCTATTCATAGATGTAAAATATAAAATAAAATATGGAAATCAACAATGGAAGTTTACTCTTAGTTCTTAAATGATCAAATCTTAATTTCTCAAATATTTTTGTAATGCTTTTTTTTGTACCTGTGAGCTTTTTATCCTGTCTTTTCACTGAATACAGCAGTGATTTCAGTTCATTGTGGGTTCAGGCAGGCACTTTTTCCACAATCTGGGAATGTGTATCAGTGTTTGTCGAGAGAATACAAAATATGACTGAATACACAGTTGTAACAGAGTTTGCATAGCATATGTATGTTTGCTCTTTGTCTGCTTCCTTTTGCAGAAGCCTATTGTCTGTATGTTGTGCGTGACATTTAATTTCACCGCAGAGTCAATCTGCACACTGTGCTGCTTGTTATTATGAAAGTCTGCTCACCAAGTTGCTATTTATCTCCATATTCAGGCCCCAGCACTACATGCCAAGAGGACTCGTGTGCCAACCAGGGCGTGTGTCTCCAGCAGTGGGAGGGTTTTAGCTGTGACTGCAGCATGACAACGTTTGGAGGACCGCTGTGTAATGATGGTAGGTCTCCCCTCTCTGCTTCTTAACTCTTAGAGTCTGAATAGTTTTTGTTTCTTTTTATTTAATGAGAGTCTGACGCGGACATGGTAAAATCTAACTTTTGGTATGCTCTCTGTGGCGCTTATGTAATATCTGATAGGTCCTTTCTTTTCTGTCAAGGTCTATCAAATCATCATAAAAAGACATGCCTCATACACATCTCACAGCATTAGATGCATAATTCACTCCATCTGTTAAGATAATTAAATGTGTCCAGGAAAATCTTGGCTGCAGATATTCAAAGGTGGGTGTTAGCATCAACAGCAGGGCCGTTTTTATCCTGTACTTTCACACAGACTTCTTATTTCAGCTAATTATTGTTTCCTGTCTGCATGCTATATTTGTGGTCTCATAAAGAATGATGTTTGCCAGAAGAATGACATATTTGCTTTGTAAACTCTCCAATCAAACTAAATAAAGGCCCCAAACTGTGCTGTGTACTAAAAAAGTTGAACAACATGTTGTTACTTTGTCAATTAGAATGAATGTTGACACATCTTTTATTCCAGTAGCTGTGCTTTGAATATATGTTGTTCTCACAGAGTGAGTTGTAAGCTGTTGTGACTCTGTAGGGCAGAAATTTTTACATATGAGATGCCTGGCTGACAGTTCAGTGAAAGCTCATTAAAGTTTGATAGATGTACCACTAGAGGGAGCAACAAACATTGTGTTCTGTTAAATAAAATATAAAACAGCAAGTCAAATTAAGCAAAAAAAAAAAGACATTAACTAGAAATGTGCTTATTTTTTATTATACTTTTACCAAACGCACACTGTTGAGTATTGCATCTAACAATATGACCTCATAAAACACCATAAATATTCAAACTTATTTTGAACATGCTGAAAATTTAAAGTTCTGTGATGTTTATTCTCTTAAAGACAGTTAAGGGACTGCGTGCTCATTAATGTTTAGCTGTTGAGAGAACGAGAAAGTGTCTGCTCCACCTTTAGAAAATGGGCTACTTTCTTATGCAAAACATGCACAAGGGGTTTTGTTTGGTCATTATTTTCTTCTGCAGCGGTTCACGCAGTAAGGGGTGAATGGGCAGAGTGCTGAACTGCATTAAGAAGAAAAGAACAGAGTGGGCACTCTGGAGATGACACAAAAGCAGAGGAGAGAGCACCATAAATGTTAATGCATTCTGTGTCACTTTTACCAGCTTGGTAGGACCCCCATCTTTTGTTATCAACAGAAAGTGTTAATAGATTCCACTGCAGCCTCATACCCTGAACGTATCTGCGGCCTATGATAACACTAAAAGGATTCTTCTGTCCATGAGATGTGAGCTCGAGTGTAGCTCGTCCTGATTCGAGCCCTCCTTTGCTCGTTACACTCTCCTTTTAATTCTTCAGACCTTGTTTGGATCAACAGAAGAGTAGGGCTGCGCTGGAGGTGTTGGAGGGATATTTTCGATGAGGAACTCCTCGTGAACCTTCCTCGTGCATTAAAGTTAGGAGAAATGCTTTGGAACTTATTTTTTTCCCTCTGTCATACATATTCATCCTCAACAGGCCCATAGAGCTCATTTACGGCAGTGATAGCAGAGGAGTTCACAGGACATGCATGCATAGATTACATCTGAGCAAAGTGCTGTAGCTGCTGAGTAGAGTTACTGCAGCTCCTCTCATAATTCTTGCTGACATGACAAAACAATAGGATAGATCAATGTGCAGGCCCAGGGATGCAGTATGCAAACACGAAAACATACTTTCCAAGAACTCTCTTTCACTGCGAATGAACTGAACTAGTCCTCAGAATAGTGATGTAAGACATCCTCACTCTGCCAAAGAAAATGTATGAGTAGGAAGAATGAGGCTGGAGATGGTTGGGTTTTATCTGTGCTGATGGATTGTCATGGGGATAGAGAGGAACGGGGAGCGGAGGGGTGCAGAGAGAAGCATCTCTTAGGAAAATATCACTTTTTACCAGATTTATTTGCATAAGCTGAAATGCAGGCAATTTGCAACAGAGCAATGGGTCTCCGAAAAAAGCAAATGCATGGGGAGCTTACTGCGTTTCCATGTGGTTCTCTAGCGGGTAGGCTTGGCGCTCTGCCTTCTCACAAGGAGAAAAACTCCATTTCACAGTCCCATGCCCCAAAACATTTACAGCCTGGATGCATTGTACAGCTGTCAGTCACAAATCACAGGGGAACTAATGTCATGTCTCATAACAAGATACATCTCATTGTTTAGCTAATGCAAATTTTAAAGGAAATTAATTTCTAGGCAAGTATTGTGTATTGATACTTTTATGCTGTTGCCTGCAAATTCAACCCTTTTTTAAAATTATAATCATAACACTCTGCTTTAGTGCAGTAAGTGGCAGTGACTTGCAATTAAAATAATTAAAATAATTTGTCAACACAGTTTCATTTATTATATGAGGAGACGCCTCCAAATATTTTACAAATGAAAATTGTCAAATCAAAGACAGGTAGCAGCTCTTATGTCTGTCTTTGGAAAATAGAGTATATCTTGTAAGATTCTGCCTTAAGATGACATGCAACAACATTTAAAGACACATACAAACAGCCAGTAGATAATGAAGTGTCAATCACTTCAATCCTCCTTGGCATGTATTGTCTCTGGACCTCTGCTAGAGGAGGAGCACTATTCTTCCTCTCTTGCTTTGATGATGATGGAAGCCAGTTCTATCTGACACATCGGTGCAAAATCTTGTGTAGTTGTCAAGTTTAGATATTTGATTCCTGCAGAAGCTGTTTCTTGTACAATTTACATATACTCGGCAAACTATTCAGTGATTCCTGGTGCCATCAGTGAAAGCATCTGGAAATGTTATATATCCTCAACCAATTAGTCAGATTTCTCCTTTATTTTTCACCCATTTGTGTTTCATAATATTCCACTAACTAAATATCTTCATTATAATGAACACAAAGTGAAAAAGGGTATGTTGTTTGAAACACTTTGTGCTAATCTTAAAGAGAATTTACAGAATGCTTATTTGTAAAAATGTGCAATCAGCTAAAACTGACAGTTCTTTTTTTTTTTGCATTTGCATTTGCAATTTGCACGTTGTAGCCAAACATAAACAACTTGCTAAATGATTTTTCCCATGGATGCAATAACATACAATATATAAGAGAGAGGAATACATAAGTAAGATCACAGAGTGTTTAGTTTTTCTTAGTTACATAGTCCATTAATGTGGCTTAACCTTGGCAAGAGTATATGCATAGCTGATATTGCTGCAGTTTGACTGTAAGCTTTTCATTTTGCAATAAGCACTGCATGCATGGTGCGTGTATCCACACACACACTCTGCACTAGGTTTCATTTTTCAGAGCAACCCACCTATTCTTGGCTTTGCTGTATGTGTGTTGTGATAAAAGCATTTCAACTTCTCAGAGCTGCACCTTTCACTTCAGAATGATTGGCGAGATGATGACATAGATATAAAAACAATCTTCAGATCTTCTCTTCATCATCTCCAGAACACTTCACACAAGTGACGTGCCAGTACTTTCAATGAACTGTGGACGTAGTGTGTAAGAGTTGTATTTATAGAATCAAGTATTGCCACTGGATACCCAGAAGTATTGAAACTAAGAAAAAAAAAAAAAAATCCAAGCCATGCTGGCCAAGATGAATCAAATTTCTCTTAGATCATCATTCATGCGAAATGAATGATGATGTTTGTGAATGGTGTTAAGCATGCATTTGGTCTTGTCACCACAAGCTGTTTTTGATGCCAGCAGGAATAAAATGGCATGTGGAACACATTTTAGTCGGTGACTCACACAGCACACACAGATTGCGTGTATTCTTGAGCAGTGAAGTCATCGTTGCTGTTCTGCAAGCGTAGACCAACGCTGGTCATCAGCCAAAAGCTACTGATCACCAATGCCTTCTTCCAAACTTAGAGTATGAGTTTGTTTTGCTATTTTCCTTGTATGTCTTCTCTGTAATGCCCAGTTGTGTTTAAAAAAAGGGCTCCAGTTTTCATTTAAAAGCTGTCTGGGTTTGTGTGTGATTTTGTCTGTGTGTGTCTGTGCATGTCTCTGTGTGTAATGCGCTTGTGGGACTTAAACTCAAGTCTAGACCTCTGGAGGGAGTTTGCCTGTAGTGGTCAAGCATCTGAGGGTAATGTACAGAGACAAAGAGAATTGTGTTTGCCGTTGAGCTAAAGTGGGTCGTAGAGAGGCTACATCGAAGGAGATGCCTGGCCTTCACACAACTTTTGTCTCGCCTGGTTGCCCTTCTGCTCGGTCTTATAGCCAGAGCTATTAGTGCCATGTCAATATTGTATCAACTATGGAGGTTGTGTGTGGGTCTAGCCTCCATTGTCTCTGCCCATGGGGCAAAAGATGCACCCTTCTTACTGTATTTCTAATGTGTCTGAGTCAGTGCTCATTCTTGTGCCTTTGTACCTTGCAAATAGTTCCTCTTGGCCTCAGGCTCAGTATCTACTGTGTGATCTGCAATGAGTCTAATATTTCTTATGCATACACAAAAGAAACATCTTTTTCTGTCACGAGCCTCCTCTCCATGCTGTCTAAGAAAGCCGCTATATAACACAGAGGAATCCCACACACTGATGCTGTTGTTGCATCAGTTCACAATAGCAAGACTTCAGCTAAATATTTTAAAAAGAATGGGAGCTCAACAAAGCTTCAAAAAATCAGAAAAGGTTTCAAAAATCAAAAACAGCCAATCCCCAGAGTGTTAGATTTTACTGACATTTATATGTTGCAAGAAACAGCACATCATGTCTAATTCTACAATATATTTCAGTGGTAAAATGTGTCAAGAAGAGCATATAGAATTTACAATTTATTTCCCCCTAGTGCAGCTCATTTTAAATCTTAAGGCATGTTCCTAGAATTTTCTTCTCATATAAAATAGGTCACTCATGTTTCTCTACGGTCTCGAGGATCCTCCAGATTTTCATGCTAATGCACACACACGCACGCACGCGTGCACGCGAAGGAAGTAAGGCAGACAGTTTTGTCCCATTCCTCTGTGGCGACATGCAAGGATTAGGCCACTTAGTTTGGTTTCGATCAATACAAGGGGACACCCAGTCCAGTAAGTGAGGCCAAGGGGACATGAGGCACTGGAGTAAACAGCCTGCTGTCACATGGAAGTAATGTCCTCTTTGCCCTGAATGTGGCCCTCTTTTAATGCCGCTCAGCCAAACGATTCTATGGGTCTGGAAATATTTGGGTTTCCAGCGTGTATTGAAAGCTTGGCCTAGCTTCGGACAGCCATTCTGCCTCGAGACATAAGAGGAGCAGTCTTAAGTGCTCTGTGCACTCACTTCAGTAGCCATTCCCCTAAATGTGCCAACGTGCTTACAAGACTTATTACATGTCCAATACAATGTTTAACTGGTCTGTTGTAGAACAGCTGCAGTCTTTTCAAATGTACAATCAAACAATCAGCCCATGTTATTAATAGAGATTTTGTGTTTGTTGTTCCTTCTTAAAATTAGGAATTTATTTGCTTACAGAAAATATTAATATTAAATGAAATTATTAGTGATTACCTCATTTGTACACACTTGAATAATTTTACTAAATTACTTTAGGAGTATTTATGGATATGGCATGATATTTGATATCTTTCCTAGTGTTCATAAATCTAGTGACAGGAAAACTAACCATAAAATGATCCTTCTTACTAATTATTGTCTTTGTATCCAAAACTTAATAAAGCTGATTACTGTGTGCCATAGCCTCACTGTGATCCACAAATTACTCAAAACACACCAGTCAGCCATATCGTTGCACTTGAAATATTTTTTATTATCATTAACACTGTAGTTCATTCTGAGTCAATCCAACATACACAATGTTCACTAAAGCACTGAGTGTATGATAACCCACCGCCGAAAAAATAGTACTCACACACACACACACATAGTGCCCAGCTGTTTAGGGAAACTACTAAGTCCCTTTCTTTTAAAATATAAAACTGTTCATTTGTGGATCATTTTTAAAGATTAATATCTTTACTGCAAATAGGCTTGGGGCTGAATGCCAGAGACAGGTAAGGAAATTTAGAAGATATCCAGAGATCATCGTTTGGAGTTTTCATGGTATTTGTTGACAAAAACATATAGACTTCCAGCCTCATATTTATTATAAAAAAAATAAATTTAATGCAGTTTTTTTACATGCCTGTACTACAAATTCAAAAACCTTTAACATTTCTTAAACTTTTTTAACAATGTTTAAATCCACCTTCATGCTTAAACAGAATGCATCAGTGCCTGAAGCTGTATAGAAAGATGTGGATCTGCACTTATTTTCACACATGCTGCTACTTTTCCTTCTAGACTGGCAGTGAGCTGGACTGTTGCTTAAGACTTTCATTATTCCTGAGCTGTTGAAAGAGCCTTTTTTTTCATCCTCCTCCACATTCACCTCTATAGAACTGGTCACTATCTGGTACATATATTATTCCTCATAGTGACTGAGCATTTGATTTAAAAGGGGTTTTTTGTGCCAGCAGTGGCCATATTTGGGTAAAGGCTGTTGGCATGGAAACCTGGTATCCTTTCCTCCCACCATGGATGCTGTAACATGCCTGTAACCTTGTCCAAGCAGTGAGATCTCTGCAGGAAGTGGTGTAGAATCGCTAATATCCTTTAGCCGGCCGGGTAGAATACTGCGGTCTCATGAATTTGACTCATATAGACAAAGAGGCAAAGTAATAGTTAACTTGACTGATGGCAAAATATAGAACACAGCTGTGAGGTCGCATAACACTTGCTTATTATGTGATGCAACATTATGCTGGCACAGTGGAACAGTGTCTGACATACTGTACTCGGATTGTTCACATGATGTGACAGAGCTTTGAGAACTTCTTGTGCTTTACCTGTTACAAGAATTATTTTTTTTCTCAGTTTTTATTTTTATTTCTGTGTATCTGGTCATATTAACGTTTGGCACAAGCATTACCCACATTTAGTTATTTTCACTGTAATCTCTCCTTAAATGAGAATCTCATCCACAGCTGGTTGCAGTGCAGTGCAGAACCTGATCTTTGAGGTGGTTTATA
Organism: Acanthurus leucopareius; assembly: GCA_029814765.1. Taxonomy (NCBI): domain Eukaryota; kingdom Metazoa; phylum Chordata; class Actinopteri; order Acanthuriformes; family Acanthuridae; genus Acanthurus; species Acanthurus leucopareius. Next base: position 10,187,650 of record JAQMCX010000003.1, on the reverse strand, counting down.
TTAATTGGTTGCCTGGAGGGGCATGTTGACAGGAAAGAAAAAGCATTTGTTTTTTCCGCAACACAATACTAATTAAAGTGCTGACTAGAAGACAGAGTATCTGCTGAACCGCCCAGCTGGGTGATGCAGGGACACTGTGAATATCACCCTCTCTCATAAAACTCAGACTATTGAACATAACATCAGGGACAAATGTGGCCAGAATCCTAAACCTCTCTCAACAAAAACCGAGATTGCTTGCTTTTACTTCACGATTTGGAAACTTGTGATTGCTTCTGTTGATGTTCTATTTATGATTTTACCATCAGAGGTAATTAAACTGACGCAAGATTTTGATTTTCAGTTCAGTGTATTTCTAATTTAAATTCTAATGGACACTGCGATCAAGACTTAGAATGAGAAAAAAAAGCCAATGAGAGGAACAAAAGAATAAATGTGTGGGGGTTTTTTTGTAGTTACTTTTTTTGTGGTTTTATAGTGTTTTTAAATATATATGCACACAAATATGTACATTTAAGTAGAGAATTGTGGATGTAGGTCTAAGTTTACATTACAGTAACAGCATGTGCAGGGACAAAGCAGACAGAGAACAAGCATACATGCTATCTTAGGAATGAAGCAGATTTCAACAAAATTACCACAGTTTCTAAGGTGAAGAGTCTTTTTTCAGGTGGCTATACTCTCCTTCTGGCAATTATACCTCCTACCTGCTGAGCATATGAAATTTAACAGGGAGATACTATACATATCATATATAAATGCTTCATATTCCACATAGGTGCTTTGGTGTTTTGTCATTATTTGTCATCATTTGCCATTTTCCAGCCCAGCTGCAAAGAATTAATGTTGTAATTGGTTTCTGCAAGTCACAGACATATTTAAAGTTTTGTGAGTTTAAGTTTTTTGCCTTAAAACTTTAACTTTCTGTGGTTAAGACTTGTTTGGGTTTAAGCATAAAAATGACTGATTTAGGTTTAGAAAAGATCGTGTTCTGGCTCAACTTTAAATATATCTGGTCTGGGTCAATGCAAAACAACTGGAAAATCTGCTAATGTCTTCTTAAAAACACTTGGTTTTGTTGGTGAAAAACATAGTGGAAAATATGGTGACAAGCAATGCAAAAACACCTTAATTTGGTTGCCACAGAAATGGATGTCAAATGTCTTGATACCCAGTTAAAACAGACATCCTTGATGTTGTCTCGAAAGCTGCACTGCTGCTTGGCAGGCCTCTCACTTTGGTTCCATGCCACAACCAACCAATCCAGCCCTTTGTAAAGAAAAATTCAGCTGATAAAGGCCATCATATAATCAGGACTGTGTCATGTATGTAATGTTGAAACGTTAAAACACCGTGTACGAATTGTAAATAGAGAAGATTTGCAAAACAAACTTTTTTGATGCACCCAAGATGCATTTCCACATTTAAGCAATTGCACCTTCACAGTAACACCTGTTACTGTGTGACCAATGTACTTGAAAAAAAAAAAAAGCTCTTTCTACCATTCCATTTTCAACTTAAATTTATGCATATTAACTTTAGTTCTGGCTGAGCCAAAGTGCTCTACTGGCTCTCTATCATTATTGGCTAAATGACAAACCTATTATGTCCTCAGTAACCTGTGGAGCAGCAGGTAGGTACATTAGAGAGCTCCCACTGTGACCACAGACCTAGAGTTAGTCAAACGAGTTCTGTTGCACCAACTCCTGCCGTGACATTGACATGTTGACAATGTGCCACATGATGAGTCTGCAGAATTAATTAATTGTGCAATCCAAGTTTGCTAATCCTGCTCAACACAGGTAATGGGGAAAAAAATGGTAATATGTGACTCAACGTGTCAAGAGTAGACATGCTGCAGTGCTCCTTTTGATGTTAACGTTTAGCGTGATGAACATTGCCAACAATGGCACTTGCAGCAGGCTCCTTTTCCATTTCAACAAGACCACTGTGTTGGCTCCATGGGGGGTACTTGTGCAGACAGCTAATTCTTTGCTTCACAACATTGCGGCATGAAAGTTTCATCTCTCCTTTTAAGCCGTGCACTGTAACCTCATCTTGCACACATTCTTGGCCAATAAAATATGCTCGAGCACACACAACAGAAAGAATATCTGTCTATAAGCTCTTCAAATTAAAATAACCTTTTGTGTGCATACCTGCTAAAAGCTAACTTAACGCTGTTATCAACAGCTCTGTGTCACTTTTGGAACCTAGTACAATAGTTTGGACCTCTACAGGTTTATGTACAAAAACAGCTGAGGAAAGATTATGGTTTGGGTTAAAAACAGTAAGGTCTGGTAGACATTTTGGTTTGACCCCCCATCAACCCTGACCTCCTTTATGCAAAGACTTTGTTATCACACTGTAATATCGTTACCCCACTTGCTCATTTGCTTCGGTCACAGTTACTATGGCTACCACAGGGTTTTACTATGTAAACATATATAATGCTAGTGTACTACCAAAATATCACTCCTCTCGGGAGGACAGCGTTATATTTGTGCTAATTTGCTATGTACCTTGCCAGCATTTATATTAAGAGAGAAATGAGTGAACTTTCTTCAGTTGTCCGATTTATTATTAAAGAAGTTCAAGGACATACACTGCAGCATGCTTCTGGTAACCCTAAGACGTGAACTTGCCTTGTATTTGATCTACTTGTGCCCTGTAGCAACACATCCTGTTTTACAGCCAGGCATCTAATTGCATTGTATTCCAGTAGTTCTACTGGACCCATAAGTTCCTAATTAAGGACTGACATCAAGGAGGAAACTGAACTTTTTCTACCATAAACACTCTTATTAGATAACTCTGCTGATGGAATACACTCCAGGACATTGACTCCTATATGCCTGCAGAATATCCAAAAGAGCATCTAGATAAACTTGTGAAATGCCTTTGCAAACAAATGAAAGAGCCTGCTTAGTATGTCTGAGCAGTATGCACAAAGAGCTTAGACAGAGCAAACTCCCCTCTCTTTCTCTATCATGGGGACATAATTGGAACTTCGGTCTATGAACTTGCGATCAAAATTGCCCTTGAACTCATCTAACCACTAAAGTTTTAATGTATGAAGGACAGATTCCATTGGTGGCGCTACTCAAATCCTCTCTTATCTGTAGACAGTGAGGGTGGAGAGCGAAAACAGAGCAGAGAAGCTCTCGTTACTGAGTGATCTAGAAATAAAAACCTGCTTAAGAGGCTTGAAAGAGACTTTAGTCTGAATCTTTGCTATGTTGGGCCACCACCCAGCTAGTAATTGGGGGCTGTTCTCATTAAGCCTCCTAGTACAAAGAGTTATTCCTATTGGTGAAAATCTGACAAAATTAAAACTATGATGTTGTCTAATAACTTCCCCTGATAGTCAAGACTAGTCCTGGTAAAGATAAAAGTTATCCATAAAGTATTTGAGCTCTTAAATCACCCTTAGGGTAAAAAACAAAAACAAAACATAACAAAACAAACACATAAACAGACAAACACACAAAAAAACACTGTCAGGAGTAGGGAGGAAGACTTTAAAGTTCTTAAGAGTTTCTTAAGCAGAAAAGAAAACAACAAGACAAAAGAGTAAAAGTAATATTCTCTAAATGCGTGACAGTGAGCTAATTTAACACTAGAGATTAGATGGTGCAGGGATAATGAGGTCAGTCTCTTTTAGAACAATGCTCACATCCTCCACCCAACACAAAAATTCTATGATGCTAGAAAAGGATGTGATCACAACATTTAGATATTTTGCACCTTGAAAAATGCTTCAGTGCAGCAGTGATGACTGGTTCTGCCAAGCTCTGAAAACACTGATATGAAATAGAAAATGGATTAAGTATTAAAATGACCACTTAAGCGAATAAATGTAAGCAAGTAAATATAAAGATCATCATTTTACTTATTTTTTTACATGCCATAGGCTTTCTGGAGAGCACGTCTACATTTCAAGACACAAAGTCTATAGGTGGCATTGGGCCGATTTCAGATCTCACGTGTTCGAAGGCACATAGACATTAATGGTGTGTAATACAGTGTAGTGTAGCCTGCAGTGCTTGTGCATGCAGACAACTGGATTCACCCTGCCTCACTAATCCTGTATTCAATTCTCTTGTCAAAAATATCCACTGCTGTGCTTTAGGCCAGTGGTCATTCATATACCGAACCTTTACTTTTACATGAATGGTGCATTCCCCTGTGTTATCACCATGGAAAATGCTGGCATGTCTTTCCGTTACACTTTTTCTTTTTAAGCTAAGTTTAAGCTAAGTATTTGCACTGAATAACTTTTGTGTTGCCATATGAAAAACTTTCAGGACAGTTAATGGTGTTTCAAACATGAATTATCATTAACTGTTTACTGGACATAGGATTAAACAGACAGGGCTCACATGGGCCGGACCGCCATGAAGCAGCACAGTTAATTCTGTACGTACTTTTTACTAGTTTGGCCAATTTAGTTGTCAAAAATCCTCTTGTTGAAGGATATATGCAAAACTGCCATACCCAGACCTTGCAGCACACAGCATCACACATCACACAGCTAGATCCCCATTCAGCCTGCTTCTTTTATCTGGCAGCTAAGCGTGTCATCACTGGTGTCCCTGCTGTTTGTTGGGACTCCACAGAGGTCTCCTTGACTTCTAAAAGCAATGTTTGTGATATATAAATGCTGTCACTCTCTTGCAGAACAGGAGCGACACCCTTGCAGCCCTTTTCCCTGAAAGACCTTTAAAACCAGAGCCACAATGTTCTCCAAAGTAGAGGTCTTAGATGGGCCAAAAACATATGCCAAATCCCCCAAAAGCCCAGAAATATACCACAACAGAAGCAGACTTGTCTGTTATTTGAAATCCATCACTTAGATCCATGCAGAACCCAAAAATATATAGACCCCAGCCTCATTGACGTAATGTAATGTAATGTGGATCCAAACCTGTACGGGTACCGGGTAGGGTTCTAATGTTCTAAGATTCAAGTAGATCCATGTATACCTCTACTGCAAAGATGACTATCAACTTGCAATACAGAGCAGTTGTTTCATTTTGCCCTTGTTTGATATGACCAGCCAACTAAGAAGAAACCTGTGTAAATAAGAGAGACTTAGTTTGCGTTTCCTCTTCATTGCTAATTTTTTACGGCAGCAGGCTCTCCTCTTCTGTCAGCTGTTCAAATGTACTGTTCAAAACAGTATTTGGACTTGTTATCGTTCCTCTTATGTTCCCTGCTGCCCATCCAAAGCCTGTCCTCCCAGCTTCCTTGTCATGCCAAAGACAATATTCAGCTGCTCTCCCTTACCTTGTAAAACTCTCACATGTCAGAATGTGGTCAGACCTGTGAGCCACTTCAGCTTTGTTTCTGTTACATTAGCAGTGCAGTTTGCCCAGCACACCCTGCGTCTCTCTGTGTCAAAGCAGCAGCACAATACTTCTTTCCCATCTTCTGTGAAACTTATTGATGTGCAACTTCTGCATAAAGGTTAGATCCACAGAGCACCATACAACCCACTTATTCATTTGTGAAGGTTCACCTCAATGATCTGATTTGTGTGTCCTCAGCTATTTCATTTTACTTGAATAATTTGAAACAGAGATAAGGCTTGAATATTCACATGGATAGAAAAATATTCATTGTATGTCATGCAGTTGAGGTCCAATATGGTTAAAGTGCACTTTTCATTGAGAACACTGGAATGTAGAAGGATCTTCACTTGTGCATTGGTCATGAACAAAATACCTTTGTATTTAAAGAGCTATTTAAAATGTTTTCACAATCAGAAAAAAATGAATGTGTAATAGGAGAGCTCTCCTTTTCTGATGCTTTATATTTTAGTTTTTATTCTAAAAGGAAGGGACTTTACTGATAAGAATGCTAGAGGCCTTTGAGAGAAGAGGAGCATTTTTTTTCATCACTTTGTCACTTCTCTTGTAGATAGACAGTTTTTCACTTATTAAATCTCTTGTTGTCCGAGTTAAATGTGGCTCAGCAGAGTGGTTTGTTAACAAAGAGGCTGTGGACTCCTGAAAGGAGACACAGTCCGTCCTTGACCTGTTAGGGATGAGGAGCTCTGAGAAGGAAACTGATCTACTTTGGAAGGATTTCAGGAAAGACAGACAGACATAGACGGAAAAAAAAATGCCCCTGTGGCCCACTGCATCTTGGGAACTGTCAGAGGAGATAGAGAGAAAGCCTCCGCAAAGCTGCTGACCTGTGACCCCTATCTCTCTCACTGACAGTTAGGATTTGGTTTATGCATTTGCAGACACATCATCGTCACATACATTCTCCCAAGAACTGACACATGCGTAAATACATTAGCCTGTACGCACAGACACCAAAACAAACAGCCTTATTTGCACAAAGGTACACGAATTTTTTAATGATATTTCTCCCACTCTTAATCTTAATGTTTATTTAAATGGATTTATGGAAATGAAAAACAATGTTGTGGCATTATTTATGCAAAAAAAAAAAAAAAAAAAGTGTATGTCAGAGCTGCTAGATTCTGAAGCATTTCTCACCAGCAGAATCCAATCATTGAAAGGAGCAAGATGAGAAAATGCATCCATTGGCTTTACAAACAGCTCAGTGTGTGATGAAGAAAAAAAAAAAAAGCTGTTTTTTTTTCTTTCCTATATGTAATTTGGGCCTGCCCCAACATGAACATGTGTGGGTTTTGGCACACATTGTTGCTTCTGTGTTTACATTTATGAAAAAAAAAATCATGGTTTGACTATAACCACATCAGTGTGCTTTATGATGATAGATTATTGTGCATATAGAGTGTAGGTGAAATATAGTACATGCAAAACTCAATTTATGCACAGCACAGATTTTGCCACGGCACTGCCAGAAACCATCAAATTAAAAATACTGCAGTATGAAAATACAGAACCAATAACTTTCAATGTAAATAAGATTTAAAGAGTGTTTATAAATGAGTTTTGTAAAACTTCCTTTAGTAGCTTCATTGAACTAATTACGAGGTCTCAGTAATTTGTGACAAAATTAGTGTAAAGATAAATGAGAATTGATGTGGAGTTTTTGTTTCTTTGTTTTTTTCATAAGTAAAAAAAGCAGAGCCATTTGCTGATTTGATTTTACAACTCTAACTGTGCATTATTTACTATTAGTGGGCTGTTTGATCAGCTTGAGAGGTGTTATTTATGTATTCTTCACGGCTTGCATAATGAACAGTGTGCAGCACAAATTGCTATGCTGTGTATAAAGGCTGCTGCATTTTACATAAACCGTGACATTCGATGTTTATATAGCTGATTTTCTTAGCTCACAGTACATGCATGCATGCTCTATTTCTTTGATGTAATAATCATTGAGTGCGTGACAGCAGCACATGCATGAGAGATATTCATTGACAGAGGTAATCACTTAATGATGGGGGCAGTCATGGCCATGGTGATAATGTAAATCTTAAGCCACAGGGCTCTGCAGCGTGAGAGTCAGCTGAGGATGCTGAGGTGCAGGTGAACCAGAAACCAGCAAGCTGATGACTTGTAAAGGTCAAAGTTTAGTTCATTCACTCTATCTGATACAGCAGATGAGCTGACAGACAGGCACCCTGATGTAACATCCTCTGCTGACACAAACAGTGCTGACACTCTGGCCTCCCTCTGTGTTGAAATACTGTACAGCTTGTGTGTTTGTATTGAGTGTTGACTCCCTGTATCTGTCTGCTCTCATCATGTCACATCTCTAGATGACTAAGACGGCACTCTGTTTCTATTCCCGTACACTTGGGCACATTAGCATCAGTGCATTTTGTGCTCTTCTGTGTCTCTCTGTAACGTTTATGAATCATGTTTAGATGACTAATGACACGTTTGATATTCGCAGAATACTCCCAGTTGTGTAAAGAGCTCTGTTTTAATATTGTGTGTCAATGTAAGACGGGCTATATACGTGTTGAATACGTATGTATTATTGACGGAAGGATGACACCTTATGTGTTGTTTCAGCTGCCTGTTCCAGTGACTGTGTCTTGTGTGCATCAAACTAGGAATTTGAATCCTGACCAATCACAGTAAGCTGCTCCTTCGGTTCCCGTAGCTGCTTCATATCACAGAAAAAACAGAATCTGACAACCTTTACATGTCTTAGTCTGTTAGATAAACATGTCTTTAATATCTGGTGGCATGGTTACAGGTTCTTTTCTAGCCTTTAATACACCATGCTCACTAATGTACATTCTCCCTACTAGTGTACACAATACCCCCGAGATAAAGGCTCTCCTCTGAGGGACGCATATGTTGCTGTGCCTGACACAGATGTGTCGCTCCAGCTCACAACAGGTATACCCGGCTCATGCATGGCTTGGCCTGCATGCTTCATCTGCTTTTAGCCAACAGTTAAAATGAAGTGAAGATGCGCTAAACTCCAACTGATTAGAAAACGGCATTTAAAATTGCTGTAAAATTCAGATTTCCAGTGATTGAGTTAATTTAAGTAATACATCAGTAGATGTAGTATCTTGTAATGGCCTCAGTAAACATCATAGTGGCTTTTGAGAAGGAGAAACATTGCTGTCAAAGGGTCTCTAAGTACTCATCCGGTTTGGAAGGGTCTCTCCATGTGTGATTAAGTGTTGCCTGATGACCCTTTTAACTGATTTAAAGGCCTTGCTCCAGTCGGGTCAGGTACTCTTAGACCACCCATCTGCTACTCTTCTGCCACTGTTTCTCCAGTCCTCCAAAAATCATCTCATCAGCTCATTGCACTGTAGTTGCACTCTTGAGTGAGTAACAAAAACTACTCTTGCCCTTTTATACTCCTTATTCTCCAAGGCACTATTACGCCCAAGACCAATCACAGTTTCTTCTCCTCTCACTGATCAATTGAGGTGAGAGGGGGTGATGTTCAGCCACACTTTACAACAGATTTGCCCCCCCCCTCCCCTCTTATTAAATAACTCTTGCTTTACTTCATGTTTTTTACTTTTTTACTGCAAAGGAAGAAACACAGAAAAAATGTAGATACAAAAGGGGGAATGCACTACAGGCATCAGAGACTTGCAAACTCCTTTGGGTCCGAAATGGAAACAAAGGAGAGCTGTTTTTAGCTCTCTGTCAGGAAGACATCTCCCTAACTGGAACTAGAGTCAGAAGACAATGTAAAATATTACAAAAAAAGCACTTATGATCAAAGTCAAGTTGGGGAAGGGGATTTTCTCATTTTGTAGCAAAAGCGCTACTATCATCTGGTTAAAGCCGATGAGATCTCAAACTGTTTTGAAATTAGTTTAGGTCGTGGTTCCAGATGCTTGCTTTTGAGCAGGGAGGAAGCAGAGGAGATTTAATGTGGACTGTTTTCCCTGAAGCTATATGCACAGCTTCTGTTTTTTTTCTTGTTTGTTTTACTTCGGTCGGCTAATTTGTCGTGGAAAACAATGGGAGTAAAGGGCAACCTGCTAAAGGCCCCCTGTTATTTCTGGAAGAGGTGATCTTAAAAGAATCGATCAAATAAATTGATCAAAACACATTTTCTTTCAACATTTAAATAGAAGTAAAATAGTTATTTGATGAGGTTTTCAGTTATAATTCTGACTTGCACTACTGTTATTGCCAGTAATCTTAATTTTGTGCTTGATATAGCCAACGCAAACTATTAGGTCTGTCACAAAACTTCAGACCCTTGGTGCATTTAACAGTTTCACCACTTGGGGGCACAAATAAACAACTAACTAATGATACATCTGATATAGGGATCAGCTCACTGCTGGTGTTATTAACTTTAGGTGCTTCCTACCACAGCATTTGTGTTCAGCACCAAAAACAAGGCAAACTCTAAAAAAACGAACACAATTTGCGCATTGTTACACTTTTATTTACTTACACATGACACAGTCTTGCATTTTAAGGACTCATTTTGTCTCACTGTAAAAGTTTGCTCTTGAGGACGTAGCAAGCCAGGTTGTGTCCTTGGCAAGCAGCCCTGATAGATTGCCTTATTAGGTGTAATTATGCAGATTGCACTGCTGATAATTATAAAAGTGTAAACACATTCAGCAAGAACATTCCTTTTCACCATTGCAAATGAGAACAGAGCAGCGGTTCCATGCTGCTGACTTTTTAGCACCAGGTGGCTGCCCCAAGTTATTGAGATTCTGCAAGGTGAGAACAACACAGTAGCCTAATGTGCGCAGCATCTGCTTTGTATTTCAATCACTTTTTGCTGCTATATATCTAAACAGCACCAAATACAGTAGAGAAATAAGAGCTATCCTGATCCGTCCTCATGCCAGATGGTAGATGATATTTATCTTACTGCTTATGTTCATCTTATAACAATATAGTGTCTGTTCTGTTAAAATTGTGCCATAAATTCTAATGTATTTGTACTCAGTAACTGGATCAAGAGAAATGTTCATCATTTATGTTCATTTAATTGGTCCCTCCTTTCCTCGAGGCCTCTTCCATTGTCTTCCTGTGAACAGTGAAGTGAAAAAGAAAATGGAGAAGGACGCATTATCCTCTGTGTCACGCTGGCTAAGTTGTCTTTCTTTGGGCATGAAATGCCTGTGTATTCCCTGTAAACCATAAAGATCAGCTCAGCAGTGCTTACAGTTTTCTTTTTCTTTCTATTTTTTTTTTCTTTTTCCTGCAGCTTAGAACACTGCAATTCGAAGGGGAGGATGTTGAATGGCCAGTGTGCAAACAGAGGCAGGCACACTGCAGCTGAGCCTTGTGCTCCCCAGTCCTGAACTCTGAACACTGAGCACACTTCCCAGCTGAACCGGATTGTGTTTATCAGCAGGGCTTTTATGTCCACATGTTCTCTATATTCCTGTAACCCGTGCTGCACACTGAGTCTGCTATCAGCATTCCCTCTCTTGTGAGAAATGGTCTTTTATTAGCAGGCGAGGCAGACTTGCCCAGATTCAGCATCCTCTCTGTGGACAGTGCTCAACTGCCAGTTCTGCTACTGTGCATGCTTTGTTTATGTATGTGTGTGTGCGTGTGTGTGTGTGTGAAAGAGAGAGAGAGAGAGAAAGAGAGAGAGTTGCCTATGTGAGCTGCAGCATCATCACTCTTACAAAATCTTGCTAACGATAGACTGCAGAGCCTGGTTAAGAACCTATAGAAAACACTTTTTCCTGGGCAACGAAGAGGCAAGAATTGTGGACTACTGTGTTTCTTTTCTTTTATATTCACCTGACTGTTGTCATGCAACTTTCCAAAATTCAGGAAAGAGAAGGTGGAAAAAGGACCAGAGAGACAGGGAGTGAAAGAAGAGAAGGAATCTGGAGAGATGATATGATAAAAGTAGAAACAGAAATGCATCCAGCCTGCATGGCATTCTTGTTGTGCTTTCTTTCTTCCTTTTACTGCCCATGAATGTCCACACAGGAGAGTGGATTGAAAAAGACAGAGCAGGGAGAGTGGGGAGAGGTTGTGAAAGGAATCAGGGCTGGGGGACATAGCTTCAATTCCTGCTATTCTGCCTAAATAGGCTCTTCCTCTGTAATGCACTCAGGCTCCAGTGATTCGCTATGTGAATGCTGCCCATTTGCATAGCCACTCTCCCTCCTGCTTCCTGGCTGGCTGTCGAGGCTCCCCCTCCCTCTGTCCTCCTCCTCCTTCTCCTCCTCCTCCTCTCTCCCCTCTTCCTCTTGCGCACATCTTCTGGAACGGCGCTGCCGATGCTGCCTGTGTGTGAGTGTGTGTGTTCTTGCCCAGGGGCTGCTCTCTCAGGTACTGCCGTTGCTATCGCTCGGTCTCATTGAGAGCAGAGATCTCTAGATGGGGAACGGGTGCGCTACTTGGCACAACTTACAGGTGCAATCACGCCGTCTTTTTGCGCGCCGCTGCAGCTGTCCGACACATGCAAATGAGACTCGGATTTAACTATGGTCCCATTCCTCTGGACATCCTTTGAGACCACTGGAGGAGGAAAAGGAGGGAAACTCAGAATGTCTGTCTTGGTTTTCTGAAGAGATTCACTTTGCAAAGGGGCTATCATTCTCCTCCCAAGTTGGCTTTTCTGTATTCTTCCTGCATTTTTTTTTCTTTTTGGAATATTACCAGTTTTTGGTGGGGAAGATGTTTTTAATTTTGTGAAGCTTAACATAAGGAGAAAGAGAGAAATAGAGATAATAAGGGAACTATGGGAATTGGAGCAAGCTGGGATTTCTCCATTGCTGTATGAGGTTGCCCTAATTTCTTGAGTGAATGTTTTTGATTGTTTTTCTATGATGATTTATGACACTTCCTTACCTCCCTGGGTGCTGCTACGGATTTCCTAACCCGGTGGAGAATAGCAAGAAGCTTTTTACCCCCACAACCGACATTTTGTGTGGTTTTCCTTTTGGGCTTTTTTTTTTAATCTATTTCTCTAAGGATCTGTGCGAGTGGCTCTGGGCATTGTGAGATTTGGCGAGGTGAGGAGTATGGGGCTCTAAGGCTCACTGAAGTTTCACCTTGATCTGTAGCATCAGCTGGCAACTTAGGGAAGATGTTCGGAGGCTGGAGGACACAGTTTGCTCCCCTTAGGCCCGTAGCGGAGCCCCTAAACCGGAATTCAGCTTCACTCACCCATCTGGCCTTGTGGATCACTGCCCTGGCCCTGGGCTTTGTGGCAGGGTCAGAACCTGGCGCTGTGGAGAGTCTCCACCACATTCACCTCTCCCATGGAAACAAGCGCCACCATATTGTGCCTATTGCTATCCACAGATCACCTGCATCCCTAAGAGCAGGGCACAGTAAGTACTTCCTTGTCTCACTCTCAATACATTCTCTGTGAACAGTAACTTCTTGAGCAGTTTTTTTTTTAAATTTAAGTTCATTGTCAATGTCGACTTTCAGTAGTCTTCATTCACTGTTTTTAGTCTACATTACTGCCAATTCAAGTCTAAAGTATTCCTCAACTTTTTAATTTTTATTTTCATATTTACAATTCCTCTTCCCAAGACATAGTTCTGCAAGACACAACAAGTCTAGCTTAGATCCATCCCCTTTTATCCGCCTCAGCAAAGAGTCCTCTGTCTCAATGTCTGAGATTAGCCATATCCCTATCTCCAGATGCTCCACTGTGTCCAGATTAGACAGGATTAGAACGTTGTGGCGTTCCATGTTGCCCCTGGGTGTTTGGAACAGACAAAGATGTACTGCTTCCAGCTCTGCAGGACGTCGAGCTGCTCCTCGCCCCTGTCCAGCGTAAAGCAGGGATGAGGCCTCTGTACCTCAATATGTGTGAGGAGGTTCATGACATTAAGAGGCGTGAACAGCAAGAGTGACAGAGGACAAGGAAAGAGGAAGAATCTCAACAATGAGGAATTATATAACCTCACCCCAAGTATTTATGGTAGACTGCAGTATGCTCGGCTTGGTACAGTACGAATGTGAATGATTTGCTGCAGTTTTTTCCCAGTTTCTTTTAATACTTGTCTCAATACTCAGTTTATTTTATTTTGTGTGTGTGTGTGTGTGTTTGTGTGCGTAAATTTCAACTGAAGATCTGAGTGACACTTCCGAATAAGATTGAGGCAGATTGACACTTGCAAGACCAAAATACTCCTTTCTCCAGTCATCATACTGCCCAGGCATTTTTGAGTGACGTAATCACTACTGGTGTAACACTGATGTAATGCTGAGGTACCCTGAATTCCACTGAGTAGAAACTGCTTCATTATGTGCAACAAATCTCCACTGCAACGGATTGTCTAATATTAATGTTTAGCAGTACAAAGCATTAAGTTGTGAGTGATGCCCCCATTACAGAGATTCACTGGCATTTTGATGATGTTTTTATTGGACACAGGAGCAGCGGAAAGAAGTCGGTGTCTGGATCACTGGGCAGGGTTAGACCTGTATGAACAAGGGAGTCAGTGCTCCTCAGTGGTGATGAGGGAGATGGGAGGTTTGCGGGCCTACTGAGACAACAAGAGAGGCAATTAGGCCACTCTGCCGTGACCTGTCTGGAGCGGACAACACTCAGCTCACCCCCCCCGCTCTCCCCGAGGAACCCTGAGGGCATGTGGTGCTTTCAGGCAGATTCCACGAGTTAATATCATAGTTATCTTTCTGCTACCCCGCGCAATTATTATGAGAGAAAGAGAGAAAGAGAGAGGGCAAAGAAAAGCTTTCACAGTAACATGATTACATATTTGGTTGATCAGCGCACGGAGGGTGCGTGAATGCAAAATGGGAGCCATGCTGTTCAACATGGTACCTGGCTCCAGGACAAAGCCTGCTGTTGTAAAGCCCCAGTGCTGTTGTCTTAGCTGAGCTGCGATTGTTTTAATTTTCATGGGGCTTGTTCCTTACATGGGATGTCTCACTTCGCTGCAGCAATTAAACATGCACAGCTCTATTTTTCTGTGTCATTTGTAAATGCACAAGCCATAGCCCCTCAGGTCTGATACTGTATTTTTAACAGTATCATTTTATGCCTATTTTTTGTCATTTCTGTTTATTACAGAAGAGAAACTCGCTGTCCCCCCCCACCCACCCCCCTGTTTCTCCCTCTCAAAGCTTTTGGTGTCACCATCAATGTTAAAATCTAATCCTATTTGCGATACTTATGCAACTGTACCTGCCTTTCACCACTGTTGTCACAGTGCATTTAACGTTGTCTCAAGTGATTAGACCAAACAAAGCTAATAGAGTGCTGACACTTAGTTCTATATGCAAATTTTTCCACATCTCCATTTTGTAAAAATACGCTTTTTCACTTAGCGTGTGGCTGAATTTAGAATCTCTGGCTGCCCTAATGGTGGGACATCCATCCATCCATTTGTCCACAATAGTCTTTACAACAAGAGCACATTCCTGTTAGTTATTTTCATTGGAAAACACATATTACTCCGTGTATACCAGCACACTGTAAGAGAAAACATCCTTTATTTCTCTTGTTTTCAACTGTGTCACTGATTTATGTGAAAAGAAGAAGAAAATTACCATGGTCAGGATGTATGAAATTGAGTTGGAGTGTGATGCATTGTTTGTTTAGGGCTAGCAGTAATGAGGTTCAGACAGTATCAACTCTGAGTAGCAGTCATACCATTCATCATGAATAGACTCCCAGAGGTGATAGTCTTCTTTCCAGAGATGGATACGATACTCGATATGCCGGATAACTAGGTTATCACATTTTCGTCTGTACCTGCTCCTCTTATTCAATGAGACTGGATAGATTAGATGTCCTGATCAATGGGAAAAGTTCTGATCAATGTAGAGTTACAGCAATGAATGAATATGGTGGTAAAAATGGACTTCTGTGAAAATTTCTGCAGATTTTCTGCTTCTAACTTTGTTTCCCTTAATGCAAAAGATAATAATCTGCAGTTTTGTGGCATTCTTTCCTGATACTATGTATAAATGTGAAACATCCTCTCAGATATATAGACCATATGTTTAGTAGGAGGGAAGTCAATCTCCACATCTCATGATGATGATGTGACATACTTAACATGTGTGAAGAAACCCCCACCTAACACCTGCTGCATCAACTGCATCAACTGCAGCACAAATGACTTCTGCATTTTAAAAGTCGGTAGTTTAATCAAAGTCAGCAAAGCAATTTAAGTAAGATTATAATGAATTTTCAAGCTCTCCACCATCAGAGCCAATGGTTGAATGGGTTGGAGACAGTGCTCGTCTTTGCTGGGCGCTGCTGCAGAGAACAAATAGGGGGGGGAGACAGAGGGAGGAAATAAAAGTAGAAAAATAAACAACAGAGATGGAAGAAAGTGAAGTAAGAAAGGAGAGAGGAGGGATGGTGGATTGTCTCTGATGTTGCTTCGCTGCCGGTGTGTTGTGGGCTTGTATAATATAATTACTCCCATGTCTCTGAGCTGATGTCATTCTGCGATAGTGCGAGGATGACAGTATCTCTGCTTCTGTGAGGCAGCAGAGATGATAGCTGCCCTGATAAGGATCTGAGTACACGTTCCTCTGCTCTACAGGGAGCACAGGCAGTTATTGACCCACGAACGAGAGAGTGAAGACTGCAGTCGCTTCATTCTCCTCCTCCTCTGATGTGTGAGAACACAAACACCCTCTTTTTATTTGTGTGTGCTTTAGGTCTTTAACCTACTTGCATCTTATGATACTTGTTCCCTCGCTCCGTTCTTCTTCTCCTCCATGCTGCCTACTCTCGCCACTCTATCTTTTCCCAACCACTCAGCCTAACCCACCCTCAGCTTCCTCGTTGGTCCGTAGAGCCCATCCAAGCAGACAGAGTGGGCAGCCTTTTTGCGCCTGCAGTGGTCTGTGTGGTTTCGGTGGTGACCAGGCTATGGTTGGCATGAAGGGAAATGAGACCTGACTGTGCGTGCAGTGGGCAGCAAGGGGTCAGCTGAGTAATGTGTCTGGTTTCAGATTAGAGACTTGGGAGATGGAGGGGGAGAGAGAGAATAAGAGCCCCCTCCTTTGACTCAAGGGGATTTCTGCGCCCCTCACATGCATAGGTCCTGGATGAGTTTGAGTCAGGGAGCTCTTTACCCATAAGGCACTCAGTGAATCATCCTCAACAGCATCATCTCCTTTGCCATCTCTGTATTTCTTGTTCATCATGTCTGTTTACACCTCTGGCTTTCCTGTTTAAAGGCAGTTTTTAAAAATTACTTCAAATGATGGGTTGTCTGGTCAACGATTGCTGCTAGTGTTACATCCGTGTGACATCTTAAACGTTATTTTTCACTAAAATGGAAGAAAGCTATCATAACTACACTGCACTGCACTGTCTTCCTGTGTGCAATTGTTCATTTTACACATACACATAAACACCTGCAAAATTCAATAATAGGATAATGTCACTGTGACTCTGACAGACTACACCAGGTGCGTAAAAAACCTTGAGTATCATAAGGTTATATGAAACATTAATGACTTTCACGGAGGGAAGTTGATGTAACAGCAGGTTACCTCAAAACAAGTGTATGACAGACATTGTAATGCACTGCATAGGAAAATGAGATAATCATATTTGAAATGACAGGGTATGACAAAGATTTGTGCTTAAAAAAAAGGAACAGAATATAGAAATTATAAATGTATGCATGCGGTGCATTTTTGCATGCTGTTATTAACTCTTTGAAACACAGGAAGCATGGAGGAGTGATGCGGCTGGTGAGCAGGTCAAGGTGTTAAGGATGCAATAATGAAAGAGCTTAAAGAGTCTATTCTAATTGACTTTATAAACGCCTTTCAATTTCCCAGGGGAACGGCACAACAAAGGGATAAATAAATTGAAATAAATAAAGGGGAGATCAAGAATGCAAATGCCCATTTATATATATATATTTTAACCTAATCTGAATTGAGTTCAGTCACCTCGGAGAAGCCTTATTCTCTGTCATCATAATGAGGCAGCAGCTCTCTCTGTGTCAGTCAGTGCTGTATATACACAAGCTTATGCACATTCACTCACGAATGCACACAAGCTCACTTCTCACACAAAGAGCAGCACTCTCCCAAATCATCTTTCATCTCTTTGATCGCTTTGAATCACTGTCACAACCCAAGAGTGTAAATGTGGGTAGCTGAAGTGATATGCAAATTTGGGCTCATTTATATAGGGTAACATATGATTGGTTGGAATTTGAAATTGGTCGTAAAGGAAAATATGCACCAAGAAGATTAAAAAAATTGGAAGTCTACAGAAGTGCAGGGATTCTAACAGTACAGTTATAACTCCCCCAAGTGATGGACTAATTGGTTCTGGGAAAGGTCAGAGGAAAAAAACAAAACAAAATATAAGAGAAGATAGAGGGTGATATCTTTCAGCCTTTACAGCCTGATAACCCCAACCACAAGGGAGGCCAGAGAGGATGGGTTTCTGTGACAGCCAGCTTAGAGAAGGTGAAAATATATGATTGCCATTGATCACCCGATCAATAATGAGCCCCTTCTTAAATTTCACATGACCGTTTTAGGAGAAGAAAAAAATAAAAAACAAAAAAAAATCAGTCTCTCCCATTTGGGTGGTTTGATTGACAGCGTTATAATTATTCTTAGCTTACAAATCATAACCAAACTACCTGATGTATGTTCATGTTCATGCTGGCTTAATGATAGCCTCAAATAAAAAAATTAAAGCTTTTAAGAAAGAATGGCTGCCCTGTGTTACAATAGGAGGCCTCAATAAAAACCAACCATGTCATAACTCTTCTTTTTTTTTTTTCTTTGCAATTTACAATTGCTCACCTGCAGCAGAGTGGCAACAGAAAGAAAGCTGCCCCCTAATCCACTCTAATAGGATTGTGTGGGATTTCACCTTCCTCATTGCTCCTTCCATCTCTTAGTGCCTCGGGCCTGCTGGCAAGGACTGATAAAAACACGCCTGCCTAACACCTAAGTGCAAGCTAATATTAGAATATATTTTGAAACACAGTGTAGAAATACAATGCATACCCACGCACATTTCCTTTTTTTTTTTTTTTTTAACGCTCTGTTATATATTTATTTATCGTTAGATACATGGCAAAGGCGTGAGATAGAGGACAGCACATCTTTCTTATGGTGCTCCTACATTGCTTGTTGATAAGGGGGAGGCAGCGTTGTGTATAAACTGCAAAGGCAGTTATTGTGCTGCACGAGAAAACTCCCTCTCATGCACCTCGGCACATCGGTGCATGCGATGTTTATTTCTGGCTAGGGTTTTTTTTTTTGTTTTTTTTTTTTTATTTATATTGTTCGGATTAATTTGTATCTTTGTATAATTTTTAGAAGAAATGCAACTAATTAAATAATATCTCACCACTTAGTAAAGGCTTACGTACAAAGTGAGGCTACTCAGCAATAAGCAAAGCAGATGTTTAATCCTGCAATTAAGGCCAAGGCGTGCTTGTTGTCTTCTGGGTACAGCTTACAAAAAGGAGCAAACAGTGAAAATGAAGCAGTGTCATACAGGCGCAACATGAAAGTGAGACACATTAGCGTGGGGAATTGGCTTGTTTTGTGGTACAACATAAAACATTAAGAATACATTTTTATTTAAATTCAAATGTCAGTATATGTTTTCTAATATATCTGATCCAGTGTTAGATGTTACTTGTCCAATTGCTGATTTATATAGAATGAAGGTCATACATATTGTATGTATCAAAGTGAGTGTATTAAACATCGTCTCCTAGGTTTTAAAATGCTGTTTTGCTCTACTGCCTCTACCACATGTACATCGCCGCTCGCCAAACAGTAATTTTTTTGAAAGGAGGGACAGAGCAGTGAGTGTAACTTGATGTTTTCACTTAAACGTAGAGGTGGGGATGTGCATGAAAAATAATCATTTCAAAGAATGCCCTCCTGCTGCACAAACATTTTGTAATTAAGCAGGTCTAGTATGAATTGCTTAATCATTCGCTTTTATGAAAAGTGCTAATGTTGGAATACGCTCAGGAAAGCACAGTAGCTCTGTCTGATCTTAAAGCAGCCTCTTTGTGAGAACAGTATTTGTGCTGATGCAGGTTGGGCTGCATATGGTGATGGGTAAGCCAGAGTTTCCTCTAGTCTCAGATCAGAGCTCTGGCCCTGGACTCAGTTTTCTGCCTCACTTCCACTGTGTAATTATCCCACACACTTGTCTTTTTCAGTAATTAGAACTGCAGTCATACTCCACATCTGTTGGCTCCATAATAGAGAAGACAACAGCTTCTAGAGACCATTTGGAGGCTGTGATGTTTGGTACTAGCTGTGCATACACACTGAAACTAAATAATGCACTGATGTCTGATGGCACGTAATCAGTCAAAGAGGCTTTTAACTGGGAATGAAAAAGCGGAGAATCGACTGATGCTTGATTTTATTTAAGTCTAACTTTGATATGTGTGTTGGCTGACACGCAAATTAAACACTGGATGCAGAAAAATCTAATCAACAAATTGCTGGCAAACAAAATGGCCGACCTGAACTGAGAGAAAGGGAGCATTGTGTCTGAGGAGCAAATGAGGCAAGTGATGATGAGAGAGTAAATTAGAAGCTGTCGATACTGTGAGACACCTCTATCAGAGCCAAGACTGTTGGCTGGGGAGGCAGATATGCAGCTGGTCGGGGTAACAAAGGGCCCGTTTGGTGTATTGCTCCATTAAGACACTGGGTCTTGTCAGCTCTGCCTGGATGGGCCACTCTGCTCCACAAGGCAGGGGCTCATGTATCACTTCGGGCTAAGGGGAAGTGAGGATGGAGGAGGAGGAGGGGGGCAGAAGGGTGTGAGTGACACTGGTCGACTGAGCATTCATGGCATAATGTTACCTGACCAGGGGGCAGAAATTCACCTCAACCATGAATTGATGGTCTCCTGCCATGAAGAGGGAGGGTGGTTGGTATGGCTACCCTCGGGCCCTGTCATGATGAGGTGAGGGCTTATCTCTTCAGAGCTGTGTGAGGATAAAATATGGAGAAGAACTACAACAGTATGATGCTGGTGCAGGATTCTTGATTCATATATATATATTTTTTTTCCTGCATATTGTATCAGCTTAGCTGCTTGAATTGTAGATGTGGTGTGTATCTTAATACAATACTGACATGCTATGCAGTATGTAGTGATTGGATTCAAAGAAGACAAACTACTATAAAAAAGTATTTTTTTATGCAAATTTTTTTTCTTCAATTGAACATAATAGTAACTTTAATGGGTATCTTCCAGAGTAACATTTTAATGGAGTAGAGACATGAAATGAATTTTGGTAGGTAAATTAACATTTTTTACAGGTGTTACACAATATTTTGTCACCAAAAGGAGTCTGTGACATGATTAATGTTACAAATATTGCCATCGCAGATGTTTTTAATCATATATCTGCATGTAATTATATCATAGGGTCACAATCTTTTATTTAAAGCTCTCAGGTTTTTTTGGCCCCATATTAAGACTACTGGGACACAGTTTTTGATAACACCTTTCAAAATAAAAGGAGTGAAGAAGACATATGCAGTGGCAACATTGTTGAAATATCCAATCATGTCACAGAATTTGACTTAACTCAGGGACATGACGTTGTTCATCAGCATATATGAAACTTTGAAGACGGACCCTCCTGATTTAGTTCATTTTGGCTTTAAGCTTATTAGCGATTAAAATACTCATGAATTACAGTTAAGTAGAGAAATAAGAGGAAAATTCGTGTCAGGCTTTAATGCAGAGATTACTTCCCTCTTTTAAGCCATTTTGACCTCTGACCACACCCAGCAGTAATGTCATGGGGTCCTGCAGAACACCTGTACAACACTGCAGCTAGGTGAGAAGGTGAACCACCAGAGGTCAGCAAAGACAAGATTTTTTGTGGGAATTTAAGTAACTTTAAAAAAAAGGAAACATTTGGATCGCTCGTTTAAGGGAACAGTACAGATTAATAAAATATAAAATAGGTTTCTGCACCCTGAAGTACAAAAAACATGAAATTACTTCAATCAACCCTTTTAACCCAAAAGCAAATCTTTTATCTCTCCGTCTCTCTCCCTCTCTTCCTCTCTTTTTCCCTCTCCTTCCACTTCGATGTCGTCATTTTATACTGTACTAGCCTCGAGCTCTGACTTAAGTGCTCCTATGTTTTCTCTCCGTCTCCGTGTTTATTAGGTTTTGTTGCCTCTATGATTTTGGATCCGGCATATTATACCATCTAATAAGGATGACCAATCATGGGGGCAAGCAGCAATGCCCCACTTTTAGTCTCCACTTAATTTAATTACATCAAATTAGCAAAGCAGGGAGAAGGAGAGAGAGGGAGAGAGAGGGGGGATTAATCCTTTGCAGCTTATGAAGGCAGGTTGGACACTGTCAGCTGTCCTCTGCAGAAATGCTGCGCTGGGATTGTCTTCATTAGAAGAAGCTTAAGGCTCATAGGTCGCTGGATATTGTTAAAACAATACTGTCAAAATGGGCTAATTAGAATATTTGCCTGGTCTAGCTGAAAGACTAAGGGTGATCGCATAAAGACTTTAAATTCCTCTTTTTTTTGTGTAGATTTTTTTTAATCCAGGCTTGCCTTTGTGACACTCTTTTGGTTTATCCAAGCCATTTTAAGTATCTAATAATATTTACCATCATCAATAACTCATAACAACTGCTATCATTGAACTGCGTTGAAATACATATGCTCCCCCAACATAGGTGAATATAATATCTCAATCCCCAACAGCAGATATAATGCTGGTAAAGATTAAGTCTTTGGGCACTGAACTGTAAAAGTTTCTATCGACTCTGCTGTATACATGCCAATATGCCGAGACTTATTAAGCCAATACAATGTAAGCAGGCAGTTTGGGCTCTGGGTTGATTTAGCACCTCTGTCCACTCTGCTTTCTGCTGACTGCAGAGAGAATAGCTCAGCCCCAGCTCTCTGATAAAGACTTAAAGGAGGATTTATCACTCCAAAAATAAAAAAAAGAGAGAGAGAGAAACAGGGAGGGAGGCAAAGCAGAATGTGTCAGAGTGTGCGGTATACAGTATTTTAAGTTATTGGTTAGTTTCATGACAGAACTACAGCAGTTATAAACAACCTGGCAAAAGTGCTCAGTTTCTGTTGTGTTCTCACACAATGAATGTTGAGGCTCTGCACTAAAGTAAGAGATTGCAGTGATGCATAAAATGGATGAGATGGTCGCAACAATACTGCAGTCCTGTGGTTTTTTTTTTTATCTTGTTGAGCCCTTCATGTACAATTTACATGGCTACTTTAAATGTAGGTTCTGCTGTCATGTCAGTAGTATGTTCTACAAGATTGTTCCAGCTCCAAACTGTGACGAAAGCTTTTCTCATGCCTGTTGGTTCTGTTCTAACTGCCTATCCCATTATAAGGAAGGTAGTTGTTTGTGCTGTGAGAGGATTAAGACAAGTCAACAATCCATAGCCTTTTTAGTCTCCCAAAGGGCTGCTCACACACCACTGAAGATAGAGAATGGCTTTTTCCAGAAGTAAAGCTTGAGAGCGAGGTTTAAATTGTTGAAAAGACCTCGCTGTACTGCAATGGAACAATGAGCAGATATAGAAATAGAGATTGGGTAAGGGTGGGGGGGGGTAGTGGCCACGGGGACCTAGCTGTATCCACCTCATCCAGCTATCCAGTCTTTATTGTCCGGCTGATTTTTTTTCATTTGTATCCAGGAAGGACAACCACCGGCTGTGCCTTAAGTACTGACTCCAAACAACTGGAGGAACAATTGCTCTCCACTCATATTTTCAGAGTTGTTCACTGTACTTAATTATTCCAACATACAGTGGCTGCCAGTCAAAGGTGACAGGCAATTAATCACCTCAAATGTCAAAGCATTTGGTTTTGTCAGCTGCAAGAGTGACATAGTGACAGGAGGGTCTGGTTTTTTTTGTTTTGTTTTTTGTTTTTTTTGTTTTTTTCTGGCAGGCATCTGTGTTTTTTCAAACCAAAAATGAAATCATGGAACTTGACTTGTTTTAATCAGAACAAAATTATAAAGAAAAAAAAAAAAAAAAATAATGATAATGACTCATTTTTTTTGTCATTTTAAGATACTATGACTCATTTTTAATTGCTTAGCCAACACAAAAGATATACTCAAAATAGACACATCGATAATTAAAAGGGTAAATAGATTTTTGTTGAAACACTGGGACCACATTCTTCATTAACAGTGCCTCATAATCTAACAAATATCCACAGTTACCTTCACCATGTGAGGCATTTTAGTAAGAGGAAAACAAACACCACAAAACCACGAAGAAAACTCAGCTCAGGAGAAACACCAGATTAAAATCTGTATTTAAGTGTTGCAGACAAAAGGTTAAACAAAAGCAATAACTTGCCTACATTAGAATGCGAGAAAGATTAGCATAGGTTACAAGCTTGAGGCGAGACTACATTTAACATTGCCTTCTTTGAGCAAAAAATATGTGTGCATTTCACTGAGAAGTAATTATTTGTTACATTTTCATTTAAATAATTTCCATTTTGAGTTGACCTCTTTAACCCAGAAGTTGCTGTTTTGAATACTCGAGGCTCCGTTTTTTTAATGTCAGTAGACACAAACCCCTGGTCAAAAAATGCCTTTTGTTATGACCAGACATTCGCAGTGCATGAGGCGTCGTCAGCAGCAGGGTAGAATACATTACTGGTAGATGTGGTTTTCACCACAAGTCAAAGCAGAGCTCTCTGACAGCTCTGATGTGCAGTTGAGAGCAGCACAGAAGGGATCTGCCACAAAAAGCTCTCTTAAGGGAGCACTCATGTCCTTGTGCAAAAGGTGCAGAATTGCCACAAGCGAATTATATTGCGCTTTAAATTTAATTAGCTTGGGAAAAGGTAACATATTAGGCTACTGTGCTGTGCTGCTGTTCAGAGCTTCATTGCCAAATGAAAGAAATGGTTCAGTGACATTAGGTGAAGAGCCAGACGGAGCTGGCAGCCAACTACAGGGACAGTCTGACTATGGGAAAGGTGTGGACATACTTGGAGTGGCAAAAAATTAAGCTATTTTTTCCTGCTTGAGGGAATTACATCAAAGTCAAATTGGCCTATATATCCACAAAAAGACTGTAAGCTTATGGGCTGGATCCGTATGAGCACACATGACTTGATAAAGGCATGAAAGTAGCACAGGACATGACTGCAGTGCAGTGCACACCTTTGACATGGACTAGCAAGGGGTGAAAAAGACGAGCAAAAATCCCAGGTGGTCCTTAATACCACAACTCCTCTTTTCCGACTTTGGAGAAGTAAAGTTCACAGCATGTCATAGGAACACCAAGCAGGCAAAGAAAAGAAAAACCCTGACAGAAATGTCACCTGGCCAACACAAAGCCCCACTGTGCACCAGCAGACAACAGTTCTTGCTGTCTCTATCTAAGAAACGTTTTCACAGAAGATTTTTTATTCTATTGAGAACGACAGTGAAAATTTGGATAAAACAAATGGTTTCAGGACGTTAGTAAGAACAGTTAACCACTGGCCAATAAACAGTACAGCATTTTAACATTTCAGATTCACATGATATTACTTTGGCTTTCTCATGTCCAAGAGATTGTCTAAAGACTCATTTAATGATAAAATAAATTTTAAAAATCTGTTAACAATAAATAACTGTGTTGCCAGAAACAGAAGTGTCTGATTAATTCAAATCGAATTTTTCCAATATCTGGGACATTTTTCCAAATTGAGCAGTACTCTTCATGCTGGGTTACATCTAGAGATGCAGCTATTAATTAATCAAGAGATTGTTCTTTTAAATCAGTCACTTGATGATCTTTTTGAATAATTTCTTTTAATAAAAAATGTCAAAATTTACTGATTTCAGCTTGTCAGACATTACTACGTTCTAATTTATTGAGTCTTCTCTTAGCAGTCAACCGGATATTATCATGTTGTGACAAAAGAAGAGAGTGAAAACAGTGATCCCCCATTTTTTTTTTCTTAACCATTTCCTGGCATTTTATGGAACAATCAAGTAACCTATTAATCAATTAAAAGATCTAAGGATTAATTGGTGGTTAAAAATCGTTAGATGAAGCCCTAATTGCAACATTTAGAGCCATTTGAATGTTGTGTTTTATTGATCAGTGTTCATTATAATGTCTGGAAGTGACACAAACAAAGCCATGGATGGTCTTTTATAACCTACATAATCAATCACTATGCACAGTAAACATAAAATATAAATGTGAAAGGTCCTTTAGATAAAAGCCCCGTGTCTGGAAATTCTTTTGCCTGCTGAAATAACTACGAGACTGACTTACAGAAAAAATAAATATCATTGTAGTTCAGACACATAATCCATTGACATTTAAATAATCAAATCATGTTTTTTTCTCTTCCTCCATTATTGCTGGTTCATGTCACAAGAAGTTTGAATAATATTTAATGGATGTTGTCTGGCAAAGAAGCCTGGAGAGGATGTGAACAGCGAACCCAAATGTGTATATAAATACATATATATATTACATAGCTAGACAGATAGCTAGATAGATTGGTAGATAGATAGCTAAATCATCATTGTGTGGTAGCATGGACTGTGTATACACTTAAATTATGTACTAAAGCTGTGTTTCCTGTGTATCCACTCCACTGTCTCTGTAATTAAAAGTTTTTTAACTGCTGTCAAAGTAGGACATGGTTTTGAATGGTTTTCTTCGTAAACCTACATTTTATTTACCATTTACCATTTAATTGTCACAGACGGAGAAATATAATGCATGGAAGTGGATCAGGGGAGGTGAAAAATTGATCATGTTGACACAGTTTCACCTGATGGCATTAAATCTTCAGGAGCATTGATCGGAGATAGCTTCTCAAACAGATACCGATAGGCTTTGATTGGATAATATTGTCCTCATAAATTGTGGTAATGATTTCTCTGGAAACTGAAATTGTAATCCAATAAACGTCATTAAACTTCTTTTAATCATGGAGTGCCCAGACCAAAGATAACAACCCAAATAATGGTATCCTACTTTAATACTTTCAAAAGGGAAACATATAAATATGTCCAGAATTACGTTTAAAATATTTAAAAATTAAACATTTTCAACAATTGTGAATAAGTATTGTGTTACAGGTTTCTACTGAAATTACAATGTTAACCAGCTGTCACACACTTAATTGCCCTGTTTATTTATTGTACAACACTTAATTTCTAACAGAGTCATATTATACTACATAAATCACTTTTCAGTCATTTAGGGAAGAGCAACATGCAGCAGTTTCTGCATCTTTTTTATTTCTATTACAGATCACAAAAGTGCTGAATGGTTCCTATGGACCTGTACTCATTAAATTCATATTCACTCCAAAGACACACAGTGTGAGTAAGGTGGAATATACATAGAATACTACTTACCACATGTCGGGTAATCTGTTCTATTTTTGCACAGCAGTCATTACGGGAATCCTTGGCAGCAAAGGGAGAGAAACACAAGTGCTAGGTGCTGACAGAAAGCAGATCCATAATGTCATATCTCCTTTTCATATTTCCTTCACAACTATGTAATTATGATTGGATTCCTCCGCAGTTTCTCGGCAGAGGTGGTAATATGAGGCTCGTTATGACGGCGGTGTTGGAGGTCAGAGGAAAGACAGTCCATGGGCCTGACCCTAGCTGAGCAGTATAGTCAAACACACTGCCTGGTTTGTGTACCTTGAACACCCCACAACTGCCACACTAAAGCACAGAGCCAATACACTTCCTTTTGCTAACAACTGTCCACCTCTTTATATGAATATGTGCAGTTTTTTAACATACGGTACTTGAAGGCCAGTTTTGTATACACTCATGCTGTATTCCAGCAAAAATAGATTGAGACATTGACAAGTTAGTGCCAAGAGGGCTCTAACACCTAGGTCAGGTCTGCTATCTCCTGGTCTTCTATACCACATATATCTCTGGCCAAATGCAGCAGAACTGCTGGGAAGATTGCTGCATTTTTAATGAAAGCGCAGTGTTTGATCTGCCAATGTTTATCATCTTTGATGTTAAGTTACACAGCAGAGAGAAGCGAGCTCTCGATATAGTCCAACATGAGGACAGATTAATTCATTATCCTTTAACGGAGGAAACTTGTTGTTGAGAGGTTCATCCTGGAGGTCTGCTCCTCTGTAATAGGCACCGATACCTGCTTAAAGCACAAAGCCTCTTGGTTCCTGCACTATGACCTCTTTTGGGAAATGCATGTGAATGTAGGAGAAACAAATGCATGTGGGGATACGTGAAGCGAGCAAATCTTAATTGCATTCTGTTTTGGGGGTTTTGCACTGAGTAGTGCTGCACCTTTAAGCGCTTTGTATTTCAGACTCTCCTCATTACCTACCTAGATCTTGTCCTTTCATTTGTTTTTTATTAGACGCTGGGTGAACAGGGAATAAACTGAAACTCTTTTCAAACTAAAGAGACAACAAACAGCCAAGTATTTCCAGGACACCACTGTATCTAATGACTACAACAGATCCATATCGGGGCCCAGTGTCCCAGGAGAGCATGCAAATAACAAATATGTAGCTGGTGCATAATTACTCTCACGACTGGAGTTTTGCAGGCACGTGTCTGCCGATTTCATGCCACTGCACCACTGTGTAGGTGTGCATTAGCCATGTTTTTCCGTGTATCTTAATCCTCAACAGCCCCTCAAGGAGTTTTTTACTAGTCTCACATGCTGGTATGGATTTTAAGACTGCTGTGCCACATATCGACAGCCGTATTACGTCCAATCTCCGAATCTGTTTTGGAGCCGTTCATATAATCTGCATGTCACATAGCAGTTAGTTTAGCTGACCTTTGGTGACTTAACATGAGGATCTTGGTGTTTATCCATTTAACTTAAGGGTGTCACTAGCAAAATCTATACACCAGTCCACTGAAATGAGCAATCTTAATATGATAGTGTTTTTTGGGGGAGGTCACCAACAGCAAATAAGCTGTCAGTGGGATAAAGTGGGTGTCAAATCGTATGAATAGACAGTGGGGGGAATGGACGCTTAAGGGCCCAGTGAGTTCCAACACTGACATGGTTTTAAAAGAGCTTAATTATAATAAGCTGGAGCATGGAGCAAGTGTTTGGTGGCTTGAGGGGAAACTTAGAGACAGTGACAACAGTCCAGCGCAAGCTACATGAATTGGAGATGGCTCTGTGAAGGGGCCAACATCAGATATGTATTAGTGGAACAAGAAGGGTTTTCAGCAGTCGCCGCCAGACTTCATGAAAAAGAAATGATGCCTGCCTAGCAAATATATTACACGTAATGTCTTTTCCTTTGTAGAAGTCATCAAGCTTCATAATGCTTTATCCATTAGAAGAACAAGAAAGCTTACAGTGTTATTTCATTACATTATACAAATGCGAGTTATGCTTTATGAAAACAATATATCCCGCCATAGATCTGCGTGTCCTGACATCATTTGTTAATCACATTACTGTTAATTAATGATGCAATTCTTTTTAGCTAATGGTTGACAGTGTGTATTGACTAAAATGAGGGAATGAAATTGGAAAAGGAACTTGAGAGTGGAGTGATGCACTTTAATCACGGCGCTGTGAAGAAACGCCAGAGGGAGGAAAACAGCCAAAATATATAAATAAATGCAAAATATATCGATAGTTTTATATCCTCGTGAACTGGTTTACAAGAAAATATTGGAATTACAGTCAGAATGATTTATAATCTATTGTTCAGGCTAAGGCTATTTAACTCCCTGCCACTATGAATATTAACGCACTCTCTTTCACTCTCTCTCTCTCTCTCTCTCTCGCTCTCTCTCTCTCTCTCGCACTCTTTCTGTTTCTCCTTCTCGGCCTCTTTCTCACACACACACACACACACACATACACACACACATGTAAATGCATAACACACTAGCAGAGCTCCCTGTCTAATTTTTCATGAAGATAGCTGTTTTTATGCTAATCTGACAGCTGCATTCATTTTCAGGCTTTCTCAGAGGCATTTATTTCCCAATCACATACTCATTCGTTTACAATTGCACACACAAATTTACACTCGCTATCCTGACCGTACTTTTTCTGTGTCCTGGGTGGAGTGAATTGAAACACTATTCTAATGAAGGTTTCTAATTGGGAAGAGACAGGCACTTGTTTGATTGAGAGAACTCAGACAGCATTGATATGGTGAAGCGCTGGATGGTTTGCACAGCATCAAAACCTGAGACTGCGCCTTTAAACATGAATATACCCCAACTTTAATAGACCTCTTCCTTCATTAGTGGAGAAGGACTTATTCCCAGCCAATTTGACTTATAAGTTTGACTAGGTCACTGGCATAATGCCGCAAAGCTCTTTCTCACTGAATAGCTAGGTAATTAGAACCACTCTTCCATCTACCAGGTCGTGTTCAGACATTTCATACAGCTGCTAAAGACAACCAGGTAATGCAGCGAGACTGGGAATAGCTGGTTTAGAGGTCAAAAGAAGGGCATAATTAGACCAGGCAGGCAGTAAGGCTGCCGACTACATCTGCCTTTGAGGCTGCTAATGAAGCGCGAGAGACGGGGAGGTGCCCGGTTGGCGTGCCGGTTTACCTGAGCACTGGGGACATGTCTGCAAATTCATTCGCATTCACTTGAATCTCTTCCCTCTCTAGGTGAAACAGGCAGTGGCAGTAAACCTGAGTAATTGTGCGGCATTATGAGGAGAAGTACCTGCACCAAAGGAACCAGTACCTTCCTCCCTAATTCCTCTGAATCTTCCCGCACTCATAAATTGACATGAGTGTGCTTAAGCCCTCAGACGGAGCTGAGAGCTGTTAAAGAATGATGTGTTGCTCAGTGCTTTGCAAAGTCATTACTCAGCACAATGAAACACTCCAGACTGACGGTGCTCTGTACACACCGCATGGATGCCAGCTTTGTTGTGTTAATAGTATTTTTGTGTTGACAGCCACTGGCTCACACCTGGTGCACGGTTTGGAAGTGGGAATACCCGATTAATGTTTTTGTTCCCTCTCTCCTTTATTATTTTTTTCCAGCGGGAACAACTTACATATTTGGACGAGATGGTGGACTCATCACATACACGTGGCCACCGAACGACCGTCCTAGCACGAGGGCAGACCGGCTAGCCATTGGCTTCAGCACACACCTGAAGGATGCTGTCCTGGTGAGGGTGGACAGCTCCTCTGGTCTCGGAGACTTCTTGAAGCTCCACATTGTAAGTAAAGAATCTCTTCAGTTATTTGCCTTGAAGTGCAGCAGACAAAATTATGCACATTACCCTGAAAAGAAAAGGTTGGTTCCTTGTATTGCATCCCTGTTGTGGACATGATACTGCTAGCTCCCATGTGACCATCTTATCACTCAGATGCACAAACTGGCAGTAACACTTGTTAAAGAGGGTGCAAATGGGAATGCAGTAAAACATAATGGAATTATAATTTCGATTTCTAAGATTATATGTGATGAAACTTGTTTTTAAACATTATCTTTAAATGTTTTAGATGTTTTTTTTTTCTATTTAAGTCATGTAAGAAATATTGGTTTTCCATCTAACTGTCCTAACATGACAGCATGCTTTCACCTCAGCCAGAAGTTTAGAGGAGCAGCTAATAATAGCAAATTAATGGAGCGGGAAAAAACAAAAACGTCTCATTTCTTTGAATTCCAGAGAGTTCTTATTCAAAACAACTGAAATAGGCCATATTGAAGTGAAGCTGCATGTACATCAACAGATGCATTTATTCAGAATTTACCCTGGTTTGTACACTGCCTGGGGGCTTTTTGCTTGTAAATCCAGTGTTTCCTTATTTTGCTGAAACAGGATCTCTGTGTCCTCTCATGTGTACAGAGCAACAACTAACCCACTGTTGACTTTAGGAGGTAGAGAGATAATAATCAGACAATTCAGGCGGAGAAAGTAAGTACCAATAAGGTGTTAAATATCAGAAATCAAGAATGGAAATAGAGCTAAAGATGATAAATAATTAATAATTTGTTGAATAAAATGTCAAATTAAATGTTATTCATACATTTTTGGGTTTTTTTTTGTTATTTCTTTTTATTTTTTAGTTTTAGTCAGCAGCAGCTTGAAAACTTAAACATCCTTAATGATTTTGATGATAGTGTTTCTTCTGCTGAAATACTATTTACGAACAGGTTTCAGATTTAAGTGTAAAAAATGTACTACATCTGCCAGTCATTTATTCTAAAGATTAGAACATGCATGCATTGCCGTGCACAATGACAACATTTATGGCAGCCAGAAATCTCCATGAACATCACATACACACACACTTATGTGCAGAAAGCTTACAAAACATCACACATGTGCAAACATGAAATTAGTCTTGAAGTTTGCCTCAACCCCAGCTGCCCACACACTGAGATTTACACATACAGTGAGCACGCGATGACATAAGCAGGCCTGTCCTGAGGACACATAGCAGCCATGATGTTGTGCTTATGAGACGTCAGTACTCCCTCTGCGTGGAATTGCTTTTTTGCCACATTTTTACCCCCCAAGCCTCAGAGGCAAGTGACTCTTTGCCCCATGTTTTAATCCAGGAGTAACTACGTAATTTAAAAGGATACAGCCTTTTTCATGAACAACATTTGTCACCAAATATGACACAGGGATGCAAACAAGATGTTCAAAGTTACATAAATCGAAATGTAGGTGTAAGAGGAAGGATATGCTCACTCAAATATGCAAATGCTCCACTGTGACCCTCTGAAGCCCTCTGGTCTCATTTCCACCTGCACTGAACACCTGAACAGGGGCACAACAGGCAAAATCACCTTTTTACACTGTTCTCATAATTGATGAAAAAAATGTCTATTCCCATGATTTACATAGACGTGGCTCCTTTTAAATTAAAATGCCACAACAGGGTTTTGCTAGGTAGCTCATTCCAATGCAGTGCTGAATTAATATACATACAAATTTGTTCACTTGCTTGTACTTCATTTAGCTAGTCATCTGTATTCTAAACAATTCAAACACTTTTGAAAATCATTTAAATATCATGTAGCTAATTCCCATTCAGTCCCTCATGAGCAGAAGTCAAGGTGAATTTCTAGAGGTTCTCTGGGATGCAGTCGGTGCACTGCACACTTGCTCGCAGGCTGTAGCATGTGCACACTTTAAAAGGCTTTCATGTGTGCCACACAGTACAACGCTTTTGTGTGTTCTCTACCGCTAATATACAAAAATAAGACTCAGGTAATATTTTAATGAAAACATCTTCAAGAGGTTTCAGTCTGTATGCCTGCAATTGGATTCAACACGGACCAGTGGTGGATGTCAGAGGAGACCTGAGCTGCACAGATGGGACAAGTGAGGGAGTCTTATGTGGTATAACAAGGCAGAGAGATCATGCAGCTTAACAACAGATGCATGCATAGCCTTGTTGATGAAATGTGAAGCATTCCATTGACATTTTACAGGGAGAAAAATGTTGATAAGGCATGTTCTTACAGCAGGGGCAGTGGGTTGTGAGAATCCCCTCTCCTCTCGCATCAGCAGTCACTCTGAATACTTCTTCTTATTTATTTATTTCTGCACATTAATCTGGGGGCTTTGTGAAACGTTGCATTTGATTAGAAAATGAGAGAAGCGTGCGAGAAAAAGGCATTTCAGAGAGACAAGGATGAGGCATGAGGCGGCATGGGGCAACAGAGGTCATGATCTTGATTTTGTTTATCTAGTTAGAGCGAGCAACAACGCGTTTAAATACAGGAATAACAAACATTTGAAGTATATCACAAGATTTATATCCTATGTACTCTAAAGATGCAACAAACCTTTGCCATTTTTTTTTAATTAAGCAGTACATGAAAACACACCAGCCATTAATGTTATCAGAAACATAAAAATAATGACTGACACAAGGGTCATGTTGTTTGAAGTCTGATTTAGAGGAATTGTTCTATTTCAACAAAGTATAATTGATTGTAACATGCAGTTGTCATTACGGATATTTTCCAGGCTTTGTGCTGCAGCCAAATGGAAGAATAGCAGAAAATTAAATCACAATATATTATGAAATTGGAATACTTATGATACAAACCCTCTAGATATGTGTTTCACGCTTCTGTCTTCTCCTCATTAATTACACTGGAAAGGACGTGTTTTACAGCTCCCCATTAAACACAATGAGCTGTGCAAAATTGCCACTTTGATGCGTTTCTTATGCAAAAATAGCAGCACTCAGCCAGTCACCTGCAAAAACCTTATCTGGTCAAACTGTACCCTTAGTGGCTCACAATGTAAAATGAAAAAAACATTAAAATATAATGACCCTGTGGCCCAATTTACCAGAACACTGTACTGGGTGATCTTAGTTTTGCTCACCTTGGCCTTTTATTTTTTTATAGTAAAATAAGCAAAAGTAAGATAAGTGTGACAGATTGTTGATTACCATCGTTGAATATTTATAAACCACATTTGGAGTTCTTTGTTCAGAGATGCACACTTCCCAAGGAATGTATTATAAGGCTGAATCTCAACTGTATTCCCCTCATTTCTTCTAGTTACCTCAGCTCTGAGCAGAAATGTCTTAGGAGAAGTGTATCTTCAGCTGTATGAGATGGGATTAGACCAGATTTCAGTATTTACCCCCCTCCTTCTCCATCCTCTACATCCCTCACCCCCCCTCCTAATCTCTTGCTCCCATTTCATGATGACAGGAAACCCAGCGGGGCTTGAAGGACGCCATCTCAGCTCACACTCTCAAGAGGGAATTTTTTTTCTGAGTAATGTGGGGAGACTATGATTTAAATGCACCTCAAAGGAATTCTGATCCTTCCCCCGCCTCCCCTTTCTATCGCAGATAAAGACAATGACTGTGAAGTCAGTGAACCATCAAATGTACGACAATCACTTTCCTCAGGCTCATTACTGTAGCACACATGGAAGAGGGACTGGATATGTAATAATGCCTCCGCCGCTTCCCCAATTATGATGATTCTCCGCAATCCTTTTCACTTTTTCAAAGGTGAATCATATTCATGAGGCTACTTGGACAACTATCCCATGTGAATATAAGACTTGTCTGTACATGATAGTGTGCCCCGGCAAAGAATCTAAGTCATCTATGTATAATTAATTGCACCGTAGCTGCAAGTCAAATCCAGGGAAATATTCACAATGACATTATGCAAAATGGGAAATTATGGATGCAATGATCCTTGTTCTTTGCAGCAGAGCAATCCATACAAAAAAATTGCAACAAAGTTTACAAGATGTGAGTGTGTTGTACCTTCCCCGTTAAACACGCTGATATTTTTCACCGAGCTATATTTCTATCATTTTCACCACAGAATAAGAAGTGGACATAGATTTTTACTTTGGTGTTGTTAAGGTATTTTATCCCCCACAAAGAAAGTATCATTTATTTTTCTACAGAAAAAAAGAGCTGTGTCTGTTATTGGAAATCCATCTGTACATTTTTAGGAAACCATTTACTCAGTGAAATCGAGGCTTTGCAGTTGTTTTCTTCCCTTTTTTGTTGTCAATGAGCAGCGGTGACAGTGACTATCAGAGGCTCTCCTCAGTCTCAGGCAGGGCCCCGAGGGGCCCACTGAGCTTGTTTTGTGCTGGTACTCAATCTCTGCGTGGGGGTTGGGGAATATTCCAAGCACTTTCTTCTTCCCCTTCTTCTAATTGCATGCATCCCTTTAAAAAAACAAGCAATGAAGGCACTCCGGCTGAGGCAGCGACACTGTGAAGTTAATGTATTCCATAGAGCAGAGGGGATGGTGGAGAAATAATGACTTCTCTGGTGGAGCATTGCTCCCCTCACTCTTCCTTTAGCTGACTACCAGAGAGGGGTTTCTTCTTCTGATGGAAGACACCTTTAATTGCAGTTTCAACTTCTGGTCTCTACCCTATTAATCATGTAAAATGGCTTGAGAAGAGAGACCATCAAGCCCGCTGTCTAAGTATCTCTATTTTCAAGTAAAAATGTCATCTTTTATGTGTTTTTTTTTCAGTTCACCCTTCCGTTGGAGTTTTCGATTATGCACAATCGCGTGCTTCATTAAGTGAATATTGTACGGTGTGATTTGATGCTACAGGTGACATTGTTACCTGGGAGAGGTGCTGCAGGTCTCAGGAGAGAACCAGTGTCACGCTATCCCCCATACTCCTATTAAAACACCTGCCCAGGGAAGGGATCTTATTCTCACCCACTAGTCCTGCTAAGGTCTCAGCCTCAGTAATTACCCTGCATGCTCGCTCTGCACAAAGACACAGAACAGACCTGAATACAATACCCCCAGGACTCACCGGTGCACAGCTTTCTTGTACGCCTTGCTTGGTCAAGGCACATCAATCAGTTGTTAGCAGACGACTACAGCAACTGACTGATGCAATATTATTGTTAAATTACAGTATATCCAATAGTCTATAAATGGAAAAAAAAATGCAGCTGAAATCATACTGTGTTAAACTCCGAGTGGGCGCAGATGAAGTGCTTAATTGCATCTTCAGCTGAACAGTTTTGAATATTTTTTATTTGTTAGGTGTTTTTGTTGTGTTTGGACAGTTGTCACCTCACAGTTGGAAACCCAATTTTTCTCCACATTACTTTATCAGCTGTTGCTATGGTAACAATTCCAGTATAGGACTGGGGTGGTGTTTTGTGGCGCTAGGGTGATGATATGCATTTGAAGCCGATTTAAAACTAAAGAAAGTGTGTAATTTCCAGTTTTAAATTGCAACATCACGTCTTGAATTGAATTTTTCTCAAAACGTAATCCTGTGCGTGAAACTGATTGTTAGAGACCGTTGAGGGAAAATAAAAGCTGGACCAAGCAGAGATCCTGCTGCCTCTCTGAAACACTGCCTCAATGCCAAAAAGATCAAAACTGAAGAATTCGACCTGAAAAAAAAAGGTGCACACTATTCATCTGCAACTTTACATGAAAAATAAAAGGCCCTAATGAAAAAAAAGCTGAGCGGGAGCATTTTTGATATTAAAGAAACAGTGTCCAAACACAGATTTGTTCCCCGTGACATTATTCATCATTGAACTGTCACGCTCTAATGAACAGAGGGTAAGAGTAAACACATCCATTTCACAAGTGATTTGACTTTCCATGGTTTGTGCTGACACAAGTCACTCTTACTTCTGGAGTTTCCTCCGGCTCACTGGGACGATAACTTAAGACAGCCGAAGCAGCCAACCTTCTCAACTTCCGTCCAAAGGTCTGCAAGCAACAGAGCATGTAATTTGAGAATCATCAGTAGAATGTTATAGATGAAAAGGAGCTCAAGTGTAGTTTTTTTATTTTTTTATTTTTTTTAATTTTTCCTCTCTATGAGCACTTTGTTTTTCTAGTTAAAATCAGTCTGTCATTTGTGAAGAACTCTAATAGAAGAAACGGTTCCCTTTTTCCCTTTTCTCCTTTTGTGGGATCATTGAATCAGAGATGGAATACTAGTAGCTGCATTTGTGTCAGTGATGCATATTCACAAATCTCACTGCTCTCGCCAGCTCCCCGACATTTAAATTCACAACCAGATGTCCTTTCCCTCTTTCTCTGGCTTCCCCTTGATTCACTGAGTGTCAGCGAAACCAGAACTGCCATTTGCTAGTCAGTATGTTTGGCAGTTTGCAGGGCAGTATGTGGCAAAGCTAGCCTAATGGCACTGTAATGGTGAGCTAATAGTTGACCATGATGATGAGACAGCAGCAAAGGGAAAAGACTGTGGGAGCTTCACTGACCCCATTAGGTCCTTCTGTGTTGATTCAGTCAAACATACATGAACAAGGAGAAAGAAACCCCTTCAACATATGCTCCTCATATGGTTTCCATGTAGAATTTGAGCTTGTTTAAATGGCGATGAATAGTTGTAATAGTGTCGTAATGGCCCTGGTAAATATAGCATTGATTTTATGTCAGCAGTGACTGATTGTGGCGAAAAGCCCGTACAGTATATGTGAGTGAATGGCCTCCTATCTCTTTTAGTCATAGACGGGGCAGCCACTCGGCTCGGATGATGTACCTGACCTCAAAGAATCAAATCTCATCATCTCCATATTGAGAAGGGACAGCGCTAGAATCACCATTACTCATCTTTCAATTCCAATCATTTCTCAATTTGTTCAAGCTCTTTGCCACTACAAAGCCAAGTGGTCCATGAAGAGGAATGAGTATGTGTGTATATGTGTGTGTGTTTGTGTGTAAAGAGAGAGAGAGGGAGAGGGAGAGGAAGATGTGTGTGTATGTGTACTTGAGAGGGCAGGACAATAATGTGTCTTCACTTTTATTAGTGTAACAAATCACAGTGAGTACAGCTTGTCGTTCTCAAAGCTGCACATCAATGTATTATGGCCTTGCCTCATACAGAGCAATATTGCCATGGCTAACATGGGGTAAATTTGATTTTATCGTCAATGTTACACTGTCAGACATGTTTGCTTTTTTCTAGGTTACAGGGTTAAGAGCATTGACATTCTATTTGCTATCACAGATCGAAAGCCAAATTCACTTTGCATCGGCTCAGCCTTTTACTTAGATCCTTGTTGGACTTGTTAAAGTGAACAGGCCAACCTATATCACCACCTCCACTGCTCATGTTTAAAGCATTTATCAATCATATGGGGTCTTAATTTTAGATATTAAAAGTCAAATTACAGCATGTAAACACGTGTGGGAATGAAGACATAGTGGGTTCGTGTGTATTTGGGACTGGAGCGGCACAGCATGGAGTCACCATAGTTGTTGACTTTTGACACAGCTGCCCCAGCCTTCCGGGCGAGATAAAAATAGGCTCACTCTTTCTCGCTCCATTGCAGAGAGTTGAAATACAGCGTCCCCAGACTGGCACACATGGAGCATGTTTATTCTACTATCACTTTGTGATACTATTCTTTTTCAAATCAATTTTTTTTTCTCATGTTAAGGGTAAATAATAATAATAATAATAATAATAATAATAATAATAATAATAATAATAATAATAATAACAAAACACACACCCAGAGGCTCCAAGTCTAAAACTGCCTCCATAAATGGTTTAATTTCCCTTTCAAATTAAAAAAACAAGCAAACAAACAAACAAAAAAACAATAGGTGCAAAATCATTAAACAAAAAGAGGAAATTGCAAGTGCAGTTCAATATTTTTTTACTCAGGCGAAAAACCCATCATAAAAATTTTGAATAGGCATTTACATACATATTGTCTGTACTTCCACACATACTGCCTCACACACATTATATCTCAGGTCAAGCTGGTGTTTACCAGGGTCAAGCAAAGAGCAAAGTCAGTCTGGACCAGGCCAAATTTAAATTTACTTTAACAATTACTTACACATATCCCTGGCAAAGAAAGATCTTCCTGGGTGCTTCTCAGTTAATTATTCCATAATTGTTGTTGGTGCCCTGTTGTTGATGGCTTTCACAGTGCTTTGTGTGAGGCTGCATGAAATATTAAACAGACGATTGCCTTGTTCTGGTCAACTTAATTACCTTTTTCACTGCTGCACTGCTCTCATCTGCAGCCCCTCATGCTTTCCTTCCAAGCCTGTTTAAAATATAATTCACATACTAGCATGCTGTTTTTAATTATGTGCTGCTGTGGCAACATTTTTTAGTGTGCAGCGGTGTGGGTGA
This sequence comes from Acanthurus leucopareius, assembly GCA_029814765.1. NCBI lineage: Eukaryota > Metazoa > Chordata > Actinopteri > Acanthuriformes > Acanthuridae > Acanthurus > Acanthurus leucopareius. Next base: position 10,148,677 of record JAQMCX010000003.1, on the reverse strand, counting down.
ATTGGTGTGTTCTGTTGGTGGTCCAAAATCAGTTAACTAACATCCTAGATTCTTGTATTGTTTTTGTTTCTTCATTTTTTTTTTTGTTTTGTTTTACTGAAGAAAGTCTCTTGCACAATGCATTTCCCGTAAATGACACAACACTCATAAAACATTAAGAGTGAATCAGCAGCAGCAGCAAGAGTGAGACATTTTATACGGACATGTGGAAATCAGCACAACTGAAACCAACTGGTGAGGTGGGGAATCTGCTTTTAATACGTCTCTTGGCTTTTGGGAGAGCAACCACATTGTCAGCAGAAGCATTCACTGTCCTCTTGTCCCCTGTTTATGAATAATGGATTTAGTGACCCTCCTCATATTCTTCATAGCTTCAAGTCAATATTACTGTGGTAAAACTGGGGAACAATGAGATTTTAACTCCAATTATACACTGAGTAGCCCTTGACATTCAAGTTAAATATTGTAATACTCCTGTGTATGTTCTTCATCGTTATTGCTCTTAGGGCAGACTGCCTGACCAGTGTCTTGTCTCTCAGCTATAAGAGAGTTACATTGCAGGCAAGCACTCTAACAGAGCCCCTGGTCATAGATAGCTTATTCCACAGCCTCATCAAAGGAATAGGCAGTGTGTGTGTGTGTGTGTGTGTGTGTGTGTGTGTGTGAGTGTGTGTGCACATGTGCATGAAAATATTTCTCTTGCTCTCTGCTATAATAAGAGCTGTGCAGTCAAGGCCGGCAGTGCTGCCTGTGCAAGAGCAAACAGTCCATGACGTGTCAGCAGCCTACATGTGCAGTGCACCTCATACAGGGAGATCAAACAGACAGGCACATGTTGTTCCTTTGTCCTCCTCTATCCCTCAGGTGAGCACATGAGGTGAGAAGAGCACCCTTGGATCTGTGGCCTCATTCTGCTTAGTTTATCAACCATGCAGCAGAAAAGAAGAGAGATGTTGCAGGGAGAAGGTTGAGTTTTGTCAATGTTTGGGTAAATGTCGCAATATGGATGAAGTGTTCAACTTTATTGCTCATTCTTTGGGTCTTCCAGGTAGTTGCTATAAGTGATGGTTTGGTTTACTTTCTCCAAAAGGGCAAAGCAAACACCTTGACAACAGTAATTAAAAGAGCATGTTGAGGCCTAATTCATTTTCTCCTCTTCGTCTCCTCCCTTCGCTTGGCCTAATAAATCAGTTATGCTTGAAGTATCAGCTTCGCCTTAACTCTTTAATTCACCAGTGCATTTTGTGAAATAGCCTTGTGTCTGACAAGGAGCTGCTATAAAAGACGTGGAAAATTGTTGTGGGAATTCTTTGTCTCTGCTGGATCCCGTCTGAGCTTAACACTTGAAGTTAAAGTTTTAATCTGCCCCCACCACTAAAGCATTATAACGTCTGATCAAGTATAAAGCTAAAACATCTGCAGACTATGCTGAGGGTTAGCTGAGGGTTATGAAATGTTAACCCATGGAGCCATTTTTGAGGTGATTACAGGCCATATAGCCTCTGTTATTTATATGAAAATGTGACTGTTATTGAGCACCAGTGTCGCCCACTACCCTCCTTTAATCAATAGCAACACAAATCAATGGTCCGCCAGTCTGTCGTGTGTGTGTGTGTGTTTTTAATCCATAAACATCCACTTCATAAACTCAAAACCTTGGTCATGGTGGCCATTGTTATGGTATTTCCAAGCTGGAAGTAATTGTATAATCATTACCACTTCATGAAATCTTAATAGATGCTGTAGATTAGAGGCAAAGCAATGGCATCAGCCAGGAACCTGTGACTCCATCAGTAGTAAAACAGATGGTAGACAAAAGTTTTTGTGTCCATCCAGACCTTTTTATTGTTTGCAGTGGTCCATTAAGTCCATGGATGTTTGGTTAGCATTATGGTCTCGGCGTCGGCCTGTTCAAGTTCAAACAAGACATAACAGTGTACATGTTATGTCTTGCACCAATTATGTACTAATTAATTTGAAAAAAACAATTTAATGCAGTAAAAAAGCGTATGTTGAGAATATGAAGCACAAGCTATCAGTCCAACAAGTATCACAGTTGCAGACTTGGTGGAATATGAACTCTTCATCTTTTATTTTGTGAGACATGCAACCATTTCCTTATTCTCATCTATAATTTAGAGAGTCCCTCCACATTTTTTCTTATGTTTATGTCCCCTACGTTTTCAGACCTTTTATGTGCTGACATGTATCTGAGTAAAGTCTTTCAATAGAGAGATGATTTCACATTCTCTGTGGAAGGGGGAAATGAAAGTGCACTACTATGAAAAATAAGATACTAACATACCTCAGGTAATCTAGATTTGTTTTGTCACTACTTGAAAAGCCAATCACGGGACAAAAACACCTGGAAACTTCTGCCAGTTATTAGCTAACAAACTAACAGACAATATGAACAAATAAAAAATGCCAAACTTACCAATTTTGGTCCACAAATGTTTCCCTATCTGAGTCCCATATATGTTTGAGCCTCAGACTGGGGCTGAATTTCTCAATTGTTTTCCCTTCACTAACATCTGCTAAATCAGTGCATACTGCTCTTTAATCAGTAAACCAACCGCAAGCAGTAGTCGTTAGTGGGCCAAAAGGCCTGTGAAGCATAGATTCGCAGGCAGTTTTGACCGAGAGAGGAAGAGTGCATCTGGTCGAAGCCTCCTTTTTGGACCTGTTTCTGTTTGCTTTTTATGTGGGGAAACATTGTTTCTAAACATGAAAACATTAATAATAGTAACAAAAAATTTAGAAAGTAATTGCAATAAAATAATTAAAATTAAAACCAAAACATTACAACAACAAAAACAGACGCGTTAATCAAAGCAGGCTGTTTAAATTGTGTCTGGATAGGGAACTTCAGCTCTGCAACTGCATAAGTGATCATTAACATGTAATTGCATTTGTCAGAGGAGGAGGGTTGACATTTTGTCAAAGGTGGAACCCGACAGAAAGGTTTGATAACTCTCAGCCCCACAGGGGACTTCCTCGCACACCCTGGAAAGAGGAAAAGGCAGCGGTGGGAGGAGAGGAGCAGCAGTGAACTACTCACCCACCAGACTTTATCAGCCTGTCGTATTATTTCACCACAAAGAAGCACAGAGGGCTTATCTCCCGCCCATCTCCCTGATAAGGTCTGCCGTCACAAACAAAAATAAAAGACAAAAAGGAGGGCGCATGTGAGAGAACAAAATGACAAAGCAGAGCAAGGCTCCCTCAATATGTTGTTCTTTTATTACCTTTCCCTGCAAGATGACTGATAAAAACCCAAAGACAATGAAGGAGGGAAAGACAGAAGATAAGTTAGAGGAAAGAGAAAGGATAAAAACTGAAAAGACAAAGAGTAAGGACTGTGAAAGGATCCAAACATTTCATTAAAGGAAAAGCTTGTTGGCTCAGAGGGATAAGAAGAGTAGGATGAAATGAGGAAGGTTGTAGGATAAAGGATGGAAAAGTATACTAGCATACATGCACAAGCACATGAGCTCCTATTGGTCCTACTTATATATGCTGCTTCTATGTTTTAGGTGCACTGGGGAAACCACTGACAGGTTGACAGGTACAGCCTGGTGTTCAGAACCTCTGTGACCATTTGTTGCTGCCTCAGTGGCCCTCAGACTCTCAGATATACACTAATACTTATGTATGAGTGTGGGTGTCCTCCTTTTTTGTTGGAAATTATTCAGTTTGCCTTTTTATTTTTTTTATTTTTTTGCTCAGGCGACAGCCAGGACTGAATACAAGTCTGTGCAGAAGCCCAGTTTTGGGGTGAAGCATGATACTTGTCTGATCGCATGCTTTTTTTTTTTTTTTTGCCTTTCATTAAAAATGGGCTGTGACACAGTCAACAGCAAGAGAGACAAGGAGATTGAAACAAAGAAGCATTCAGGAGCAGCACGTTACACCTGCTTCCTCTCGCCTCCCTCCGCTCTGTGCTCCACTAGGCGGAGTTGCAGGCCAGCATGGGCACAGACAGTTCTAATGCACAACATTTATCATCGTGGCAGTAGCGCTCGCCATCCTGGCCTGATCACTCCCCCCATTATAAAGCACAAATCTGGAAGAACGCTGAGTCAGGAGCAGCCTGAGATCAGATCAGTACTGTAGCATATGGCAAGAGTTGTGATGGCCCAATTTTTATGACACATTATTGGCCCATTCGGATTCACACTGTAGTACCGGGGAGACAAACAATATGGAAGAACTTTACAACAATACACTGCCCAGTTTTGTTTATCATATCATTTTTCGACAATACAAACTTGTTTAAGTTTTAGATAGACAATGACGGCAATTACAGGATCGGCATTTAGTTAAGCCTTGGGGGGTCTATGAGGCTTTTTGAAGAAAGTCATTTTAGTCCCCGTGAAATTGTGATTTATTTGTGGTGGTTCTGTCGAGGATTGTGGGCAGCTGCTCTCATGCTGCCCTAAGGACCATGAATTTTCGGTAGACACCCAGAAATCAGAGTTATACTTGGCTGTGAAGGACAGATCCCATGGCAGGGTGTGCATGCCTGTGTGGAGTGAACATGTGTGTCTGTGTGTGTGTGTGTGTGTGTGTGTGTGTGTGTGTTTGTGTGCCCTTGTGTGACTTAGGGTTTGTAAATTGTTCAATAAACTCATCACAGGCCTCATAAAGAAAGCTGACATTTACAGCAAAACGCAAAGGTCAAAGAGTTGGGCCTGATGTGATCCTGATGGAGGAAAGGCTGTTCTACACCAGCCACCTCAAGAAAATTAGTAGAATTCAGAGAGGAGAAAAAATGGAAGAGGAGAAATGAAAACAACGGGAAAATAAGCAGCAGGGTAAGAAGATTAACTTAAAAAAAAAAAAGACATTTTGGTTTTAAAAATATAAGGGATGAATATCAGCCTCATGCAGCTGAAAGACATCGCATACAGTATAAATAGAATACAGATCTTAATTGATCATTTAGGCTGATGATTTATGATGCATTCAAACATTAGCTGATAGGGCCAATGTGGACAGATAGTCTGATAATGTAGATCTAATTAAAACTCCCAGAGTGGGACCAGAGCGTATGTCTCTGCCGACCCACACACACCGGGCAGAGCCACGTCCTCATTAGCACCAACAATGTCACCAGGCCTGGCTAACACACAAGCCTTAAAGAGTTTTAGAGAGCTAAAACTGAACTAGCAGCACTCCGGTGCTTTGAAGCTATCCTGATTTCAAAAACCAAAGGCTGACTGCTAACGTGAGCTCCATCTACTGAAAAAGTTAATGAAGACGGTGACATAGAGGGGAGGGAGCCATTGGGCTTCAGTCTTTGAAAGAGCTCCAGTTCTGTGTTTGGGGACTGAAAGAGTTGCCAGATTGGCAGCTGAACCTTATGGGCTTCTCATACCTTTGATGAAACGCAGAAACTGGTGAGGAAGAGCTGACAGGCACTCTCCCTTTGGCCAAAGTCTGTCTTCTTTTTTTTCCTGCGTCTCTGTTTTCTGACTTTGTCTGATCTGTGAATTTTTGTATTTGTGTGTGTAAGAATGACAGAGAAAGAGAGTAAAAGAGGGCAAAAGAGATAGAGAGACTCTCTGTGTGTCTATGCGCCTGCTCCTCTGTGTGTTCTGGGTGAGCAGTCATCTGATGAACTGCCTTGCCACGGCCGAGGGTCGTGCACGCCCCAGCCAGTGAGATCCTGTTGATGCTGTGTTGGTTAACAATGCTCTCCCCGAGCACCACAACTCACAGAGCAGCAGTAAGAGGTTGGCAGACCCTAATGGAAACGTCATCTTCCAGATAAAAGATGGCCCGGCTTTGATGAGAGGGGGAGTTAAGGGAGGTGTATAATCAAAGAACCATTTCCAATCGGTTCCGAAGCCAATTTAAGACCGCTGAATGAAGACAGACGCTGTCATAGACAAACTGAAAAGCCGACAGTCACTCATAGCAGTTCTCCTGTTTGTCAGGTAGAGGGACATTTCAATACACTGCTCCATACTCCTGCCTTGAATTCGACAGGCCATAATTCAGAGCCAAAGCTTGATTTAGGAATCAGAAGTCTAGTGTGCGTTTTCATTATTTTCCCTCTAAGTTTTTCAGTCAGACCCAGGTGCCATGCTGCACTTAGACTGCAAATGTTTTCTCATTAATCACATGCTTACAAAAAGTCATGTTTATATGTTTTTCCACCCAGGTTTGTGCCTTTTCAAGTGACAATTGGTTTATAAGGTCTCAGAATCATAAAATATGCTGCAAGCATTTTTTTTTTAATGTAAGTGTGTTTATTGTGTGGTATATATGGCATAAAAACAACCCTGTAGTGTTTTTGACACTAAAGGGCACCAAAAACAGAAAATATTTAACCATATTTAATACCGAAAGAACAAAAAAAACTTGTCTTTCACCAAAGAATGTGTGAGAAGCCGGTAAACTATAACACAGAAAATGATAAAGTGGTGCTCCCAGAAAAATAAGCCGGCTTGTGACTCAGTGAACAAATAAGCACTCTTTGCCCTGCTGAATTCACTAATAGGACGGATAAAGGCAAGATGTTAGAACCTCGAAACCATCACTGACTTGCAAACAAACATGCCATCGGTGTTTATATTTTGTGTTTTTATTGCTCGGGAACTCCCACATCTGGTTATGTAATTTTCTCAACTCTTAAACCTGGGCCTGAAAGCGTGGGTGGTTGGTATAAAAACAAGTCTACAGGATATCAGACCCAGCACCAACAACGGGCAACCCGAAAAAAGGGCTACCTGATAGCAGCTGCAGTCTTTAATCTCAGCGTATCCCATCCCTCCCTTTGTCACTATCTCAGACCAAATGGAGCCAGAGGAGGCGCCGTGATATCAACTCAAAGTAGTCTCTGTCACTTCTCCCCAGTATAATAATGGGTGACACCAACCACAAGCTGGAGAAATGATTATGGTAATGCGAGTTGTATGTATAAACAAGCATTATGCCTATTTTCCATCTTCCCAATTTATAAGCGCTACCAAAGGGGGAACGATCTGTGCAATATGCAAGCATGTTTACGAAGCACTTATTTTTCATATTTGGTTGTTCATATACCTTGTCTCCACATTGTGTGCCCACATTCACTCTAATATCGTGAAGGTGCTTATGCTGTGTATACATTTGCATATGTATTGCCTCCATGTAAGTGATATTCTCTCAAGTGTGCAAGATGGACAGGAAGTGCTTGCAAACATGCCTTCTTCGTTGCTTCTGAATTGAGTTTCGAAGTATATTACCTAAAAAGAGATTCATTGTTTTATTGTGAAATGATTAAAAGGTGTTTACTACGTGGCTTGTTGACTTGCTGCTGTCTCTCTGTAGGAAAATAATGCATGTCATGTTTTGCTTTACTCATGGCAATTCAACAGATTTAACACCCATCATGTCCATTGTGTTAGAACAAACTGCACTCGGGTGGTAGCTCAATCTGCCAAAATTGGGAAATTGTCAGTCTTGGTATGCACTTTTTTCCTTTAATTTGTCTGCCTTCTGAATACCGCCAACTCCTCAAAGATGACAAAATTCATCACAGACATGTCCTTTTTTTCAAAAAGAAACAAAACAATTGTTAGTAACTTCCCTTTTATCTTGCATTCTGATCTTTATTTCCCGTATTTATTGTATCTGTTTGATAGTTATTATCATCTTGTCAAGCAGACTGAGGACTATGTCAAAGAGAGACGCAAGAGAGGCGATGATGGCGCAGTAAGGCAACCATCTTGCAGAGGAGCTTTGTCGTTTCAAAGGCTGAAATGTGTAAGAGTCACAAAAAAGGCAAAACGTACCCATCTTCATCAGCCTTCCTTCCCCTCGTTGCTTGTCTTCTTTTCACTTTCTCTACTGAAACATGCGGTGTAACCAAGTTGCAACTTTCTCTGTCTTATTGCTTCTCCGTCTACAGTATCTGTCTTTATCTCTCTCTGGAACTATTAGAAGATTAATCAGGCTGTCTTGGCTCTTCTTAGACGCACTCTGCTGATGGTGCTCTTCCACTGGAGAGGCTGGTGGGTGGGTGGCAGCCATTAGAACATGGTAGCACTTTGATCTGCTGGGCGGATGTACAAAATTGCACTTCTAGCTCCTTGTCAAAGGGTGAAGGAGTAGTAATGTGTGTGTGTGAGAGAGAGAGCTGTTAGGTGATGTTTTTCTCAGCCGGTTTCAATGCAAAACGCCACTGCAAAGCTTCTTGTATTGTGAGTTTTCATTGAAGAAATGTTTTGGGGAACCAAATAACTTTGAGGCTAAGCACCAAGTCAGTTTCCCTTTACTTCTCAGCAGTAGTTCAGGTCTGTCCTTCATCTTTTCATGAATCTTTAAGCAGCTTTCACTGTGAGGTACAAATAAGATAACTGACTCCTACATGCCCTCTACATTGTCTGTATAATGACTACAAAGCCATATATCTGCTGTAACTGCTCCCCCTAACTCACACACCTTGCTCTGTCAGTTTAGCTTAATTAGCACCACATAACAACCTGTACTGAATTATTGTTTTTAATTATGCAGAATGTTAAGATCGGTGTTTATGGACTGGATGAGGGGCAGTCAGCAAGGAATCAGTTACCGTCAATTTTTCCCTTCAAGCTGAAGTGAGAATGAATCAACGTGCAGGCGCTGAAAAGAGAAAATTAAATCCAATTTCCATTACCATGATAAAGCGATTACATCACATGAGAGAATGCCCACAGCTAAGCATGGAAATTGAAGCACATGCATGTGCAAGCCTGCCTTCAGCGCCGTCGCTGATAGCGACACATTTCTCTGTGCAGATCAAGTGCGCCACACACATATTTACCTCTTTCGACCTTTTCTCATGTGCACACCCTTACAAATGCATGCCCAGATACACACAGAGGCATAAAGAGTCTATTGAGCCATCACATGGATTAATGTTTGGTAGAGTGGGCTTGCCATAACAAGGCTCTAGCGTTTCCCCTCTACTTGAATATCCAGCCTTCATGGCTACGTTACACCTGGATGGCTCTGCTAATGGATGCGTTTTATTAGACTTGCATGCTGGATGCCTGGCCCGACCATCCCTTTTTTAAAATTCATACATGCATGTTTCTAGATTCCCTGCTCATTTCAGTCCTGACCCCTCCATCAGGGCAGTGCACCAACTACCCTGCACACACACACACCGATACAAAGTGTTCTGCATGCTTGAATACATGCTCGGTAACAAATTTACATGTGCATAAACTTGCACCGCGGATGCAGATACATTTAGTTTTGTTCCTCACTACCCATGCTTTGCTCTCATTTCAACTTAAAACAGTGCAACACAATTGATATTCAAAGGGTGAAATGTCAAATCAATGTCATCCGAAATAGTACGTTTTGATAGGAGGCCATCTGGTTTTGTATGCGTATCAGCAGCTCAGAGGAAAAAGAAAAGCTGTAACTTTGCGGGCGAGGGATGCTGTGTTCCAAACACCAACAGCATCTCCATTAAATATTCTGATTTTCTCAACAATTTCCTATAGACCCAATGAATGAAAGGTAATTTTGCCTCATCCATTCTGAATGGAGGAGCCCTTTTATCAGTACAATGCAGTGAATTGGAAATCTTTCATATGTACTTTGTGATTCGAATCAGCATCCTTGAGGCCCATGTTTTCACGCTGAAAACAGATCATTCCCTAATAGCTTCTGGCAAAACAGTCCATTGCTTTGACTAGCGTTGAGAAACAATTCCTGGCTGTACGGTAAATATTGTGGGGGCCATTCAACCAAATGCAACATCACAGAGGAAAGCAATAATGGAAGCATTTATTTGAAGAATGGATGCAGTAGGGTATTGGAACACAACAGTTTTGGCTGTGTGTGTGTGTGTGTGTGTGTGTGTGTGCCTTTTCATTTGTGCAAGTGCACTGGCACCAGAACATAGGTGGGTGGGAGTGGCTATCTGGACCACCACAGACCATTACACATTAAAATGTAGCAGTTGTAAGTCAGCCTACTTACCCTATTAAAAGCTTCTATGGTGACTACGCCAACCCCTACCCCCCTCCTCTGTGTTTGTGTGTGTGTGTGTGTGTGTGTGTGTGTGTGTGTCTGTGTCTGGAACAGCTGGATGAAACGTCTGATGCTCCATTGCCAAATGTCACAAGTAGTCCATCCTTCTGGGGAAATAAATTGGCTCTCTCTTAAGCAGCAAGTATGCCGACAGGAGCAGCAGCATATGTTGAGAATCGGACAACTGAAGACGACAGTTTCTCCTCTGTTTTGGCTTTTCTCATTATGATCCGGACAGCACCTTGTCTTTGTGTAGAATTCTTTTTAAGGATAAGATAGCAGTTGGCAACTCATGAATCTTTAATGAGAAACAGAGAATAATCTTTGGCATGTTTTGTTTCTCTTCAGGTTCTGCTTATTGTTATTTATCTGAGACCCTGTAACTGGGATACAAGTTGCGATCAAAAATCTTTGAGCCTGTTCCTAACGAGCACTAATGGAGCGCCGCACAGTAATCTGCATGTAACGGGTGCAAGCAATAACTTTTATGACTAAGTGCCCTAAGTAACATCGCTTGATCATCATCAGCTCCTAAGTTATGCTCATTTTGTGACCACCATTTGTGATTCTCTTGGCTACAACCCATAGACAGCACATTTTTCTCAGGGAAACTGAAAGAAGTTGCAGGGAACCGTATCTTGCTCTGAGCAGGCGCGTCACTATGTCTAAGAGCCTAGCTGCTATTGCGCCACAGTCCAGATTGTTTTTGCATAATGTTCTCCCTCAGATGCTTCAGAATGTCACAGTAGTACTCAGTGTTAACAGTCTGGACCTGGGGGACGAATTAATGGTGCACAACAGTAGTGATTACTATTCATTCTTTGCGGGGCATGAATATCTGGGCCAAATTTTGTCGCAATCCAGCCAAAAGATTTCAGAAAATTTTTCTCAAAATCACAAATTTTAACCATCTGATGGCGCTAGGCAAAAAGTCAGAGGATAGTAATCCATCTAATGGCTATTTAGAGTTTGGACCAGAGTGAATCGGTGGACCAAAACAATGGACCAATCGATTAAAACAGCCATCTCTAGGGTTTTACCGGTAATTATTTTCTTAAATTTTGATGAAGCGCATAACAAATGTTCCTATTTCAATCAGTAAAATGGCATGCTTCTATTGAAGGCAAAACATTTGTGCAAATTAAATGTGACTTTTAAAATCAGGAGAAAAATGGACTAAATAAAGCCAAGCTACCATCCAACTTCAGGGTCCAGTATCTTTCTTCTCTGCTCAATATTTCATTAAAACTATTAATCCAATTAGAGTTATTTTCCTATTGCACTTTAATGTCCTTATTTGGATTATATCATTAAACATATGTTTACAATCAATTCCAGAGAGGGCTATACAATTAATTGGCTAAATGACTTCGGGGGCATACATACATGTACACATCCGTATGCACAACCATAAACCTTCCAGACATGACTAACCCATTAGCATCATTTAAGTGTTTTGCATACAATCACATGGAGGTCATTTCAAGATCATACATATTGGTTCTTGGGCTTAGCAAAGCAAATTAGGCACAGAATAAAGCACCTATATGCTCACTGACAATATTCTCCCCCCTTACCACAGTCTTTAAATGAAGAGTTCCACTTGCCACAGTCAGATTATATCAACCAGAGCAGTGACCCTGAAAGTGACTCTGTCAGCTCAGAATATACAACACTTATTCTAATTCGAAGCCATTAAATACAGTAGTGCTGACAATATTGTATACTGCATGATGTAGAGGTGCAGTATGGTTTTATACTCCTCTTGGTTTTTGTTTTGTTTTTTTCATCATCATGTGCAGCTTATGACTTTGTGGACCCTATTTGCCTCTGACATGGATACATACCAAACCATACAACACAGAGTCCAAATCTGACACACACTGAAAAACATACAGAGCTCCTCTCTTTTCTCCCTGTATCACATTTAGTATCACATACAGAATGTTTCTAGTTGTCTTGCTATAGGGTTGCAACACTAAATAATTCAGTGTCATGGCTAAAAACAGTAAAGTACAAACAAAGCAAGAGAACTTGCTTTGAAAGACATCTCTTCATCTTATGCACTGTGCAATAAACATTACTATCTTTGACATGAGCACTGTCCATTTTCTTTTTCTCTGACTGCTTCAAAGGAACATGTTTACTGTTTTTTCTCTCTTTGTACCCCTGACCCTGTCTTTTCATGATCCAGTATGGGTAAAGCTTCTCTATCATAGCTTTTCACGCTGAGATGGCCCTCGTGCCGTCGCCTTTCTCATGGGACTGGGGTTGGATCCATTGCATCCACTTTTCCACTTTTTCTTTTTCTTAGCGCATGGTGCAGCCACGGTTAGTAAGCTCTACTGAAGTCATTACAGCAGTTTCAGTGGTCTTGCCACGCTACCTCCCTGTTGGGTTCAAGGGCATATGTCTGTTTCTTATGGCAAGGGAAAACTGTGACCAGTGAAATTCGCCTTTCTTGCAGTGTGTAGTATAGTGCTAACACAGCCTGGAGAAAGGGCAAAAAAAAGGCTCTAAAAATAGACTGAACTGCAAATCTTGTAAGTGTGTGAAGTTGGATGCCTTATGCTATGTAATGCTATGAAATAGCCCATTAACAGTGTAGTGTATGCCTAAGATTGAAAAACTTCACCGTGGTATCTGTATACAAATGATTACATTCACAAAAAAGGCTTTGCTCTCTTTCATAACATTGCATGCTTTTTAATAGATGCCTTTCTGTACCATCAGTTTAGGCGTTTTTTATTAGGGACAGTTGAAACTGCAAAGATTTATGTTTCCTTATACTGTTTTTGGTTACACAGAATCCTGTATGAATTACATGAAAACTCACTGTTTTAATTCACCTTGTTTAGAATAAACATCAAACAGTCTGATGATTATTTTTTTTTAGCCATACATATAAAATTAAGACACAGACAGGTTCCAGATCCTAATTAATGCAAGATCAAGAAATGAATTTACATATAACAAATCAGGAATAATGGCTTTGTTAGTTTGTTGTTCAGCGGTGACATTTGTACTGTCAGAGTTTGGATTCGGGGTTTCAAATTTTTATCATTAAGAATTTTCCCCTGTTCTTTCCTGTTTGCATAAAATAAAGTTTAGCAGGATCCTTCTGTCTGTTTTCCATGTTCTGCATATTTTATGCAGGAGGCCAGCTGGGCCTGAGACGCTATCGAGGCTAACCACAGCTGGGGAACAACGCTTACCCAACAGGAGGATAAAGACCTGCCTGGATTGAAAAAAATGTGTCCATTTACTCAGCCTTCCCTGGTGTTGAATCTGTATACATGAGAGTGAATAACACTGTAAGCTTGTGTACGTGTGCTTATGAGCGTCATGGGGAACTGGATGGAGAGGGTTGTTGTATGGATAGAAATAGAGGGGAAAAGACTGATGGCACAGGCAATGATGTATGCTTGGCTGGAGAACTTAATAAAATTGAAGCTGTGTTATGATGAATAAGGAAAGGGCCATAAAAGAGAATGTATGTAGTGAATCTCCCTGGCGAGCTGTGCTGAACAGCCTGGTGAGCACACCCAAGGGAAGGCTTTTTAATCTGCAGCCCTCCCCAACACTTTGCACTGCACAGGGAAGTGGGCCCACATTCTGTTTATGCTTCAATAAGACGGAGATATGGAAACCATGAGATGGACAAAGACTGAAGGAAAAGTTAAAGCTGCGGAAGCCTAGCAGAGAATCAGGAAAGTGAAATTAATGTGATTTTCTGCCATGTAGAATAAACATTTTTCAGTGAGGATCTTAAATAACCATATGGAAATGCTATTTACTGTCTTCTGGGGAAAGTCATTGGATGTACTTCACATACACACACACACACACACACTCGCACACTCACACACACACTCTGCACTCCTATGGTAATAGAATAGGTTCTTGTTACCAACGCCTGATTGATTAGAACACACACTTTGTACTAAAGAACTGAGAGCACTCTTAGTTCATGAGGATCACTGTGTAATGTACAGCACTTTACATTCAGCTCTTGTTATAATGAAACACCCATCTAGATGTGTAGAAATTGGCACTGAAGTGCAGACCTCTGAATGAAACCAAAATGAGAAAAAGAAAGAAAAAAGGCCTCTTTTAAAACTAAAACAGAGCGCAAGAACATCATCTTGTACACATAGAAATGGATAATAAATTATTCAACACTACAAATGCACTTTGTTAGATCTTTTTTCCGGGTAAAGAACCTCACACCAGTTTTACCAGACATTATTTTCAATATTATACATAGTCACAACATTGCAGACAATCTATACCCATTTAATAAAAAGCATTATTATCTCTCTTTTACACTATTTTTTCCACCAAACACTTTATTACCTTTCAGTAAACAAGTCTTATATCCCACATGTTCAAGGGAATTTTAGGTATGCATTTAAAACTCAGAGTGAACGGAGACTGCAGTATATTTCATGGTGCTGTGATGTAAATTAAATAGGTGTAAAGAAAAGTATGTCAATCTACTGTTAGGGTGTTAAAGAGAGCTGTTAATGTCGTTAATGTCATTATTATGGATGGCAGATATCTCGGTGAATTAATCTGTAGGCATATGCAGTCCACGCACTTGATTGTTCAAAAAATGATGAGCTTACTCAGCTTGGTTGGTAGGTTTTTTCTTTTTTTTTAAGCTTTAAAATATATATTTTTTTAGTAAGACGCTGACAGATAGATGTTCAGAAAGTTTAAGTGTCTTTACACGGAAACATGTATGCTAGATTTCTGTAAATTTATTTGAAATTGTTTTGGTTGTGTTTTCTTCCTGCTTACAGTTTGCAGTTTAGGAGCCTTCCATTACAATATGTCATCTCCAGTCAGACAAATACGGCTGTTTGTGAGCAGTTATGTATTTGAATGACAATATGTCTGACTTGTTTCCTGTTGCTGGAAACAGAGGCTGGTGAAAGGCAGAAAAAAAAAAAAAATGGCGGGGTCTTTGTGAGCGCAGCCATGGCAGCTGTTCATTTTTCGCCTGAGTTGCTCTCAGAGAAGCCAGTTACCTTGCTGATGATAAATGCCTCTGTACGCTTAGCTGTCTCAGAACTCCGGCAGCCTTTAAACCCTGACAGCCGGCACAGCCTCAGCCCCACAACCTCAGGCCTCCAACCTCAGCCTGTCCTTCAACGCAACAAATCAGTGGCAGTCTCTCTCTTTGCTCAGGCCAGCAGCAGCCTCAGCCACAGCTGCCTACGCAAAAAGCCTGCTTAGTAATATGGGAGGTAATGCTCATGTGCAGTGACAGGTGAGACCTTAGTGACAGTGTGATGGCCCAGGGATCATCACCGAGGCAACATGTGTAGCCGGGAAGCGGGCGTCTGTGCCTGAGAGATAGAGTAATGGGTTGTGATGGGGGAGGTATTGGAATGACTGTGATTGCTATCTGCGTGTGGACAACCAGACATCCAGGCTCGATGTAATCTCTGATGGAGTGATGAGGCCGACCTTATACCTTCAGTCCAGCTGGTTCCCAATGGACAAACTCCTGCTGTTTGCCTTAATACCCTGAATTCCTTTTCTCTTTAGCTCCCATTTAATACAACCTACTATATACTTTTCCGCCTTCTCTCTTGTCTGTAATCGAGTTTTCATCTTTCTCACCTCGCTTTGAACTGCCTTCTTCTTTTTCTGTCTAATTCACTTCCCTCATTCACTCTCCTTTCTGCTCTATCTTCTGCTTCTCCTCCTCTCCATCACCAGTCACTCCCTGTGAGTCAGGCGCTTGGGCAGGAGATTAATGATGGTCGAGAAGCTTTGGCAGTGTCTGATTTTCTATTATCAAAACCGAACTGCCTCAGCCAGGCTGTATTTTCTGTTCGGGTGTGGCAGGGATGGCAGCTGGGATTGCTCTGTTATTATTGAATTGAATGTGTACAGTATATCATAGAAAATACATAAAAACAATCACTCAGTGCCTAACACAGAAAGAGATAGCGATGAAATAAACAAATGAGCATCAGACTCATTTCAGATCTGCATTTTCACAAGTGCTGCCTTATATAAAAGCAGCGTGAGCCCACATTAACACTGCTACTGTCATATAAATAATTTTCTCCCAACAGCTAATTCACCTTTTTTTTTTATACACTGGTTTTAATTTGTAAAAATGTCAGCAGCTATTTATTTCTGCCAGCCAACAGCACTGTAGGTCTCATTCTCAGTTTTCACACCATTAATTAGAATTTTAACATAACTTTTAATTGATTAACTTGAATTTAAGTTTATTTTACTTTAAGGGAGTTGTTCCAAAGAAGATGGCCCACGAGTGACTGTATTGTCTCTCTTGACTTTTTTAACTTATAAAAGCACAGTTTTTACTGTTAAAATCATTGGCCTTAAAAAGATGGACTACATAACAGCTCCACAAAAGTGAAGCCAAAAAATCTTGATCGCTCCCTGGTGTTTGGCTGTATTACAGGTAATAATTCCCATGACAGCAGATGGGATGTAGGTCAGACTAAAAGTTAAAGAACACATTAAGTAATTTTTCCCTAAAGATTGTTTCTGTTGGTTTTAAAAAGTGGACTTTTACCAGGCAAAGAATATCCAATTACACATGATAAATACCAGGAGTCACATTATGAGAAACGTATCAGGATATCTTAGCATCTACTGCTTCCATTTTTGCTATTCTTAGTTTGTTTTTTTTGTTGTTGTTGGTTTGTTTTTTGGGTTTTTTTTTTTTGTAATGGTTCCCTTACTCCATAAAAGTGTAATAGTAAATTGTCTGAATGTTCCTCTCAAAGATCCACTGAATTTGTTTGGTGTTATTTTTAATGCTATAACAGATAAGATGCAAGACAGCCTAAAAAATCTGTTTTTTTCTTTAAGAAAAGAGTTGAAAAATGCCATCACATGGGCTGACCGAATAGATAACGTAAACAGTGTTTTTCCTGTCTTTTTTTATCTGTCTCGGTGTGAAGAGAAAAACCTACATTGCCAGTTCCAGTAATGCTTGTAAAAGAAGAGTGTCCCTGAAAGGAGAAACAGGAGCTTGGACGAATTTGCTTGACCCAGCTTATTTATGACCTTGTGTGTTTGCGTTTTCATTAAAGTACACAACCTCTCCCACACTCTTTAACTACAGAGTTGCACAGGTCATCTATTTGAGCAGATAAATTATGGAAGAGGATGCTAAACAGGTGATCTTAACACAATGCCTCTGTAACAATTTACTGTGAAGTTGCAGCTCTCTCACTCTCTCTCTCTCTCTCTCTCTGTGTGCATGTGTGTTAGCATGGTAGTCCTATTGGTGTTGCAACTCTGGCATCATTACAGAGACTCCTCTGTCCCGAGACAACCAAGGCTTGCAAAGTTTGTGTAGGTGGCTGCTTCAACATGAGAAGTGCGCGTCACATGTCTTTCCCTCTCTGTTTTTTGAAGTCCCAGATACCTTCAAGGTAAAGGAGACTGACAAGGAAAGGATAAGAAACATGGAAAATGAGATTGAAAAAGGGAGAGGGGAATTGAGTAGGAGGCAAAATCAGGAGAAAGCAAAGCGAGGAGTGGAAGAAATAGGACACAGTGAAAATCGAAGCAAAGTGATAGAGCAAAGCAGGGGGGAAAGAGTAAGAGCCTCAGGCTGAGAGGCACCAGCCCAAGTATCATAGTCAATTAACATCCCAGCCCAGCACTAATTCTCAGTCTATTTCAGACCATTAATTATGTGCACCATCAGTTCCAGCTCACTTGGCCTGACACAAGTCTTCATCACATTGCCTTGGCCCCTATGGATCATGTTTTATCAGAGAAATAGCTGCAGTTTACATATTCATGATGAAATTGGAATGAAAATTGTGCGGATCAAGGCCCCTCTTACAACTCTCAGTTGAGAAGAAATGAAACTAAGCACTACATTTTAGAGTATGTTTACTTTGGATGGTAAAACAGCTCCTCTGTATGTACTCTATGCCATTAATTAGCTCTAGGTGAAGGGTGACAGAGGTCTGAATAATTTACTTACATCAGTGAGGCTACAATAGTTATAACCTACATGTCTGGGTTACTTTGAAGTTAGAATTGTCAGCAGGCCCTGGGGAGAGTCAAACCAAGCCTGCTCTTTCAGCAGACTGAACTCCCCATCTCTGGACAGGTAGGAGAAATTGCCCTACATGCAAAAAATGGGTTAACTGTAGGGGAAAAACAAGGTATCAGCAAATTGCCTCTCTCACACATCCTGGTCCCAGCTTTTGGAGAGGCCAAGTCACAAGTGCTGGGCTTACTGTTAGACAGGTTTTGAGGTGCATTGTAGTAGCACCTGCCTGCCTTGTTCTTATTTCAACACCAGCAGGAGCAGCATCCTCTTGTGTCATAGCTGGCAGTCCAGAAAACAGGCCACCAATTGCAGTAAAGCCAGTGGGTATGCAGAGTTGTAAATAGAAAAGCCTGAGGAGTCTACAGAGTCGCCTTGGCCAGTTTTATTATGCCAGACAGTTCTTTTTGGAGTTAGAACTGTGTGTCAAAATCTGAGAAAATCAATAACAGGGTGCAAAAAAAGAAAAAAAAAATAACTTGCAAACTAAGCCACTGGCAGGGTGACATCGTCTCATTAGAGGATGCTAAATAATCTCAAAAATAAACAACAGCACCCACAAGATCATCCCCTTTTCTTCCATCAATTTCTTGTTGATGCAGCCCAAGAGCATGCCTTAATCAATTTCCTCTCATTAGAGCAAATATAATTGGCTTCCTCATAGAACAACAATTAAAAAGTGTCAATACATCGGCTAGTTAACCATTCAATCGCTACACAGTGCAGAGTTACAAAGTTCAGTCCCTCTAATGATAATCAATTGATGACTATCAAATAACCAGCACAGACTGTGTGAAGACGAATGAGTCAGTGGCAAGAGCAGCCATTCCTCAGGGGAGCGAGTTAGCCACTCAGAGCCATTGTGTTGCCACCAGTAGCTACCATTGTATACAGCATCAATCGATCATAGCTGCAGATAATTTAAGAGACCAACAAACACAAAGGGGCTCAAGTTAAAAAAAAAAAGGTGTAGATCATTTTACTGCACTGTTCACTTTTTCTTCTCAGCTAAGCCTATATGTACGACATGCTGTAACATCACAATTTAGGGAGGAGAGGGAGGAGAAGCAGAGACAAGGCTGCATCAAAACACAATGAACTAAGATGAAAGTGCCTGCTCAGCTCCACAGAGACGCCAAACATCCAAATATCTGTCACTTGGTGTCTACTTGTCATCACCTTCAAGAGGGGCTGTCAGCACCAATGTCAATGTGTCCACTGGCAGATTTTTGCCCCACACCATTTATCCCTGAGCAGGTGTTCCTTACTGCACTCACAATAAATGACAAGTGAGAATAATTGGGCAAAAATCCTGAAATTGAGTGGGTTGGCTGACGAGGTTTTTTTTTTTTTTTTTTTTTTTTTTTTTTTAAAAACACGGAAAAAATGAAAAAAAAAAAAATAAAGTTGTTGGGGCCCCCACACTTTTTTTATATTATTTTTTAAAAAAAAAAAAAAA
>JAQMCX010000003.1:10047026-10129039 GCA_029814765.1 Acanthurus leucopareius | reverse complement strand
CCCCGCTCTTCCGATCTCTGCCCACACAAAAAATCACAAGTGATAATAATTGGGCAAAAATCCCGAAATTTTGTGGGTTGGCCGCCCCGGTTTTTTTTTTTTTTTTTTTTTTTTTTTGCAATCCTCGAATCAAAGGAAAAAAATTAATATACAGTTGTGGCGTCCCCCATCGTTGATTTAGATGATTGAGATCAATTTAAATCAATGCTGATGATTGCAATGGGAGTGGGTTAATTTGGAGAGCAGAAAGAAAAGAAAAGAACTGCTGCTGCTGCCATTTTATGAAAATGTATTTAGGTTCAAGACTGACTCAGTTGGCTTATAATGACGGCTCCTGGCTAGACTTGTCACCTTGCTCTGTGGCCCTAACAGGCATTTTCTTCGACACCATAATGTCAGCCTGCCATAGGACATAGGAGCAAGATGAATTTTAAATCATTGCAGAGTGTGCAGAGGCAGCTGGCAGGTGTTGATGGATGTTCACTTAGCTTGCGAAAACCTGCAAGAAAGTGTTCTATTTGAAACTTATTTGGCTTTAATTATTAGACATATTAAAGATTTAAAGAGATTTTTATCTGAAAATGCAAAAATCTTAGCTCAGCTCCATGCATGCTGGTGTTTTATGTTGAGACTAACCATCCAGCCTTGCAGATAAGAAGAACAGCTTGTTATTGAGATGACGTCCAGTGGTTGGCGGTGATTGGCCAATTCCAGCAGGTCATTAAGCTATGGTAGAGCAGCCTTTGTGTGCTCCAACTGAGAAACCCATTTCTGTCTTTAGAGATCACTCAACTGTATACTCAGCAGCCTCAACAGAAATTAGATGTCAGTGCAGAAAGACGGACGAAAAAGTCCATCAAAACAGACTAAGACCCAATATGTTTTCTAATACTCCTGGTTCTAGTAAGGTTACTGTTGCCTAACAGTCATTTGCAGTGTATCGAAGAATCGATCAGAACAGAGATGCTGGGTCTGTTTCTCTCAAAAATAGCTGCTGGACCTGAGGATAAAGACAATGATCCCATAGTATCTCTTTAGGGTGCCTTGTGTGAATATCAGGCTCCCTTGTGTTTTGAAAAGATATGGCTTGGAGCAGACAGGCATTTGAGGACTGTCTGAGAATAAACAGGCAAAAAAACAACAATTCAGTAAATACTCCACTTGCTGCAGAAATCTTACATTTTCACGGTTATCCCTTGAATTTGAATGTGCTATCTTTTTGGTTTGTAGCAAATCCCCAAATTTTGTGTGAAGTGGGTCAGCACTGTCCTGAGTGTCTGTCTTCTGCTGTTAAATGGTTTTTTTTTGGTTTTTTTTTGGCCAAAAAGAAATCCTGAGAGGACAGCTGAATTTAAAAATATCAACTCATTCTAAATTTCAGGGCACCAGATACCAACATTTTTATCATGTTCCACACTGTCTCTTCAGACACAGAAGATAATTTTTAGTGTTTGTTTTCGATGTAAAATAAGTTTCTTGCATGTAGTTGATACTTTGAAACAGCCATAGTATGGTTATGCTTAGGCACTGGAACTGCTGGATAAGGTTTATGAAAAGATCACTGGTTTCCAACTTTTGGTCTCACTTTTGTGTTTGCATAGAACTTTGACCGCAGTCTACTTAGCAAAGATCCTGTGAGTCTATTACATACAGGCATTTACACCTGGTGCACCTGTATGAGCTGTCTAGAGCTGTAACAAACTTATCAGTATTTAACTGCATGAGAATGAAATGAAATGCAGCCTACCTCTGTACTTTTCCATTTCTTGCTGATAGTTTTTTTTTTTTCGTCAAAGATACACTCTAAGCTCTCTTACTAACAATTCATAGCACATCCATTCATGTGCTCAGCTTTGATTGATTGAGGTAAAAGGATCTAACCTCACCCGTTTGCTGTTAGGAATAGACAAGCTTGCAGGCAAACAGAGAGGCTCGATTCTCTATCACAAATACGGCAACTGTATCTTCCTGATTTTTTTTTTTCCTTAGCTGCCTCACAACCACCAAATCCTTTAATCTACTGGGCATTGTTCAAAATGAAAATGGGGCCCGAGAGCTGCTACAACAGAGTCTGGAATTACACTTTTAAGATATTGTGAAAGCAACCGTCGTCCTCCTTTATCTGAAAAATCTCGAATGAGGTTGGTTCCTCTGAGGTTTAAGTAAAGTCTTGTCATAACTTTACACCTCTTGTTCCAAATCTTTAATGTATTCCTCTTCAGTGTGGGAATTGGAAAATCAGTTTGAGCAACGTTAACATTAAAAGTCAGCGGACATGAATAAGTGAAAGGGCACTGACAGACTCTTTTTGTCTGCAGCGTTGGAATCAAAGGGAAACAGGGGTGTGTGGAGAGAAAAAAAAAACGGCACTGTAATACACGGGGATGATGGGGAATAATGTTGGAGAAGTTGAAAAAAGTCATCCATGAAATTGCTTGTTGCATCCTTTAAAACCTCCTGATTGATGGTGGCCATTGTAAAGCTTGGCAGTTTCTCACTTCTGCGGAAGTATTAGACACAAGTACTCCAAAGTTCTCTTAAAGGTAAAAGGCACCCTAAAACTCTTTATCCAGTTAAATAACGGCTATTGGCCGTACGTGTTTTTGTGGGCCTTTTTCCTTTGCCAGTGTTTTTCAAACTGGCTGGACATTACATTTGGATTCTACACCCATAGACAGCCTGGAAGGAGGAAGCTGTTATTTGTGTCCGATTGAAGAATTTTTACCTTGACCAGAGGCTTCCAAACCTTGTCATGCCAAGGCCTCCTGAGTAATTAAGCCTTTAGCTGGGGGCTCCCTTTGCAGGATGTCTTTAAAAACCAACAATAAAATGACAAATGTGTAAAAATTAGCAGTTAGTTCACTTATTAATTATTTGTCTGCTGCCTCACACTTATGAGTGTTACTCGGCCAGGAGTTTTTGCCACTGAGCTTTTGAAATGTAATGATGCAGGTATGAGCTAGCTAGCTAGCTAAGCAAATATGATTTTGATGTGTTGTTGTTGTTGTCCTAAATCTCATTTGGTTAGAGTTTTACTTGACAATATTTTTTTTCCATTCTTTTCTTCATAATTTTCTCTCACAATATTCATTTGAATTTATTTAACCCCTCCGTTGTCCCCTGATGAAATCCACTGATAGCAGATTGTGTTAGCACTGCTTGTTTCTCTGGGTTAAGTTTGACATTGGAAATTGCCTAGTGGTGAAATAGATATTTTCCCTGCCATCACCTTAAACAGACAAAGATAACATTAATCACTCTTGTTACTGATTGCAATACTTGTGAAAATTACCGTTTTTGCACTTAATATCTTCCCCTCACTTACACTGTATATAATGTATGGATCTTTTTTGCAACACAAACAAGGATTCTACATTCTTATTTTTGGAAAATTAAAAGCTTACAAAAAGCCTGTTATGAATGTCTCAACAAGATAAATATCTGCAAATTATAAGACTCAGAAACAGAGCTATACAAACAAATAGTAAATGCGTATTTGAAAAATTATTTCTTTTCAATATGTGTAAATGTTCAAAAAGATATATAATACACTGTATGTCAAGTTGACATTCACATCAGTAATGAATCATATTTTATGCAAATAACACTGCTTTACTGAAAATGTGTATAAGAAATCAGAATTTCTTACAATATTCCTCCTCAGAATAAGCTGTTTTCACCTTCACAGACTATTTCTGATTTTACCAAAACAGGAGGTTTTCAGATTGATTCGTGCTGAAGATACAACAGTTTCTGGGGTTTCTCGCTCTTGGTGCCAAAAGTAAGATAGCTTAAATGTACCAGTTAATGATGGTGTCAGAGACTATTGGATGAAATCCACTGTTTTATATTCGACAACATGATAGTCTTATTTTGAAGTGCCTATAGTGAAGCACAGATCTCCAGCATGGGGGCTGTAGCATTTTTTCACAGATCAAAGTCTTTTCAACACTTTGTGTTATTTTTATTTCGCAGACCCTTGGTTTAAAAAAGAACTTTTCAGCCTCTACAAAAACAGAAGCGGCTGTACTGGTTGTAGAGCTTCTTGTAGGAATAAACTATATGAGGAACACATTGAATAAAGGTGATACATTCGTAAGAAGAGTGACTCAGAGTGGTGTGCAGATTTAGGTGAAAGCCGTTTAAGTTGCTCCTTTGTTGAGGTCTGCTGGGATGCTGAGCTGTGACGTGGTGAACTCTCCTCAAACTCTTTCAACTCATGACCTACTGGCCCTTGTCCCTTTCCTCACTGAACAACACTGGAGCCATGGAGGGCAGATTTTCCTCCTTGCAGTGTCCCCCTATACTTATTTTCAAGCATGCTGTCTTAAGCAGTTTATCAGGAAATTTCAGAAAAGCCTACAAACCTTTAGGTATCATCAAAGCAAAAGAGTTTTCCACGTTGAAAAAGGAGTTATGGTGGTGATCTTATGTTTGTTTGTTTGTTTCACTTTTTATTTCTGGTTTGCAAACAGTGACTTGTATCACATAAAAAGCTTGATTCAATATTTTACACATCATAACCACAAAACCAATAACCTCTTGATAACGGACTTCAGTAATTACCATATGAAAAGGCAGAGCAAGATAATAAATAATTGGACATTCTTACATTTAAAAATTTGAAAGGCCACCGTAACAAATGACCAAATATTTTGCAAAGCTTCCTTTCGGACTCACTTAGAAATTTGTTGAGGGTCTTTTTATATGGATGATAATAGACAAGGTTGCATAAAAATAAGACATTATTAGTTGTTTTTTGGGGGGTTTTTGTTATACTGGCTAGTCTGTTTGTTATATGTGTTGGGGGAGGGGGGCAGGTATGTTCAGCATATCTATAGTCTACAGAGCTTCATTTTATCCTGATTTCTGTGTTAGCTCTCTTCCATGTTTGTAGTAGAAACACTACAAGGGCTCGATTTTTATAGTTTTCTTTCTAATTTAAATGCCCGCAATAAACAGTACTGCAAAGAGCTGCAATATCCAGACAGCCAAGTTTTTACACACCAGGTAGCTCCTGCACACCATTGGCCATGAATTGCTGAAGCTGTAATCCAGTCCATTTCTCTCCTGCAATATTTTTTAATAGACCCACTAACAAAAAACATCAACAAATAAAGATTACCTTGTATTGAGCAATAAGTTAGCATTCCATCCTTACTCAAACAGCTCCACATACTCAATGGGCCTGAAAGTAAAAGCCATCCAGCTGCCTTGAGCTGGATGAAAGCAAAGTGAAAAGAAAGTAGACCTTTACGATGAAGCAGCTGCTGCTGGAGGTACTTGGAGGTATTTGAGTTTGCAGTGGTTGCTGACCTGTTCATCCATAAGGATTTAACTCCATATTTATACATTTTATGCATTCAATTGTCATCAAGTGTTTAATATTTCTCCTCCGTGTAGCTCTGTAGAGAATTAGTCCAATATAAATTGCTTCACATGACTCAACATTATCAGCATATTGTGAGAGGGCAGGGTTGAAAACTTGATCTACAATCTATTGAAAATATTGCCAGCCATAAACACTAATGACATGACTAATAGCAGAAAAGTATATAATTAATATTATTTCAGCTCTCTGCATCAGCTGAAGTGTTAGGTGAATACAGAATCAAAGCAGTGCTTTCCAACACCGGCACATTTTCAAAATAACTTCTTTTTAATATATAAAATTGCATCTCATTGTATGACAGGGTTCAGGGAGGTGAAATTGATTTCAGATTTACAAGTTATTATTTAAAGAGATAAAGGAGAGGAATTTTCTCACAGGCAGAATTCTGTTTCTGAAGCTTCATTTTTCACGTAAATTGTGTGGATGTTTTGAATTGTTCAGCTTAATTAATTGCCATTGCCAACAACACAAGCACTGACCTCATAGTGTTATTTTAAGTCTCAAACTTTTTCTTTCCTTTTTAACCCATATCAATTTACTTCTGGCTGGCAGTCCTTCTTTTTTACTCCATCAGCATGACTGATGGGTTATAAGGCCAGACTCAAGCTTTGCTGGTTGCTTTAGTTCCAGGGTTTTTTTTTCTTATTTCAAACTAAGTTGAGAGTGGATATATAAGAACACTCAGAACAGTTATGAGAGTTTAAATGCTTTATGGCACTTTAAAGTCAGAATGACTGTCTACTCTCAAAGAAAAGAGTCTTTTGCCGTTACCCCGTTACATTCTTTTATACTCATATTTTACAGGTTTTTGACCTCAGATCTTCTTTGCCATCAAATATCACTCATGGTCTTTGTTATAAGTTCATTGCAATGTTGGTTACAGGAGTAATCACGTTATTATGAACACAATGCTGTAATTATGGAAATGTAACATAATTTTGCTGAACTGTGTGTAAATTGTGATTCTTTGTCAATGAGGTGAAATATGAGTGACACCTTTTGCAAGATTAGCTAATGCATCACACAAGACAGGCTTGTATGTTGGGAAACAGAGGGGGAAAAAAAATCCGTAGATCAGGAACAGAATGATTATTTATTAAAAGATCGCATTATTATAAAGAAAACCTGGTTCAGGAAAAAAAACCTCTGCAAGTCACTGTTTTCTGATTGTAAGACTGCAGAGCATTTGCACAACGCTGCCCAAAACATCAGGCTTTAATCTAGACTCAAAATTCTACTAAGTTTTGACAGGCCGGACTTACTCATCTGCTTTTTCTCTCCTGAGCTAAAGATAATTTGAAAAGACACAACAAAATATTTGTCATGATGTGTATTCTCATCATACTGAGTGTCTGGAAGTCTCATCCTTAGGTTTAGGAGTCAGTCACAGCATATGTTCGCTGGCTTCAGGCATATGTCCCCAGCTCCTACCTGAGCTTGCTATTTTTTTTTCCGCATTTTTTTCTCCAAAGTGACTGCACCATCCCCATTCTCCCCGTACGCACGCTCGATTATATTTGATCTTATTTAGCCAGAAAGCCGTGCTGCGTGAATCGCACAGATGAAGTGAGCTGGACTCTGAGTATGCTCAGGGGGACGCAGGAAGTCCTGACGGAGGGAGGACAGAGATGAAGGTCGACTCACCCCTGACTGCACGCCAGCTGTCACAAGTGGACGGATAGGAGAATCACCTGAAACCCGAATTGATTTCTTTGAGTGAGAGAGAACGAAATTTCAGATATCTGTTGACCTCTCTTGATGGAATGTGTCACAGTCGGGCAAAAGATGGACCGAGAGAAAGAGTTTAGACGGACAGCAAATGTCATTCCAGAAAAAAAATCCAAGCAGTGTCTTTTGAAAAGTACCACTGGCCAGCTCCCATTACAGGAACGCCTGTCTTTTCCAGCTTCCCAGCTAAACTGCTGAACTCCACTGCTCTTGTACCACTTATGAATAGAAGGCTGCATTTTTATTGCAATAATTCCCTCTGTGTAAAACACTCAGTAGTGGATATGCATGTTTCCTCATTACACCTCACAACAAAGGTGCTGCTGCATTTTAAACAAGCATAAATCAGTGTTGTCATGTAGCATTCTTTGTAATGGTACAATAGCTGTATGTCTGCTGTTACTCTCTCCGTGCCCTCCTTCGAACAGCTGCAGTGGCTGGCTTGATGATTTATTAACTTGGGCTATTTGATGAAGCTCTCCTGTAGAAAGCCACTTGATAGAGTCTCCCAGCAATGGAAACAATTTCAAGCCAACTTCACAGATAATTAGGCACTTTTAGCCGGCGGACTTGATTTTCAAATAAGCTGAGTTCCCAGCAAACACAACTTATACCTCAACACACTGGAAATGCTCCAGGGCAATTGTGAAATGAAAGCGGGGGGAAAGGGAAATCTTCTCGACAACTTTGTTTCATGTTTCAGAACATATTTTGAAAGTACAGTAATGTGCAGCTCAGAATCCATAGACATAGCTTCTTTAAGAGTTGTCTCACACTTTTAGCAAGTATTTTCACAGTGAATAATAACAGGATGTGAGAGAGACAGTATTTTCTACCCCCACAGTATTCATCTTAGGAGTGCCATGGAAGTTAAATGAGGCTCTGACACTTTTTCATCAGTTTTACTGTGAGGCAGGAGGGTATATTATCTTTATTTTCTGCAAGTTATATACATTAACTAGTCTATGCATTTAAGTCCTTCTAAAACATGGTCAGTCATGAAATAATGAGTGATTTTATGCATGCAGGTGATATGTTGATATTTCTTCACCATAATGATTATACAGCTATATGTCTCATGCGTTGCTCTGACTTTTACATCAGATTAAATACCAAAGAAGTGCACAAAAATGCATGATGATTAGATGTAAAGATGTTGGAAAATTACTATCCTGAGTCCTACTGAAGTGGAGAAGCTCTTAGGTAAGAGGAGAGGTCAGATATCTTGACCACCATTTTACTAACGATTTAATGGATGGTAAAGACATGTCATTAAAATGCTTTAAAATATACCGTATCCACCACATGCTTACAAATCAGTATCAAGCTCTCTCGGTTTAAAGGCTCTTTGCTCACCTCTGTGTACAAAAAGAGCAATATTCTGAGACTTATGCTTGTTTGCAGTCATTCCATATGGGTGTAAATGTGTGTGCCAAGGATGACAACATTAGTCAGATTTTAATCAACATAATTGCACCTACATGTCACATAGTGATAATGAACCTTATGTACAAGTGTGTATGCATTAATGAGCAGATTTAAATTAGGTAAAATACAAGTCTGAATGGGTTGTTAACACATATCTCTGTCTATTTTCAACAAATGTAATTTTTTTTTTCCGTATTTTATATGATAGAAGAACTTTAAGCTCTTACTACCATACAGTGTGAAGTGAAACCGACGTGTTTCAAACCCACAGAGACTTACAGAGTATATGTAGGTCTGTCACAGTTCATAACATCATTAAATTGTTAGTGATATTAGGCAGTTAATGTATCATAAAGGGCTCTTATGGGGCTGAAATTTCATTTTCTGCAGCACCATAGTAGTAGTGCCTTCACACAGCTCCCAGGTTTGTTACTGTAAGAATTAACTACATTGTAAAAAATCATGTGCGTGATTACATATGCACATGTTTACATACCCGTGATCTCAGCTGTATAAATGCATCAAAGCATAATGAACAGTATATGAGCCGCATGCTGGAAAGAATAAAAAAACAAAACATTTTCTTTCTTCTTAATCCATTATGTCTATAATTTCATTAACCAAGCTTTGCTAAAAAAGAGGTTGGGGAGTGGCAAAATTCTGTCAGAGGTAATTAAAAGATAAGGTACAGTCTGCTTGTCCTAGCTACATTAAGACATTTAGTTTCTACAGGGAGTGTGTAACATCCCCTTAACACACACACACTGAGAGAGACACACACTGAGGGGATGATGGAGGTGCTCTCCCACCCGCCAACAGACCCCTAACAGACATGTGCACTGGAGGGAAATGTGTTGCAATCCTGTGGCGTCGGACTGGTGAGATATGAGATGTGACGTGTGCACAATGGTTGTCAATATGAATGACTCATAAACAAGCAAAAGATCTGGATAGCCCACATTATGGTGTTCATTTTATTTTGCAGAGAATGGAGAAAAGGGCCGAAACCACCAGCGCTTTCTTATTTCCTTTATTTTATTTTTTTTTTTAAGTGGTCTTTGCGTGGAATGGAGGAAATAAGCTCGCCGCAGTAAACTGTTACAAGTGAATCATTTCAACTCGGTCTGCTTCTCTCTTGCCCTTGGCATGTTTGACCCTCGAGCAGATTATGTTCAACATACCATATGCTTTTAACAAAAACATAAGACTATGTATGATTTATTTATTAAATGATTTATTATTTATGGAAACACATTTGTCAACATTTTTAGGTTTTATCTAAAATTTACGACCTACAGCTGTTATGAGAGGAATTCTCTTGAATGATGGGATGCATTTAACACACGTGTTCAGACATGGCTTGTTGACATCGAGAAAATAAAATGATGCTCACTGTGCTACTAATCATTATCGAAAAAAAAATGCTTGGTCTGCAGAGGCTGTTTTGCAGCTTTATGGCGAGTAAAACAAGCATCTCTATGGTTGTATAATGAGTGCAGATGGAGAGTTTTAACAAGAAACTGACACCCTGAGTATTGCTGCAGCTACTCCACCCTCCAGCTGCAAGGATGAGAAGCATAAAAAAGAGCAGATTAGAGGAGAATGGTGGATCAACTTCATCAGTTAATTAAACTCTATTGCAGCTTGATGAGCAATTAATCAAGGCAGCGTGCAGAGTGTCAGGCAAGGCTGAGTTCTTCGGGTGCGGTATGTGTGCACCGTACAGTATGATCCCAGGGGGGCAGCCCTGCGGGGAGCAGCACTTACCAAGTGAGCAGCCCTAAAATTGTACAGGGTGTAATGGGCTTGGTTTATGTAAGCAGCTATCAATCACTCTCTGACATAAGCTTGCACCCTATTAGAGCTCCAGGATTATGCTCCCCTCCATGCTGGACTAAGTGAGAAACTATTTGTCTAAGTAGATCGAATTTCAGGAAATGCTGAAAAATGTGCTGGACTATTATATAGAAATATTGGCATTTAAAGTCAATGCAGCCCTATCTCAGTCAGCAGAAGCAATAACAGTCAGTTAATCATGTTAGTGTGGGAGAGACATGGGCTCTAAACATGTCAGAAATTAAACTTTTTGTTTTCTCGGCATGAAGATTTAGCTCTTATCTTTCATCTGATATCTGACTCCCTTAATCTGATGAATTGTTTTTTGTCCTTTCTCTGTTTCCCCCCTTTCATCTACCTCTTCATCTCTTCCAAGTCTGTGAAGAAGGCTTTTTTCTATGCTATGGAAATTTAAGTTGGCAGTTTGTGACTAAATGCAGTAAATTTATTAACGAGACCATGGGGAACATTAAAAGTCAATTGAAGGAGGCTATTATAAGCAGGATTTTAATTGGGTTGGTCCCTAACCGTTTTTTTTTTCTGTCTTTTTTTTTTTTTCCAAGAGCAGTGATACTAAAAAAGTTCTGAATTAATTTGTTCAGTGTGTTGCAGTCCTTGAAAGACAGTAACTTACCTTTTTGCAATCACCAATGCTAGTCTCATGTTAAATTTTACTCTATATTTAAGTAGATAAAATAAAGGTGTGAGTTTTAATGATGGAGGGTACCTTGTATGGCTCTTCCTTGCTGTATTTAGACCTGCTGGGGGACTGCTGTCTCTGTGGTGCTTGCTGACACGTTTCAAGAGGGTAAATCTTGTCAAACGACAGATTACAACCAACACAAGGTTTAACTTTAACTCCAGCGTCTAAAGATCATCCTCTCACCCATTCAGCTCTAAAAAAAAACCCTGACACGAGCTGCAGTCACTGCACTGTAGCCATCTGCTTCACAGTTTTTGTTGATCGGTGTTTATGCCCACAAGGATTCAGTTAAATTGTGTTAGCACTGTAGCTTTAATGCTTTAGATTATATAATCTGTTCAAATTGCATTACAAAGCATACAGTTGTCCCAGTTTTGGTAGCGTGGTGTGACACATTACAAATGGCTTTAATTGAACTTTAGCTTCTGGCTCTTGAGACAAGCTCAGCTCAGCCTGCACTTTAAGAGAACCGGGCTCGTCGTGTGTGTCTCTATGTGTGTCAGTGCCTGTGTGCGTGCGTGTGTGAGTGTGGTGGGTCTTTAAAAAGAGTCATATGCATATGGCAGAGTTGGGAGAGAGATGTAGTGTAGTATTGGCCATGCTGACTGGATAATGACATGCAGAGTGCTGCGCTGCTACAGTAGGTTGAGCCTCCGACCAGATGCTCCTTTCACTGCAGCTCATAAGCACAGAGAGAGAGAGAGAGGCTGCACCAGCATACGCATTCATCTTAGCTGGATTAAGCAGTAGGATTCAGGGACTTCGATCATGCAATATTAAAAGAAAAAGCTTATTAATGTAGATTCTCATCATATGTGAATTTGAGGACACTGAGGCTAAGCTGGGTTCAAGCCTTCTTTGAGATATTCTCTTTACTTTTCCACGCTTATGTTTTTATGTTGTCTGTATAATGATTTTCAGTGCAATTTCATGTTTCAGTCTCACACAAACTGCACAGATTCAGCAACATCCTTTGAAGCTACTGTGATGAAAAGGGTGTGTCTACAATATTTTGAGCAGGATTCAGAGAGGACTGGGCGCATTTATGTTCGTGTGGTTGTATGAATGGCTGAAGGAAAAGGCATGTGTGTGTTTATCGCACTTTAAAGAACCAGATGGCAGCATCACATAGAGGGCCAGATAGGAACATAGAGAGCTGCAGCTTGAGGAGATGCTCTTATCCATTAACTATGTAGTTTAACTGATGTTATGAAAACGATAAAGGGCAAAATGCACTCTATTTGTGCCGTTAAAATGTTGATGAACAACATTTACATCCAGGGCAATAATCCATACAGTCATCTGCCTTTGATCAACCCAGCAGGTCTTGCAGTGTAGTGCAAATATATATCACATTGCATGTACACCGCAGAAAATAAGGGATTAGAAATATTCAAGGAGAGCCAACGCTGCTGGATGCTGGTACCGCGGGGGTCATCAGGGGCCACCAGCTGGCCTCAGCAAATTGGGATGAAGGACAAAAAAGGAATTATTATTACTACCATGTGTACCATCATCAAATATAATTTATCATAACA
The DNA here is from genome assembly GCA_029814765.1 of Acanthurus leucopareius. Lineage (NCBI taxonomy): Eukaryota > Metazoa > Chordata > Actinopteri > Acanthuriformes > Acanthuridae > Acanthurus > Acanthurus leucopareius. The sequence goes on along the minus strand of JAQMCX010000003.1, from coordinate 10,116,414 downwards.
TATTGAAATCATATCCCAACAGCCCACAATACTCCAAAATAATATATGACTGTTGATTTGTACAGTTGATGCTGTCATTGATTAATAAAAGTGAAAAAAACATTTAAAAAAAAATATTTTGGAAGAATACTTACAGATGGTACCTGCAAGGAGATGGTGACAAAGGACTCAATTAATATTCGTACAGTCCCTTAGCAACACTGGTTAGTTTCAAAACAGTGATGTTTACTGTCACTAAAAGCTTCTTTTTTCTGTGTTCTTCTCTTTTCAGGAAAAAGGAAACATTGCCGTTGTATTCAATGTCGGAACAGACGACATTAACATTGAGGAGACATCAAAGTTTGTAAATGACGGAAAGTACCATATAGTGAAGTTTACGAGGAGTGGGGGTAATGCCACTCTGCAGGTGGATGACCTGCCAGTCATTGAGCGCTACCCCACAGGTGAGTCGCCCACTCTACCTTTAACTACATCTGCTGCCAATAAAGGCGATAAAATGAGAAATTATCAAGCAAGCAATTAAATTCCTATGTGTTAGGATGTTTTTTATGTTGACTTGGCATGTGCTTTAATTGCTTTTTTATGTTTCTGTTTCCAGCAGCCGTTGATAATAATACCAGTGTTGTTGAGTGTTTTTCTCATCTCGGATCTGTATTGCTTTACATTAATCATCCAAGGTCTATGTAAATGGGTTGCACTTTAAAGTACCCATATCCTTAAAATAAAAACGGAAAAAAAGGGCATCTACCCACCCTGTCTGCTTGTGTGCATTAAAAACACCCATATACATAAATAATCCGCCTACAGTGTATTTTCACATTAAGACAGATCAATAGACTATTTACAGACAAATTACCACTTTTATTGTGGCAAGTAATTGTGTGCCAGTTCAATATTTATTTCTCTGCCAATACAGTAGATTGATTGAATTAAGGCGACAGGGTGGAGGAACATGTAGTAACGCAGTCAAACCAAATGAACATCGGAATTAAGTCAGAATTAAATACCAACTGATCAGCTGCATCTCAGCATCCGGCTAAACCATGACAATGCACCTTCATATAAATTAATGCACAACATGCACAGTAATTGCTCATGTGAAAAACGTGAGGCTGTGTTCATTTTCTTTGTCATTAGTGTTACTACTAATGATAATCATTACTATTCATGTAGCACTTATCATATATGTTTGAATTATTACATGACAGTAGAAGATGAATTCACTAATAACTGCCCTGTGTAATGAGTATTTTGCAATATATTTAATAAGTTCCACATTAATGGACTGGAGTATTTGTAGCACAACTTTTCTTTTATAGTTTGATGGTAACTGATAACTGCCACAGACAGAAAATTGTCTGTGGAAACAACTCAGCAACACTGGTATGTTTCTGTAAATGTCAAGATGTTGGTAGTATGATGGCTCTCAAAAGAATTTAAATGTCACTGCTTGTGTTGTTGAAATTGGTAACTTTTAACTGCTTAAAAGGCTTTGACAAAAGCTAAAGAGGATTAAAGGAGTCTGACTTTCATATGACTGTTCTGCAATCATTCCTGCACATGAATGCTAATATCAAAAAGCCAAAATCATTGTGGGAGCAAGCACAGCATTTACTCCACACAAGTAAGAAAACACAAATCCAAATCAAAAGCACGTGTTTGATTATGAGCACGAATAAAATGACTGGGCAGCAGGACAAACAGAAGACAAATTCAACCTGTCTCTCCTTTTGCATAATGTTTGGTGACCTTTTTAGCCATGACCAGTGCATTCATCCAAATGAAAGAGGGTTTTATGACTGGGACTCGATCCTCGCTGCTTGCCTCAGGTAGAAAAGGGAAGCTAATGGCTTTTGACATGTCTTGGACATGGCAGAATGCACAGCAGGGTTAAATGCCTGGATGCTACTAACTCAATCTTCAAACGACAAACACCCTCAGTCCTCAGAGGCCTTTGATCCATGCAGATGTGCTGCTCGGAAACTGGATGAACATTGATTTTAATTCATTTTTTTAATTAATTTCTATTTTTAATACACATAGGAGGAGGAAATGTATTAGCTTCAGCTCAATTTGGAATTACTACCTGGTAAAACACTTTCATTCAAGATCGTTGACATACAGAAGCTATTTAAAGTTAATAATTTATGGGACTATTTAATGCCCATCAATGGAAAACGGAGCGCAGTACATTTAATACAAGTTTTTAACATAGTGTAAGGGAATAAAATCTCTAATTAAATTCTTGGTCAATGTGGTGTAAAATCTAAAATAAGCTGGATAATAATATGAAATTTCTACCTCTTCTAAGAAGTGCTGAGTAATAAATGTTGCAGGGAAAAGTGACCAATCTCATCCCCACCAATCATGCGTCAGTGACAATGCCAAGTCCGGCTACCTTATTAGGCTCGTTGCAGACTAATTACATCCAATCACAATTACTGTGCAGTTCCTCCCCTCACCCCCAGAACACAGAGCAATTACTCTCATAGCTCGCCTGTAGTTTGATTAGTATCCATGTATGCCTCTAACGCACTCATAATAGCAGCCCTCAGCCACTCTTAGGCCACTCACAGATCAACAGTGATTATAATAAGAGTAGACAGAAAAGATAAAAATGATGGCTGGAGAGTGAGAAAGACAGAGAGGAGGAGATTATACGAAGAGGGGGGGGAGCGATCATTCTCAAAGCAAGAAAATAATTGCTTCACCAGGGCCTATATTGCTGCCCTCTTAATCTCATTAAAAAGTCTCGTACTGCATACTTATGGGCCATTAAAAGTCTTTAGCACAATTATTGGAATCTAAAATGCAAAATGCACACGCGGACACATAACTAGCCCTCTATTTGTTGTAGTTTTCCTTTTTTTTTTCTCGTCCTGCTTTCATTCTGTGCTGCACACAAAAGGGGCAGCAACAGAAAAATCAGCCCCTTCTCCCGAGTCTTGGCCATGGAAGTAATACCATCACAATGATGCTTCCAAGCCCTTGGGGTACAGTGCAGTATCCTATCGGAGCACCCAATGAACACTCGCTGCACACATAGATAATGGAGAAGTCCCTGGCCTTATTCTTTTACTGTTATCAGAGCGTGGTGCACTTACAAAGCTCTCTGTCTCTCACTCCGTTCCCCTTAGCTCTCAGTTCCCTCTTTTTCTATCCCTTTTACCCTCTATCTGTCCACCCCTGCCCTCTCTGTCGATCTCACCCTCTGCCCTGTTTTCCCACCTTGCTGTGTGAAGTCTGATTTGTGGGATACAGGGGGAGGAGGGTTAGCTTTATCCATCAAAGCTCCATCCTATCTGCTCTGGTTTTTCCTCTGTTTTATCCATGAGCCTATTCAGCCTATTGTGCAAGCAGTCATCACTGAGCATGCTTAAAAAATGGTGCAATGGCCACCACAGCCAGAGCAGAAAAAAAAGGGAGCAGAATAATGAAATAATAATAGTGAGATTTGTGTAGGTTCCTCCTTTTTTGAATTCTCCCAGCTCCATGAACAGAGAAAGCATTTGCATTTTTGTTCATTTAATGTGGCGAGTGTCCCAGGGCTTGTAATGAGATAAAGCTCCCACCTTATCTGACCACTTTATTAACAAAAAAGAAAACAAGTGAGTGAGGGCGAAGCGGGTCAGTTGGGACGGCTCAGCTGAATCGCTGCTGTCTGGCGGCGGAGATAAGCCAGACTGTCCCATACCAAACCAAATCACCACTCAGCAGCAGTCACAGGCTGCGCTCGCAGGCAGGATGAATGGGCTCTGCTGCTGCATCGAAGCCCAGGGGATAGCATTGTTTAACACCCTGGTGTCCCACAGTGGGGATCAATACACGATCAGACCTTGATTATATCCACACTTAATTAACCTCAGTGTAAGGATAGACTGAGTCTGCCGTCGGGTGCAAAGCCAGATAGATAAAGAGCTACTGTCTTTGAAATCAAGCATATTTTTGGCAAAAGTAGAGGATTTTGGCACAGTTGCACACTGTGTGTATGGATAAGTGTGTGCTTTCATTCTGCCTGTCAGACACTTTTCCGTGTTTTTTTTTTTTTTTATTAGTTTACTCTCCCTCCCCTTCAACAAACTGTCATTTTTGAGACAAAATGTTGATAGCAGCATGTGAAGAAAACTGACATTTTAAACGAAATCAAGAAGACATTCAAAAGATGTTTTTATGTTTTGGCTGTCAAGAAACTAAGCAAGCATGTACAGTATGTAATGAAATTTGTATTAATTAACAATAAATCAGGGAAAATGTTGCTGTAATGAGTAGTGCTCTTCCACAGCCCTAAATATGTGTCTTCACCGTCTTTCCAGCAGTTGTACACTTACAGTTCTCCGGAGCCCAGTCTGTCCTCTCTTCAAATGAGGTGTCACAGTAGCAGACATTAGAAACAACCTATGACTGGCAAACGGAGGTGACAGAAATTAACAAACCCCACGAAGAGAAATTAATGGATTATACCCTTATATCGAGTAATTAAAAAAAGTTAGGTTGTACAGCTGTTTGTGTGCGCTTGTGTCTTCATTAATTTGTTTGGGTGTTGTACTTCCATCATGCTGGGTGATTAGACGATTGATTTGATGCAGAGCTTTTAGAGTCTTGCATAAGGGCAATTAAAAATGAGTTCAACATTCAGAAGTATGGCAGACGTTACGTAAGGCGGAAGAAAATTGGAGGCTTGTGTGCTCTGCATCATTTAGCCGGAAATAGATGATTTAGCTGCATCATAAATGAAATATATTGTTATATATTTACAAGTCAGTGCAATCACCCATGTTTTTGTCTCCAAGCAATAAGTCTAGTGACATTCATTATATTCTTTAAAATTAACAAACCCCATGAACATAAATGAATTGATCCTAAAAGTGTTGTTTGTTTCTACTGTCTTTCTATAAGTGACACCTCTGTAATGCAAAGCTCCTCTATTGTCCAAAAATTCGTCGTACAACATATCAGTGTGTCACATTGATGCACTGGGTAACATTTTCCCTCATTGCTATGAACTGTAGTTTATTTTAGGTTGTTAAGTAAGTTATACCAACGCTTTGTCTTAATCTGCCATCGAAAATAGTCCCCAACCATTGCACAAGCTGCTCCTCTTTGAGTCATTTTGTCAGAAACTACAGTACCCAGCTTCTTAACGAATTCATAAGACCTTTTTTAACCTTTTTTATGTTTGAGTATTTGTGACTCAGACTAGGTAGTTGAAAGTTAATAATATTGTTATTTTTGTTCTTTTTATGGGATTTTTTTTTAAATTTCTAGAATAAAGAATTTCAGCATTCTTGTCCTTGAACACAAGTTCCTCTTCAGTTAACCTAAGTAAATAAACTTGATTTTATAAGACACATTTATAACATTTTTTATCAGAAATGACGTCTTAGGCTGAGTTTGGGCACTCTGAGTAATTCAATTGAAGTAATCTGATAAATTACAGAAATGATGACTGGACATTGTTTCAGAAAAAAAATGGCTCACTAAATAGCGTTTGATCAACATCAAACAATAAAACAGTGTCCCTATGTAACTTCCCTGTAATGCATCACGCATCTTTGGACGTCAACGTTGAGAGAGAAGCGTTCCACAAAATCTTCTTCACAAGCCTTTGTGCTCAAACCTGGCACAATCAACTGCAGCCAAATTCCATGAGCTGTATAGACAAGCTTTAAACCCCTTTTCTGTGTAGCTGATCCCCCTCAGTAATTCAAGCTGATGCGATTAAAAGATGTCTTTTTATGCGTCTTCTTACCTCGAAGACCTTCCATCAGACCAACTGTGCATCTGTTACAAGGTTACCTCCTTTCCTTCATGCCTCTGCGATCCTTCCCCCCCCTCTGAAGCTATTCTCCACCAAATCATTCTTAGCTACCGGATCTTTTATCTGCCAGAACTGAATTAATATAGTTGATGGGACAAACATTGTCAATCTGCCGGAAGAATGGAGCTGACTGAATTCAATCTCTGCAGACAATACCAGGGGAGAAGCACTCAGAGACAGTGCCACTTTGCTGAAAATCTTCTGTTCTGGAGAGGTTATTGGCCTTGACAAAGGGGTGATGCAGAGTTTGCCCTCATTAATGCCAAAGTGCTCCTTCAATCTTGAAGTCGAGTTTTCTGTAGCTACTCTTTCTCCATCCTGACACTTATTCCCTGAATGCTGTTGGAAAACTCCTTTTCTATCGCCTGTGATGTCATCAAGGTGCAATATCAGTCAATTTTGACTTTTTCTTCTTTATAACTCGGAACTTTTGTCAAAGCTGTTTAATTCAGGTTTCACAATGTATGTACCTACTTTGACGTTGTCCTCTGACTTTTCTCTGACTCGATGCTCTGAATGTATACTGTGTTAATTGTTGTATTGCAATTAGCGTATTATTTGTTGTCAATTAGGCTATTTATAAACGGGGTGGGCATTTGTAATATGTTAAAGTTTAATTTTAAACCATAAAAGGTTGATTCAACAATAAATTTAAATGGTGTTCTTTTTGAAAATGTATATAACTAGTTTAAAAGTTAGTTAAAAAAAAGATATAGAGGGAAAAGACAAATGGGATGGAAATATTTGGGTATAGATTTTGTAATGGAAATGTAGAAATTTGTGGTTTGGGTTGGTTTTTAATTTAGCTCTATTAACCTAGATGAAACATTTGCGTGCTAGTTTACTTATTTTCAATAATATAGGCCTAATTTGTTGGCTAAAATAAAATAAAATGAGTGAAGTTTGTTCAAATAATGTTTCAGTAAATATTGTTTTTTTTAAATATACAAATTTAAATTTAAAAACCTTGTGCAGTTGTGTAGCTCCAGCATTAAGTATGAACATTTAACCTTTGACCTTACAGATTGTAACCAATGAAATGTCTCTTTAAACTTTAAAGGCAACAATGATAACGAACGCCTGGCGATTGCTAGACAGCGAATCCCATACCGTCTTGGTCGAGTAGTTGACGAATGGCTACTCGACAAAGGTAAAATCACTGATTAAAATTTCAAATAAAATAATTTGATCATAACCAAGTTGTAGAACTATTTTGTAAATAATAAACATAAAAAATAAATGTTCAGTAAAACTTTAAAAACTAAATGATTTGAACAGTTAAATTTAGTTTGTAGTGTTTCATACTTTTCATAATAATGTATTTATTTTATAGATGCCAGCTGTTTTAATACGTGTTTATTGTCAAACTACGGTTAAAGGGACTGTAAATATGAATTTAAATTACTTACTGAAGTAATATCAGCATTTTTAAAATGTCTATAAATTACTGAAGCAACTTGCTGTAAACATCTAAATGGTAAATTTAAAAATTCTAGTTTAGTCTTTCATTAGTTGCTAAGTGTTATTTGAAGCACTTTTGAAAACATATTCAGTACTTATAAAGTACTTAGTGTCATTTGATGCATTCTGATTAAACTGCTAGCAGTGATAAATAGAGTGTAATATGAATTGGCAACAGAATTTTGAGTCCCTTTAACAAACATTGTAAATATGTATAGGGCATTAGATCAAGGAACTGTAATATAAAACAAACTGAGTGCATGCTTTGTTTTTTTATAGTTCAATAACTAATTCATATTTTTCACTTAAAATGTGAAATGAGCCCTATCATTTTTTTCTTTCTTTCTTTTTAATTTTCTGTTTTGCATTGTGACAGTGCTGTCATAATTTTTTTTGTTTGTTTGTTTGTTTGTTTGTTTCTCATGTGCCCAACCATACCTGCTCTAAGTTTGTTTTCATTAGTTGCTTTGACTAAAAGGATGATTAGTATCAAAGGTCCTGAAGTGAATACTGCTTCTTGTGAGATTGTACACAAGAAAGTTTAGATTTCATAGCATTGAGCCAATTTACAACTTTTTCTTTCATGCCTGTTGTGTTCCAAGTTTGTAAATCCAAAGTTTTAAGGGAAAATGCAAGATAACATAAATAAGCAAAGCATAATCTCGGCTTTTTAGCTTTGTTGGACAAATGTTTTACACATTTGTCTTGTTTTCGAGGCAATTTCCTGCAAAGAAATTGTCCATTTATATTACTTTCAACATTATGTTATCTTTTCAAGTGTAGTAAAATCAATTGCATACCCATGACATTACTACGTCTGATTAATCTTTTTTCTTGTTATTTTAGATTAGACTGCCCTTTTAGCAAAGCTGCATTGATTTTCTAAATCCTGTATTTTTGTTTTATGTTATTTATTCTTTCATAGGCATCTCATCATTATAACTGCAATAAATTAACAGGGTTTGCCTCTACAACCCGTAATTTATTGGTCTCATTAGCCACTGGGCAAATAATCTGTCTATGTCTTATTTTTTTTCCTGTTTAGTAGAAGTGTCCCGCAGTTCAACATGCTTGTATATATGTAACGTTGTTTTTTCACAGGGCGGCAGCTTACAATCTTCAACAGCCAAACCACTATACAGATTGGGGGCTGGGAGCGCGACCGGAGCCGATCCTTTCAGGGCCAGCTTTCGGGCCTCTACTATAATGGCTTGAAGGTGTTCAACATGGCCGCAGAGGGTGATCCCAACATTAGAATCCAGGGCAGCGTGCGACTGGTGGGGGATTCGCCCTCCTCTATCACGCCGCAGTCGAGCACAACAGCCAATAGCTCAGAGACATCCACGTCCATCATGGAAATCACCACCACCACCACGGCATCCAGCAGACGAGTCAAGCAGACTACACCCCGAGAGCCTCCGCAGGTGAGCTCATTTTTAAATGACTCTGTAGTAAGTCACTTCCACTCATGTCCTTATCATGTCAACTTGATCCATTTTACAATACCCACAATGCCAACATTAAGTTAAGCACATCCTGGATTAATAGAAGACATTTCATCATTATGCTCTAATTTTGTTGGAACGTATGCCTCACTTTATTGTGTCACGTCTTTCTTCTCCTTGAGTCGTCTGACCTAAAAACTGAAGGAAAAGAAGTGCATTGTTCCACCGTTGAAAGCAGCACCGCAGGCGCACTGTCGAGTGTTTCTCCCCGTGCAATCAGATGTGGCACCGAGTGGCGTGTGCGTGTGTGTGTGTATTAGAGTGATAACCATCCTAGAGGTCCTCCATCATGTTTATCTGTCCTGCATGGGCGGTGCAGCATCTGCAGGAGCACATTACTTCTCAAATGTCACAATGTGTGACTAAACAATGCAACACAATTCCTATCAAATGAAATGGCGATCAGACCGTTCCTGCACAGTCCTTGCCAGGAACAGAGGACATTTCCTTCTAAATGTGGTCCAAAAAAGCAGTAGCTGTGGATTTTTAATCAAAAGTAGCTACTGTAAAATTGCATTATTATGCCATTAAAAATGTCACTGTGTCTTAGCTTGAATAGCTGCTATATTAGTTTTACACATTTTTCATATAAGAATCACATTTGTAATCATAGTGCAAATGCTTTGGCAGAGAGATTCTTAAAATGTAAATCCAAGAGTTTCCTTCTTGACATTGTTTCAATTTTTAAAACCACTGACTTTATTTATTGGCATCAGTACATTGGGAATTGGCTTGCAACAAAAATGCAGACAAGACTTTAATATGCATCATGAATACCTGCATGCTGAAAAGATGATGGTATTGACTCATTTGGATCTGTTTCAGAGGATTGTTTATTTATCACATCGAAGAGAATTAGTCAGAATCTAGGAAATGCCTTCATATGTTGTTAGAAGCTTCTCAGCCTACAAGAAAACTTAAGCTTGAACAAACACTCAAAAAGTGTTGACAACTAACCAACATATGCTTTAATTGTTATGAAGCCAAATCTACTCTGTGATAGCATTGAAAACAGATTAACACTGATCTTATTTTTTGAAAAATAATGGGCATCTTATGTTCTGTGAAACTACAGTAAGCCCTGATAGGAAATAACTGAGATGCATCTGTTCTGTGAGAACACAGGAATGATGAAGAAAGAGTGCAGGGAGAACAAATACAAAGCTACAATTTGAGTCAGTGGCAGGGAAAGAATACACAGTGGCTTAAATTAAGCATAGTCGTACACTTAAATGACCCTTAAATCAGAGCCTAATCAGCTTTTGCAAATATAGTTTAAAATCATTTTGGATTTAACTCATTTTGGATTAATCGGATTGGATAAAGGGAGATTATAGCGTCTCCAGGAGGGGAAGGTTTTAATTTTATATTGAAAAATATGCACACAATCCAAATCATTTGATTTTAATTTGTTTTTTAAGGACTGTATAGCTTTTTTTTCTGTCTGTACAGTTTCATTAACACAACAATAATACACACGTCTCATTCCTTTTCAAGGATTTTAGGCACAAAAAAAAAAAAAATACTGCATATAAAGTATAAAATACTGTGTTGATTAATTTTATTTTCTAGAGGTAACTCAGGCCATTTTTTTATTAGAATATTTATGTTCACATTAACATCTTCTTTCGTCTTTATCTAAAAGGAATGCATGAAAAAGCCTTGAACCTTGAATGTCAGTTTATATAAATATATAGGACTTAAAAAAAACTATAGCAAAGTGAACAAAACAAAATGCCAAGCTGTTCTTTCACTTAAGCAGACTGTTCATGCTAAAGCACTTATTATGAAATGAAAAACTCCCACAGATTCTTAATGTCTTTGGACTAAGCAGCAGTGAGACACCACATTACTGGACATCCCTTAATTCTCTCTGTCTCTCTCTGTCTCTCTCTCTGACCTGAGACCATCATAACGGTTTGTGTTAGGGTCTCAAATGCTGACAAATAATACAATCATAAATATTGATCCAGGGGAATGGTTTTTCTCTCAGACTCAGCATGGCTCCTGAACCGTTGCAGGAGCATGTAATGCAGACGAAATATCAGACAATAGACTATAATTATATCCCAGCTCCATGCAGTGTTATAAATTGCCACCAAGGAACCAAGAGATTGGCAGAAAGGAACAGGCTTGATAAGATGGATGCCGGTCTTTTTCAGGCCTTTTCATCTGGAGAGAAACAAAGTGATACAAATGGCCATGACAGTTTAGAAATGTGGGGCATTATGGAGATATTTCTTGATGTTCATAGTTTTTTTGCTTTTGATGTGAACTGATATTTGATTATCAGATATTACAGCTCTGACAGATTCTGATTAAATAGTTAAATCAATAATTTTCATTTTGTTATAATTGTGTTCATTACAAATAATGTTTTTGATGTTAACAGTGTCCATTCTTGTGCCTGTTGTTTAGAATTAAGTGGTGAATAATTCAGGCTTTAGTTTTGAGAGTGCTCATCCTATGATGTTTTTCTGGCAAAATAAATTTAAAGAACGGTTGCGCTGTAAAGTTATGTTGCAGATTCATGTTTTAAGTTGCATCTATGGGCTTGGAAAGAGGAAAATAGTCAAGGCTAACTGTTGTCTAATGCATTCATACGGGCAGAAAAAGGTCACTGGATTAAAGAGTTGTTCCGTGATGTAGGCGGAGTGATGAATGAGGCATGCAAAAACGTGTGCAATGGGAGATGTCACTGTGTTCAGTTTGATTCAACGTGACGACCTTCCCATTGAGAGCTCCTGCAATAGGACATACGTAACTGTCTCAGGACACTACACTTTGAAAGACATCATCTCTGGCCCCTGTAGAAAGAGATGGTGCATTTACTGTCCTTTCCCCTGAATAGTCAGCATTTTAATGATTGTCCAGCTGTTCCATTTCCCCTCCGATGGCGAATGTAATTCAGTGAATGCTTTAATATCCCGAAAGCCTTACATTACGGGGATACATACATTTTTAGAAGTACGTGCCCCATTGGAAATACTATGGCTAATGAATGCAGCAGCCATATGAGAGTCTAACCATTTAAGCTCAGTGAAAAGAGTGCTAAAAAAAATAGTGAATCAGTCCGTCAAAGAGTGCAAATGGAGACCTTTTATAGGCCTGTAAAGAGGTAAAGGTCAAGGCACTTCACTATTCTCATCACACATTAATCTTGAGGGCTCTTGTTATAAGAGCAAATTGTTTTCAATATCAAAATTTAAATAGGCTATAATCTTTTTTTTTTTGTTAACATGACTTTGTGTGTAATCTAAGAGGTTTTACTCAGTGATGAATCCACAGAGTATCATGTCAATTTTGCAGAAGATCCTTCAGCTTTATGGAGCTTTATAGCTTTTCTACTTCATTGTTTTGCCTTTTTAGCCAAAAAATATATTTTTTTGCTCACTTTAATTGACCTTGTTTGATTTTTGACTGTAGCATATATATCTGTTTTCAGCATAAGAGCTCTTAAAAATTAAATTAAGCTAGACCTGCCTAAATTTAAACAGCATATAGCGACTAGCTGATAAAATATTTGACTATTTAGCAGTTAAAAAAGTAGATATTTCCCTGAGGATAAAGGATAAAAGCAGAGCTGAGGGAAAGTGAGTAATGAAATTACTCACTTTCAGTAAAAAAAAAAAACAACACAGATGTAAAATTTGGGTTGAGCATAGTAGCAAAATGATTTTGATCAACTCATTTAGATATAATTGGGGTTAGTGAGTGCTAAGCAATACATAGCTTTAAAGGTATATTGATCCAAGCTTTTTTTGGAAATGGAACAGTTTTCACGATTTGATATTTTAACATATTTCTAACTCAGTGTGCGCAGTTTTGTTTGACAATGCATAGATGTATGTGTCCGTAAGTATGAGCAAACTTGTTGTTCCATGTTAGAAATGTGAAGTAAAATGAATAATTTCTCCAAGATAAAATCTCCGCAGTTGCTAATTTTCTTTAGTGTGTTAAGGGTGATTCCTACCATTCATTAGCATGAAGATAGGAATCAATCTATTTTTTCAAATAATCTAATTTTAAAACACCTAAACAATCACGATACTCAAGTACATTAATCTATTCCCACCTCTAAAGAAAGGGTTAAGCTAGGTGGCCCAAACATTTAGCTGGATAAATGTATACATTCACCCCTGAGAGCATGATGAGTCAGTTTGACAGAGAAAAGAAAACGATTTTAATATGACAATACATACAGACTAATACTTACATTTACATTTACAGGTAAAACACAGGAACAACTTGGAAACTTCTTTAATATGTCCATAACAGAGTGTCAATAAATAATGTCAACAGGATTGCAATAGTAATAAAGCACAGCTTAATGTAATATGATTAGTAATTAGTTTTGCTTAGTATCTTAGAGCTGATGACTCCAGATACATGCCTTCAATAAAAACGGACAAATAAAAGCTACACAGCTGTCTTCCTGTGTGACCAAAGACACACATTAAATCTTCCAGTGACACAGGCTCTGTAGATTTTGGGTATGTCTTCTTGCGCTGGCCCAGTTATCTCCTTGAGGGTAAAGTCTGTGTTAATCATCATTAATATAATGATTGTGAGGTGTCTGAGGGGATTCTGCATTCTTAGGCGCCCCATCAAAAAGTTCTGTAAATGCTCAAATGGGGTTATGTTGTTATTGAATACTATGGGCCTTGACTTATGGGTAACATTACAATAATGTCATTCTTCTCAAACCACTGGGTGTCCGCTCATGCTTTATTAACAAGGATATTATCATCTTAGAGCACACTGGCCTAATCAAGAAAGAAATGCACCATGGGAAAAAACTGATGAGTCAGAATGATTATTTTATGATTATTTTAATAGTGATTACAATTTTCTTTTTGCTGAAGGGATAATTGGATTGATTCAATTCCAGGATTTACAGCCCACTCAAATACAGAGATAGTAAATAATAGAGAGAGCTAGCCTTGATGCTACCTTTATTTTGATCATATCTTAAGATTTCCTGACTAAGAGAGTCAACACTTTGCTCTGACATATAAAATATTCTCTGTTGTGGCTTTTTCTGCTGTGTGCTCTCTGCCCTGTGCGGGGGAGGAAACTTACTGTAGGGCCTGACTGTCATGTCTTAATGAAGTGTCTGCTCTCTGTAGTGGTGCCTGGTCACATCCAATTAAACCATAATGCACTTGTGTATGCATTCACGAACAATGCACCAGCTACTGTAGACATATACTAAGAAGTGCTCCTCGCTACTCTTGTCTACTGATATGATTTAGACTATTCCTCCCTCTGTTTATATTTATTGTTAGGGAAATTAGAGCTTTCCCCAATACACAGGAAAGAAGTAAACTTTCTCCGTGCTAATTGGAGAAAACTCTTTCCATATTTTGGGTAACAGTTGACAACAACTGCTGCAAATATGCAAGGGTGGGATATCATTGTAATGTTAACATTAGATGTTAAATACAAGGGGGGGCATGGCCTAGTCACCAACGTGTTGTATTTTGCAGATTTTTTGGGTTTAGTGGACAAAATGATAGAAAAATGTCAAGCTGCAGAGAGATAGCCTTTAATACCAGATGATGCTTCATCAAAATCAGTCAAGGATGTGAGATAGGGCCCTATGTAGCTGTTACCCTCCCAGTAGAGAGAAAGAGAAAAAAAGAAAACCTGCTATCTAGACCAGCCATTAAGAGCTCATGACAGTGATGGATCCTCACCTGCATTGCTCTGTATTATCAACCCTGGCCAGCACACATCTAGTATATAAATCTTACACGTGGTCATAGTGTGAGGCTGCCATGCACCACCAGTGATTTTTGCAGAAACATCCTCTGTAGTTGGTTTTGGCATCATCAATGAGAGGCACAAGGACAGAATGATAATAGGGGAAAAAAATGTTGTATGATAAGGCCTTAAGCACTGGAGAAAAATCATCGAAACTTTTTTTTGTAACATAAAATATTAAGTGGACCCTACTCTCAAACTTGATCTTGCTTTTGGTTTTTCTATTCTGAAGACTTAACACTTTACTACACACATTAAACACATCATTAACCAATATGATATTGTAATCTGATAATGGCACTGTCAAAGTTAGAAAATATACCAAAGGAACTGTGAATATCTGAAATTTCACAAGTGATAATCCAAAAACTGTAAAGATATTTTATTCATGACCAGAATATCGACTTCTTGGAGGCACTGAAGGAAAAATTTGGGATCACAAAATTCATTAAAATATTCCTGGACATCGTCTGGTAACCTTGAAGCTTGGTACAAACTTTTGTGACAAGTGATTTAGTAGATTTCAAGCTATTTTCCTGAAAAAGGGTAATTCTAACCTCCTGGTGGCGCTAATGGAAAGCCTTGAAAATCGAAAGACAACCCTCACTTTTCAAAGGTGTTTAAAGGAATTTGTCTTGTATAGAGGCCAATGTAGTATTTGTTAAACACAACTGTAATAGTAGACCTCGTGTGGTGTTTCACGCTTGCCATGTTTCTTTCATAACCTTTTTGCAAAGTACAATTTCTGTTTTATAGCTTGTTGCTGGTAGAAAATTCAAGAAATGCAGATTATAGTCTGTTCCTAGAGAGAATGAATGGCCACTATGTCACATCATTGCCACCAAATAGCCAATTGGCCCCACTATTTTTGAATTAACCCTAGGTGAGGTGGGTGTAATGGCCATTCAGGGGAAGTGAGGAACATTCAAAACACATTGTGTGGGCCATTTCATTTGCACTCTCAGCCGTGGTTCAGTTCCAGCTTAACTGGCTTGTAGTGGCTCTGTTTGTCATGGTCCCCGAGACGAGGGGCACAAACCTGGCCCCTCTATAATTCGCTGGGATAATCGAAGATTTGACATGCTGCACTGCTACACCTTCAGCGCAGCAATTGGGTACCTGCTAGCCTCCCTCGCTGGCTCTTACAAACACACTATAATAAACTTAGTGTCACAGTAATCTTGTGGTGAAAAATCTTCTGGAACTTAGCACCCAATAAGTGCTCAGTCTGCAGCTTCTCTACTTCAATAATCATCCATGCACTATGTCTCTTTATTGTATCTGGTGCTACCTTTAGGCGTTGTTGTGATTGTCCTGATACTGGTGGGGATTATTGTTTTACAAGCTAAGGCTGCAATAAGTCTGCACAGCCTAGATTTAATACTAATCCTGCATGCATCAATTTTCAGACCTGAGACTTATCTCGGGTATTAAGCTCTCCTCAGGCAACTGCACTCGTGCGGTGCAGGTTCTTTAATTGTGATACATGATATGATATTCTGATTTGAGTTTAAGGATGATTCAGTGTTTTTTGTTTATTTGTTTTTTTTTTTTTTATTTTAAATGCAAAGTGTCTACTTTTACATTTTGACACTGTCCCTTCTAATCTTAAGGATAGATTTTTACATGAGCGACAACAATTAAGCAACCAATCCCGCAGCTTCATTTTCTAGTCCAACCTGTTGGAATTGAATTTAAATTCAAATGAGAGGCAAGTTCTCATTGGGTAGCATTCCTTACAGTGATGTAGCATTGCATCCTCTTTGAAGTCAGTAAGGATCAGACTGATTTGAACCGAATACTGAAAAACTGTCTTTGTTCAGATTACTTTTTTAAATACACAACAGGTATTTTCTAGCTTTTTTCCACTACAGGGACTTAGAGGAAAGCAGCTGTCTGCCCTATTTTGCTATGACGAACAAGAAAGTTTCATGCATACATGATTGAAAAGGCCACAGCATACGGCAAAACCAGGACCAGCGGTGTCATTTTTACACTCTGGATAGGCAAATGAAATCAGTTATGGAACAGACAGCAATAAAAAAGAGGCTCTAATACATATTTTCTTTTACATTTATGTGATGAATTTTAAATGTCAGTATCGTTAACTTAATTGAAGGCTCCCACCTGCAGCAGGTGACAGACAGACAGAGAAACCGGTAACAGAGCAGCTCCCTCCCCACGTCCAGCACTCAAGAGTCAGTCAGGTCAAGATGCAGCGGCAGAAACCACTGCTGCTCTCACTCCACTCACTCCACTATGCCATCAAACCAAGCAGCTGCTCCATTCTGTCCTGAATCAGAATACAGAGTGGTTGCTCGATCATTTCCAAGCCTTTCTTTTTCCTGAAGAGAAAATAAAATATTGCTATGCAGCATTTGGCCGTGCTTTCCCTGCAAAAATAATTTACTGCAGGAAACATGACATGATTTTTAGAGTGCGAATGCATCACTGAGCCCAGTTCATCTCCAAAAGATGTGATTGATATTAAAGAGGACTTTTGTCTTGTTAAATTTAAACTGACATCTAAAAAAAAAGAAATTGTAGTTTTGAACAGGCCCAAAACCTTAGTGACTTCCTGCTAATGAAAATTTTCCATCTCTTTATCTTTTTAATGAAATCCCCTATTTTGTGATTGGTGCACATCAAATACCTCTATCTCAGTTACTTGGAAGATCAGCCCGCTTCTACCTAATTTTCCCTGTTTGACACGATAACCTGATTAGACAGACACATATGTAGTTCACACAAAACATGAAACTACACACAAAACACAAGATGAAACATGGAATTTTCAAGTACAGGTGGTAGTGTCTTTAGCTCTGAGTTGAATCATATCAGAGTGAGTTTTAAAACATTCATGTTTCTGCACTGCGCAGAGCTCAGTGGGAAATTATTTATATGTAGTTTAATGATTTGATATGCTTTTTGTTTTTTTTCTCTCTCGCTTGTCTTCTTTTTGTGTTTGTCTTAATAGGACTTGCTCATCACATTGCTAACCAAGTGGAACTGTTTTCTCAACTCATCTGGCAGATCTGCAAAAATCAGACAACGCTTTTCTTTTCTCATTTTACCTCTGTGAGCTTACCAATTAAAAAACAGTCAAATTCACGGCAAACTGAAACTTTACTAAGGAAACACAAAATGTTGCAGTTTAACAGGAGAAGAATTAATAAAAAGTAGTTCTGTCATGTTAGAGGATATTCAGCCTAACTTCTTTATGGATTTTAAAACATACTGCAGTGTTTAGTGTGTCTTAGGGCCCTGTGAGCTTGTATTGCCTTCAATTATTCAAAGAAAGAAAACATCCTCAGGATAAAATTTCCCCTGCAATGCAGATGTAAGGGATTGACCATCATCCTACTGAGATACTGTAAGCTGGAGGGAAAATAGAGCCATAAAACGGCTCACCTCACTGACAGGTGTGCTATTGATATCTGTGGTTTTTATTATATTTATCATCTCTTATAAAAACGCCTGGTGTTAGCGGCTTTCTAAGCCAAAGAACCATTAAAACCAGGGTGGATAATCCAATGGTTGCATGTGTGACATTAACGATAATTCAATGAGAGCAGAAACAGGTTGAATTGCAGATGATGTAGATGGACGGCTCTCCTGCAGCGCTTGTGTGCCTGGCTGACCTCCCCACCTTGCCCCTAAAGTGAAGAACATGTTTTTTTGTCGGTGGTCCTGGAGTGCATTGCCCCAGGCCTGGTCCTGGGTTTGTGCCCACCTAGTGTTGACAGATGGCAAAAGAGGTAACACTGTAGACCTGCGGTGGCCTCAGGCCTGCAGCTTTCACTCCTAGCGACAGATCATATCCATCATCTCAGTCTCACCAGGGGCCATTATGGAAACTGCCCTTCAACACTGTGTTGCACACTTAGAGTCCATGTGACTCGCTGATCCAGTCCAGACATTTAGAGGGGAACACGAACATGCCAGTGTGTTTTAGTGTGTATTTACCTGTTTTGACCAACGTTAAATTTTCTCATGGTGGTGGACAGCAGAGACAGGCCTGTCTGCAGCAATATTAGCCAGCTGTGGCACCAGAACACCTTGTCTTCTTTTCGTGTTTGCTTGTTTCAAAAGTTTGTCACAGCCAACTTAAGCTCACTTACTGCCATTATAGAGATACACAAAAAAGCAGCGTCTTTGTTTTGTGCAGGTTTCACACTAGTGGCAGATTTACAGACGGCTGCAGATTGTCCCACTGTTTGGATGACAAGAATGAAACCTACGCAGTGTGAATGTCGTCTCTGTTGTTTTGTAAAGTGTTGGATTGTGTGCAGAGGAGATGGTGACACTGACAGCTTTCCAGCATGTTTTATTGACCATATTGTTGTCTCTCAGGACATTTGCTGTTATGATTTGTAGAAACAGGAAATAGTGGTGGGCCAACTGTTGAACATACGACACATTTGTCCTACAGTGCATCGCTCCCACCTGCACGATTCTGCGATCAGCTGGTTTATGCATGACATTCATGAACACGAGCTGCGTGCCAACTGCTCGCTGAGCTGTGCTCTCCATTTTTAAAAATGATTCCTCTCACCTAGTGTCAGACATTAGAGCTCCTTTATTTATGAAACAAGCATGCAAGCAAAATTTTTAGTATAAGTTCTCATCGAAAGAAATTGCACACTTGATTTATCTTCAGATAAAACAGATTTTATACATTTAGCTGTATAAAACAAATATTCTGTATCTGGTTGCAAAGAACATGAGTAAAATGAACAACTGGAGGACAAATCTAAGTTTATCTATCATACAACCTGCATTTAAAGAATTATACCAGCATGCTAATTTAGTCTACAGCTATCAGACTGTACTTTACTGAGCTGGCTGGTTCTTTTTGTGGAACATCCATCTTGATCTGACACCAGATCAAGCACTATATAAGAGAGCTTAGGGATGGAAGGGAGCATGATATAACATCATTACCAGTTTGATTACATTAAGGTAAAGCAAATTCCAGGAGGTACAGAAATTGAATAAAGTTGTCGGCATGCCAGCAAACAAAGCCTATTGTTTCATCAGACAAACGGACAAAAGAGAGAGAAAGTAATTGGGAAATGGACTCAGGAAAAGGTACATAACTGAATCATCAAGCCAACAAGTGCTTATAAAGTGAATCTAAATTTAATTTATGAATAGGTCTACATTTTGAGAAACATTTCCTGGTCTTGCTGAGAGTCAGATGCACAGCTCTTATTTTTTGTCATTAAGAAGCTACAGCAAGCTTTTTAAAACTTTGGACTGAGCCTTGCTAGCTAGTTTCCCCTGTTTTTAATCTTTGTGCTAAGCTAGGTTAAATTAGCTGCTAACCTCAAGAAGTGGTATCAGTGATATTTTCTAAATCTTGATGCAAAGAGGATATTATTCCAAAATTTGATAGATTCCTTTTTAAGTTAACTGACACTAAGTAAGAGTATATTTTTGCTAGTCCAGAATTGAATGTCAAATAAAAAAAATTAAAAATGTTAATAGAAAAAGAAATTTAAAATATCTATCAAAATTGAAGGCAATCAGAAATTGCAGCATCGAATAACCTGGCATTACAACACCGCCACAGGGTTGGATCAGTGAGGAAATATCTGTTTCCTTAAGAGACACCATAAATGGTGTTCATCACGTAGGTATTGCACAGGTTTTGTATTATTCAGAATTTTCGCTATCCTAAATTTTTCAACATGGTCTTTTGTTTCCTCTCTACTGAATACAAGCATTACACATTAGTTTGGAGCGGTCGCTTTGTGAATGACATATCCAGACCTGAAGGGCAGGAATCTGATTAAGATGACGCTCTGTGGGAGCTGCAGGCGACCTGGTCTGCTGTTGTAGGGCAAAGCTGCTCTTCTTCTTCCTCATGTCATGTTTTTACAAACGTTACACATGGGAATTAGACCTGAGTACATTCATCTCAGCGGTGATGGCATCTATATTAGGATGACAAATTTGTTCCTGTCACCTGATGAGGGACTGGGACTGCGTGTCAAGACGCAGGTAAAGTCAGGAAGACAGCGATTTGTGGCCTACTGTATTTCTCTTTCTCTCTCGCTCTCTCTCGCTTTCTCAAAACACACACACACACACAGCCACACACTTTGATCCATCATCTATATTTCGATTTTAGGCGAAAGGAACATGAAAATGAAGAATTACATAGTCATTTTAGATTGAACCAAACTATTTCCACAAAATGACAAGTGTTTGTATGTTAGCATTTAGATAGAAAGCGCCATGATTACAAGCCATTCTCTGGTAATTGACATTCCTCCCTTAGTCCCCAGCTTATCCTTAGTGTATGATATTCCTCCTGGGCAGTTCCCTACTCTCAGGCCAGATTACTACCAAGGCGAGCTGCAGACACGCACAGAGCTCTAGATTCGATTTCAGATAAAGAAAATATCAGGGCATCCAGAGGGGAAAATGGCTCAATGCCAACAGATTTCATTTATCTGAGAAGTGTGAAAGCAAGGATAAGGGGAAGGGACAAAGTCGACCATGTAATATACTTCTATGGGGCAGTGTTTATGCATAGGCAGGAGAGAGAAGAGATGAGAAAACAAGAGGGGGGAGCGTAGGTGGTAGATGGAGGCAGATAGTGTTATGAATTTCATATTAAGATTTTATCATTTAGGGCATGTAGCTAACAGAAGGCATCCAGCTCTCTACGGTGTAATCTGCTTGAAGCTGTATGCTACATGGCAGCCGCTCAATGTGCACTCTTTCTGCACTGTGAGGTGACTGCAGGCACTCGCCCATATTGCGTGCACATTATTTATGTGTCCCCAGTAATAAATAATATGCGCCATGCTTGATTAGAAATCAAAAAAATCAAGCGTTCATCATCGGGCATGCAGAATATCTCGAGTTGTATGAAAAGGGTGCATTAGGCACAAGTCAAACATGGCTCCCTGTGACTCTGTGACTGACACGGTGATAGTGAGATGCAGGAACTGACTCGGAAATGGACTTTGTGTCTCCTTCCACACAGCAGAGCGAACAATTTTCTCAGTTACCTTGGTGTGTAAGCCATATCATACAACGCACTAAGTGTGAATTTAAGGTCCTGGAAAATAAGTTGAATGGGATCCAGAGAGGGACTCGAGAAACATCTAAAAAGCAGCGCAGCAGTGCCTTGAAGCAGCTGCATGAAAAGGAATAACCTCTCATAGCAATGCGCTCAGGTCCCTGAGAGGGAGCCCATTTAACGAGGGCATGGGCATGTGTACATTTTAAAGCAGCTCTGTATTTGCCTTACATCCACTTCTTCTGTACAGCACACCTTTACACTCCTACATTAACACCTGCAGTACCTGTTCCTTTGTACGGTATCACTCCCTCAAATGCAGCCTTTCATTTCACACACCACAAGCCTCTCTGGGCCCATGAGAGAAGCTAGCAACTGACCTGTCACTGCTCATTCTTTCCTAAGTCTTATTTTTTATTTATTTAAGCGTCTGCTTTTACTGAATTTATTCCCTTGACTTCACCTCTACAATAAGATATTCATCAACACACTTACACTACCAACAACCCTCACACTCCTCAGTAATAATGAAATCCAAAGCTCTTTTGTTGACATACACATGAATAAATAACTGGCTTGAATTCACCAGACTGTGTGTAAAACCTATAATCAAAAAATAGGCTAAGTATTTTTTTTTTTTTTTTTGTACGTTATGGTCTTAACCTTCATGTCATGGGCCATTTTTAAAAGGCAAATTTCATTACCAGTCAGCTCAAAAGTGTGTGTGTCTTTCTGTGTGACACCATGCTTGTATGTTGTGTGGTACACCCGCTGCGCACTGTGCTGAGGGTGTGTGAAGCTGCCTCCCAGCACCTTGTTAGACTGTCTGGGGTGCAGTGACTTAAGCCTGGAGGAAGATGTATGGCGAGACAGGAACATGTGGGTACCAGGGGAGGAGATGGAGAGCCTGCGACCATTCTTTTTTTAATGACACTCTGATGCTCTGCCTGAGGTCCAGTGGCAGCAACAGCTGCTTCTTTTTAAATAAAGCAAAGCCATTTTCCCAAAAGGGACGGTGTCTCATAGCTTAGCAAGTGAAAACAGCTGTCCACCACAGCCAGATTTATGTTACAGGCAAACATAAGCTCTCACACCAAAAAGGAATACCAATTATTCAATGTTGTTTGCCTTTGAGAAATGCCATCTCTCCTTTTTTGCATTAATACTTGATACTGTAAAGAACCATACTACCCTCAAATGCTCTTGCTTTTATTGCAAATAATTTAATGCAAAATACATTGCCTAAGGTAACATACTGACAGCTTTGAACAATAAAAAATGTTATGTGAACTCATGTTTTTATCTTCTTCAAACCGATGCTGTTGGAGTCAGAGGAGTCAGGATTGTTTTTGAGAGAACGGCTTCATTTATCATAAAATTATTATGCTGCGATACAGTTTTTAAAAATTTACAGTTTTAAAATAGACTATTACTAACAAGTGATTCAAAAGAATTTTTTTTGAAAGCCAGGGAGCTGAACTCATTATCCCAAAGTGCATCGTTTATGTTTTTTATCTCTAATCAAATGTCCAGATGACGCGTGGTTTTTTAATACAGAACACAAGTGAGGCTGTTTTTCATCAGCATATATTTACATATATTTCTAAATTGCTTTTATGACACAGCTATATTTTTTATGGGAACGGATAGTGTAGTTATACAGATCATTGTAACAGAGCTTTCTTGGTGAAGCAATTGTTTTACAATTTTCTTTTGTTTCCACATTGCAGTAGCATCTCAACAATATATTTCCAGGAAAAAATAATGAAGCACCTGGTCTTGTTTATTGCTCTTTTGCATTTTTTGGGGGGGGGATTTGTTTATTGACTGATGTTTTTTGGCAGCAGTGCCTCTTTTGAAGCTTTGTTGATCCATTTGCTGAGAATCGCAGATGTAAATCCTCTTTAGCGAGGATACAGAAGAGAGTATCTCCATTTTTACTTTGCTGGTTGTTCTCTATTGTTCACCACTCCGTTGTTATACTGACACAGCTGAGCCGCAGTGGCAGTCTGTTGTGTCACCATGAAGCCTTGCACCAGAGCTTTTCTTTAAATGTTTTAAAGCTCAGAGAATCAAGATGTTTTGAACATGATAAGTTTTGAACATGATAAGCATGTTATGCAGAAAAACATGTATAAATCCACCAGTGCTGCTGCACATCTAAGCTGTGACAGTGCGATTGCATTGTCTTCTAGTCCCGCTGAAGTCTGAATCTGTGTGAGTCCACGATGTTGACAGCTTGGCAGACCAGCAGTAGGAAGAGTGTGGGCGAAGGCCAGGCAATACACTGAGCTAAACTCACAGTCTTAGAGGCCCACACGCCTTCATTATTCAGTTGGAATCTATTGAGCATCTGGGACTAAATTATTCATCAACATCGACCTAGTTCCAGGGTGCTAAGTTAGATACTTGGATGTCATCAGGCGGTCTGATAAGAGCTGCTGCTGCAGTGTGATAGCTGCCATGGGTAAATTCATCCCGTGTCTAACCATGAGCCACCTCTGTCCACTGACCTATCCTCTGTCTGTCTGCCTCTCTCTCTCTCTCTCTCTCTCTCTCTCTCTTGCTGGCACATTAATGATGTGCTGCTACACGAGTGAAGCTTTGGACAACAAACTCCTCCCAATTAGTCTGTGCAGACCACAACTCTGGTCAGATCTGGACACTAGCAGGCCACTATCAGTGTAAATCACACTCAGCATGAGAAATAATGGCACATGGTCTGAAGAGGGACATATACAGAATACTGATTTCTCTGCTTTTAGGGCATTCGGAGCTTTGGCTTTGAGCGATGGTGCCTATTACAGACAAAATACAACACAATTTTCATAAAATATTGGCTCAAAATGGAGTCTTGAATGTACCTTTGATATGATTTTCAGGATTATTATGAGATAATGACAAAAAAAGGACTACCTCAAAACCTTTAGGTTTTTCGTACTTGATATTGATATTTTTCCCAATACATTTGTCATGTCTGGCTAATGACAAATATTTAGGGAATATATTTGTAAATAAAAGTACATTTCATATACAAATTATGCTAATTATGTGTATGAAAGTATGTTATCTGTTAATAAACCTAAATTGTTTTTTTGCTTCGTCTTTTTTTAAGTAGTAAAGAAATACAGTTTCTTTTTTTTTTTGTTCTCAAAAATGTCCAGGCTAATCCCTATTAACATTTTAGAGGCCTTTTAACATTAATTAGAAGAGAAATACCCTCGGTGCAATCAAATCATATAATTAGAGGCTAATTATTTTCAGACTATTAAGATGTTTAAACCTGATCTGTTGAAATAAAAGGTGGGATTAAAAATATAGATTGGTATCAAAGACAGTGTACTGATAAGATGTTACATGACTTTAAGTAATATAAAAGTATGAAGAAGTAGTATGGTTCTGTATGTCAGTAAAAGCTTAAGTGCTCAGAATTTTAAAACATGCCTCACATACAGAGAGACTTTCATATAGTCTGGTATCTCTGGTACCTCTGGTATCAGTGATTTCTTCCCTGTTAGTCTGGTCTTAAAATAGAGACAGCCCACGGGGAACAGTTATTCAGTAGGACGCTTACATCTAATGGATCGTGTGCAGTATGAGTATATAGGTCGTGGAAATGAAGGATCTGGCGTAGTCAGACAAAGATCTGGACAAGTTATGAGACAAAATCTGCCAGATTTCCGTGCAGTTCTGCAGGCAGGAAGCCTTTCTCTTTGTGATAATAATGTGTAGCCAAGCCTTTTTCTATTTGATTTTTCAATCAAAACAGAATTTACTGGCTGATAATAGCACAGCCTTCTTCGGTATTGTGAAAACGCATTAGGATGTACAATGTATCCAAATAAGCGACAGATTACAGACATTGCATAAAAAAATACCCATTTTATGATTGTCAATGATCAGCGATTTAACAAGAGAAGCAGCTTTGCAGAACAAGAGCTTCTGTTGGACAAAAACATATTTAACGGGGGGGAAAAAACAAAGAAAGGCAAAAAATAAAAAATAAAACAAAAAAAAACAACAAAAAAAACCCAGCAAGCATCCTCAGTGGAATACATTACCAGGACAGCAGAGGCTTGCTTCGGATAAACCCTTCAGATGCCTTCAGTGTCCTCCTGACTTTCAGCTTGTCTCCAAAGAGACATGTTGTGTGCCAGAGAGCATTCATCAAATTAGACCAGAGAGAAAACAATGTGAAAACCCCCGGCTCTCCATAGAGACATGCCGACAGGTTATCACAGGAAAGGTGTCTCTTGCTCTTGAGCGCCGGGGCAGCAGCACACAACATCCTCTCAGAAGAGCAGCCCGTCCCTCCTCTCCCCTCCTCTCAGCCCAGAATTTAGAGGGTAAAACATGGAAAAATGCATTCAGGGGGAGAAGTGTACAAATGCATTCAGGGGGAGAAGTGTACAAATGTAGTGCATTACAGTAGAGCCACCTACTCCTTAGCAGTTATTAGAGAGAGGTGTAGGTCATTGCATAGTTGAGCATCTGTGGGGAACAGATATTTTTTTTTTTTTTTAAGTTTGTAGATAACCTGGTCTCCAGCAGAATGGGACTGCTGACTAAGCTCTAGCAAAGCACATGCAGACCACAGCTTGCCCTGGACATCTCATTTAGAAGCACCATTATCAATCCTCAGAGATCGAAAGCCAGCGTGACAGTGCTAAAGAAAGCACCAGGGCGCCATTGGCTGAGTCAGGTTGGAATTTCCTGGTCCACAACCCCTTTGATGGTTCAATCAGTGCACAGGCCAAGGTTAGTCAATAGCTTTCCTTCACTGTAAGGTCTACAGAGATTTATTTTTTCTTTGTGTTGTTGCTTATAAAACTCAACCAGCACCTTAAGTATTTAAACTGACACTTCACTCAAAAACTATGAACATTTTCATACATTTTGTATGAACACTAAAAGCAGGTCTCTCGCTACAGTGGCTTTTTCTTCCACTTTTTGTGTTCTTCATATTCTCAACTGTCTCCCTGGGTTTTCTTAGTACATCTCATAGGAGTGTGCTCTCTGCTGCTCTGTGCAGAGGCAGATAAATGAGCTGTGCTGTAGGTTCACCATGGCTTCAGCACTTTACTGCTAGATTAATGATGCTTCGCAAGCCCCAAGCTTTTGCTTTTAGCATTTTAGAGGTACCTTCATAAAATGTACATCTTGTTTATACGCTTATCTATTGGAGCATCTTTCCTATGGGCATGATGCTCTTTGCATCAGTAAACTTGACTCTGCTGAGCTAACGAACCATTCCAAAAACGTGCAGTATTGCTGGAGAAACTTTGGAAAAAAAGCTGCCATTCAGCTCAGAAGGAAACTTCATTTTTATTTTTAACTTAAAATAATCACATGCAAATCTAGTGTCATTTAGAGCAGCTCCTTTGAAAAATATATCTTAAGATATCAGTGTACTTTTCAGGCCACCAAGCCAGACTACCTGTCAGTTTTCATCACAGCAGCTAAATTGCATGGTAAGCCCCTCACATAGCCCACATTGAATTGTCACGGGTGAAAAAGAAGCCAAGCGTTGGAGGGGGACACCATGAATTGGTAATGTTATTGGATTTCAACCAGGTCATGACCACATCAAAATGTTGACCTACACACTAATCCTAGCTGGCACACTGATGCTCAGTAACATGTGAATTCATTTTTGGTGTTGATTTAGAGGCTTACGTCCACTACACACACAAGATTCATTTAAAAAGTATAGCGCAGGTTTTATATTTTGATAAGATAAGAGATGGATTGACTGCTGAGGTGGCTTACAGGCACAATGAGCGACAGTTACAGTTACTAAGATCCACACTCAGCTTTTTTCCTCCCAGGGTTAAATTAGTATGAGATGATAATGATGATAATGTTGTAATGAAATTAAATATAGTGGTTCCTTTTACTTTTTTAGGCAGATTCATTCAAGACGTAATAACACATGCATTCAGTTGCACATCACAGTAGAGCCACCTGAATAATTAAAGGTTCAAATACCAGGTATGGTTTTCAAACCATTAATTATAAAAGCAAAGATTCTCTGAAACCAAGCCTCCTGTTTGTTCCAAAATCACTTACAGACATGAGGCATGTCATTAGGCCTATCCAGTTACTTTCTGCACAATAAATGCAATAGAACTTTTGCCATAATTTCCAGTAACTTTTGCAATAACTATTACTTTTTATGTAACAAAATGTTTGTTTTTAGGTAGGAGCAAGTTTCAATTTATTCTTTTTTAAAATTCCTTACTGTTGTTGCTGTTGTAAGACATGTAATGCAAATGTTTAAGGTCAGATATTATGTAATTGTCAATCGGAATGTCAATAATTTCTTTGGCCTTTGCAAGCAAATCAAAAACAGATGAGAAAACCCTTAGAATTGCACATTTATACGATCAACAATTGGATTTAACGTCCAGACATTTAATTATAAATCAAATATTCTCTTGTGAAGAGATAAACAAATATCCATATACATTATTGGATTTTGCTGTAGTGATGGAGTTTAAAACCCTTAGGCTGTTATGACCTGAATATGGAGACAGAAACATATATATTTATATGAACGGGCATACACCTCCACTCAGGTTATTCTATGGGGAGTTAACCTACATTTAGTTCACCCACATCACATTGCTTCCTCTCCTGTGCTTGCAAATAAATCTGAAGGACAGAGTTGAAGGGAGAGGGAGAAAAGAAGAGGGACGTGAGAGTTAGAGAGATAGAGAAAGAGAGTGGTAAGGTGGGAAGAAGAGAGAGGGAGTATTGATTCCTTGATTCCCGTACCTCTGCCAGTGAGTGCAGAGTGTCAAGATCTCCCGCCAGGAAAAACAAATCACACGGCTGAAGTGATGGATGTGGCACTCCAGGATCCGGCGGTTTTGCCATCTGGATGGCCGACACTGTATATCAGCCTCATGCACAGCAAATTAAATTTACATTTGGACGGCTTCCCCGGGCCTCTCCCAGCACAGATGCACCAAAAACAGCCCTCCACCACAACTCCCTTAATGGGTTTGATCTATCATTTTCAGGTCTATTATGTAAAGATGATGTTGGTCCGTGTTCAGAATGTCAAAACGATGTTACAGTCACAATAAAATCACATTATAAGCAGCCAAATGGATGTTAAGCAAAATGACATCACCTTTAATTTCCTTAAGATGAGTCAATACTAATCCAACTTGCAGAATTATTTTGATGCACAGTCAAACATCAGTGAAATAATAGAACAAACCGAGTAAAACCCTAAGTCCATCTTCATTTTTGAGACATAATGCATTTCTTAGTCATTCTTCTTTTTTCATTCTGTGGCTGTCACACACATTAAAAAATTCTGTTCAATAAATGTAGTCAAGCATGCATTTAGGGATTTAATAATATTAGAACAAAGAGGATAAGTCAGGCTATACAGCTATATACAGTAGCAGCAGGTTTTTCTGCTTAGCAGAGCTCCGCAACCAGAACTCTAACCCGGCCCTGAACAGTCTGCCATGCCTAAATGAAATGACCTTTAACGCAGAGCTGATCAAATGGCCTGAAGCAAGACTATAAAAGAACATTGCAGTATAATGTTTTACAGTGTACTTTTTTCTGGTCTTTTGTTTGCCCTTTCCTATATTTCAAGAGGGTAAAATGTATTGTGTTTGACAGGTGGGTAGTGCATCGAAAACAGTCCAAAATGGGTTTTATATTAGAGTAGATGTGTCAGCAGAATAATGAGGCATCTCTATGCATGTGCCATGGTTTGGGTTTATTTTGGATGCTTATTTAAAAGAGATACTGAATCACTTTGAAAGAAATAAGAAAAAAAAACTATTGATTTAAACCTCTGCTGCTGTGTTCTCTCTTTTCCTATTTCTTTTTAAAGCTTTCATGGCTGGTTGTCCTCTAAACGTCAGAGGTGTTTTGTGATGGCTCTTAACAGTCCCTTGAAGGGCCACGCAAAGCCAAACGCTGCAGCAAAAATCGAGCATGCGAGTTGACAATCGTGCTGCGAACTTTAGCCTCTGCTGTTCCTCAATTATCAGATCTCATTTCTGTAAGGATGCTAGGGCCTGTACAGCAGTGTAGCAGCTGCTACAGTGCCAGGCAGCATGTGACCGTGTTGACAGTTAAGTCCAGCAGACAAACAGTGGAGCTGCCTGGATTCACATCTCATCTGCCCTGCTCCCCTTAACCTAACCCTCTGGAAACACCACTGTCAGTAGTTCTAAATGGGAACCATCTTAGGCCATTGATGCAGCTAAGTATTTTATGCCCTCACCACTCTACTATGTGCCTCTCTCTTTGCAGACTACAGACGACCTACTGGTGGCATCAGCTGAGTGCCCAAGCGATGATGAGGACATTGATCCCTGTGAGCCGAGCTCAGGTGGGTTAGGTTAGTCATCTCTTTTTTATTCTACTTCTCCCTGGGTGTGTCACTGTGTCTCTGTATGTCTCATAGTCCACCCCCACCAACACACTCTAGGCTAAAACACACTGTTTAAATGAGCAGATTGGAGTTTTACATGGAACTCGAACACTTCTCAGAGGCAGAGTCACTCTTCTTCCAAGTACCAATTACCGCCTGATACTGCAAGCTGGATGATGTCTGTTAGGTCTGTCTGGGAGGCTTCCTGTCTGCCATAGAGTATAGTTTTACTGGCTCTTAAATTTCAGTGTATATAAATGTAAGATATAAATGCAGTCAGATTCTAGGTTATGATAGCCTCAAGCTACAATGGCTAATCTGAATTTAGGTCAGCTAGGCTAACACTTTATCTACAATAGCTTAAAGCAACAGTTTGACATTTTACTGAAATACACTTATTCATTTCTCGCTGAGAGTTGGTTAAGATCCACACCACTCTCATGTCTGTCTGCTACACATGAAGATCCGGCCAGCAGTTGTTTGACTTAGCTTAGCACAAAGACCAGAAACAAAACAGACCACCAGCACCTCTAAAGCTAACTTCAGAGAATCATTAAAACATATCAATGAGGAGGTGCTGGTAGCTTTGTTGTTTCAGTGCAGCATATGACTAGCTTATTTCCAATCTTGATGCTAGGCTAACCTAAGCTAACCAACTACTAATTTTAGAATGATTTAAACTGTAGTGCTGATATCAATCCCATCATGTAACTCTGCAAACATCAAATTCTTATTACAATATGCTTCCACTGTTGAGGTTTAACTTACCTAACACAGATATATTTCAATAATAAATCTGTCCCTGAGAATTCCATGCATATCTAAAACTCCACTCTGCTTAGGCTCTTTTGTATGTGTCAAAGCAGCTGTGTGTTATTTGTGTACCTGTTCCATCTTCATTGTCTCACTACATTTGTTAGAAGAAGTTCTCAGAAAGCAGGAACAGTGCACAGTTGTAATTATCATGCCCACACGACTCCGCATATGATGGGGTAAACCCAGAGAGGAGTGTGTAAAAGCTGATTTTTACACACTTTTACAAAGTGTAGAGGGTCCCCAATGTTGTTAATTAAACTCCACAGCGAGCAGTGGGAGTTATCCCGGTTGTTTCTCATGTACCTTTGTTTATGGTTGCAGATATCAAGCGTTCCTACACATAATGCAAACACACATATGTTAGTCTATAGTATTGACTGTGTTCAAAAGCTTGTTAAATTTTGTTCTCATTTTTTTGCTTTCAACGAATTGTGATGGTAAATCTGTTTGTTCCCTACAATGCTGCCACACTTTTAATCTCTTACCTTGCCACACATAGAAGGCAATTAAACTAACCCCCATCTCCCGCCCATGAATGGAAGGATTTTCAAACTCAGTCTGAAGTGATGAGAAGCACAGAGAACAATTAAGTCCAAAACCCAAGGCCCCCCACTCCATCTAGATGTGCTATCGATCAGTATGTGGTCATAAAACCTCCACTAAATTAATGTCTACCCCACAGCAAAGACTATCAACTTTCTAGTCTGTCTCTCTTCCTGTTCCTCTGGCCTTCCACTGGCAAGATTAGCTTTTGCCACAGTTACTCTCTTCTTATAACTCTCATACTGCACATTAGAGTGATATTCCCATCGGGTAGCATCACAATAGGTACTTCTAATGTACATCTGCTACCTCTGTCAAATACCATACACAAGAGATTGGTCTGCTTACAGATTCACACTAGCAGCTTGCATTATGATATTTTTTGACAAGGGCATCTGCCAAAACATCAGTCGCGAACTGTGTGATGCTCAGGGACGCAAACTCCCAGAGCAGAGTATCCCTCTCCTTCTGTGATCACTGAAGGGGATTTGACACCAGAGCTGCGGGCTCCCAGGGTGGCAGCTGTCTAACAACGTATCCTGATTAATATCTACATTCAGAACGATTCACACGCTCTGCCACACCACATCTCAGACAGTGTTGCTGCGGATAAAGAACTGGATCCACTGTTTCCGATAAAAGACTACTTCCTCATATTACTGTTCAGCCAGCTCTTTTTAATGATACTGGTATATATTTTCTCAAGCAACACCTTTACAGTCTGTTCTGTCTGGCAGCTCAAAAGCAGAGGGCAAATGCACACGCTTTTGATATCTCTCTTTTTCTCAGCGTGGCGCTCAGGCTTCACAGCACATGTATATACAGTAGGATAATGTTGGTGCATAAATGATCCCAAGAGCTGAGCTTTGAAACAGGCAATTATGTGAGACATCTATGGCCCAAGGACAGCTCTAGATCATCCTGTGTATCACCAGAGTCTCGTCCCACAGCCTTACCTATCAGCCATTGACTGACATCAATCGGGTAAACTTACTTATTGCCATGCTTTATTTCTCTTACCTCCGGAAACCATGGAAAGCCGGCGGTACCAGCAGAGCTTATCACCCGGCAGGACTCAGATTAGATCATACTGCAGCAAATTGAATCCCCCCCACCCCCTCCCCTCTTCTCCCGGATCAGGAAAACCACTAAGGAATACACAGGCCCATGATGCTGCAACACATCTGATCTGTAATAGGAGGCCAATTCGGGGACTGTGAATATACTCAGCAGCAGGGCTGCGACAGTTGAATATAACTATGACTACGATTACATGAACACATTTATTCATTTCTCTTTGTGCTGCCTTTTAAGAAAATTGCTAAGCAAATAAAATGTGCCAAGTGATTTACCTTCCATGTGATCTTAACTCCAGAAAAATTGTATAAATCCTGACATTTAGTTTTAAAAGAGGCCTGCAATATCGGCGAAAAGAAAAAGTTCACTTAAATGCTAGGATGAAGTGTTGGCAATCATCTGGAGAAATTATAGATGTGGGCTCTGGTTGTGTGAAAATAGCGCTAGTGCTGATTTTCAAGTACCAACCTCAATTTTTATGGTGGAAGTTAATGGAACGGGTTGTTGCTGAGCTGCATGGGGTCAGATGGAACGAATGTCTCATACGTACCTGCTTCATTTCATTGGCGTCATGCAGGCCGTTGATGGAGGGCAGATGCTGCATGGTGACCCATTACCAAGGTTACTTCCTGCACCTGCCTTTGTTCACTAACATAAATGTTCCTGCTTTTCCTGCTACTCCTTCGTATTTATTCAAATAAATTGTCTTCTACATTATGCCAGTGAGGTATGGTAAATTCTCCTTACCAAATCTGATTGATGTTATATGCAGTTTGATTGGAATGACAGAAAAAATTGAAAAAAAACAAATCATCTTTTTTTTTTCAAATATGCAATGTGTTTGTCAGTAATAGGCTACTGTAAAACTCCACCTTTGGTCCAACCTAGATTTACACTCATTTAGCACATTAATATTGCTGCATTCCAATAAAGGAACTTTAGACATATTGAAAATATTGTATTCGCTTTTCTTCAGTAAGCTGTATGAGAGGGTTCTTTAAGTAGATCCCTCCTTTCTCATGTCTGTGTGCTAAAAATGAAGTAACCAAAGGCAGCCAGTTGGCTTTCATAGACTTAAGAGGAAAAACAAAGGAAAACAGCTAGCTTGCCTTGTCCAATGGTTAGAAAATCCACCTAGCAATTCGAAAGCTCACTCATGCTATATCGTTTTATGTTTAATAAATCCCAAAAAAATATTGTACAAACACCATTTCCATGTTTCCAGTTCATGTTGTCTCATTTCCTTTGTTTTTGCCTATCTAGGCTCATGTCCCAGTTGTAGCTTCACATGCGACATAAAAATATAAAAGTGGCATCGGTTGTTTGATCCTAGTCTCTGCCAACATATTTCCCAAAATACTAACGTTAACATTTTATTACTAAATGTTGATATACCATGGAGATAGGAAACTGGGGGTTCAAAAGATTAAAATATGGTAGCAAGCATTCAAAAGTTTTAGTTTCACTGATGTTAGAGGGGTTTTTTTGTCTTTAAATGGAATACCCAGTATCCCTAGCAATTGCAGCTGGAGAACAAATCAAAAATGCATTATGCTGGAAAAATAATAAAGGACTGGGTAGGAAGATTTCCTTGCTCTTGATTTTAGAATACACCATGTTCTTCCTGTGAACAAAGCATTTTGAGTTTTTTTCTGAGTGCAGAGTGCGCAGAAGTAGAGTGATATATCCTCAAATAAGTGGCTGCATTAATTGGATGTAAAAACATGTCTTAGACACGTTCCCATCTTTACCCTTTCCACCATTCTAAATTATATGATATGAAGCCACCTGAAATGTGATTTACTTGGAAGAAATTGGCTCTTTGTCATATTCAATTATACATCAGCATCCTCACTGAAAGCTGTGGTATACACACCTTTCTACATTTCAGAAATAATCTCTCAGTGTTTATATTCTCAGCTCCAGTAGCCCTTCACTGTGGATTGCCCACAGGGAGGTTAAGGTTAATCATATCTAGTTTCCTCTTCTCCCTGTGCTCTCTCATCTTTTTCTATCCTCGAGCATTCTGCAGTGACATTAGCAGCTACTAATGTGTTTGACATTTGTTTTAATAGATTTAATTTATGGGTGTGGAAACAATACATAGAGTAAACCAATAAATCAAACAGCAAATGAATTTTCTCTTTAACCCAACGGCAATGACTGGAATGCACCCGGCCAGGAGGAAAAAAATGAGAGTAAATTATTGTTTTAAAAGTAGCTGTGAGATTAATGAAACATTAAGAGCACTGTGCTGGCTTAAGAGGTCACTGCCCACATTTAATAGGTTATTCAATCATACCCAGCCAGAACTCTGTGTGTGTTCTTTCCTTCTTTGCTGAACGCAGTGGCATGCACCTTGCATGCCAACAGACCTCTTCTAGAAAGAGATGGTTTAACAAATGAAAACCCTTCTGAAGACTATATGGCCACTAATTCAAATCAAACAACACTGATGACCTCTGAGCATCAGGGGTGCTCTTTGAAAACATATTGCTGTTTTTAATGCATACTTTTTGACATTTTTGTTTTTCTGCAGTCTTTCAGTGAGGATTATGCCGTCAAGGTCTTCTTTCTACACTCTATTTTAAATGAAGTGTGTTCTGAGAGAAAACAGGATTTCACACTTACTGTCAGTCTTTCTCTTTACTGATCCCACAATATTTATATTTTCAATTATTTTTATTTTTCCACCACACATCTTTTGGGTGTGCTGACATTGATGCTAACACAATGTGTCTGTTTATAAGTCTAAGTAGGGCATGAAAGACTTTGCTTTCTGAAGAAAAGAAAGAATCCCAGCCCTAGGTCAGTTATGGTAATGGTTTAATTAAATGGAGGCTTGGAAATATTACCCAACAATTCACAGATGACCAATAAGTTCAAAGTGTTCTTAAGATGAGCTCAAATGCTATTTACTTACCAAACCATTTGCAACAGTGAAAAAGACCAAGGATCTGTGCACCTAAATACAGTATTAAGTATTCATCTTATCATGTTGGTTTGAGGATTTGCACCGGTCATCTTCTCTGTGAGTGCTATACGTAAAGCATGTGTTAAAACTCTTAATTAGATTTTTTTTAAGTAAAATGAGCATAGAAAGCATTAGTGGTCACTATTCGTTTGGCCATTTGTTGCCTTCACACTTCATAGATTCAGTTCGCAGTACAGTTTGTGTCAAATCTTTGAATACACACAGTTTGGGTCTGTCGTTTTCCGATGTGGTTATCTTCTTGCAGCAGAAGGCTATTCAGCTTTTCTGCAATCCTGTCAACAAAATGGAAAGCTCCTGTTTAGCCATAGGCCCACTGTATGTTTAACAAATATAGACCATGAATACATGATACAGAACTGTTCAGGAATCAAACAAAAAACAGATGAACTCCAGACTTTTGGTGTTCAGTCAGAGTAAGCTTCACCCTTTTCTTTGATTTTGCCTCTTTTAGTGGAGCCTCTATGGGCAAAGACCTGCCCCATACCTTTTACTAGGCTATTTCAAACCCCTTCAAATTATTCTCATTTAATGCTCACTCAGCTCTCTGTTCATTGTCCGCCATCAGTATGAGCAGGGCCACTTCAGACTCACACATGCATGCCGTCATCAGGCATACGGCCAGCATGTCACAAGTACAGGATGTCTTGCATCACTTGTCGAGGACACACAGATAATTAAAGAGGGGAGAGGGATTTAATAAGTGTTTTGGCTCTGCCGCAGTTGATACTGTGACCTGTCTGCAGACTGATCCCCAAATATATGATGGCTCTGACAGCTTGTGATTATGGCTGGATATGTGAAGTAAGAAGATGGTATAACACTAATCTGGCTGAATAACAGCAATGTGTCACTGAGCATGCCAACTAAGCTGGGGTTGCTCTGAAGGCATCACACAGCACAACCTCCTACAGCTCTCAACGATGTGCGATGCACTGCTCATGTTTATCAACTGTTGCAGGTTCAAAATCTGCTTTCAGCATCTTTTCGCGAAAAATAATTTCATTCTTTGCATTATTTTGCCTGATTTATGAACTCATTTTTGCCACTGTTCATCAGTTCATGCAAAAGCACCGTCCAGATCTGCCCTACAAAACACTTCTCGACCCATTACCACCACCAGTTAATGAAAGGTCAAGCCCAGTCTGTCTATTCAATATATCCTAAGTAGTCCTGGTTGCTCCATTACCTCTCAGCAAGCGTCACATGCACCTGAAGTAACCCCTCGTCTCCGCTCTTCTTGTTTTCTGTCATCTGTGGCCCCCGTCAACCTGTTCACCCTGTTACAAATTACCAAACAAATGAACCCTCTCGCTGGAGACAAATGAGGAAAAATAGTCTTTGAAGAGGACCATTTATTCAAATCCCGCCTGACAGTGTTGAATCTCTGATCCCATTCTTCTCCTTGAGAGCACGTGGCAAGAAGAAGTCAAGCAAAAAGAATTTGAATCAAATCAGGCATTTCACAGGCTTTTAAATGATAAGTTCCATTGCACTAACACTAATATCTAGAGGCGAGCTCATGTATCCATACTGAAGAATCCAGGTAGAACTAAGAGAAAGGAGGCTATCAAATAAACAGTAACTAGAACATTCAAGCCAAACCAATCTCGGTGTTCATGGCATAGCACTCTTCATTGCCTCTGTGTATGGCAAATGCAATCCCTGACCGGGGCTATTTCATTTTCTCCACTAACATTTATGGATCAGGGTCATATATATGATCATCTATGATCTATGCTTCTTTGTTTACGGCTTTCCTTGTTCATCTTTTCTAGAGGTATCTCTGCAAAGACTTTGTGAAAGCAAATGATTTGTGACTAAATGGCTGAAACATTAACTGTTGTCCTTGTGAATAAAACAGCAAGGACTTTATGATGGTCTGGATGTGATACTGTAATTTAAGTCTCGCTCTGGGATGAGCCGGAGAGGAGAAAGTTATTCTGGCAGCTTTTACACAACTGCAATCCTTCAAAAGTTAACCCCCCTGAGTTTACCTCCATCGCTTCACAAGTGCACCCCCGCTATGCTGCCATGAAGCAAGGCGCCACTTTAAGGTCATTTTCCCCATGTCTAATTTTACCCTTGGGTACGCTCGAGTAGAGCGTATAAGAGCAGCCATCATTTTAAACACTTGTTTCAGGCGCTATTTCTTTCTCAGTTTATGTGCCTTCATTCTGAGGTGATGGAGTGCTAATGAACAGACAGGCAGATGCATTTTGACTGGGGTCTTACGAGGCTCTCTCAAAGGCCTTGTGTCTGCCACATTACTTTGCCTGAACTCGATTTGAGTGAAAGCAGGGCGGGGTTGGCTCATGGGTAACAAATGAGCTGCATCATCAGGTGTATTAGTTAATCTAGGGGACTAGGAAAGATCCCCGCGTGCCATCAGGTGGCTGTTTGATTGACTCTGCTGAGACTAAATGCAAGCTAATGAGCTTTAATGAACGCTAATCTTTTTGGACAAAACAAGACTGTGTCAGCAGAGCGCTAAATGCAGTGTTAATCTCTTAAGTAGTGGTCACTACTCAGCTTTCTTTGTGAAGATATTACGTTTGATTTTGTGAGAAAAATCTGAAAATTTAGTCAACAATCTCATTAATTAATTGTAAAACTGAATGACTGGAGCACAAAGCCTTCCTTATTTTACTCTCCCTCTCTTTGAATGAAAGAAAGATTGCGGTCAGTTGATTGAGGGTTCCCCAATGACAGTCTCTATGTGAATGCAGCCTGTGGGGCGCCAATCAACAGATCCAGGCGAGAGGAAATAACAAAGCCTAGAGCAGGAAGTGTTAGATCACAGATGGAAGAACAACACACCATGGTTCTTTTATCACATGACTCACACCTGATATAGCCGACTGAGGCCGCCTGCCTCCTACAATCTTCCAGCTCACCTTGCTGTGGGAGCCAGGTCCCATATACAACCCTGGAGTGCCACATCGAGGGCGCTCTCTTCCATCAACCTGCTAAACCTGCTACGTTATCTGCACTTTCAACTTTTTGACCCCGAACAAAGGATAGATAGCAAATATGAAAGTAACTCACCGTTAATGCCCACACAATGGCTTGCTAGGGAAGAGCCGTGTCAACCAGTGGCTTTTGCCCACAAGGCGAGAGCATTCTTCACACCTGTCTGCAAGGATAAGTGGGCTTGTCACAAGCAGAGCTAATCTGTTGCAACGCTCAGTCACACTCAATCCCCCAGTGGTACTCTCCGCTTGTCCTTGAATGTCTGCTGGCATTGGTAGCATACTTAGGCTGCTGATCAGTCTAACCATGGTGGAAAACATGTCAATGAATGGCATCGCATCTCCTCTCCTGGCAGACAGGCTAGAGAACTTTTGCCCTTTACAGTTTACACTCATTCATGCCCTTTAGTCTGGCAGAAACAAGATCTTCCCAAAATAGACACACATGCCTTCTCTTTGGGTCATTAGCTAATATTACACCATTCAAAAAATGTTTGTCTGCACATTAAGCTGTCATTCAAGAAGAGAAATGAATGCAATCAAAAAAGTGCTTTACCTCTAAAGTCATCAACGCTGAGTGAGAGAGGAGACAGAGAAACAGTGAGGGGATCATCTATCAGCTTGGACAGCATTCAGAATATGAAGTGGTTATGCTGATGTGTCAAATCACTTACCTACTGCCTGGTGTAAAATGATCCCCAGAAGTGCAATATTCTTTCTTTTTTATTGAGCAGTTAAAGGTCAGTGTTGTGAATAAATAAAAACTATAATTATTTTGAAACAAATGGGAAGCAAAGTTCAAGGGAGGATTTTTAATATTTGCAAATTGTTTAAATTTTTAGGTCTTAAACTGCAAATCATGCAAATAAAACATTCTGTTGACCATTTTAAAGCAAGCTGCACGGTTTTTGGTTTTCAGATGTATTTTTAGTATTGACTGAAATACATCCTATCATCCCAGACACATTTGTTGCTATTCATTTCTGTGTAATGAAAATCAAATGGCAGACTCTTGAAACTGGAAGCATCCCATCCAGTGCAGTGAACAACAAGTCGGTATTTATCTTTGTCAAAGAGGCTTTATCTTTGCAGAGTATAAAGCAGTACAGACTTAGTATATTGCATTTCCAGGCAGTGATAATGTAAGTATTGAAATCCAAAGTGGTATTAATGTTCACTGTGTTCATTTCACTAAATTTAAGAGAGTTTCAAGTGTCTGCTAATCACATTGCAAAGAATAATGAAATAAACAGAAGCCAATGAAACTGGAAAAATCCATCTAAAAACAAAAACAAAAACAAATCAGCTTCGCTGGCAGAATTTGTACCTGTGATGTCGAGTAGATGTGATTTGTAGAGGCAAAGAAAAGAAAAAGGGCTAAAGCCTTTTGCCATGATCATTCTAATTGTAATTTGCAATAATTGGATGCATTGACTGTAATCTGGAGGATATGCAGACATTTACCAAAAACAAACAAACAAAGAACTATCTTGAATTTATTTAGGCATTGAGAAATTGCCACAAAAGTGGTATATGGGATGGAATGTGCTGTGTCATATTGTTAATACTTTCTGTTTTCATGGATTGGGGAAAACAGTTTTTTATACACTGACATGAACTGCCCTCCACTTTTGCTGAGGGAGTTCAGTTTGTCATAGAAAAAGGATTAGATAAGATGAGACTGTGTTTATGATGAACTTCAGTAGCAACAAAATTCGGTTTCCCATGTCTTTTCCTTTTGATGTAAGATAGAAAAGAGTGACTTTCAACTTTTGATACTAAGTTCTAGCTTAGGAAGAGAGTTGCTTGTGTAAAAATGTTACTTCAACTGGTCAAGATCAAAGGTTTGAAATAATGAAGAGACAATGTCGTGCTTTAGACAGAAATTTCTTTTTAAAGCTGGTTTGATATCAAAGCTTAAGAATGCAATTATTCTCTAAAACCAAAATGTTCCCAAAAAAGTTGTGAGAAAGTGGGACAGCAAAATGGGACATGAGGGAAGGCACATGTCGAATGAATTTCCATAAATATCAAATGCCAATTTAATAAATGATATACAAAAAAGTCAACACCTGATATTGGAAATGTAGAATCCAATTACTTTGATGACTGATGACCTGCTCACATGAACAGATCAAATCAGTCATATATCAAATGAATATTTTTTACCAATTATGTAAATTTAATCAGTTTCTGTTGTTTGAATACCCATCTCTTAACTCAAGATTTCAATGCATAAAGTATGTTTGAAATTGGTCCTCTGTGCTGGGAAGTACAGCATTCACAGCTGAATGATGGTCTAAAGCCTCTTTTAAATTTTATTAGGTGTTGAGGTTGAAATCAAAGTACTTGCATTCATTTTAACATGGATAGTCTGTTTAGGCTGCGATTGTACAGACCACAGGGGGTTCAGACCAAAAAAACATTAAAAGCAACAATCCTGCTTACTAAGTGCTCCCAATTCCCCACAAAAGCTTTAAAGTTGTACAAGATACACAGCACTGTGTAGTTCCACAACTGGACTATAGCTTTCATATTCTGACAGAAAAAACGGCACTGTAACCTTGTGATCTTTCAGAAAAATATGAAAATGAATTCCAAAGTCTTAAAATATACATCTCAGACTAAAATCTGTGAGAGTGTAGACACTTAAATTTCAGTTTCAAACAACATGAAGCAAGACAAAAGTAGTCAGTGCAAAGCACAAAACACACAAGCTTAACCCACTGAATTTCAGCATACGATACACACAGCGTGACTTTATACTAGCAGAATTTAACTGCTCAGTCAGACTGAAAGGAACACATTAAGCCCTTAGCACAAAGGTGCTTAAAGAACATTACAACATTTTTCTTCTTAAGGAAGACACACTTTTACTGTGCTAACATTCTGTTGCCATCATAAGTGTGTCTTTAACTTCAATTCTGACTATTCTGCAGGTCATTTACAGTGAGTGTAATAGATAGATCCCATATATTTCTTCAGCATGAGGGATTCCCGTAGCTTAGAGCCACACTCCATAAGACAGTCTTAGCAAGTGTGACCAAATGAGCAGCATGCTGGATACATTTAACATTACTGTTCAGTCAACACAGAGGAAATGATTCAGACCAACATGTCAAAGCACTTATTTTATTGCTGTAGTCATTGTTCATTTGCCCAATGTAAATGCAAATCAAAGCGCAACATCTTCACGTCAACACAACTGTGATCTGAACCCAGCTGTAAATCTCTCACAAAATTTTTTTGGCTCAATGCAGTGGAACCAGAGTGCTTTCATTCCCAAATGTTAGTGTTGAGTGTTTGGATTTCACAAATGCAACAAAGAGGGCTTAAGCAGAGATGATGACTGCTACAAAAACACACAGAGAGATGTGCCAGGAGGACTGAATAATATCAGGGGGATGACGTGTTTGCAGAATGTGCACCATTGAATGGCACCATCTCAGAACAGAAGTGGGGACAGCCTTTGGCAAAATCTGCTGAGTCAATTGAAGAATTGTTTCTCTGTAAAAGATTTATTTTTACTGACTGTATGATACAGCCATGATGCTGAATATATAGCGAGTGTCGCAGTTGCAGTCTGCTCATTCATGACTGTGTTGTAAGACATGATGAGAGCTGCGAGCTTTTAGCTGTGCTTCTTAATGAATCATTAGCACATTAGTCTTCTTGTCAGCTTTGCTTTTGAATTGGCCAAATCTCTCTATCCTACAGCATCTCACCATCTCCACTCTCCCTCATATGAACTGTTAGAGTTCACTGAATGTCATAGGAATAATGTTCTGCAGGAATTAAAATGCTGATAGGCAGTAGATTAGGCAGGTAAAATGGCATGTACTTAAGGAGAAGTCTACAAAAATATCTGTTTCCTACATTTATTCAAAGCTCTAATAGATACTTTTATTTCTTCAGGGTGCTGAAAAAATGACTGTGTGGCATTTTAATACAATTTCTAGAGTAATTTTTGAATTCTGAGACTGCCAAGGGATGTAAAATATAGTCTTTGAGAGTGTTATAGGAAAGTCCTCATG
This sequence comes from Acanthurus leucopareius, assembly GCA_029814765.1. NCBI lineage: Eukaryota > Metazoa > Chordata > Actinopteri > Acanthuriformes > Acanthuridae > Acanthurus > Acanthurus leucopareius. The sequence goes on along the minus strand of JAQMCX010000003.1, from coordinate 10,073,987 downwards.
GAAGTGTTTGTATCTCATTCAACTGTGAGGGTAAATTTTGTCAGTTTTAGCCTGCATACCAGTGGGATTGTTAAAGGCTTAAAGATTCAGATTCTACTTCTGTGTTAATCTATTTAAGTTAGGCAGGAAGAGTTTGACTGAAACCATCTCATTCTCATTCTGCTTAATGCCATTTTAATTAGAATCATTGATGATGGGACATTGTTGTTTCTCGTTTCTTCACTGCATGTTCTTCTATCGAACAGGAAAGTAAATCCTAGCTGCCAACATTCTTGTTTCAGCTTCAGGCACCTTAAGGCACAATGTCTGTACTATCATTCAACATTTAACTGTAGTATTGATCCATGCTTGCAGAGAAAAAATGCATTCATTCACTGCTGTAAATATAGTAATAATGATAAAGTGGAGAAGATGGTAAGCTTAGGCCATTTGTGGTAATCATATCTCTGTCTCCTTTGCAGCCAATCCCACCGGAACGAAGGGTACCCCGGGAACGCCAGAGGTCTTCCGGGAGTCCAGCAGCACAACTGGGATGGTGGTTGGCATTGTAGCTGCAGCGGCGCTGTGTATTCTCATCCTTCTTTATGCCATGTACAAATACCGGAACAGGGACGAAGGTTCGTACCACGTGGACGAAAGTCGCAACTACATCAGCAACTCAGCACAGTCCAACGGCACCGTTGTCAAGGAGAAACCAGTCAACACCGCAAAAACCTCAAGCAAGAACAAGAAGAACAAGGACAAGGAGTACTACGTGTGATTGTCAAAGCTTTGGTCTCTGCCAGACCAACTTAAACATCTATCGAAAAGACAAATCAGGACATCAACATGTGTACAGTATAATAACAAAGATGAACGATATTTAGTCATTTTTTTCCTATAAGACAATGCTCTGAAACGTAAAAATGAAAAATGAAAAAAATAACTTTCTCTAGACTCAAGCGCTCGACAGTAGAGAAGATTTACTGTCCAGAGGGAGACTATTGGAAAAATGGCTCTGGCAACTACTTAAAACTGAACTGAATACATATCTAACATGTCAACCAAACAACATTAACCCATCTGTGACATGTTTCCTTGGCCAGGATAATACAATTAAACTCCCTTGTTTCTGGCAAACAGAGGAGCACAGATGCACTTTGCGAAGGAACTTTCAGCATTACAAACTTATCGTTTTCATTTACATTGCCTGTGTTTGTGTTGTTGAGACTTTTTCTACAGAAAATGACACAATGCATAAATAAATAAATACATACATAATACGCCAAACACTTACTGTGGATAAAGTGGAAAAAATAATCAGGTGATGGCAAATTCTGAGAGAAAAAAAATCCCTGATGGATGTTTTGAGGAATCAGCCAAAGTACACACTGAAGAAGCTGTGATGTCCGGCAAAGACTTTTAATGACTGACTGAGCTGCAGCAGTGCAAAGATGAGCATGGATGGCAATTTCTCTTGAAGGACTATGTTTTAAAATAAGAATACATCCATTGTGCCAGTAAGAAATCTGGAGGCCTTGGTTTTCACATCGTGCGAACACGAAAGAAAGAGAGGTTCCTCAGAATCATGGGAATGTCTCAGAAGTGACCAATCGGGAGCCATGCACGCAAAATTATCTTATTACAGTACATATGTTGATATACAGTACAACCACATCTATATGTGCTTTCTGGACTGTGACAAAGTGGTGTTTTATAGCCTGTTGTATAGATGATGCAAACTATAACTGCTCCTCAACCATTTTGGAATAAAACTAAATAAAGGACAAAAAGAAGACATAAGTGTTATTAAGTGTTGCTAGACATAGAAGATTTTATGAAGACATCTGCATTTTCTTTTTCAGTTGGATAATAATTTGTTTCTCCCCTGTTTTTACATGTGTTCCTATATGGTTTTTATACAAATGCCAACCTGAGATAGCTGACCCCGGACCAGTAGTAGCCTAACCATACCCAAAAACTGCACAAGGCGTTCGGTAGCGTGGCATGACAACTTGTGTGGCTCTCTCTTAAGGATACTGGTAGAATCACTGCCTTCCTCCTCAGTCCTGACCTACATGAGTGAGAATGAAGAATATGAGTGCGGATGATGATGATGATGATGATGATAATGATGGATGAGGACAATGATTATGATGAATTAACTCGCTGTGTTTGTTTCCAAGTGGTATTATAAGATTGTCCAATGTGTGCTTGGGCTGATGCAAAACCAGAGGAGAATAGCTCAAATAAGTCTCCGTTTCAACTGTTCTGTGTTTGTTCTGTCATTCTGTCAGTCAATTCTGCTTTCCAGAGACCTGTACTTGGAATGAGTATGAGGAAAAATGACCATGAACTATAAATGATGATTATAAATTCTCTTTGTTTGCTCCTCTTTTATTTCTTCTTGGGTGTTTTATGTTTGATTGTAACTGTTCTTGTACTCCAGGTAAAAAAAAAATAATAATAATTATAATTATAAAAACTAGTTTTGAAATATCAAATGAATAAAATATTACCTAAGTGAACTTAAACAAGTCTATTGACAAAATGTATCAGAGAAACATGCAGTGTTATGATTTTCATTTTGTCATACAGCAACACTCCTTTCATCATTAAAAGAGTACTCCATGGATTCAGCTATGCACTCCTGGAAGGTCTTTTTAATTGCACACATTCTGCTTCCTTGTCAAAACTTTTGGGCCCAAATTAACCGTATTGCAGCTTGAGTACTGAAGGTTTGGTCAGAGGTTTAAATGTTTTGTGTGAGTAGAGGTTAAAATAACTTAAAGCTGCTCCTTAAGCAGAGATGAAGAGCCAGCTTAAGACATTGAGTAAACTCTATTCTTTTTGACCTCCCAGATTTGTTTATTTTTAACTGGTGCTGACTCAAGTGACATCACTTGAGGAAATTCATCAATTTCTTTATTTTCTGTTTGTTTTTTGCTGCTCCCCTCTGAGGCCAAACTAAAGCTCTTCTTTATTTTTTTTTTTTAAAATTAGCAGTCGTACTGTAAAGAAACTTTGATGCATAGAAACTAGAGACTTCATTAGATTCACCACTGCTGCTATATAATTTAGCTCTTGGTGTGACATTGAACCACTAGATCTGTTCAAGCATAAAATATAATCAATAAGAAATAATAATCAAGATGATTGGCCATATCCATGCTAAATGGTTTATTCTGAATTTTTACCTATGAACATGTGCAGTTGTATTTCCTTAATTTTCTACCAGCAATCAACTGGATTTCATGTTTGCTGCTGTCTAAAACCTTTTAAATATTGCATTTAAATTAAAAATAATTGATGAAATTTATAAAAAATATAGGTTTAAAGACATTTTATGATATTCTGAAACACTATATCATTTTGAACATATTATAAACTTCTATGAAATGACACCTGGCTGCCGTGCCTGTCTTGCTGAAAACCTTGCAGCACTAAGCTATTAATCGACCTGAAATTGAAGTCTCTGACTCTCAACCTCAAAGTGGGAATCTACCCAAAGTGATCGTCTGACTGAGGATCAGACACAGCACTTGACACTGAAGCATCACTTCAAACATATGGTAAAGCTGTACAAGGGGGCAGGTAGAGACAAAGGTGTTGGCAAGTGGTACTCGTTCGACGGAAGTGTTACATCTCACTTAATATCTGGTTCGGTTTTCAGATAGCATAGTACAGATGAACAAGAACAGAAGCAGAAAGGTATGACAGGCTATGAGTCGGATTTAACCCTGCAGCAAACAGTTCATTCCTCAAAAGGCTTCACCTGATTGTCTGAGCTCTTCATCAGATGCTTTCTGTTGCCATAATGTGTCATGTATGATATGTTTTGATCTCAATATGGAAATCACTCTCTTTTTGTTAAGGACCTGGGTTGGTGCTTTCTAAAATGATATACCACATCAGGCTGAGTTGAGACCGAAAATAACACTGTGTTCATAACAAGAGTCTATGTACTCGTGGTGCCACAAGTTCTGCTGAGAAGATGACGACAATGTAGGAAATCTAGTTAAAGTCCCTGAAAATTGAGAAATATATTGTTTCCATGACATATTCAAAACTAATTACACAACAACCACATTAAAACAAACAACCTCTATTATTATCTATTAAATGTGTAACAGTCAAAGAATCAGCTTATCTGCTTCATACTGACTGTCTGAATGCGAGTTGATATGATTTGATTGACAGATTCTGATTTAAACATCGCTGAATTTAATTGGCGGACAGACGTACATGACATTATATTTTTCAAACCAGTGAGAACAGACAGAAACACAAAAACAGAGGTCACTTGTGACTAACGAGCTGATGAATGTCTGGGGTCTTTAAGTAATACAGTCAGTCTGAGGGCTATCACGTGACAAAACAGGTCAAGGCGACAGGCATTTCTTCGTCTGTGTTCATGACGGCAGGGTTAGCAGAACTATAAGAAAAAATACCTTGTGGGAATATGTGCTTGAAGAAAAATAATTGCCCTTTGCAGTGTGGTGACTTTGCATTGCATTGCAGCAAATTGGAGTAAGGTTAAGCTCATGGTTTTTTTTTTTTGTCCCTGAGCACTCTGCCCTGGGATTCATGGTGCTGTGGTGGTCTCATTGCCAGCCAATGCAGTCATACATATAACACTGACCCTTAAAATGTACAAACACAATCGTGAAATACCAATTTTGCACAGCTGACTTTCAGGTAAATGTAAACTTCTGCTTGTACAACCGCAAGTTTAAACAGTTCTCAGATGTTTTTGATGTCTTTTGAATGAGAAATTACCACAAATTTAAGTTTTTAATGGCTAAAAGGCTTTTATATGGTTGCAAATGATCATTATGTCTGCCAGATGTTGTCATGGGAAAAGCTTAATCTCAAGTACTAGAATCAGCACTGTTTAAACACTGAGGATTGGATAGGATAGAAAAGGATATAAGGGGATAGGAAAGGAAAGGATAAACCATGAAATTTTTTAATAAAGGATTTACAGGAATACTAGTATTATTAAGCTGATATACTAAAAAACTGAGTTGTAAGCTTCAGGGGGTTGCTTCAGCTCTACTTATATGGCCCTTTAGTTCTTATTTAGTGTGACATTGTTCTTATCAGTACTTTGCAATCTTAGTCGATCTCTTCTTTCCAGAGCATTATTTTTTTTTTCCCAAAATCTTTAAGCAGCACTGGTAAATCATTTATCCTTGGGGAACAACAACATTGGTACAACCTGTTGGTTACAGGGGAATTTTTTTTGTTTATGTGTCAACAGTTCTGCATAGTCAATGTTGGTATACAATGCTACATAAGCATTAATGTCAAATACTGCCAGGACATCATCATATACCTTTGGTTTGTTGACAAGACAAATGTCACTGAGAAAAAATATTCTGATGAAACTCGTGTTTGATGAGCTGAGGTGAAACTTCAATTTAGAAACACAGGGATTGTTGAAGACCGAGGCAGGTAGATATTAGAGTATTTGGTGGAGGTGCAGAGGTATATCTCAGCCCAGTGTAAAGAACTAAGAGATTTACTTCTACTTTCTCTTTCACTTAAGTTTTACGTCTAAAAAAAACTCCTGAAAATGTATTTTTGAGGAACAGTGATGAATTTTAGGGGCTTCATCAATGATTGGAGAGCAAATTTGAGACTGAAATTCATACATTAAATAATTAAAATGACAGAAGGTAGTCAAACCCTTATGAATCACTTAATAGGCTACATAATAAGAGTGCTTGTTAGGCACAATGAGAACAAGAGGTAGATCATCTGTACTTCTTCACATGAATGAGACCATTATGTGCTTATACATCAGATTGATTCAGACTAATAATTCTCAAGAATAATTAAAATACCAATTATGTGTTCCTTTAAACAACATTGTATAATTTAAATAAGGTATAAAGATGCTTTCATTGTGTTTCATTAATATAATGCAAATGTAAACTGTATATGATCAAGTCATAAGAATAAAGGATGAGAGCAAAGGCTCAGAAAGAGATTAAATCCATTATGGTATGGAACTGTCATATACTGTAACACTAATACCTAAAAAAAAAAAGTAAATGTGAATTTTATCCTTGAGGTTTTATTACTTTTGCTGACCATACAGGAGTCCATTTTGACCTCATTCACACCTTGTAGTCACATGAGAGTCACTGAGGTCACACATGAGTTGTAAAGGTCACATGGCATGTCATGTGAGAGCCATCAGATGTCAGATGATTTACAGTGTGAAATGTTGTGATCCCACTTGAGAGAAGATGTCAGGACAGCAGTTTAAGTGACTGGTAAGTGGTATCTCACATCCGCCGCCATTCCACCGCTGCCTCCCCCGCTGTTCAAGGACAGCTTCCAGTTTCACATTTATGACATGGCTCACTCTTCTTTTAAACCTGTATGATCTGTATTTTATGGGGTTTTTTTGTGTGTGTGTCCATATGTTTGCTGAGCCATATATAGACTAGATCTATTATTCATGCTGCCATCCACAGAGTTTTTCTTTTCCATAAATATTTGCCCTTCTTAAATGTTTATTTCTACCTCTATAAGCATCCAGACCCACTGCTGTTCTCTAAAGGTATTTCAAAGCTCTCAGTTCTTTTTCCTCTGTGTTGCGATGTTGTTGGATGTAAACTATAAAACTTTGGGAAAAACAACAGTGAAGCTGTTTTTCTGCCTATTGAAACCAGCCTTGTACTTTAAGTATGTGTTCAGGCAAGGTCAAGCAGGGCAAAGAGCTGATTCAAGCTGAGATCTGGGTCTTTTTATGCCGTAGCAACCAATTTTTCATGGTCAACTTCATCAACAGTTCACATGTAACGCATTATGTGTAATCATACATAGTACACATAAAATAACAGAGTGGGGTGCCATGTTTTTATCAGCTCTAACCGGCAAACCTTCTTGACAAGATAGTACTTTGAGCTTCGTTCAATGACATCCTCCAGGTTTTGGTCTGTGATGCTGCTGTATTGGATTTTCTTTTCTGTTTGATGTGTATCATTTTAAGTCTGTCATTCAAGAGTTATAGTATATCGAACTTTGTTACAGTGCATCTTCTTTCACCCATACTCGTATTGATACTCTGGTCTTTGAAAATTAATGTTGAAGCCCTCCTTTGTTGAATGGTTTGGTTGTACGGGATGATTTTGCACTGGAAAAGGCTGCTGAGACCTGACTTGTTCCACCTCTGCCTCTACCATGTTGTTGTTACAGAGATCTGATTATGTAGCTATTATAGATGAATGCCTTGGCTACCAATTGTCTTTCTGTCTGGGTAAGTTACAGATCGGAGCGGTTCGTTACCTTCTTTGCTTGATGTCCGGCAGCGTCACACTGTTTTCCTCCCAGCTTGAGGTTTCCTTTCAGTGTTACTGGCCTGTGACAGTGAAGTGTTCAGGTTTGTTGTTGCCTCTCTTTATCCGTGCTTTGTTGGGCTACGAGAAAGTGTGCGTGTTTGGTGAATTCAGAAAGTTTCTCTCATTTCAGAGGGGATCTTAATCGCAACAGCTGGAGTATATGATCACTCCGCTGATAAGGAGCATCAGTAGAGATGGACTTGTGTCACTCTTATTTAGTCATTACTGAGGCCCAGAAAATACAGTTAAATGTCTGTGTGTGTGTGTTTGTATGTGTGTGTGTGTGTGTGTGATACACCTCTCACAATGATTGTATGAAGCAAGGATTTCCTTCTGTACCCCCACAGCTTGTGTTTGTAATAGTTAGCATGTTTGGTAACATTTTTCCCACCACTCTCTTCACCAAATTTGGCCTTGCAAAACTTACAAGGCACATGGTTTGTGCTGTTGTGGCTAATGGGTAAAAAGAGGTCCATCTTGCTCTTGTTAGAGTGTTATTTTGAAGCTTATTTCGTCTTTCCTCTAACTTGTTTCATTTATTATCAGCTGAGCAAGTGCAGTGAAGTGAAAATGTCAGACAGTGCCCATCTATGCCTCTGCTTTGGGCTGCCAGATGCAGAAACTGAAAAACACCCATTAGATTTATATTACTATGAAACTCTCAATACTAACAGGACAGACTAGTCTGAAGCAGAGCCGAAGTAAGGGTTAAAAATAAAGAGACGCACACATAAAGTGGGAGTGCTGGCAGGTATGCTTATGCCATTTCCATTCCCATCATCCTCCAGAGAAATTGGCATTAAATCAATTGCTAATTAGCATGCAGATGTTAGCATTTAGCTTAAGTACAGTCCCACAGAGCCACTTACATGGCTGTAGACTCTTACTTTTTTTTTTTTAATCGCCATTATTTGGAGGGTCTTTTGCATTCCTTTACTTTTCTCATTTTGCAAAAATGTCTGAATATTCTCAGTCATCCTGGTTTCAAGATACCTAAACAAATCATTGGACCATTTTGGAGAAACAAGAAAGGTGTTACAAAAAGCAGTTTTTTAGAGATAATGAGAAAATCATGAATGTTTATAAGCCTTGGGTAGCACAGCAAGAATATAACAGCCAATAATGCAGGTAGCAGTTGCTCTCCTAAAGTGATTACAATATCTGACAGCAGGAGAGAAATAATGCTATGTTCTCCCTGCTTTTCACGCTGTGTTTTAACCACCTGTAAATGTTGTCAGCAGATTCGGTTTATTCATCTGTTTCCCAACAAACTGGCAAACGTCCACTGATGATTAATATCACTATGCCTTCCTTGTATCACGTAGAGTATATCTTCAGTGCAGCCCAAAGAGAGCCTGTAAGTCAGAGTATGTTGAGGCCAAGCAGAACCTGTTTCATTGTAAGTTGTTGTGAGGGAGGATCTCATGCTAGCAGCAGGGAGAGGAAAAAGTGATGAGTTTTGAGGTCTTATGTGTTTGTTCAACACTTTGAGAATGGGTGTTTTTTTTTCTAAAAGTAAGGAAATAGAAAAGGCACCCTGTGGTGTTAATGTTGTTTTGTTCACATTCAAATTTCTCGCCTAAATTAATTGTGTGAGCTTAACAAACAGGTTGCATCCTCGTCCCAAAACATTCAAACGCCTTTTTAGATGGTGTGTTACCTGCTTTGTTTGCATCCTCGATATATTCTCAATCTTCAAAGGACATTAGCAGCTTTAGCACCCTCTTCATTAAAAAATGCAAAAGTTGATGTTTATCCATGCAACCAATACGAGGACCCCCTTATTGTGACACTGCTCTACTGTACAGCACCGCCAATGATCAAATATCCACCAAGCTGAGAAGTTTAGAATTTCAGATAATGGACCAAGACAGTTTTTATGTTTTGATTGCATTACAGATCCTTAGTGATATAACTTTAATGTTGTTTTCTTTAATTTGCTCTCAGTAGATCGATTGTGCACTTTTGTTCTTTTCCAGTAGCCAGAAACTCACTCAAGCCTTTTCCTCCTCTTGGGGTTCACTGTATATGCTGTACACAAAAAACAGGGAATAATGAAATAACAAGCTCACAGCTTTATTTCAGCACACATTGTCTATGCCAATAGATGAAAACTCATAGGGTGGGGAGGTATTTTTAGCATCATGCTTATCCTTTCCTCTCATCCTCCCTCCCCTGCATCTCTCACTCTCACTCACAATGTCTTTGTCCCTGTCTTTTGCATTCATCTTATGCCATTTCCCCTCTCTCACTCAGGCTTTTTGCTTCTATCTCAGCTGGATATACCAGACGTCTCTTTAATTCGACACACTAATGTAATTCGCCTTCTCTATAATCATCCATTTTCCTGTTTTCATGCCCTCTCCCCGAACTTAAGACACGTCTTGTGGATTCTATTTCACAGCAGTACGCCAGACTACATCAGTTTCCATTTCATTTATTCAGTGTTTGTTTAGAAACCCCCTGCTGGTCTGCTATGAATCAACATTGCCTAATAGAAGTTGCTCTCGCTGACCAGGTTAAAGTAGATAAAATTACGCATGATCTGATAGTACAGTTTAATATTAATGTCCTGAGTCCAATGAAAATGAATTTTAGTTCATGTGGCAAAAGTGTTTATTTCTAAAATATTACTGAGGAGCATTCAACCCACAGGCATTGATCTTTAGTCTGCCTGACACAAATAACTTCTAGCTAGAGTATCTCTAATGTTTGGTTTGAAACTGCGTTGTTTTTTTTTTTGTTATTTCAATGGAGTAAAGTTATTGTGCTTGTCGTTTTTCTAAGTGAACACTAAAAGAATTCATAGTGACTGGGCTTGTTTCGTCTTCTCCGCATTGCCTTGTTACATTAGGAGATCTCTCACAATGTTTTATTAATCCTCTTTTATAATTTCTTCAAATAAATTCTGCTTGAATGTTATGAACTGTTTCTGGTAAAGAAGATGGGAACAGATTGAAGTTATTAGGAGAAAATCTACTCTTAATATCTGTTTTATTTAATAAACTACAGCTTCTTGGTTTGTTGGATTGACTGCAGTCTCACATAGCCAGCAGTGCTGTGTCAGCTCTGAGAAGGGGGGGGTGAAAGTCCCATCCCAATGTGACCTCAGGAAAACTTGGCTGGATGGGTTTTTTCTGTGATCACCATAAAACACAACCTTTGCTCCCAGTAGGACAGTAGAAACTGGACACAATTTTACTTACAGTGTTTAAAGAGATAAGTAATTCTGCTCTGCTGCAATTTTGCCTGATGAATGAGACAGAGTCAGTCCTCCAAACAAAACACTAAATCGTGACATGTGCATGCTTCTTGACCCAAAACTCATTATCAATGCAGTGCAGAGATAGAAAAAGCACAAAATGAGCCTTTGATTTAGTTTCTTTAAAGATGCAGAAAAAAAAGACTTTCCTTGTTTGCGTAAATGTAGTTCTCTTTATCGTTGTTGGTGTTGTTTTTTGGCATTTTATACCCTTTTGTCATTGCAGTAATGCAGCATAAGGCTTTTCATTTTCCCATGGAATTGCGTCTCTTTGAGATGTGCAATAAAATCAAGCATTGCACTTCAGATCATCATTAAACAGTCTGCACTTTCATTTAAGCTGTTACAATGAAAGCTGTGTAAATTAAGCCTAGCTGTGGTAATAGCATTTATAATTATAGATTAACACTAAGAGGTTCAACATAGGATCCAAGTACACTGTGTAAAATTGGAAATTCATAAAAAATCACTTGATATGAAAAATATACATCCCATAAAATAGTGTTACCTAGAAAAACCTTTCATGTCACAGTTTAAAAGGGAAATCATGTCTATGCTACACTGGAGAGGTTTCTTTTTGAAGAATGTGGTCATTTTAACACATTTTAACTACTGACATAAAAATGTAGCATTGTGAATCAGAATTCCTGGCGATTTCAGTGCCACCTCCGTCCTGTCAGCGCTGAGCCCCGGGTGGAGGGGTTAAGGTTGGAGCTCCAGGCCAAACCCAGCAGTCGAGAGCCCACCCTCAGGAGAGAAAGTCAACATGGCAAGGGCACCTAACACATTCAGGATGCATAGGTGCCATTTATCATGGTTGACAACTGCACCTCTCAGTGCCATTTGGGTTTATTACCGGTACATTTCTCCCCACATAATGATGTTTTCCTTAGCACTTGTCCTCTGAGACCAGCTTCAATGAAAAACTGCAGTGGAAACATCAAGGTGACAGTTTTTTCCCCTCTTTTTCTCTTTTATATGAAGTTTGCTTCAAATGTCTTCTCAGGACATGGAAATAAAACAAAGAGGGAGTGGAGTTTTTTTAGTTTGGCTACAAGTTTGAGGACACGCAGTACCTGAGGACTTAGGCTGCATATCAGCATCCATGCAGCAGGGACTTAATACCTGCACACATTGGTATTCAGATCTCACTTGTATTTGGTGAAAGAAATCCTTACAGGTATAACTGCAAAAAAAAGGGTTTGGGTTCTCCCAGAAAGAACCCTTCTTAAAAACTCTCCAAAATGTATAGCTTCAGAATAATAACTGTTATTGATAAAGAATTTGAACAAAAAATGGAATATCCCAAAATGGCACTTATTTTATCAGCAAATAGCATCAGCAAACATTACAGTGAAGGGATGTAATTTGACCCTGAAGCTGCAGTCACAAACATATATCTGCTCCCTTTGCTTCTTCATCAGGAAGCTGTCTCCCTCCCAGAATTACCTTTATTCATTTTACTGCATTTTACTGTTCAAGATTGTTTTCATATAAAAAATTTTGTCAAGAGGTGTAGTTATAACAACACTAACTCATAATAACTGTATTTGTTGACTTAATGCATTTTTGAGGTGAGAAAAACATCAACTAAACATCCAATATTAAACATCCAAATGAAGTAAACTTCTTGTGAATTTTTGCAAGTTTAAAGGGGCAGGAGCAGCTGTGAGACTATATGTGACATGTCTTGTCACTGCATTGCAGGACTGAGGTTACAGTCACCGGCAAACTGGTAATCTCTGCCTTAGGTTCAGTGTCCCACATGTAGTCATGGTTTTGCACTTTATGTTCATGGACTCTGTGTTTCTTGTGTACTTCCTGTTTTATTTTGTATCCCTGTGTGTATCCTCATTGTATTACATCACTTCCTTCAAGTTTCCTGCCAGTAATCAGTCACACCTGTTCTCAATCAGTAATCACCACAGTCAGTATATAAGCAGCTCCCAGTTAATGCACAATTTGCTAGATTGTCTTGCAGCCTTCGTGCATTCCAGCCTTTGTTTTCTCTGTGTTTTTGACCTCGACTTGCGTTGGACTCTGATTTTGCCTTTGCCCACATGTAAGTCTGCAGTGTTTTTGACTCATGCCTGGATTGGTTTGAGATTTTGTCTGCTCCTTATCTGTATTTCTGCTCTCAGTGAACCACTGATTGATTTTACATCTCCTCTGTTCTTTGTGGCTCCTGCAATTGAGTCTTTTCTGTGCCTCGTGTTTTAGACATGTTTCATATTTGTGCACATTATTTGGTCTAAATGTCTTTGCAACTTCTTGATGTGTGATCAGTATTTAAAGCAAAAGTTTGACATCTTTATTTTTGCTCATAAGTTTTTTCCACGGGGATAGGTAAATGTATCATGAATAATTGTTTTAATTTGTTATTTTGGGTTGTTTAAATAGTTGTGAAAATATGTACGCCTGAGTCTGTCTCGAATGAAAGAATTAATGAATTTATTATCCTTCAAAAATATAGTAAAGTGAATTAAAGTAAAAGTTTTTATCTCATTTTGTGTCCAAACTTGTACCAGCATTAAAAGTAGCAAAAAGATCTTTGCTCAATAAAAAGTCTTGAAAGTCAGCAGGTGGTGAACCTCAGATTTCACAGAAAAACCCTCACAAATTATTGATTATACACAACAAACTATCAATGGCAGAAAAAAGTAAACTATCCACATTTTAAAGGGGACATAAAACTTTCACCATTAATCATTAATAGCAGCCTCAAGCTATTCTAATGGCAGGCTGCCAAAAGCAGAGCAGAGATGTTAAAGAAATATGTAGAAAACACATTTTACAGACTGAATTACTATTTGTGAGACTACATTAATCAACCTGCAAGCTGATTGTGGTACTGAAATGATTTTGCATATTTATTTTCACTAAAGATAGATATAGATAGATAGATAGATAGATAGATAGATAGATAGATAGATAGATAGATAGATAGATAGTATAAACTTAAGTATATTTTTCTTGATGTAATATTTTCATACTGGATAACCATCTTTTGAATTCAAAATACTTTACTAAATTCATGTATATATTTTTTTAAAGTTTTTATGTGTGACAGTAAAATAAGCTGAAGATTTTCAAATTCCATTTGTCCAAGCTAAAGGGTTTATGCGATGCACAAATGTAATTTCCTAAAAAGTTTCTATAGACACTTGCAGAGTCCTCCTGCCCCTTGAACTGATGGGAGATTTTTAAAATATTTCTGATGTACCATGAAATTTTAGAGCCGTGGCAGTAAGAGGAGCAGCATGGATCATTCTGCAAATAGTCTCATCCTGCATATCTATAGTCTTATCTGAAGAGCATATGCACTTTATCTTTTTGTCAACTCTCCTCATCATAGCCTCAGAGGAAGGATCTCATTAGTACAAGTCACAGTCTCTTTTCTCCCTGAGATGGAACTGATCATTATCTTTGAGGTGGTGGTGGTGGTGAAGATGATGAAGATGATGAACAACTGATTGATTTGTGCCAGCGGGTACGATCTTTGTTCACAGAATTAAATATGCTCTTTCAAATGAAAATTATTTTCTGCTTCTTGGATCCATCATAATGCTTAAATCAATATTTAATATCCTTGGATCAATGTTATGTGAGCTTTTGCATCGGTTCTGTCAGTATTCCAGAGTAATAATGTGCAAAAGTGAAGGATTAAGAAAAGAGCCATTATTTTGAAAGTAGTGCACCTGAGTCATGGGAAAATACTTTTTCTCTTCAGTTTTCTTGATGCCATTTTTCCAAACATTTCTCCTCCTGTCTAATGATAATACTCCATTATCAACTGTGTGTACAACTGAGGTACATTTCTGAAAGTACAGAATCAATTAGTAGATCATTGCTTCATTTGACTGATCACTAAATCTTATAGTTTTGCAACTTTGATGTGACGCAGCAGGTCTGACAGGCTCCACATGCTCAAGTGGTGTTCAATTAGAGCAACATTTTAAATGTTCAAGAAGTACAGTTATCTCAAACTGTGCAGCTTTTAACTCCTTTTTATTAATGCAAGTTTTATGTGAAAAAATCTGTCACGGTTATACGCTCCTGTAATTTTTGAAACACAGAAAACATAGTTGGAATAATTACATTTGATAAATTCACAGGTAAAAACTTCAAAATATCCCAGAAATTACTACAGGACAGACAGAAGAACATGCAGACAAACTGTATTTATGAATATTCACCTATTTCCCAGTCTTTTGTTGCCCCCTGTTACAACTTGTTGGAAACGTGCTGCTGCAAAATCAAATAAGCATAAACTTAAGTAAAACATTATATTTTATGCCTTTGTACTGTAATTAATTGAGTATATGTCAAAGAGGATTAGCAAATGATCACATTTTGCTTTGTGTTTTACAAAGGATCTAAACTCTTTTGGAATAGAGGTCACAAAAAGTTGATGCAATTTTTAAAAATAAATCATCCATCATACGTATTTTGAAGGTGCCTTACCCAAATGAACAGGCAAAAAAAAATAAAATAAAAAAACTGTTTGCTGTTTTGTTGTTAGATACCATCTGAGAAAGAGAGAAAAAGAGAGAGAGAGAGGCAGCAGAGGCAAAGCTCACCACTTCAACAAACTCTCAGAAGTGCAACCACAACAGCAGATGCTAGACAGGAGTTTGTTGAAGACTTCTTGGCTGTATGCACGGAGTCAGATACTCAGTTGGAAAATGTAGAAAAGCTGCTTCTGTTTCTGATTATGCATCATAGACAAGGAGGAGCATTGCCCAAATGATTAGACACTTAAAATGTGCTTAAATTGTGAAATGTTGGATTCAGAAAAAGAAAAAAACACAGAATTCTTTGAAAAATTTTAAAACAGAATTCAGAGGGCTGGATAGTTAGCATGAAAACCTTCATAAATGTGCTGTGTTAGCCTGAGGGTCAAGATTTATCAAACCATTCAGATTACTACAGGGCCTAAACTCTCTCCTGTGCGAATGAAGGTTACTCTATTTAAATGCTGCAATGAGCATTAGAGTTGCTGGTAAGGAAAGGGTGGGGGCGGGTGGATGATCAGTAATGTGGCCACAAGTTCAAATGAAATCTAAGCCTCTGCTTCCTGTGGTTTTTATTGTCCAGGACAAGGTCACAATTTATTATTTATCTTGGGAAGGAAGTGCAGTCTTGCGGTTGTTGCCTTCATAATTGAGTCATCAGTGCCTGAAAGCCATTTTCATGGTTTGGCATCATGGTTTAATAGGATGCTCTGCTTTACTTTCCTGTCTTTAAAATAAGCAGCACGGAGAACAGACATGCTGTCAACATTGCACTGAGTCACCATAATTATAGCAAGATATCTCCCGGTCACAAGTGCATCCTCACGTAACTGCAGTCGTCTTTGCCTCAGTCAGCTGCGCAATATGTACAAAACCACAGCAAGCCATACGAGTCAGTGAATGCCACACTGACTCTGTCACTTGTGTGATGTGCAGTCAGGTGTTGTTTTATGAAAACAAGACTCCCAGGTTATTCATTTTTATTACAGAAACATAATATTTTTTTTATTTTTTTCACAGTTATTAAAGCTCGAACAGCAGGGAAAAATATGACTAAATACAGAGTTTGTTTTCTTTCAAGAGGTCAAGAAGAAATGATAATATCAACCAAAACATTTCATATTCAGAGCATAATTATTTTTTCATTAAAACAGCAAATCAATACTATTCGACTCACAGGAACAAACCTTGCCATCAGATTATTTTTAAAAGTGAGTACAAATGAGACGAAGGAGTGTGAACTGTTTGTTGACAGTTTCCTCTGCATTGTTTCAGTTCAATTACTTGATTGCCAGCCAGTATTAACTCTGCCAAGGAAAGCAGCACTGTGATCTTTTACAATTATGTATTTAAACCTCTAACTTCACTCTCTGTTTTTTTCCAGGATGTAGAGTGAAATGCCAAGTCTACAGGAGTCTGTGGGTGGATGGCTCCCATGCATGTGATACAGGTATCTTTTACAGGTAGTTTTGGCCCAAGGGACTGTGGTGACCAAAAGCTCCATATGGCACTGCATAATTATATTAACTGAAGAAGGCATGTGCACATCTGCAAGAACAAAAAGACAGCCTGATCTGCGGAGCTTTCTCAGCTCCAGGAAAAAAAAAAAAATGAATCTCTGTGCAACTTCACTCCTTACAAGCTGTGACACATCAGACTGCTCTGCTTATCTTAAATTAAATTTGAAGAAGAAATATATTCCTGATAACATAATAGGTTTAAAAAAAATAATAAAAAAACACTCTCAGGTTATTTTATTTATCTTTTCTATCTTGTAAAAAAAAAAAAAACCCCACTCTGGCTTATTATTTTTAGACTTTTCTGTAAATTGTCCAAACATCTCGATTTGTCTTTGTCTATTTATGGTTTTCTTGCATTCTGATCCTGAAGGTTTTCATTTCTCAAGACTTTTAAGCACAAATTGGTTTAAAAAAGGAAAGGGGCACAATACAATAAAGTCATCAGTGCTGTCTCTCCTCTGCGCTGACCAGGAGCTTCACTCAAGCACCATGTTACAGTCTGTTGACTGTCAGGGTCCATGGCATGACAGAACCCCACTTACAACTGTATTTTTTTAGCTCTCAGCCATCTCAGTGTATTCAAATAGACTTCTATGTAAAAGTGTTTTATAAGCCTAAGAAATCCATTTGAATATATTAACATAGTGATCAGGAGACACTTTGCACATCTTTTATTACCTTCTTTGTCTTTATTTGAGTCAGTCCCACAAGTAGTCATTGTTAATGGATCCTAAAATTGACTTCCTGTAAATTAATATTAGCTTTGGTTAATTGTTGCATATGCTAGAAGTTGGAGGTGCGTACATATCAACTTGTATTTAAGAGGTAATGGTCAAAGTAAGTCTTATGTTTCTAGACACTTGCATGAGTTATGAGGTTCAAGTTTTAACAACTTCTCTCAGACATCAGAGAGGTCATTAAGATGGAAGTCAGGCCATGTGAAAAGCAGCAATTGAAATATTCACTAGCCAAAAAAGTTTTTCAGAGAGATTAGTTGATGCAGTGATGAAGTAGTGCCATATTCAAGAGGCTGCAATGTTAAACCAGAGTGACTGAACAACCTGATCAAATTTGTATGCAGTTTTTTTAATATGCTAGAAGAGCCGTTACTCAGAGTTGGATTTATGCATCAGAATCCGCTTTATTAGCAAAGTATGTGTCCACTAAAAGGGATCTCACTGTGGTTTTAACCTCTGGAGTCTGCATGGAGCTCAAAACTGTAAGTGCTTTCAAATTTATTGATTTATGAGTTAACACGGTTAATTTTTTAAAACGCTTTCTATGCATTATTTTAAATAATGTGCAGAAATAGAGATACATCAATATGCAATTAGAATTGTTGTGTCATCACATTAAATTGGATTAAAAACTAATGCCAAGTTGCCTAGAGATTCTAATTCCTAAGAAACAGTGACTGTGTTTATTACTTATGCAGTTTTCATGATCAATTATTATGTTACATGGTTTCACATCTCTTTGCATTATGCCTATGTGGTGACAGTAGTCCAGGGCTTACAGACATTTATTTGCTTAGTGTTGGAATTGTGTTTTGTGTAAGTGAAAAAGGCTTACATGAGCTTGTAGCCAAGTTTGTCTTGTTTAAGTTGATGTGCAGCATGAATATATTTTGATTAGTGTGCTGTTGGATGATGTTTGTTGCTCTCAGAGGAGTCAGTTCCAGAAACAACTCAAAGGAGAGATAATATAGAGTACAACTAAGAAAAAAAGAGGAAATTAACAAAACAGAGTATAAAAAGGTCAAAATTAGTATAGAACTCTTATGCCAGTAGATAATAAATGGGGAAATATTAAAATAGAATATAAAAAATGACCAACAACATACGATATCCAAAACTTAACATAAAGAGCTTGCTCAAATAAGAGTTCATGACCGAATGTGTTCAGAAAAAATATTCTGTCAATGATATTATAAGATGTGTATCCCACAGCAGGGAGTTGATTTGTTTATCATATGCAAGAAAGTCATAGCAACAACTCTAACACAAAGTAAAAAAAGAAGAAAAAGCAGCAAAGCTGAACATACAGACAGACACTTCAAGAAAAGTGCAGAGAAGAACCAGAAGTGCTATACTTTTTGTCAGAGATATTCAGCACCTAGAGTCTGCCTCTTCTACACCTGCTGTGGCTCATGGATGCCGGTTACATTAGCCTCAGGCTAGAGGCTGTTTCATTGCAGACAGCTCATCAAGATGAGTGACAAGTGTGGGGGCGGGAACTTGACCAGCCGAGGAGGAGGAGGGCAGGACTAACAATACATTTTACCTTAAAAGTTAAAACTCGCATATTATCTTAGAAAGCACCGAAAGAAAAAAAAATAATCTCTTCCTGCCAGGTGGAGCTCCAAAATAAGGCGACAGAACACAGCCAGCAGTTGTTCTTTCAGTTTCTTAACTATCTGTGTGTTTGGTCCTTTTCATTCAGAAACACCTCTAATTTGAATGATGTTTTGTAAATGCCTTGCCGGCACTCACATTTAAATCAGTCAATAACTTTCATGAGTGGCTCAGGTTAATGTTCCATTTCAGCCTCAAGCCTCTGTGTGGAGATCCCTTGAAATGGCTGAGTGACTGAACAGATGGAATAGAGGGCTTCAAATCAGAGGAAATCTGTGGCTGTCGCCACAGTCAGTGATTTCACCCTACGATTTTGAGGCTCACCTCACAAGAGACAAGCTATTTGAAGAAAAGGCCAGCTGGTTGTTTTCTATACTTTATTTTTCAAGATCAATATCTTTGCACCAAATTCTGTTGGACCGACCATTGATCCAGCACCACCTCCTCCTCTCGTAAAAGCTGGCTGCTCTTGCTGAGAGTCTGTTTGCTGAGACCTTTGTTTTCAGCTCAAGGACACATTCTGCATCGGCCCGCTCTGCTGTATGAAAATCACATCACCAGTACAAAGACGCCGTTGCAAATGCAGTATGGGCCTTGAATTCCCATGATATGTACGTACAGTTTTCAGTTTTCAGGCTTATTTGTGTTAGTTTAGTACAGTTGAGTGCACATATTATCTGTTCTGAATGGCTGCCAGGGAATGCGGGAAGTCAGACAAGAGCTGTTTCAACAATCTTGTAATGTTCTTCAGTAAAACATTTGTGTTAGCATGGTGCCACGGGGAGAGAAAGCTTGACTCATCCTCATGCTTTGCCTTTTGCAGCATCACTTGATCCGAATGAAACCTAATAGACCTCACAGCCTCACCTTTGAACCTGCTTAGATCAACGGGGTCCTTCTGATCTTGACCTACAGAGGGGGTGAACTGCAGAAGAGCAACAATAAATTGTCTCCTGTGTGCAGCGCTAACTTGTTTTTCTGTTGGGCCTTCAGGGTTGTTTGGGGACAACACGGCTGTGTGTGTGCGCATTTGGTGTGTGTGTTTGTGTGATGCAGGACTGGAGTATTGGGGTCACTGTGCAATTTAGCGAGACGCCAACTGCAGCAACAAAAAAAAAACAAAAAAAAAACAAAACGAAAGCGGCAAGTGCCAGTTCAGCGTTTTCACATTGCTATGTTTTATATTTTTTACCAAAACAGGAGAGCAGAGGATGTCAACAACACTGACAACTGTTTGGTTGACAGATTCACTAGAGGAAACCGTAAAAAGAAAGGGAGGTAGCTCCACATCTTATCATGCAGCATAACAGCCTTGTCACATTTACAATATAGCGGAGTCCTGAATGTAATGGAGTGCTGTGTTTGCAAAGAGGACACAGTGGCACTCGCTTATTGCTTCTCATAATAGTGGTGCATTGCTGAGCAATTAAAAAGCCATCATCTGACTCCCGACTGATTACCTACAGTGTCATCTAACCTTGTTGTTGATATTAAATAAAGTACTTGTCTGTAAAATGAGGTGAACAGAGCAAAAGCGCATCCTTGATATGCTTTAATGCCACAGACCGGACCAGGACCATATGCTGCTCTTTATTACAACACCCATTACTGTAATATAAATTAACGTTCCAAGAAAGGGAAGGGACAGGAGCATATTTACCAACAGTACATATTAAAGTCAATTTTTCAGCGTGCATTACACGTCAGCATGGAGGGTAATGTTGGAGGGAAATGCAGCGGGTTACTGATGCATTACACAGGTCAGACTGTGCATGAATGTGATGTGATGTGATGGAAATAGAATTAGTCAGTTCATACGTACTACACATAGTAATGCGGTAAAGTTATTTCTCCATTAGGGAGACATCAGTGTGACCAATTTTTATTTCATCAGCAGCAATAAAGCAGTGCAATTAGATAAGTTGTTTTTGTAATCACCCCATTGTACATAACATTGAAGTTATTACCCAAAGCTATATGCCACCCTCATCCCCAAAGTCATTGTATTCATAATTAGTCATTTTTCTCTGGAATGACTGAAACAGCTTTAATGAGGAGAAGAAAAATATGTCAATGTGGAAATGTTTGAAATAATTGGATTTGATCAAGGATGACAAAAACAAAGTAGTCACTAAATTCCGTGATCATCCGCACAAGAGGAAGTCAAGTTTTTCTGTTTTTCTTTTTTGTGATAATTGTTCAGGTGAGACAGAAATGTTATATGAATAATGTTAAATTCTACCGCTTACACAAACTTAAAAGATTACAATTCCCAGAGGAGGAACAACGGGTGACTAATACATTTATGCACAATGAACAATCCATTTCATATTCATATGACATTCAGATTGTAAAACAAACCTGACCATGCTTTGGATTTCCAGCTAATGTCAAACCTGGTTGGACTGTTTTTCAGAGATGAACAGAGCTGCTGGCAGCTTACAGCATCCTCAAAATTAATTTACTATGAGTTGGACTTCAAAGATCACTGGCTGCATGCTGGTGTGCACACTGGTGCTACACATCGCACCACATCACAGGTTTCTCTGCCACTGGTATCCCAAATTTTTATGTAATTTTACAAATCCAATACAGGCTGTGACAGACATGATTTTTCTCTTTGCTTATAAAATTTTGGTGGGGTTTTTTTGGATTTTTTGTGTACAGGAGGTGATCATGCTCATGGCTTTGGTAAAAGATCCTTATGAGCCCAGGAGCACTGCTTTTTTTGCCGCGAGCTCTGACTTAAACTAATAGAGAATATGTCCAGCATATGTGACAGCAGCAAAACCAAAACTAAAACCAAACTTCTCTCTTCTCCAGAAGAACATTAGGACTCCTTTTAGGTTCATTTGGGTTCATTTTGTCCTCCACCTCAGCAAGACACTGAGAGGCAGAACTGCATCAGCTATGATCAGTTGGTTGTGTTTGCAAGTAAGGAACATACAGCCTCCATCTGGTGCACAGAACAACTGTTTGCATGTTTTCTTGATGGTGTGGCTAGCAAGACCCCTGTCTATGAAACATCTTTAAAGCTAGCTCTGTGAGTGTGACTCCCAAACCTATAGCTGGGCAGGGAGAGACCCTCCTATTCTGGTCCACAGACACTTAATGTAGCTGCAGAGTTTTAACTGGACTGTTCAGTGGGATAAGTTTCGAGGGCAACATCATCACTGCCTGTCCATAAGGTTCTGTCTTTTTAATATGTAGATTCTTTCTCAGGGTAAATGCTCACATGTTAAGACTAAACTGGTGAGAAGGTTCTCTTGTAGTTCAACTGAGTCCTCTTCCTGGGTGATATACACTAGTTCTCCCTGCTCTACAAAGGTTTTCAGGGTTTCTGTTTTTTTAACCCCTGGGAGTTTAGATCATGATTGTACCCACCTCAAGGAGAGTTTTATTGGGTAGATTGGACCTCCTGTAGTGGATCAGGACCACTGAGTTAATCTGATGACTTATCGCAGCAGGGTGGACATCCATCAGGCCCCACCCTCTATATCAGTAGATTCAAGTGAAGGGGTGGAGCTTGGCTGAGATAGATGATACTGTTTTTGTTTTCTTAGTTCCATCAGCACAGGCAGTGCCTTCTGCCTACACGCACTGGCGCCCCCATACTGCTGAAGAGGATGCTGGATGTCAGGTAGCGGTAAGACTCCTTTTTATAAGGAGCGGGACTCAATTGAATAGTGTCACCCTAGTTGACCTTAAGTGGGTAAATCCATGTAGGGTTACACTATCATAACATTCAATTTCCCCCTTAACCAGCTATTGCATTCACTGCAATCAGCCATATGTTCAAGAGATATGCTCTGCATTCATTTATGGGTTTTGATGTCCTTAAAGTTTGTTATCAGTGAGGACAATGACCACAGACATGCCTAGATATACAAAAGCTGTAGTATTATGTTTCGTTATCCATCTTTATGGTGTTCTTTCAGGATTCTTTCCTCCCTCTGATGAGAACGTATTTTTCCTCTTTATGTCACCACCTTTCAAAGCCCCAGTGCTCTTATCAGAGGCAGAGTGCTGATGGAGCAGCCGGGCTCCTCGCTGCTGTTGGGAAGCAGAATTAGTTTGGTTCCACTGAATAATGGAGTAGAATGTGTACCCAGTGTTCTAATTAAAACCCATGGTCATTCATCTATCTAATTGATACAATGCCTTGCAGTATAATTTTGTCCCAAATGTACTATTTCAGCCTGTGTTCCCTGTTATACGAGTCTCTGCTGAGCAGAACGGCTCTGTGCCAAACATGCACCAGACGAGACAACAGCATTTCCTCATCATGCTCACAAACATATTTGCACTTACGCACATGAAAACAAATGCACACAGACACACAAACAAATCAAAGAAGGGAAAGGTCAGTGGAACAAACACATTAATTAGACTGAATCTTTTTCATCTAATGACATAAACTAAATATGATTTACATATAATTCTGTACACAGATGAGCCATTTGATATCACTGGCATAAGATTAGAAGATGTCTCAGTGAATTTGAAGTCTGGATTATGGTCCGCATTAATTAAGAGAATAAATATGTGAAACAAATGAGCCCTGTGTATACAAAACTTTACACATGACAAAATACAGAAACTAACATCACCTACTGCTGCTCAGTCCTTCTTTCACAGCCTCAGAAAAATAAGAATGGTGACACATTTCAAGCACCATGGTGACAAGCCTGATGCTTCCCCAGAGGAAGAAAGTCTAAAAATACCAAAAAACACATATAAAAAATATCATGGAGGTATTATGTGGAAATATTCTGAGTTACAAATGTGTATGTTGTACAGTACGCTCTGCGTATGTACAGCATGTGTTCATGCACTTATGATAAACTCTGCTCAGGGACATCTTGGAGATAACTACCATCTCTGATGAAATAAAACTCTTTGGAGCCAGACTGAGTCCATTTTATGAATTATATATATTACATGTTGATAATGTATTTTTCATAACATATAATTTAGAGATAAGTAGACGGTGGAGTGTGTAAAAAGCAGCAGAGTGGTAGGGAAGAGCTCACACCTTAAGTGATGTTTTGTGTCTATGCTGTAATCAAGCATTCAGGATTATTTTGGTGCGGGTGTGGTGTGGGTTTGAGAGTATGATTGGCTCATTTTTGGTCTTTTTTTTCATTCAAGATTGCATGTGTGTCTCTACAGTAAATGGAGAGGAAAGAAATACATCACCATGTTAAAATGTATCCTGCCTCGAGGATGTTCAAATAATAAACCACATAAAGTAAATATCTTTCATCTAATAAGAGCACGTATGAAGGTTCAACGTGATGTTTAAACATCTTCTCCACTCAAGTGTTTTTTTCAGACTTTTAATTAACTGACTTGTATAAGTGCAAAGTTTTTCACAAAGTATTCTTACTTTCCTCTATAAAGGGAAAGATGTTTGCTTTTTCCCTCATACTCTTTGATTCAAACGAACCCCACGCAAGCCAGATCAGATGCGTCACAAATTTAGAGCCAATCACAGGTAAAAAAAAACATGAAACCTTCAGCAGAGAGTCAACTCGTCACCACAGAGAGTGAGAGCTTGTATTAGTGTTTTTTTGTCACATATACATACATTTTGAGGCAGCAAAATTTAAGTTGCAAATATGTCAGTAACTCAATTAACATCTCTTTCTACACTTTGAAGATTGAGCATCCACACTGGATTTCAATCACACAGGAAGTTTCTATGAACAAATAACGGCACAAGTATAATGTTTTTTACTCAGGCAGACTTATAAAAATGGTAGATGATGGACAAATCTTAGAGTGTAACAAGGAAAAAGTGGTAGAATTTACTTAGTAAAGTTAATAGATTTGCCAGTTTTAATAAAACATCAACCTTTAAGTGGACCTCATATTTAAAAAAATCTATACTCAAAGGTTATTCCAAAAGAAAGGTTTCTTTTTTTCATATTTCCCCTTATTGAAATATGTAGGACTACATCTGTCTGTTTTTTTACATTTTTAAGCACTTTTTATTCACTTTTTATTCTTTCACCACAACATTTTTAATACTTAGATTCCTAAATCAAAATAATACCTCTCTCATTTTTACAAAGATAGAAATGATAAAAAAAATAATTTTGTCATTAGCAAACAACATTAAAAATAAACTATATTCTGTTCAACACATCTCCAACACATTTTTTTCATTTATATTACCACAGCATTAATTTAGCATTTGTTAATAATCGAATACTAAATTCATTCTTGGTATCCTGACATATACTTCATACATACTAGATATACTATATAAAGTTTGAAAAATTAATTTTGGTAACTAACACAGCATGCACAAAATTATGAACAAAAAAAACACTTACCACCCACTGCTGAACAAATCTGTTCAAAAGATTCAAAACACTGCATTCGCACAAACACTAACGCTGTGTCAGCCAATGCCAGTCACTGGCTAACATGCTATAAAAAACATACAGTCTGCTAGTTGCCAATTCTGGTGCTCAAAAGACTCCTCATCTGAGTTTCAGTCTGACTGAGGCTCACACATTTATAGCTGAATCTTTCCATGTTTCTTCTAAATATTGCTGCCATTAATCATTGCAGAGTAATTCTGCATACTATGAAACATGTCTTAAGAGAAACTTTAAATCTTATTTTATGTGTTTGTTCTTGGAAAACTGAGATAAGTGATAATGTGGTGATGATGGAGAATCATGTCACGGCAATCTGCATTTTCTCACACACTAGTATGTCTGAGGCAAAATAAACAAGAGGAGCCAGAAATGTGAGAAAGACTTAAAGCACCATTGGCACTGGCTGTCATGTAGGGCCAAACTGTGCATAATTGGGTTTATTTAGAGTTCTTAAAACTCTGGTTTTGTGCTCTTTTTACCACACTGAATTACAGCTCCATTTCGTTAAAGGCTCCTTTTTTGTTAATTTGAGGCAAAATAATTAATATGTGTTATGTATGGCACACAAAATACTAAACTAAAACAGAAGTACATGGCAGCTGTTAGTCATTAAGTACCTATTTATGGCAAACCTAAGAGCTCCAGAAGGACCTACTTGCATCTATTTTTTCACCAGACTGGAATCTGTCTCACAGTTTTAATGAAGGACCTGCTGTATATGAGCTCTAACAGATAAATGAGCACACAGCTTCAGTTAACCTGGTTGCATTATGTCCCAATACACAGCATCTACAGCCCCTGCTCCACATTTAAAATAATATAATGAGATGCAAGAAGTGTAATAACGCCATTACCTGTCTGAGACAGTGGTTCTTTTTATGGCTTGAAAATTGCACAGGAAACCATCAGCAGTCTGGAATGCCATAACAAGGGCTTAACTATTGTCCCCGAGGAACTCAATGTATCTGTTTCCTAAGCAGTGGAGAAATAAGAGCTGCAATTTCTGCACTATAAGTGGAGGGTAAAAACTTTTTAAAAATCTTACTTTAGCTACTGTACCTGACAGCAGCAAGACAGCAGCAACTATGAACATTGTGATCAAATATTTTAAGTATTTAAGCATTTTAATACAGATTTTTTTACATGGTATGCCTGACGTGGCATAATTTTGAAATTTAACACACATCACAACACAAAATAGCACCCAGAAATATGGCAGTATGGAGT
Source organism: Acanthurus leucopareius (assembly GCA_029814765.1). Classification (NCBI taxonomy): domain Eukaryota; kingdom Metazoa; phylum Chordata; class Actinopteri; order Acanthuriformes; family Acanthuridae; genus Acanthurus; species Acanthurus leucopareius. The sequence goes on along the minus strand of JAQMCX010000003.1, from coordinate 10,047,384 downwards.
AAAACATCTGAATCACATACGTACAGCATGTTCACCCAGCCATTTCATTATTACTTCAAATTATTTGTGAGTTATTTGTTCACAGCCTAGATATTCATTTTTTAATCCCATTTAAATGAAAAATATATATAAATAAATATATTTTATATATAAAATATTACATCCAGTAGTGGAAAGAGCACTGAAAAACGTGTACCCATGAAAAAAGTCCAATTATTCCTGTACAAGACGACCAAAGTAAATGTAAAAAAAAAAAAAAAAAAACAAAAAAAACAAAAATAAAAAAAAAAAAAAAAAATTTTTTTTATTTAATTTTAAAATTTTGTTTTAATTTTTTTATAAATTTTAAATAAAAAAT
>JAQMCX010000003.1:10010255-10047004 GCA_029814765.1 Acanthurus leucopareius | reverse complement strand
TTCATCTGCAATGTAATAATTGTTTTCACGAGCTTATTGGAGTGTTATGAAAGTTTTCTGAATAGGATTAGAGTGTACCTGCTCTCACTCGTTTGATTCAGCAGCTTGTCTTTTAGTGGTCAATAAGGCATATTTTGTTGGCATCAGCCCGACCAATTTATTTCTAATTATTTGCCCAGCCATGCTTGTATCAAACGGGGTAGCTGCCAGCTGGATAGATTTAAAACATCAATTGAAAATCCAGGGATCCTCTTGCAAATATTGACACACTGGCACGAGTGAATAAGAATATTCAGCATATTGAAAGTAACATCTGTCAGTCATTTCAGGCTGCCAGCATGTTGCCTACAGATATCTCCTGGTAAGAGGTCTATGTTTAATACCACAGTACAAATACTCAAATGTGTTCAATTACCCATGATGCACATCTCATCTTTTTCATCTTTTAAATGTCACCGTATTATAAGCAATGCTCATGATGATGTGTACTCATAAATCACTCATAGCCAGAGGTGGCCCAAGAGCTAACATGCTGCTTTGGGGTTAGGTAAAAACTCATCCATAATTTCCCAGGATGCAGGGTGAGGGGTTTGGGCAAAGGAGGTTGCTCCTGCTAAAATGCCCCACGCTACAGGGGACACATGTTTACTGACAGCCCCACAGAGGCAGCGAACAATCACCTGCTACCACACGTTCCTTTAGGGGCCTTGCTGCTACATTAATGCATAGGGCTTCATCTCATTATTCATCACTGCATGACTCCAGGGGAAAACTGTTGGGATTGAGCCACTACAGTAGCAAATAGACACTGGGTCATCTTTAGCTTTCCAGGTGCTTTTAAGCCAAAGGGAACATGGCCCACAGAGAAAACATTGTAGCTTTGTGTCATGCAAAATGGAAAGCATGTTTAAATTTAGCCTAAACTGTACTGATTACAATATAATGAATATGCTCGGGCTTAATGTGCTTACCTCGTCTTTTTGCCTTTTGTCTGACTGAGCGAAACTAGCTAGAAGTGAAAATGGTCTTCCATGACAGCAACTCAATTGCCAAAATGTATTATAGATAAAAATCAATAAATCAATAAATAAATGTAGTTCAGAACCTTGTAGGTGTTCAAGGACACTCATTTGAAAAATACAGCAGGTCAATAAATGTACTTGAAATGCAAATAAACTACTTATAAATGGCATAAGATTGTTATTACATAGATAAAAAGTAGTTAGTTATTAAGATGTTTTTCAGATCAGATTGGCTGTTCTTATGTCCGTGTAAGATAGCTAATTGACAGAGCAGTAATGGATCGCTAAGTAACCTGTTATTTGTTGTTACTTTTTCTTCTGACAGGCAGTAAAATTAAGTAATTACACTGCAGTTAGTCATCCTCTTGAAAGTGGGTAAATAGATGGTAAATAGACTGCATGAAAGTGGTGCTCTTTTGGTCTTCCACTTTTTTTCTCCTGTGGAGCTAAGTGCCAACCTGCTCAACAAGAGCACACACAAATTCATCCATTCAGAGATGGAGAAGCCGTCGGGTGTGATTTAGGGTTCAGTATTTTGCCCTGGGAACCTTGTCTTGCAGACTAGAGGAGCCGAGGATCAAACCACTGACCTTCTTCCTCCTCAGCCACAGCTGCAAGTCATCTTGCCTTCTCACCTTCTCACTTGGACTTAGACAGTGGGTTGATATATTTTTTGTCTCTGTGTGTTCAGTGGACAGACCAATCTGGGATGTGTTTACATAGCATTAAGGATGGAAAGGCAGTAGTTGACATAGTAAGCTGCAAAGTCTATATTCAGAAATCAAAGTCAGAGAGTTTGAAAGCCCCTTTAGCTTTGCTGCAATGATGGGACATCTGTAGTGGAACTCACTAAACACCGTCAAGCAAAAGAAAACCTGGATTACCAAAAAAAAAAAATTGGTGCATAACTATGACAGCTTTGCTAGCCGGGATGAACTCAACTTGAGGGCAGAGTTCAACATGCATAAAGCAAAGGAGGAAGCTCATTTTGCCTCATGTCCCACAGAAGACTTATGGATGAGTAGAATTACATAAATACCTCCCAAACATAGACCAGTCGCCTATTAGAGCATGATTTCTTCTTCTCCGTCTCTACAAGTGTTAAACATAAAACATGTGATATGAAGGTGTGAAGACTTTGGAGTTGTTTTAAGGAACCTTTGACTGACATGCACAAGAAAAAAGTAACAAGTATAAATCTAATTATTTTTGCTGCTACACAAAGTTTTGGAATTTTCACTGAAACACAATGAGTAGTACGTGTCTAGTGAGTAATTGATAAAGTTTTTGAAGTGACATGCCAAACATAGCTAATAAATGTCAGAGCCCCCCCTGGGCCACACACAGTTCCCCAGCAGTGAAGTTGAGTGATTGAACACTGCAGCCTCTCATGTGTCCTGAAAGATTTCTTTCTTTTGCAACATCAAAGTGGAAACTATGCAAAATAAGCTTATAGAATGAGAAAAGAAACACAGGCGGAGCGAATCAGGTTGAATATAACGTCCATACTCACTAAGTTTAGCTTCATTGATATTGTATGAGTGGAGTGAGGACTTCAAAGGGAGGCTGGGTCTGATCGATGGTGCAGATTCAAGGGCATTATGTTGACTCCTGCAACTGGCATCAACAACTTAAAGGGAGAAAGGAATGTTTTGTTTTGTTTTGGGGTTTTTTTCCCGGCCCTCTGACCTACAGAATATTGGACTGCTCACTTCTCATTTTAGCCTCTGCTGTCTCAGTAGAATTTCCTTTTTCTAATGAATGCGTTACAAAATACCTAGTGTGGTAAAGGCAGTATTGCTTTTTTTTTTTAATCTATTTTTAAAAATGAACTTTAAACTTCAAAATAAACATTTAACTTACAATAAGTAAAGTTTTGGCCATTAAAATTGCATTTAAATCATCCCAAATGTTTCTAGCTACATTTACACTCAAATCTGTAATTTTATTCAAGGTTTTATTGGGAGACTTTTAGTTTCAGGATTTTTTGTTTTTCATTGATTTATTAAGATTTTGTTACATGTGAAGGAGGAGCAAATGACCTCCTGACCTCCTTCGTAAGGTTGAGCAGTTGTTATGAACATCTATTATTGACATGAATGGGTTTATATTGGAGTTTATTGAAAGCTGTGTGCTTCTCATGCAGGGGGTTAAGGAAACCTTCTGCATCTGTGCTGAGGGGCGTGACAAAGCTCCAGTATTTGACATCTTATGAATGAGACCAGGCTACCAACAAAAAGAAAAAAACAGACAAAAAGAAAATCTGTGGTCAGAGTTATCGTACATGAACAGTTTTCTGACATTTAAAGTGAGTGGGCCAATTTGCTTGTGGAACGTCTTTGAATGTATTAATCTTTCAGGTTTTTTTCTGGTTGAGTGTGTTATGTAGAGATTTTGTTTTTGTACTTAGAGCAAGTAGCTCAGCTTGCCCATTGCTTTCTTCACCTCAAACATCTGTGCAGCATTTCAATTTCCTTCTCTTTCTAAAATGCGATGCAGCCTCATTAAATTTTACCTCATAGCTTGTTGTTTGTTTTGCTTGATCATGGAAAGAATATTTTTTTGAATGAGTATAACAAGATACCTAGCAAATGGTTCAAAGAGATCCTTTAAACTGGTTAAAATCATATCATATACACAGTAGTTTTGCCTTTACAAGGTAAAAGCGTGGAGACTACTCAGCAGTCTACAGCTTCATGAAACAACTGTGAAATAGAGAAGCAACTCCACATCCGGAAATGATATTTATAAATCACAGGAGCATGTTGGCAGAAAATTCTAAGAATGGATTGAATCAATCTGCGAGCTCTGCAAACCAAACATCCTCTGCTCACAGCACATGGCTTGTGTTTGAGGCAGTCATCAGCAGGGTACAATGTGGTAAAATGTGATAATCGACTTGATTTTTCTTTATTTTTTTTATTTCTATTTTTCTATTCATCAGTTTGCAATTTCATCTCAAACACATTTTTTTGTAAAAGAAAGTAATTCCCCCTCGGTTCTTATCAACAAAAAACTCTTTTGTTCCCTTTATCAGTTACTTCCTTAAAATATTCCCTTGTATGGCATTGTTTACTGTAACTAAAAGTGTAAGCTCGAGCAAACAAATGTGCTTGCTCTTACATGATGTTACAAATACTGTGTTTTTGCTTCACAAAGAAACATTCAAGGACACACAGCACTTACAAGCCAGTGAAGAAATCCCAGCGCAGCTTCAAGGGAAAAGTTTCTGACAGGTTTATTGGGGGACCTGGATGTGAGCCCAAGGGTTCCTAAGAACTGCTTAATACAAGATTGTTAGGGAATGCGGATGAACTCTTTGACGCTGAGTCTAGAGCCAAGAAAAGCCAGGCTCTCCGAGATAAGACCGGAGCCGTGTTACAGTGGTGAATATTTTAGCACAGCATATCAAGATAATTCTTTTTATCTGTCTCACTCTTTTACCCGTGGACAGAATCCATTTAGGAGGTGTACCCCCTCAAAGTCTTCTTGATGGCATCAAAGTCAGTGTCTGGGCTAATGGTTAAGCTTGGCACAAAGTGCATCTCCCTGCTGAGGAATCCTGCACTTTTATCTGTCTTTTGTATGGTTGCTCTGTCTTTAATAGTCTTCTGAGTACTCTGCCTTTAGTCTTCCAGGTCTATGAATTCCTTTAAAGGTCTTTTTTGTCTAAGTATGAATACTGTAGACCAGGTGTGCTGTTTAATGCTCAGAAGCAATTACAGACGTAAGTGCAAAGCACATATTTATATTAAAAATAGAGTGTGTTAAACATGTATAATTGGCCCTGTGCAAAGCTGGCTGCTCAAATATGCAGTTGTTATACTAATGAGTGTGTCACCACAAGAGAATCACAGTGCGAGGTGAAACAAAAAGCCTCCGGCAGCCTGTTCACCTACTTAATAATATCTGTGATCAGGATATTGGACTAAATATGGTCATACTTTGTTCTCTGTGAAAAGAAAATGCCTTAAAAATTATGTTAAACAGGTCTCTTGGCTCATGGGTGTTGTGGTTTGTTTTAAACCGATTTGTTCTGAAGTTGTTGCTGTTGTTAAGATGAGTTTTAATGACAAAGTTTATTTATTTCTGTGTCTTATATAAGGAATTAAGGACCAACTTAAGTGTTGAGCAACAGAGTGTAAACAGTGACAAAGATAGCATGAGTAAGACAGATTTTGCTATCTTTGTAAAAAAAAAAAAAAAAGAGAAAAAAAAGCAATATGGATTTGTTAACTGATCTCCTCTTATTCAGTCACTTTTTGCTGTGGGGTTGAGGCACCAGCTTCTTACCTTTACATCATCTTCCTGATAATGAGCCAGTACTGACAGGTAAATGTGGATGAGAAAATTAGTTTCAGAAAGCAACATTTATATTCACTGAAATTACTATGGACTTTTTTATTTCTGCTTTAATAAATAACAACTAAGCTGCGGTGGAGTGTAACTTAGTACAAGTGGAATTTCTAATGTTTTATTTATTTATACTCTCCTTTAAAATACAATCCATTTTTGCATATTGATGCAGTGGTTTAACCTTTTGGCTATAGACCGCTTAGCGCTTACAATTAAGTAGTTTTTGTGTGGAGTTGTGTTCGAGGTGTCTTCAAGTTGTTAGCACTTTCAGCGAACAGACATTTACCCTCCAAACCTTTCAGAGGGTTTAATAACAATAACTGTCTGAGATCCAAAGAGGAAAAAAAAGATCTGTGCTTGAGCTCAAGAAAGACTCGATCAGCACAGACTTTACAGCAGGAAATAACAAGTTAGCATTAATTAACAAGTTGTCAAAAACAGACTTTGTCTTACTTTATGTAACATTAGTAGCCTTCATTGCTGTGCCTTGTTTTTGACAAAAAAATCCCTCTTACCTTCAGAAAAGTAGACTTGCAGAGAAAGCAGACATGTTAATTTATAGCTTTTTATAGTTTGGCTCTTGTCATTTTCACTTTTTTTTTCTTTTTGTTCGAATAGTCTTGCCACCCAGGGTTTGTGTGTATCCGTAAAGACCTTCACTTGCAGCTCTTTAGATGGCGCCTGCAATGGCTGCAATTCAGTCCTTAGTGGAAAATGCATCTGTCAGTGTATGTCCACTAAAAGTGCTTCTCTTTACCACTTGAAGGCTCACATTGTTATTCTGTCTAACAACATTATAGAAAGAATCACTACAGAGATAAACTTTTTTGTCAAGGACTACGATGCTTTTTCGTTTAAACAGAAACAGCTGTTATATTGCTCTGTTTAAAGCCACCAAACTCCTTTGACAAAAAGAGTCATTTTACCTTTAAAAAAATGGGAGCTGCTATCTCAATTAGTCTGTCTGTGTTTGAACAAGTTAGATAAGACATTAGTACAAATCCAAACTAACTCTTTGCGTAAGCTGCCATTTATTCAAAGAAGTTCCTTTTACGATACTCCACCACAAAGCTGGATATGTTAAGGATTTAACGTAGATGCAGCATGCTAGGCCATCAATCAGTGAGCCATCAGTTCAGTCAAGGCTGTAGGAAGTGAGACAGCTTTGCAGATCAATACTACATTCCCTCTGTGCAGTGAATCAACAAATACACCCAAAGAATCACAGAGGGGCAATTGTATATATGCTTGACACAGTGCAGATGCTTTGTCTGTCAGTGACGGTGGACACATATATTCACGGTTCAGCCATATAACTTCTGATGACATGTCTGCAAATGTCAGTTTGCTCACAATGAACTGGAGCAGAGACATGAATGCTAATGGTTTAATGCCTCTCAGACACGAATGCTGCTGTACAGCCACCGCATGAGCAGGTAGTGTGCTGTTCTTTAAGCCACTTCCACAGAGCAGTGTGTGGAGAGACTGATGAACAGACAGGTAACAGCTTTGGATTACTGCACAGCGCTATGGTAATCTTAAAGTATAAACTATCCCCTTAAAGAGAAAACCATGCATCAGCATTAACCATTAAGCTGAGTCCCAGTCTATTTTTATATTTTCATAAAAGTAGGAGGAGAAAGATTAATGCCTGTTCAAGGTGGAAGAAAAATGTGCTTTTTAAAATGGATATGCATCGGATACAAAGAAGAGAGCCTATTAAATATTCAGGTGTGATAATCTTCCAGGAAGCTGTTGAAATTACATCTTCCAATTTATCTGTCTCTTTCTTCACATGTTTTGTGAGTTATAAGTATCATGCTTGTTAATCAGGTCACGTTTTATCCCTCTCCCTGCTCAGCCACTTACGAAAGAAATGTGATCCAATATCTGAAAATGCGATTTAATGAACCTTTTCTGTGCCCAGTCCAGAAGACTGGATTGTAGATTACTGTAATGAATATGAGACTAGAGCTTGCTCTGAGAGATCGTCACCAAAATGCAGATGATGACTTGAAAGCTGTTAAAGTGAGTTTAATTTATCACGGTCTATTACAGCATGTACAGCTTTCATGATCAAGGCAATGACCCGTTTTTCCAAACAACTACACGGCATGTGGTTTGAACACACTATGGGAGTAAAAATGTATTTAGCTTGATTTATCAAGCAGTGTAGAGTTACAGTGAGCACTTTGGTAATAACACACAGTCTGCAAGCTGATCTTTCCCCGCACAAGTTGAACTTGTGCTCAGTTTTACAGCGCATCCTGGTATCTATCTATCTATCTATCTATCTATCTATCTATCTATCTATCTATCTATCTATCTATCTATCTATCTATCTATCAAAGTAATATTACTTATGCACTGATATCTGGAGCTTCTGTTTCTGTAGAAATTCTGTGGTTTCTATTAAGAGTAAAATCTCATCTTCTTGCCTTAAACAGTGCTATTTTAGTAGTCTTTAGTGTCTCTGTCAAATTTCTTCAGCTCATATGCCTTAAAGTCTTTATGGAGTTCCTCAATAGTCAGAGTTATTTCATGTGTAATAGCAGTCATTGTCTTCCAGCTCATTTTTTCTTTCATTTTCATCTCGACTGTATTTCTTCTACCATTTCTTAGTATCAGCTTTATTCTTTTTTTTGTAGTCAGGGGCTCTAACAAGCAACTAGGCATGGAGAGAGAAAAAATTCTCTATGAGCATGGAGGAGGCTTTGTGAACTAGTGTAAGGATATACTTGAATAGATGCACATACCTAATTGATGAAACTTTTGTAGATCTCAGTACTCAGGACTGTGGACTACAGGAAGAAGTTCATGTCAAGCCTTGTATCTTCACCAAATATTCATTTATTTTCTATAAATGTAACCTCTCCACCTCATGCATATAACTAATACAAGTATAAAAATAAACAACCACCTTCCCATAGCTTTTAATTATTTAGAAAAGAATGCAAACATCAACATATGACCAACGATAAATAGAAAAACATATTGCAAAAAATAGACCCACATATATTAAATAGGTTCATACTGCTCCTATAATAAATAGCAGATCTTTTGCCACACCAGACAACAGAAAGATCTGTAAGTAATTTAAACATGAGAAGTCAAGCAGAGACATTAGAGTCTACTTATTTTTAAGCAAACTGCAACACTGCATTGCCAAGCAACACAGTGATTGCTGACATTCTCAGCTGAAGAGTTCGTCGTAACCCGTCAGTGAGTCACGACAGCAAAACAAGTGCACTCACCTAACACTACTGAACCCAACCTTATCTAACCTCACCTTACCAAACTTAACTTTACCTAACCTCTCCTTACCTCATGCTGACATTTTGGTACTATGCAAAGATTTTCTGCCCTAGATACACCTCCTATATTCAGTCATCCTCAGTGCATAATATGACATTAGATGATTCACCCAGTCTCTCCTGTCCCATCACACTCCCCAAATAGTTTAATCATTTTTGAGCTTGCAGAATCAGCATTCAACAGTCACAACCACAAAGGGATTGTCAACGATAGCAAAAGAAAGTTCTGCACTTCTAGTCAACACAATAGGCTCTCTTTTTGTCAGACTAGGAGCAACGCAAATGCAGGTCTCAGTTCAGGGCGCTGTGAGCACACGTAGGTTTGGCCAATTTTCATGTTTGTATATTTTCAGATAATTTTCTTGTTTTGTACTGTTCTGTTTAAGTTTGTGGTGTGATCTCTGCACTTAGGCAGCATTACAGTTTTGCCCTCTTGGGATTGTTGATACTCTTTCCAACCACACAGCAGAATAAACAACCTCACAAAACTCTTAACCCTGCAAACACCAAGCCATCATTTTGCATTTTGCATAGTTGCATCAAAGTGTAGCATCAAGCTATACATTTTGATATAAATGTGCATGTTTAGGGACAAAAAATGCTGCTGACTAAATGTTTCTGTCAACAAGAATAAAATTTACTTATATGCAACCCAGTCAAACCAAAAGACAAACCCTCTGTGCTTGTACCAAGAGGTAATTTATAGAAAGTAAAGCTTGATTTTAAAGATACAAATTGCAAAAAAACTAATAATGAGGTAATAGCACTTAGAAAAACAATCCCAACTCAATCGCAATCTCATCTTGAAAACAGAAAGGGAATGCAGGAAATGTGAATTCACTCCAGTCACACTGAAAGTGTCCTTCATTGCATATGAAGATGTGTTTGAGATGTTTGTTGGATTATTCCTTTTTTTATGTCATAGCTGCCTTGATGGTGTGATGTAAATTCCTTGGATTGGTGTCAGAGATTTTTCCCTGCCGCTAGTCTTTCATTTCTATCATGATCATGTGCTTGTATCTAGGACAAAACTCTTACTCACCTTCAAATTCCACAATAATATTCATGTTTTACAATGCTGCCATGTGTTAGGTGATGCTCTTGAGTGTCATAATAGAGTGTGAAAGGCAGAATTTCCTCCTCAGATGCAGTTTTTAAGCCAAACGTCCTTACTTGTAAGGTGCCTGAGATTTTTTTTTTTTATGTCTTTACTCAGGAGGCCTATGGATAAGATGACTCATCACAAAATGGTTGCCAAACATTTCTGAGCCTGGCCTTGCTTGCCTGACAAAATTTTTTTATATGTTTATAGCACAGTGCACATCCAGGCACCTGTCCAGGTCTGGAAGGTTGATCCAAAAGAACCCTGTGTGTCCCATTTCTGATGGCTATGCAAAAAGGTTATTTCAACTCGTGCAGTCATAGCATAGGATATTTGCCTTTTTCACCTAAAGTCTCCTCAGAATCACCAGCACATTAGCAAAATGCCTGCAGTGGTTGCAAGCAAAAGGCAGGCTATTATAGCTGACGATAGCCAAGCAAACCCTTCAAGTAAACAAAGTCAAAGCCCTCACGGTGTAAGGGTGCAAGTAATTTACACAAGACAAGTCAGCACCATGTATGTTTATGTGCTACAGCTCATTCTGATTGATTTAAGCTAATTTGCATAATGCAAGGCAGCAGCCTGCAGGTCCTTTTTTAGTGTGAGACCAATTGGGGTAACATGAGAGGAAGCTAATGTGGCTCACAAGAGTCATACATTTAAATGTTAAAATAGTGGTATAGGAGAAGAAAAAGGCAACATAACTGATTAATAAGCAATAGTTTCTGGTTTTGCTTCGTAAAAAGGTCTCATTGTGATCAAAAAGAGCTGTGCTTGTGCAAGTGCTTCACAAAGAGCTGCATTTTTTTTGGATGATCCCTCATGATGTTGATGATCCACTGACTTTTTCTCTTTGCATGATGCTGAAACTTTAATCTTTACTAATGCTGTTGTTTTTAGCAAAATTTAGCTTGCTCAAATGCAAACAAATGTTACATCTTGAAAGCTAGCATACTGACACCTAGCACACTCTTCCTGTGGAAAGTACAGTGACCATCTCAACCTTGAATTTGGGGAGAAAAGTTAAAGTTTAGAGGCAAAGACTTTAATTTGGAACCAAACGTCTCAGCTGGTTAACCTGACAAGTGCAGCTAAGGTGGATGAATCTTGAGCCAATTAGTTTGCCCACGCAGACCTGAGTTTCAGTAGGGTAACTGTGTCTGAAATGTTCTGTTTATTCACACAATCAAAGTGCTAAGCTGACAAATACATTAACTTCAGTCTAATTTCAAACCTTTTTTTACAGCATATCCACTGAATAAACTGTTCTGTCATTTGTGAATATATAGTTAATGGCTGCTCTTACCTACACTTATGCATTGTGATCTGTACTAACAGATCAATACAGTTATTCAGCCAAGCTGCTCACCATTTGCAAAAGATTAACATTTAGAAAGCTCGCAGCTTGTGTCAAAATTTCGCTCAGAACATATCCCATCAAATCACAGGTCAAAGAACTGCTTTTTCTCCTCCACAGCATTCATTCACACAGTTTTCTCTCTTTTGTTATTGTTGTCATTGAATTTACACAGATTTAATTTTATAAAAACAATAACCACCCTTTCTCTGTGATGAAAATAATTCTTCACTGCAGGAGACAGATGGTTTCAAATCACTGCTTCACTTGAATGGCCTTGTGAGATAGAGATTAAAATTTCTCTCCTCAGAAAGGAATCCTCTAGTGCCTCCAATAGTTATGGGTTTGTTAACCTTCCTTGAATCAGAGTCATAGTCATATGAGTTTTTTTTTTTTTTTTAGTAGATATGAATTTGGTCCACTGCAAAGCATAGTAAGCTAAGTGTAAAAGGATGATAACATAACAGAGAATGTGTCTTCCTGTGGCTCACTGCTTGGCTGCCTGTTTATTCATGCAGTAAACCAACCATTTCCTATGAATTTGCCTTTGGGTTTATGCTCTCCTTAACCGTTGACCTGGGGAGCAAAACATTAGACACTCCCTCCCAAGGTGGACGATTTCAGCAAGGTCAGGCTTTTTCTAGCTATTGATCATTCTGTAGATCAGTGCCAGCGACCAATAAAATGTAGAGTCAAGGACTGCTAAATCCAATCACTGGAAGCCAAAGGGACTATATCATTCCTTGCATCGAAGGACTTTATGATTTGGAACCAATTGACTTGGTTGTGATGCTGTAAAACAAAATGGATTGTTCAGATATATTTAACATCAGGCCTTGATTAAGATGTGCGATTCACGGAAACACGGCGGTACTACTTTATGATCGCTGGAGAGCATCGATGCCAAAACGGATTTCATATGAGGTGTTGATTATTTCCTCCTGAACGACTGTCTACTTGAGAGAAACAACTGTGAGCCACAGCTTGAAATTAAAAACAGGCAAATTAAATTGAACCTTCAAAATGGAATTAATTACAACAAGGTAATTAAAAAAATGTTAGCCTTAATATAATTTGTGGAACACCATTTTTATTTATTATTTTTTTACAACAATCAGAAACATGATAGAATATGCATGATTTTCTGAAAGGTTTGAGGGCAGAGTTGAGGACAAAGAGGAGCAACAGAGAGACAACAAAGATGAACTTGTGTCAAAAGATGAAATTGTTGAGTTCAGGAACTTGTTTCCCAGCCAACAGGGAGTTCGAGTTGCCTGGTTACCACTTGCAGTGTGGAAAGTTGGAAGAGAGCGACAGTCTTTGTAAATTGCTTCAGTCTTTCGTGACTTGACATCTGATCTCTTCTGGTTTGACAGCCTCCCCACAGCACCGGACATCACTCGATTCTTCACTTCAAGTCTGACACAGCATGAATGTTTATACATATGCTTTTATAATAGGGTTACTTTTATTGTTACATATTGTTAGTATATATATTAATATTTTTATTTTAGTTTGATTGCTGAATACTAATTAATTTTGAATTGCAAATGACTATTTGAAACCTCGAGTATGGCACCTCAGGCTACACAGACATTCTGAATCATAGATAAGATTGACTGAAATGACTTTAATTATAAATTTTGTTTTTAAGATTAAATCCTATTTTTATATCATTGTACTGAGTACAGGTACTGAGTCAAGAAAATGCAGTACACTATTAAACCAAAAGTGCAAGAAAAGGTGAAGTAAAAATTAAAATGCAAGGTAAAGTACATAAAACAAACCATAAGGATACATATACATGTACTATATAGAGAGAAATATATACACTTAAGTGTCACAGTAGCAATAGTCTCACATTAAATACATAGTAAACAGCAGGCAGTAAATATTAGTTTACACATTAATTCAAATACACAGCATAGACAGAAATATGTATAAGTATGGAAAACTATATAGCACAAGTAATCATATGCAGTGTTGCAGTCGTGGGTATGTAGGGTCCAGCAGGTAACAGGGCAAAGACAGTCCTGGTGCAATTCTCTGTGCGGGCAGGGGGATCATTTAGGTTTGGGGGAAAGTTCATAAAAAGTAGCTGTTCTTGAACATGTTTTGAGTACATAGTGAGCATACAGTGTGTTAAACCCGAAAGAATAAAGGAAATAGTGGAGTTACCCACAGCTGTAAAATCTGATAAAGTTTTGGATGGTTAAAAAAAACAAAACACAAAAAAGATCAAGGGAAACAAAATGATATGTATTAAATTTAGGGAAAAAAATTATAGTTCCTGAACAGAAATGACTAGGGACTGATTTTCGAATACAGTTCTGAAAATCACAAAACTTTTATTCAAAACAGTTTGATGTGTGGGCTCAGTTTTTGAAATTACAAAAAATCTTGCTGGATTATTTACAGTCTGAAATGAGTTTGATGTCAAAATGTGGAAGGGGATTTTTTTTTTTTTTTTTTTTTTTAATTAGAAAAGCAAAGTTGATGGACTTTACTTCCTGCCAGCTCATATCTGCACATTGGGCCTACCTTTTGATGTAAGTTGTCTTTCTGTAATTGTCTATATTGATTCTCATTCTGCATTTTATCCTGTAGAAAAGTCTCTAAAGAACATACCTGTAATAACAGACATTAAATTAAGCGATACTGAAACGTTTATCTTTGTAACAAAAGCATTTATGTAATAAAACTGTGTCATGATTCTGTAATTTGCATCATCAATATACATAAGCGCCAAGAGGGTCCCGGGGGGGCATTCAAGTGCACCTTGTAAAGTCAGAAGTCTATGTTCAAACTGTCTCCAAGGTTATTTAAGATCAGAAAATTACATTTTTATTTTGCTTTTTTGAAATACAGAAGTTTTATCTGACAGTTCCTTAACTACAGCAATGTGCATGTCTAGATGCACAAAGCATAACAACATCATATTGATTTGTGCATAAGTAGATTTTAAAATTCAGTTTAAAAGAGTATTATCGCTTTATTTTGAGCAAACCTCACAATATTCTTGTACAACTGGTCCCCTGTGCCTCTGTGATAATATTCAAGTTCTTCAAGTTCAAGTTCTCCCAGACAAAAGTTGTGCACAGTGTGCAAACATTTTACTTGGTAAAAAATTAATTTTTTTTAATCTCCCAGCCTCTTTGGCTGCTGAGACAAAAATTTAATTTCAGGCACCTACTGCTAGTGAGCAAAATACAATTTTGAACTCATCATTTTGTTTAATAAATGAATAAGATAAGAAAAGCACCAGTTGTTTTCATGTTTATACATTTTTCAGTCTTTATTTTGATCTTCACAATTTTTGGTATGAGATAAGTGAAAAATGTACTCAAGTATGAGCATTTGCTGAAGGTTACCTGCCAGAGAAGTACATACAGCTGGAGTTGGACCAATCCAAAGTGTAGCATCTTCTTACACAGGCATTATTTGCATGGACAAGATCAATTGCAAACTACATTGCCCTTAGCCTTCTTGCTCCACTTTGACATCGTCTGAGTTCTCAGGGGAAGCCGACTGGCAGAGAGTATCAGTATTGCAGATGCAATATTGCCTCAGAGTGGGAGGAAGCAGAGACTTAGCAGACAGTGAGGAAGTGATGCAGAAGGTACAGGAAATAAAGCTGTACCTCTCAGACAAGGAGATGGTATGAGATGTTTCTTTTTTAAAGTCAGGAGTGCTAAAGATGAACGCATCAAGAAAAAGGACCAAAAAAAAAATTGGAGTTTAGTGTATTCAGACATCATTATACCCATTGTGGAGACATTGTTATTGCATAGAATTATAATTTGAATTATAACTAAAAAATATGGATTAAAAATTCAATGTTATTTTATAAAGAAAATTCAGGACACTGGTAATTTCCTGCAACCTTGACAACGAACAAACAATTTTCATTCTTCTCTGGTTCCTTTCTGCTAAAACTGCATCCATGATCAAGATGACCAGGATTTAAAAGGGAAACTAGGGGAGTTACAGATGCATATTTAGGGCAATGAAACACTGTCCTTGACATAGATCCCAGCAAGAATTTGCTCATTTAACTTGAAACTGGAACTTTTAAAGATCATTTACACTCTTAATGGAACTAATTACACTTAATTAATTTAAGTTCCACTTTTTACAGATGAGCTGCAGTTTTTTTTTTTTTTAACATTACCTTATTTCATCGGAAAATATCACAAAATCATCTGCAAATTGTTTTTTTCAAAGCAACTTAAAGACAACTTTCTCTTGCCCCAACCGTCACAAAGAAACTCTAAATACTCTTAACAGCTGTATTATATGCAATTCAATACAATAGCCCTGCAATAACTTCAGTCTTTGTAAAGTTTGTAATGTTCAGTTTATGTTGACAGTCTCCCTGAGGTGGCTGCAAATTGAGCCTCAGGCAGCAGCATGGTGATATTCATTACAAGGCTGTTATGTCAAGCAGTTTGTTTTGCAGCTGCTCATGTCTTTGTCCACCCCCTACAGTGCATATGAACATGGAAACCTACTCATTATACATGAGGTTTGGTTCCAGGATGAAGACCTATTGGATGCACAACATCACCACAGGCAGCACTACAGTGGATTTCATACTAAAGTATTTTTTTTTATGTAAGTATCAAAGAAAAAAAGCTCAGGATCATTTTTATTAACACAGAGATAAAACTGTTTTGTTTCCTTGAACTGAAATTCAGGCTGCTCTGTGGATATGACTGCAGCATTGTCTCTTGATGTTGTTTATACTGAGGTGGCATGCAGAAGTCAAATTAATATTGCCACTTAGTGTTCATCACGTATAATGAGCAATATAATCAACCAATTACATTGGTAATAGTCTGTGCTGATTTCCAATTTACCCAGATATAAATCCTTCTCTGGGTTTTATAACTTTTGAGTGGGAAGCTATCAGTTGATCAGATAACATGAAAATTAACTCCAGAATTGAATTCAGTTTGGAAAATAGTGTAATCTGTTATTCTCGAGTAAGAAAAAGAGGCTTAAAGACTCTTTACCACACAGAGCATCTTTCCTCTGAGGAGTTAGGTGTAATATGTATAACCAAAGAATTTATTTCCTACACATGCTGCTTTATCACATTAGGTGTGTATCTACAGTGTCTTATCAAGAATGGGTTTAAGCATCCATCCAATGAAGAAAACAGGAGTGTGCCTGATGCATATCAATGTAAAGAAATGCAATGTTTCGCCATAGGCAGCACTCTCCAGATAACATGATCACACAACATTTCGTGTACTTATTATCCTGTTCAAGTGATGTACATGTCTAATAAACTAACTGAGGACTGTCTAAAAATCAGGTTGTGATTTATAAGAAAGTAATGATTGAAAAATTATCTAACTGTTGACGCATCACTTTTAATCTCATAAAGCTGTTTTTAAACCAAAATGTTATTCCAACATTACATTAATATTGATTTTAGCAATTCTTCACTATCTCTCTTAAAGGTAAAGGAGTGTGTTTTTTGTTATCATAAATAATTAAATTTCTCTTTTTTCCCTTAAATATGCAACTACTTTGATCACAATTTAACAAGTTTGTTATTATTTTTATTGCACAGAAGGGAGAGGATTAGTGAGCGCTGCCGGATGTGCAAAACCTGACTTTTGCACCAGAAAACAGTTTTGGTGGTTTGGCTACCGAGACACTTGGACAACCATAAAATAAAACTATGATGTGATTAAACTTGGGAAACAATATGGTTTCATCAAGCAAACCATGGTTAAGATTTAGTTACGGTATGGCCGCTGACAAGATTTTAATGTAAATGTTTTAATGATAAAATGTCAAAAAATTAATTGCTGATATGTAAAGCATGAAAGTAAGATATGATGTATGGTTCTTTGTGTGAATTTAGCACCTTTGTAACTGCTGATGTCAGAGTCCAACACTTTAGCCAGTCTTGTAAAATTACACAGCTGAGAAGTTCTTTTTTAAAAAAAATAGGTCCCTGCTGCAAGTGAAGCAGCCTCCCCGGGTGAGGAGGCACCAGGACCAACAGAGCAGTGAGAGGTGGTGTCAGGCCCACAGAGATTTTAAAAAAAGTACATGCTGCAATAATAATGATTCTGTGCAGGTCTCTCATGAATCCTTAGCCAACCCTTACAAACATGCATCACAGAGTGTGTTTGTGTGTGAAGCTGCTGCAGACCTCTCTGTATCACAGGTCTCCACATTGGACGGTTTCATGATTTAGAGAGCTCTAGGAATCAACAAGCAGAAATACTCTAAAGATGCTCTGATCGGGTAAAAATGCTGAAAATTCAACAGCCTATGTGCGCTTGTTAGTAAGGTTACATATAATGTGCTTGACCCTTTTGCAGAAAAAAGACACAATGAAAAAAAATATAAGACTCTATGTAGCACGTTTTACCCTCATGAACCCAATTTAAGTCGTGAAGGAGAAGCATTTGGAAAAACACATCTAAGTCCACACACCACCCATGATTATCCTTTGAAAGAATCGTTTTACTGTATAAGTCCATTTTTAGAGAAACGCTGTTATGACCAGAAGAAAATGAATAGACCTACTCAAATTTCCCTTTAGTTGACGGAGACAATGTATTTGTTGGCTGAAAATGGTTCTGTGGACCATTAAGGAGAGAGTTTCATTTATACTGCCTGGGGGTTTGCACAGGACCCAGATATGCTTAATGATATGCCCACACTGCACTCATGCTGTGAGTTTTAAAGCTCTCTCCAACAAGAAAATTGGGGTTTTAGTTATTACTCACGTCCTCCTTTCACTCACATCTTCCTAGCCAGAGTGGCAGACAGAGATTGCTTGCGATCACGGCTGCCATGAAATGACCCATGACTTTGCAGGGCAAGAAGGGATGAGAGGAGACCTCATGCTGGTGGGGCGTGGATTGAAGTGAGGCAGGATTTCATCTACCGAAATTAGGTAACCCCAGCACGCCAGCAGTGTGGAACTTTTGTCTCCCCCCTCTGGCAATGATAATAATTACACAAATGCTATCAATGTACATATGGCCACCCTTGGCTGTACTTAGCTTGTTGCTGTGGCGTACTCTGTTGCCTTTCTTTAGCTCTAGGAAAACCAATCATTGCTGGTTTTGCTAAAATGTATCATTCCTGTTGCACAGTGCAGGAATATCATCACAGAGACCAGATTTACAACCTCTGATATGATGCACAACACAGAAGGATTTACCTGACAGTCACAGGGTTTGTCAGTATTGTGTTAGCTTGTTTGACATTCATTTATGATACAAAGTCCTGCACTCCAAGACATCTCAGTGTGTGACTTGTGCGCATTAAGATGCAACTTTTGCACAGGATCCTCTTAAAACTTTTGTTTGGGATGTCGGTTGTGGCAGAGAATTTAGACAGGAAAGAGACAAAGGAGAAAACCCCCCTCTGAGAACCCCTGTGTGTCACGTACTGTCACTACTGTGAGTCTGATTTTGGTTCAGGGGGGAAAAACAGATATGGCAGAAGTTTATGAGTCTGACCTGAATGTAAATGGGTTTTCTAAAGGACCTCTGTTGAAAATGTTTTTCTCTTGGCTGCATGTTTTCATTCAGTCTGTACATTTTGTTGTGCCCTCCAAGTGCAAGTGAAAGCCATGCTTGAATAGTGAGACTGATGCCTCGCTGCCTGCTACACTGTCCATGAATAAACTAATCGCTAAGCTTCACCCCCTCAGCCTGTCAGGCTTTCCATTCTCACAACACATCTACAGTTTATAATTATGACAGTGAAGCATTTGAAATGGTGATTATGTTTTTAAACAATAACTCTCTGATTTTAGACAAAGCTAGATAACAGCACATCCTACAATTATAGCCAAACGGTTGTTTTTTCCTCCAAAAATTACAACTTTTTTCCATTAGCTCCAATTGTTTGTCTCTGCTGAGGGCACGCGCAGATCATTCCAATACATGAATATTATCTCAATGTCATGGACGATCAGATGAAGCGACTGAGGATCAATATGTATTCTAACCATTTGAAAGAAACTAAACATTCAGAAAGTGAGCTGGGAGAGCTCGTAACTGCTCTTACAGAACACAGGGCAGTAGATAACGAAGATATACATAACCCAACTCATCTTCTTTTTTTTGTATTGACTTAAGTTAATACTGTTGTAACATTGTCAGCATAGTCAAAGGTTCTGAGTTCATCTTTTTTGCAAGTGATGTCTCACTTGCCTTTCTCCTTGTTTTCTTTGAAATGAAAAGTATTGGTTGAGGTTTGAATAGCAAAACCTTCAAACTCCGAAAATACTTACTCAGGCTCAGACAGTTCTGTTATTACTCTGTAATTTTCCCTTGATTGATGGCCTAAAAGTTTATTACAGACTGTTTGATTGGAGGGTCGACAGTCAAAATCTGAACAAACCAGAGTGGGTGAGACAGCTGGAAGGAAAAAAAATCAAATTAAAGCTGCTAGCAGCATTGAGCAGGCCCTCACACCCAACACCTGCATGGGCAAAAGAGCTGTGGGCCCTGCATTGGCAAAACATTCAAAAATAAAGCAGCAAATAGGGTTGAACTCACACCCTCACATCCCGGTGCCCATTGGGAAGTGGTTCCAGTCACCCTAGACGACGCAGAGTACTCATGCATCACATCATTGTACACAGAATGCCGTGGGCAAATGAGAGTTTAACGCAAATCACCTCATGATTGCCTCATAGGGTTTACCCATGGTGGCTACTAGGAGGCGTCATGTGCGTGACTCCTAATTGGTCACTTTACTCAGAATGTTATTCTTAATCATCATGGGAAATCTGGTACAGATTGAATGAGAAACAGGGGAGTCACAACAACTTATTTTTTCTTGTCAAAATATGAAACTTCGCTGTGCCGCCATGGTTACACCATTTGATATATATAGACAGGAGCCGCAGCATATCATAATCAAAATTTTTAGACTTATCCGAACAAATTTGAGGTGGATTTGATGAACCTGCCAGGAGAAGTAGATAAAAGTCTAAAACATGTGATTTTCTGTAGCTAGTAGGTGGGGCTGTAACCATGACATAATATAGACATGTTGTTGGGTTCAGGCCAAGACAAGTTTGGTGCAGATTGGACATGAAACGTGCTGTTGGGGCTGCTGTTTAAGGGGTATAGCCAAGCCATTTGGCCACGCCCATTGGCAAAAATCGTAACATTCGTAAATTTTGACAAATGACATGCCTCCCAAAATTGGTTAGTTTTTGAGCACATTAAAGTCACCCAAAAAGCTATTCTTTTGGTAGAGACAAAAAAAAAATTATAATAAACTGAGCAATTTCAATAGGATCCTCCCAACCTCAGTGGATGGGCCCTAATAATCAAGGAAAGCCAAATGGAAGACTGATTAAAGAAGACAGAGAGGCAGACATATATGAAATATATGTCTTTGGTTACTATGCTGATAAAAGTAAAAAACTGGCTGTGCATATTAGTTTTGCTATAATCTCTGCTCTGTGTGAGTGTTTGAGTGTTTGATTGTTGACAGAGGACACAAGGAAATGACTTATCTTTCAATGACTTCATTAAG
The DNA here is from genome assembly GCA_029814765.1 of Acanthurus leucopareius. Classification (NCBI taxonomy): domain Eukaryota; kingdom Metazoa; phylum Chordata; class Actinopteri; order Acanthuriformes; family Acanthuridae; genus Acanthurus; species Acanthurus leucopareius. Next base: position 10,026,319 of record JAQMCX010000003.1, on the reverse strand, counting down.
TGTCAGTATAATCAGGCATCTCTCAGATAAAGTGTTTTCCCCCGATAAATCTATTTGCTAAATGTGAAATTAATTTATCAGGGAGATGCCTCAATGTGAATTACTGCAGATAACACTAATTGTAAATAAGATTAACATAATTCAGTGGACACTTAGTAAAAAACAGAAGTCTCTTTTTTTACCAGAGCTGTGTCCTTGAAAAAGAAAAAGAAAAAAACAAAAAACAAAAAGTAGAAACAATCGAAGCTTAAATATTACTTAAAAGCCAACCCAGTATAAATAGACTCAGTAAAGATAAATACAGAGAAAGTAATTTGGGTACCTGCTTTAGAGGTATTCCTCTGATTATGATCACACATATTCCCACTGATTTATCAGTTAAAAAGGATCTAGAGAATATGCAGCTCTTAAGTATATTTTAGAGTAGTTACAAGTCTGTATTGAGCTAAATATAGATTTTTATTTCCACATGTTATATAACAATTATTTAATTGCCCAGTTCTAAAATATGTATGCCCTCCACCCATGTAATTGTAAGTTTCCTATGTACAGGAGCTGAAACGGAACCAATCTTTGAACAAATACTGCTTTTTCTGTACATTTAAAAAAAGTAATTTACTAGAAAGTCATCTTTATCCTTTTGGTAAAAAAATCACAACATTTTCTTACTTTTAGAGCATTTGTACATCTGATACAAACAGCAAATTTAAAGTCGATTTGTGCATGTCAAATATAAGACAGAACAAATTGGAATTTTAGTAGTTCGGCAGTTAACTTTTGTAAAGTAACACTTCTTTCATCTTTGGCATAAGAGCAGTCACAGCTTCCTTCCATCCATTTTTGGTAGTAAACTGGTGTTTTTTATGTCTGAACTTCAGAAACAAATAGGAAAAAAATTCCAGGTACTGGATGCGATCCCACATCCAGTAGCATCCTTTGGTTGCCAATAATGCAAGCAATTTTATGTTAAAAAAAACAAACAAACAAAAAAAAAAAAACGACCTTGTTCAGCTGTGTCCAACAAAATTAGTGCTGCATGCTGGGTCCTAAAAATAAGCAAAATTACATCAAAACCGACATATATTTGGACCATGTATGGTCAATACGGGAAAATATAGCCATTATTTTACTGTTCACCTGTTAACCTCCATGTTCTCTCATCGATTTCTATCTGCAGAAGTCTCAGGAATTTTTAGGAGTCGCTCTGTATTGGGTAATTTCAGAGTCAGTGGATCCTTGAATTGTGCACTATCTTTTTGTCTCTCTGTGCATGGAGAGATGTTTTATCTTCTTCTCTGCTCTAAGCCGGACTGTTACAGTGAGAAAACAGATGTTGGATTTGAAAGATAACTTAAGGCTGACTTAAATGCTTCAAAGACTCTTTTGTTCCCATGGTAATCACCATCAAAATCAGGAAGAAAGGAGACTTTGCCTCGGCTTTTTTAACTTTGGAACAGTAGCATTTTCCCCCCTCATCATTCTCATTAGACTATTCATCACTTGTTAAAACCAGTATAATACATAGTATAGTGAACATATGCATGATACAATATATGCAAGATATATGCATGATACATACATGATATATTGATGATTTGCATCAATTAGTTTTTGAAAAAGCGGATATGAAAACACCAGCATTCAGCCACCTGACAGCCATTGCTCTATGGACAGTGGTCGAATGGCTTCTCAAGCTACTCCGTCATGGCCAACTGCGGTTGCAGGGCTGGACACTCTGTTGCTTTCCAGCTGAAGCTGTAAAGCTACTGACCGTGGGTAATTGTGAGAAAAGCTAAGATATACAGACACTTTGACCCAGACAGCAAAAACACTCTGAGTTCAGCATGGGTTGCACAACGGAGATCAGTTTTGAGCCCAGGCACTCACAGTGCATCACAAAAAGTGTCTTTGTTTTATTTTGAAGGAATGGGAACAGAACAGCACAGCATTGATCCCTCCTTGTATTAGCTATTTTTCTCAACTGGAAAAACCCACTGCCTTTGTGATTACTCTCTGTACCTGTACGGTACTATGAAGCCCTTTCTCCGAGGCCACTGAAAGTCACTGTGGGAAACGCAGAAAATCACTGACTGAAGCAAAAGTAGACCAAACAGTTTTAGGGGAAAATAAGTTCACAAAGGAAAATGCAACACTTGTCATAATAAGTCCAAAGAACACAGTGGACCCTGCCAATTGAAGACTGAACTGAACAGTGTTAAGATACAAGGGTGAATGTTTCTTGTAAAAGAGAAATGCAAATAGGCTCTTGACCTTAATGTGAAGTAACTTCTTCTATTCCCACATCAACTCTTAAAAATGGAACAGAAGGCAACATTAAGTTGGTCAGAGCAAGTGTATCTGGTTTACAGCAATATACATTTCTAATCCAGATTTAACAAAGACTATGCAACAAATATGTATGAAATGTTTGGAATAACTACTCTGATAGAGAATTTAAAGTTCCATTGTGTACGATGGAGGGGCACACATTTGTAGAACATGGCAGAAATGGAGCATAATATTTATAAGTATGTTTTCATTAGTGTATATTCACTTGAAAATGAGAATGGTTGCATTTTCATTACCTCAAAATGAGCATATTTATATCTACAGAGGAAGTGGGTCCTTTTTTTGGCATTTTTAAAAGGGGAGGATAAGTGTAAGGGTATTTAGGTACATGCAATCTGCAGCTTTTCCACTAGATGCCAATGAACCCTGCACACTGGACCTTTATCTGTTACAAAGACACATGCATCTCGGATTAAAATCAGTATTTTTCTTTTATTTATACTTGTTTAATTGCCTTTTACTTTGTCACTAAATGAACATGATTGGATGGATCAAAGTGTTTCATGCTAATATGGTTTAAGGTTCATATGTGTTGTATTTGAGAACTTCTCACTTTGGCGACTCCTACGGGTGAAGAACATTTCTTCAAACAGAAACTAATGATAAATGAGTTGAAAGAAAAACAGACTACATCAGAGTTTATCATGATTTTTTTCTTTAAAGAAATAAAACACACAAAAATAACTTGAATGGTTATGCTTTTTTTAATTATCTGGAAAAACAAGGCTAATGAGAGCCTTGGGAATTTTTGTGTGACTTTGTCTCAATGAGTGACACCTTTCATATCACACACAGTTCTTCCGTTCATTTTAATCAAAAAAAAAGATTAAAACTGCTTTTAAATGTCTACACATATAGACATTACCGATACATGACACAACCAATACATGCAACATCACAGGTTCTACGTGCTTTTATAGAAGTGAGTCATGTGTTCTGCATATGACAAAGCTGCTGGTGCGATCAAAATGTCATGTGTGGAGAATAGTTTTCGCCATATCTCTTTTTCTGCCTTTCCTTTCTCTTTCTCTCCATACGGCTTTGTCTGTCTCACTCCCCCTCACTCTGCTCCCACAACAGCTTCCCCCCGCTGCGTTGATAACAACCTCCACAAAATACCCTGTAGAAAACACATCGTCCTTGATCCGAGATTGCAGCATCCTCTCTGTTCAAAGGCATTACTTCCTTTCTAAGAGACTTGGTTACCAAACAAGAGAGAGATTACAGGGTACTTTATTGATTCATTGACATAGCTTAGTCAGTCCAACCTTGGATTTGTCTGAACTTAAAGGTGGAGCTTCACACTCCATGACGAAGCTCTGTGGGAAGACTGCACCGGTTTGATCAAATGTCCACACTTGTTCACACTTTTCTGTTTCCAGGAAAAAAAGCACAATCTTGCCCCCCTGAGCTGAATAATGGCTTTGAGATGTGGCTGCTTAAGTGGTTGTGCTACAGCAGTATTCACAGACAGAGCAGTCAGAGGAGGAAAATGAAGTCAGCAGCAGTTCATCAAGAATTTTAAACAGTCACTTTGTGTGAATGGACCGTGCTTTTTGAGAAATATTTGACTAATAAAAAAACCAAATAAAAGTAAGTGTTTGATAGTCACCTGACCATGAAATTCCTATATGTGGGACTTATATTTTAATCTCACAAAATCACATGGTGATAAAAGGGAGCTGTAAAATACAATGCTGTGATAGTAATTATAAAGTGTGTTGCTAAATATTTGGATCATGGGATAAGACATACTGTGCGTGTGAACGTCGGATGTTATTGCCAACAGTTCCATTGCAAATGTACTGTAAATGTGTGAGCCAGGAAACTGAGATCACATTTAAATTAGTCGATGATGACTTGCATCGCACTCATTCTCACTGTCACAATTGCGCAGCTGGGCTCTAAAGAACCTTTATTTTGACTTGGCAGCATTGCTTGGTTTAATCTTTGTCACAGTGTTCCCATTCTCTCAATTTTCTCTGCATGCTGTGCTCTTAGTCGTTTGATATTATATTTGTTTGTTTTCATGAGGTGTGGTGGATTGTAAGTATGCAGCAACAGTACAATGTGCCTTACCTGCAGGCTGCATATCTGAGTCAGGCCTGAGAGGCAGAAGCTCCCTGCCACACTCCTCGCTCACCGGTCTCTGAACTACGACATCTCTTTTTCCTCAATGGCCTCCCCCCTACGTGCTCCTTTTAAGTATGCGCCGCCACACTTTCTGTGCCTGTATGAGGAAAGTTGACTGAGCATGTATTCTCTTTCAGCACCATCTGCACTCATATGCACTCAGCTACACCTCTGAGAGCTGCCCTGTAAAATCAGCCTTAAACTGCTGAAGCAGATTTGCAAGAAGAATTGCGGATTATTCTTTTATTAAAGGAATTTCAGGAGAGTCAGTTCTCGCTGCACTCACTAGTTAACACGTCCTCATACCTTTATAACATAATATATCATTTGCCAAAAAGACAGGTTTTCACATTTTGACTAAAATTCTACTTAAAAAAGCAATTCAGTGGGCTTTGACTTGAGATTCTTTTAGTCAAACTAGTGAGGTATGATTAACAAAAAACGTTTGTCTTTTTTTTTCTGAAATCCTGGCCAGGGCCTTATAACAAGTTTAAAACTCCATGAGACCTAATGAATGCAATGAATGAATAAAAAAAAATGAAAGAAAATAAGGAACTTATCACAAAAAATAAATCCCTGCTCTAAAAAGAAACAAAAAAGTAATAAAAACGACAAGACGCACCAGTTTAGATGACCCCTCACCCAAAACACCTTTTAAACGATAATACATGTAAGTCAGAGTAAACACACATAAAATCTACTTAAAATGACTAAACTACAGGTAACATCACACTCAAAATAAATGTTTAAAACAAGCAAGGCTTTTTCAGCTAAAAAATTAAGAATATAGAGCAGTGAAGGCCAAGGGCTTAAAGAGTGGAACAGCAATTAGATCATTTCAGAAAATGGAATAAATGAGAGCAGGACGATCAAATAAATACTTTCACATAGGGAACCATCTCTCTAACCACTGCCCATCATTTACCTCCGTATAGCTCAGGTTATGAGTTGGCTATAGACTGTGAAGGCCGAGAGGCTGACCCGCTATCATGGCACTGCCTTTATGAAACCTAGCTAAGAGAGAACAGCATACTAAAAGATTACATACATGATTTTAAATAATATTTTAAAGGATGGGTGAAAGTGGAGATTACAATAAATTTTACAATCTCTCTCATGACATTTTGATTGGGATAAAACTGATCCAGGCACTAACAACACCTTCAATCTAAATTGCCAAACATATTAAGGATTAGGGTTTACCTGGCTCAGAGCAAGGCTTACCGATATGTGAGGCCTTCTTTGTAAGGCCTAGTATGAAGGGCACACCCTTATGCATAAAGATATATTAAACATATGAATACATACAGAAATAAGCAGATTACATCAGATAACAATTCAGCTCAGCACAAATGTTAGCGGGCTACGCAACTAATCTCCATGTCTCTGTGACCAAGGACTTGCCTATGAAAAATTCTGTTGATGTTCCCTCAAAGATGTTTGTCAAAGCTAAAGCATCTCACACAGGTAACAGGCTCTGAGAGGGTTTCTATATCCCAACTTGACAAGTGTTAAAGACTCAGTACACAGGAGAGAGAGGCAAACGTTCTCATCTCTGACAGGTAGGAAATGTGTTGATTTGTTTTTCTCCTTGAAAAGCACTAAGATGAGAGCTTCACTGGAGCTGCGAGGTTGTATAAATGAATAAAAAATGGGATGGGAGTGATAGGGATACGAACAGGGATGTCGCTACTCTGACTCATTAGGACTTTTAGCCTGCAGTCACAGGATTGTTCTACAACCTCAGTCATATAAAACACTGTAACACCCTCTTTATTAGTACTTGCATGATATTGTAGGTGTTTTACTGGAAGTGTCTGGCACCTCTCCAAAGACGCCAAGAATTATTACAGGTATCGAACAGGTGGCATGTGAGTCCAAGTTTGCTTCTCTTCCATCCCTCCCACTTGTCTGTGAAGGTGTCTTATAGCTCTCTGGGGCAGGATGCATCAAACTTCACTGCAGAGCACTGGCATAAATAAAGATGGAGGACGCTTCTCTGCTTCCTCCCACTGTTCAAAATGAAGCCAAAATATCCCTGATACAGGCGTTGGCATCTTGTGCTGGTGATGTCATTTGGAGCCAGAATTCAAGCAGCAGTGATTGGTGGATAGAGCCACAGTTACGCAGTCCTGTCTGACTTAATCATGACAAAGCTTTAGCTGTCAATCATAACCTTTAACCCCCATTTTTTTTTAGCATTAGATGACTAATTACAAGCAAACTTATCAGAAAAATGAACACTAGAAGGTACACCAACATGGTAAGAACAACCTAAAATGACACAAACAATCTATAGGAAAAAAAAGTTGACTTATACTGTAAGTATTTAAGTCCATCATGCTTCATCTGACAACATGGCGGGGGGAGGATTTATGACCTATACTGCAGCCAGACACTAGGGGGCGATTGAGATGTTTTGGCCTCACTTCTGAAGAGCTGTCATGTCATCCATTGATATTTATGCCGATGCTGCAGAGCAGAGATTTACATTCAGAGAAGACAAAAGTGATGCTGCATAAACAGTGAGTGTCCTTAAGATGCTGCATGCACCACCTGTGCTTTGTTATTTATGGACATCATAGTGACGCTCCAAGCAAAACAAAATATCAGCAAGGATAAAGCCCGGCATGGCAATTGTTTCAAAATGTCACTTCTTTTTGACAGTATATAAATCTTCTTCTTTTCCTCCATTTTTCGGTGGCATCAATCCTTTTCTTAACCGCGCTTTATAAAGGCTCAGCTGCCCAAGATGATCATGGTGATCATCAGCCAAGCGTCTAAACAAAAACAATCATGAATATTTTTACATGTATTTAATATACTGTTTTGTTATAAGGTGAATATCATAGTGCACTTTTTTTTTTTTGCATTTTGCATTTTGCTCAAACTGGAAAAACATAAGACCACAGTAATGTGACTGTCAGGCGCTGTCAGGCAGGACATATCCAGAGCACATCCCTCAGGAGGCTGATAAGCTTCACAGAAACTTATCCTCACTTGATATAAAATAATGTCTGGCAAATTAACACAACTTTCAAGCTGAAACCTGATTAAGAGGCATTTCCCTGTTATGAAAGATTAAATGACTAAAATCATGTGAAAATATCAACAGATCAAAGGAAGAGCTTTAGTTTGATGAAAGCTAAAACTGTCAGTTGTGGATGAGCCAATGTAGAAGGAAGAAAGTGAAACTCTTGCCAAAAATTCACTGCGAGGAGATATTTCTCAAAGGGTAAGTAGATATTTTTAGAAGTAAGACTGTTCTCAAATGCACAGAAAACGACTGATTACGAAATTGTTCATGGAAGATAATGTAAATAAATTAAAATGCATTTTAAGCCTCATCGACAACATCAACCAAGCTTTGTTTTTCATAGCATATTCCATAACTCAGCCTAGTAGTTATCTGCTGGGTCTCCTCCAGAGAACTTACTTGATTTTCTCTGGTGAACCTGGAAGGATGGTTTCTTTTATCTTCTGTCAAGTCTTTGTTGCGGCACACATTATGCCAGCTTGCTTTGTGCTGTTGCACTCTTACCAGATATAACACCCTGTCAAAACAATAGAATCCTCTGTTGTTGGTGCATTTATTTAGGGTTATACAGTAGTATGGTTGCTATGTTTTGACTTAAAATTTTTATATGAAGTGAATCCATTGTACAGGTAGCGGGTGCCTTCATTTTGCACTTAATTGGCCATATGGGTCAATCGATCCTATTTAGGTTAGATATACCTACTTTACCCATGTATGCCCCTTATCCTTGCACTGAACTGCAGGTCAATAATAATGAAGACAACTTGTGGTGCAGTCGGCTAGGAGCCAACTTTTTCAGCCTGAAATAAAGTGTTGTCTTTTTATTACACATCATTATTGGATACAGCCATGATGCGTACACACATTCTGAGCAGTTCTACTGAAGAGTCACTTTTCTCTCTCAGATTGTCTCATTTTTGGGATTTTTTTAAAGGTTCAAGCAACTCTTTGGGGTAAATGCCAACTGCAACATGCTAACATGCTCTCAGTAGAAATGTGAATATGTTGCAGTTGGCTCATCAGTTTGCCCCTTCACCATACTGTTTTAGTGTGCAATCACAAAGTGCAGCTGATGACCTATCCAGCAGTCAAAATATTTCACATTTACAACCCAGTAAAAAAAAATAGTTTTTTTTAGAATTTGGTGGTTGTACCAAAACTTAGAGCTCTAAATAATTAAGGGTGCCGCTGCTTTAAGTGACAGCCATCAAGAGTTGTTTGCTAGGTGTCACACCTTCATTGGTAGCCATAAGTATCCTCCCTTTTGTCCAAATATGGTCATTTGTAGTTTCAAAATGCCAAGATGGCCACAGTGCCGTATTTTAGGCTTCAAAACTGTTCTTCATAGTCCTGTGAGTGACATCACAATGGCTCTGTCCATTATTTAGTTTACTGTGATTTATACCAAGTGTAATAATTAAAACTCCAGGTTAAAATCTTCTCATTTTTTAAACAGTGATTTAAAGTAAACTTTTTTAATCAACGTGACAAAACTTCACAGTTTAAACTGTAAGTTTTTACTGTGAAAGTAACCAAGCTGGTGAGAAAATGCAGATTTAAATCCTTTCTTTGATTATGTGTTAGTGTGTGTGTGTGTGTGTGTGTGTGTGTGTGTGTGTGGCACCTCTTGTATCCAACAGCTACTGTATCAGTTTTTAAACAAGTGTTCAGTTTAAAAAGTGAAATCCAGTCCCTTAGACAGCATAATCTATCCATCACAAGCTGCTGCAGAAGCCCAGAGGAGGTACAAGCCTGCGAGAGCAGGAACATCTGGATCTGCTCTACACATCTTATGTGCTGATGCAACAATTTTACTAATCTGCTTACATTGTAGAAAACAGTTCTGATTGTGGAGACTTTCTGGATATTTACAATGCAGCATCTCTGTTTGGTAAAGTTCTCTGATGTTTTGTCTGTTTTAATTTCAGTGCAATAATATACGCTCAACTCTGCATTCCTTTGAGAGGACATCATTAATTTAGACTCCATTCTTAATGAGATGTTAGTCTGAAAATAGTTAGCCTGTCACGAGGCTTTGACCTACAGTAGGACCTTAACTGTATTTGCTCCATGGTGAACAAAAAAATAAATTGGAGGAAAAAGAAAGCATAGCTGATTTTACTTTGATTTGGGTGGATAGCAGGTTGAAATCTGAAGACTTCAGTAGCTTCTCAGTCTTTTCAGGGAAATCAAACTCCTGTACATGTACATAGATGCATGTGAAGAGTCAGCTGCTGCCTGTCCAAAAACCAGCTTTTACCTGCAACTACATTTAGGATCCATGGAGAAGTCCTTTGGGTGTCTCCTCTGCTCGCTCAGTACAGTGTAAATTTTGTGTCTTAGTCCAGCATGACATCTAATTTTTTTCCCTCCCCTCAGCTGTAAAATGGCTCCAGCCTTCCATTGTCCTGTCGACTGTGTTTTGCTGTCTATCTGTCAAGGAGACAACTTCTTCCCAGAGACACTGTCATTGGTAATTATGGCCTGAGATAAACTCTGCTGGAACAGCTGGAGCTGGCCTCCAACATACAGCAGCAAGGTCAACCTCTGAAGGACACTCGGCAGAAATGGGCCACTTGAGAAAAACAGCCATAACAGTAAAGTTGAGTGTTTTTGTGCCAGGATTTTTTCCCCCAATTAGGTTTTAATTTTGCTTCTTTAACACACGCCTTTGTCTTTATTACGTAACCTTTGACAAACATAACTTTTTTATTGTCAAATTTCCCGCTCAGTTGTCCCTCAACGTCTCTTTTAGCTGTGTTGTAACAGTTTTATGAAGCTTCAGGTGAAAAAACTGTAATCAGTTTTATGCCAGCGTCTGTGATGGAAGATATTTGGCTCGGGACTGAATCAAAGACTTTGCTTTACAGTGCCGGCCTGGGCAGCACTTAGAGTTCGGAGCCGTAACTCTGCCTCCAGCTGACAGATAAAGTGGGCAGGTAGTAAATAATAAGAAGCAGTAGAAGACCTTGGAGGTGGCCCCTGAACTAATTTAATGTCCCTTCTTCTGAATTTAAATTAGACTGTAATCTACAGCTGCTTTTTCAAATCAAAAAAAATATGCTCTCGGTGCCGCTGAACTCCAGGGCTGAAACATAATGTGCAGGCCAGTGGTCACCACTGTGCCGCCCACAATCGGAAACAAAGAGAAATAGGATACTCCATCGAATATTCTGATTCATCAGAAGGACTCTCAGTAGTATTAAATATTTATGGGATGAGGCTTTCTTTCAATAACTACAAAAACGACCCTGTCATCAATCTTTATCTTTTTATTTATCAGACCAGCGCTCACTTTCTCTTTGGCGAAATGAGGAACTTGGACATATAGATTTCTATCTGAAATCGGTTGGAGAGAAGTAGAAATCAATAACCGGGTTTGTTTCTGGCAACATTTCGAATGAATAGTGAGCGGCACCAGCCAGTCGTCCAGCTGAAAGAGAGACAGAGACAAAGTGACAGGAAATATGGAAGTAATCTGTCCCCTTCACTTCAACATGCTTAGCAAACAAAACATCTTGCTCTGTTTCCCCTAAGAAGAAAATACAGTTTCTATTTAATTTGATATTCTGAGAGGATGAAACAACCTGAATACCAGCAGCAACGTCTTAAACACTGGGACTATTTATCACAGTTACACATTATTTAATTAGTATTTTATGAGCATGAATCTTAATCAATGCTAATCTACTTTAAATAAGTAAATTATTAGAAACATGATCATTTAAGTTAATTATAGACTGTCAAATCTAAAACATAAAAAAAAAAGCCTGGAAAAATGGAACAGAGAAGTGAGCATGACAAAGAAGCTTAAATTTCCATTCCAGTATCTTGATATGAAAATGCCATGATACAGTTTCAGTTTTCCAGGTTGGTGTGATGTGTTCAATAGTTTACAACCTCACGACAATTGATTAGGACAATAGGACTTAACAATAAAGACCTTGAAAGATGTCATAAAACTTGGAGTGAAACTTCTTGAACTTCTATTTTAACTTCTATTTAAAAGAGGGAAATAAAAAGTAGGCTGTAGGTCTACACATGACCCCTTTTACGACCAGCCATAATGAGTGTTTAGTCTTTGCAGGAAATGTAAAGGTCTGCTTTCGGTGGCTCACTTCAAATTGGTGATGTCACAGAACCATAGTGCACATATGACTTTTACAGGCGGAAGGAGAAGTAGTTACTTCCAACCAGGTATAATTAGACCATCTTGGTCATAGCAAGTTACTTATGATAAAATACACATTCACTCTCATATTCCTCAAAAATTAGTTTAGATAGATATCAACCTTTTTATATGAGAATTGATCATCGAGCAGGAAAAGTAAGGATTGGAAATATCTATGCTTTGGGTTCAATCTGCACATCACTAATTAAAGCACAGTGCTATTATTTTGCTGTGGTGTGTCGTTTGTTCATTTCGATATTTTGATATTTTGATATTTATCAAGTGTCTTATTGTTTGTATTCCCTACACTCCCTCCTTTGTGCAAGGTATGAATTTAATAAGAAAAATAAGTAAACTTAAATGCCTTTACCTGGATCAACTTTGTAGCCACGCAGCATAAACAGATGGTGTCTCTGACAGTTTGTATTCAGTTTATATCCAAACTGAAATAAGGATGAATAGCCTAATAGAAAGTATTGAAATAGAAGTATTGGAAGCTGACATGCAGAAATAGAAAGCAGCTGAGGCCATGTAATGTCACAGTAACATTTAACCAAATCATATAAAACCTGCAGGCAACAAATATATTATTTCTCCCTTTATTCTTTAGAATGTGGTCATGTGGTCATGAGAAAAGCTTAAAAAGGGCTGATGTTTTTCATATTTCTTTAGCCTTCTCAAGCCTTGAGCCTCATGCGCAGGTAGTGAAGGCTGCTGTCAGGAGCAGTTCTGGCCTTTGATGCCCGATGATGCAAAAGACAGTGGCATGTTGTGGGGTTGCAGCGGCATTGTTATGCAAAACAGGTGGGTCAAAGTAGGGTGAGGGTGGCAGAGAAAGCATATCCAAGCATTCAGATGGACCAGGAGGGGACAGCGAGAGGACAGTTGATGTTAGCGTCCCAAGCCACCTGCTGCCTGCTGTGCAGCGAGGAGTCCGGCGAATCCCTCCGCTAATGAAATGTGACATACTGGAGATGACAGGTGCCATGACAGCACTCTGCCAGGATACAGTGGAAGGGGAGGGGAACGTGAATTCATATAAGTTACCACACCTGTGCACCTCTGCTCCGCTGTTCCAAGGTGAGTGCGTGATGGAAGTGCTGGTGATTTCTAAGTCGACAGGTGATACATCATTCAGCAGCGGGTCCACGGAGGTATACTCTCAGCAGAATAATGACAGGTGTGATGACAGTCGCACATCTGAATAATTGTGTGGCATTAATGTATGAACGTCAGACGGACCTTGACCTGATGTAGTTTTATACCTTGTAGATTAAGGTTAAAATTCTCCTCCAGAGAAGAGAATTGACTTGCTGAGTTTGTGCACCTGTGTGTGTGTGTGTGTGTGTGTGTGTATGTGTGTGTGTGTGCGTGCTCACAGTGAAGGGTAGTGGATGGATGCCTATGTTTCTCATTTGAATGATGTTTCTTTTTTTTTACATTTTCAGTTGTGTTGTCAAGTCTGCCCTCAGTTATTTGCAGTTGGAGACGGTCTTAGTGAATCATTCATCTCGCTCTCATTTCACTCTCAGATGCGCACTTCAGTTTCTGTCTGAAAATGTAACTGTGGGCAACTTGTAGGCATGACAGATTTGACTTTTCATTTGAATTTAATTCTCCATCTATCTAATGTTCCTGCAGTTGGCCTGTAAATTATCATCAGCACTTTATAAATATATTCTAAAGCACAAGTTCTTATAGTAACAAGTTCAGGCTTACCCCCTTTCCTTTTAAAATGTCTCATTTGTCCAAGTTTAAATGTGCAAATTCCAAGGGATGTCTTAAAAATTTATCGCCTTATTTAAATGTTTCTACACTCCATAGACTAGTGTAGCTTTTTTGAATTAAGGATTTATGATCAGTGCTCATATCTGACCTGAAGGATCAAACCAAAATAGGCCACCAGCTGTTGAAGACAAATATTGTAACCATAGGTGGTTACGTGAGGTACACAACCATGAACAGCACTGGATTTTGTGATGCTTTTATCATAATAAGAACAGCTGGGACTGCAGATTGTATGACACCCCTGAAAAATGTTTGAAAATTACGGACAAAACAGAAACACATTGAAAACTTATTCTCTGAATTATCCTTATTAGAGCAACTGGGTCCAACAAAGTTTCAACCCACCATAAAATACTGATACTACTTTTATAATACTAGATTTTAAGGTTAGGCGAGAGAGAAGAAACTCTAGTGTGGTACAGGAACAGGAAAAAAAAATTATTTGCAGTGAATGAGCAACTTTAATTGGAATGAATGGGAAAATGACTGCATCCAGGTCTCTCCATGAGCTGCACAGCTGCTCACCATAAACTGTAGCGCCAGCAGCTCTGCGATCTTAACAATGGAAATTAGAGTTTTCACATGCTATTATTAAAAACTGTACTGAAATTACAATCCATGCTCTCACAGGATGGACTGAGTAGAAGTGACAGTCTTCAGCAGCGTGCACACCAGTGAGACAAGTGAGACCATGAATCTGGGCCAACTCTGTCCTATGAATCTAGCTGTCATACTGTCAGATGCCATTACAGTAACCAGTTACAACTCACTGTAATGGCCTATTGGGAACATTATCTGAAGCTACATGCAAAAAGTAGCACATTTTTAGGTGATATTAGACAAGAAACAGCATCAAAAACAACACTGCTGAAAAATGGAAAGCCTGTTTTGTAGGTTAGAGCCGAATACTCAAGCACCACAAGTCTCTGGAATGGATAATCGATTTTATGAGCATGAGTATCATCGAAGAGAAATGTATCAATATCAAGAGGGAAAATATTGTTTAGTGATGCATGCACACACTATACACACTTTATAATTACTCACTGTATTTAATTGTTTACTTTGTGCGGAAATAAAAATACTGCCCCCCTTTAAAAATAAAACATGAGATAGTAACATTATGCTGTTTGAATTTAATCTTTAAAGAGAAAAAAGGAAAAAAGAAAGCTCTGTCGACTCTGAAAGCTCTGCTTTTTATTTCTTTTGCTAGTGTTGTTGTGTGTCCATTGATTCACTGAAGTTTAAGTTGCTGGTTCTGTACCTGGTTCTCTTTCTCTTGTGATCAAAAACATTGATCCGAAGCTCAATTCTGAGGCTGTTCTGTAAATAGTTTTCTAATAAATAATAAATATACCACCCATCTCTTCAACACATATCAATGTCAGACTTAAATAAATAACATCCATGCAGTCTTTCCTACTTCTACATAAAGTTATACATACAGATCATGTGGTTGGCTGAATGGAGATACTGCTGCGCCTCAATAAGTGATCCTTGCTGTGACCTCTCTCTTCATCTGCTGTACAAACACTTCATGCTCTGCATCTTTCACCGTGATGAAAAAGTTTGTGCTGGTGGGCTGAATTTAATGTCTTGCATATGTGTTTTTGATTGAGGCAAGCAAGCAGCAGCTCTCACAAACCCACACTTGTCCACCTTCAAAAAAAGTGTTGTCTTCTTCACTTCTTCCTTTCGACATCTGCAGCTGGCTAGTGAAAAGTGATTCTGGCTTCACATTAAGTGAAAGATGAGGTGCTTTTGCATATTTGGCATTTTAGAAACAATTAGCACTCAAAAACTTGATCATTTTATTTGCGGAAGAATTCTAGGTATTATCCATTCATTATTTTTTTAAACCATGCATGCTTAAGGATCATCTTATTGTTTTTGCAGTTTTCATCTTGTGTGCTCTATTCTGTTTGAAATCTCTGCTGCAGGCTGCTGTGTGCTTGTGGGGCAGACCACTGCTGTGCTGTGGTGTGTTCATGTGCCAGGGGAATGACTTGAGAGTCACATGATGGAAAGTAGCTATTATTGGAAGAAGAAGAAGGAGAATTATTGGAAAATCAACCAAGTTTAAAAGAACATTTACACAATGCCAACTTTTAAAGACTTCAATCATGTTCAGAGACTAAAAGTCACCCAGGTATCTAGTTGAAGGAGCATTGTGAAAGCAATGCATACAGTGCATAGAAACAAAGCGGGTGGGATTTTTTTTTTTAAATATAGTCTTGCAGAGGTTTATATTTGTGCATTTACTCCTACCATCGATAGAAAACAACACCCTTGCTGTATTACAGATAGACTTTTTATAACTGGTTTTTCCTCTACAGAGAATGTGAATTGTTATCACATAAAAAAAAAAAACTCAGGAAGAGCCGAACAATCGTTGAATGACACTTGTTGTATCCGGCTGAGACCTAGCACTTCAGTATGTGTTCGTCTCTCCTCTGCCCACAGCTTGTTAAGTAAGAGACCTCTGCTGTTTTATTGCACTGAATATATGATGTTAACTCACACACACATGCGGTATATATATATATATATATATATATATATATATATATATATATATATATATAT
>JAQMCX010000003.1:9907576-10010155 GCA_029814765.1 Acanthurus leucopareius | reverse complement strand
CTTTTTTATATCTCTCTATATAATATTTTAACTCACACACAACAGCTCTATATATATATATATATATATATATATATATATATATATATATATATATATAAAACAGTATGGAAAATGGAAGAGATGTGTGAAGAAAATAGTTCACATCCAGGCTCCTCTGGGCATCTTTTCTCTTTTAAAGAGGATGTGTTGATGTGTGGGACAGTGTATTTGTTGGCCTTTGGTTACATGACATTATTCAATCTTCACTGGTGCATAATAAAGATATAGCTATACATAATGCGCAGTATTTTAATGCAAATGATGGTGTCTTGTGAACATAATGAAGTGGTACACTGGAACAACAGTGTCTGAATTATTTCTAAGTGGAATAACACATACAACTTTTCTGTTTCATCATACTCATCCGTTTAAGCAAACATTCTGAATTTTTCACAGTTAACAACATGCTTACAGCTAGTGCTTAAGTTATTCTTCCATGATGTGATTAGTGACACACAATACAGGAAAGTTCATTTGTGAATCTGACAGCCGCAGAAGATCAACCTCCCTCAATCTCTGTCCCTTGTTTTGTCAAACATCGCAAAGGGAAAGCATGCTTCCCCATTTTAAAACAGTTTTCACTCCTGCTGCAGAATTGCTTCATACATAATACATCAACCTTTAGTTATTTATTCATTACAACTGTTAGCATCGTTACAGATACACACTTTTTATGCAGTATTCAGTCTCCAGTTCCTTTTTCTATGCCATTGCTCGTGGCACCCACTTACTTGAACTTCACTTTTAGATGTTGATTTATCTATTTCAATTTAGACATCAAGCTTTCCCTCTGATGAATGATGCATAGCGTTTTTTTTCTTGCCATGTTAAGAACATCTAAAATACAGGCAGCGAAAGGAGAAACAGTAGGAGGCACACAGTCACTTTCAAAACACTGGATTTCAGATCTAGCGGCATGCCTCCGGGGTTGGTGATGTCAGTCTGTCAGTGAGTCCACTGCTTTGGTCCAGACTAAAATATTTCAACAACTATTGGAAGGACTGCCAAATAAATTTGGTGCAAATATTCATCAGCCGGTCACGATTAATTAGAATCACTTTGATGATACCTGAAATAAAGCTAACACCAACATTAGGTCAGAATTTGAATTTGTTCAAAATATCTGCAAACATGACATTCTCATCAGCTTCAGCTTTGCTTTGTGCTTTTTTTTAATGCTGATTAGCAAATTAGCAAATTTTAGCATGCAAACACAATAAACTAGGACTGTAGATATTACAAATATAAGCATGTTGGCATGGTGATTTTAGCATGTAGCTCAGGTGTAGCCTCAAAGAGCCACTAGCGTGTCTGTGGGCTCTCAGTCTCTTTTTAGGGGGCATTTTGGTTTTGCAAATTGTAGAAGCCTCATTAATTCAAATATGGATGAGTCAGTGTGGGCATTTATATTTGTCTCTAATTGGAAAATGTTGTGAGGAAAAACATAAAAAAAATATTGTATTTGCTTTGATGATGCATTAGAGCCACCCAAGCTAAAGGTTTGCTGATTGATTTTAATGCAAACAACTTGAAAGTCCCTTAACTACTCACCTTAACTACTCACCTTATTATTACATATTTCACCTCTTTTTTATTGAGCTGGTTGCATTAATATCTCAGTTTTTCACCTACTTTCATTTTTTTTACATTTATGACCTATTAAAATTGTGGCCAAAAGTCTGACTATTAGTTAGAATAAACTAATTACAGACATGAACCAGAAATAACCCAAACACCCTCAAGTACTGCACCTTGTCAAATGTGTTGTATAAGGCAGCTCCTCTGCAGTGACTCTGCAGGTCTCATTTAATCATCTCCTGTCTGGACTGGACCAGCCTCCTCCTACAGCCCTCATGTCTTCAGACTTCCTAGTATTCCCTCACAAATGCAAACCACCGGTGTCACACAAAGGGTCTTCTTTCCAGATGTGATTCAGGCTTTTTTTTTTGCTTTCCCTGTCACCATCATGCCCCTCTTCAGAATGAACCTGGCTCCCTGCTGGCTCTCCAGTGGAGGGATGATAGTCAGCTAATGCTGCTGCAGAGTCACTTCATGTCTTCAATCACAGATTTCACTACTTTGCTATTACCTTCTGCACCCGTGATTCAAATAAGGTGATAATATAAGTGTCTTGCACACATTTGACGTATTTGAAGGTGACTCCTCACAGGCTCAAACTTGTGTTTGCCTCTTTCTTTTAAGGCTGTCAGCAATCTTCCAAAGACTCTGTTCTAAGTCCAAAGCTATGTGTTTGCATTTACCCCTTTGACTGCCAGGCAGAGTGAAAATATTTTATTTTGACAATTTTCTAATTCACCTCAACACAATAGCAAGCTGTTATTGCAGCAAAATTTTGCTGCTACAAGCAATTACAGCTAAAGGGCTCCACAAGCTGGGCTTAGTGAACTATTGTTAGCATCAATTCCTTCAAGAATATGGGATTTAATGCATGAGAGGTGAGACTTTTCATTCCACTCTACAGCAATGGAGCTTTGTCCAATGCATTTGTTTGGGGCTAAGGTATTGTGTTTGCTGCCATGACAATTTATTCTTAGCCAACCTAATTTAAATTGTCCCAAAGATAACATGCTTAACTACACAATGCCGTATTGCATTTTGCCATACATTTGTAACTGTAAGTAGGGTTTTCAGAGAAACAATGCTTGAATTTTGGCCTCTATTTATTAAATATTTAGCTATTGTCATGCATGTAAAAGTAAGAATTTCTGGAAAGAAAAAAATGCCAAAAAACTTCAGTATTAAAGGTCAAACATATGAAAGGATCTATGTGTATCCACCACAGGATGCAAACTGCTGTGTGTTTTTTGAAAGCACTGCAGATTCTTCTTTGTTCGAGTCAGCAAATGCACCAGTGTGGAGGCCAGTACTTTGACTCGATCATATAGTATCCCAATCCATTAAGAAATTCCTCAGACATTTAGCACTACAGTATATCAGTAAAGTCATCTTTGAAATGATAGTGCTATAGGCCGAGGGAATTCCTATCATCTCCTGGGATCCCACTGAAACACGTCAGCAGAGAGTCTCAGTGGGATTGCCCCTGGCCTTTTCGGTATCAATTGGAAAATGCCCCTCTTAAAGTAGCAATTTAACACTTTGTTTTCTTTCACATGTTGTCTGTATCTATCATCTGACCAAGGTGGCCTTCAATGATAGTAATTTACCCCAAAAGAGGCAATGGAAACACTTGTGACTATGTGATTTTTGCCCCCCGAGACCCTGAACCGGCCATAAGTATAAAGTATCTTTATGGCCATGGTCCTTGTTGTCTCAGCCTTGCTGCTGAAATGCTTAGACAGGTAAAAGTGCAAGTGCTTCCATGTTTTACAGTAAATGCCTGCAAAATAATCACGGCTTATTAAGCACTGATTTTCCAGTAGGATTTATTTTTATTTGACAGGTGTTGATTGGATGGTTGGGGGTACATTACCGAGCTGATATGGCTCAAGGCAACTGTTAATAATTAGATTAATTTTGCATAAACACCGACATAGGGTTGATTTTAACACTCAGACTTAATTAACGCTGATGTTATGTACAATAAAAGCCCTAAACGGCAAGGTAAAACATTACATTTTGTTTATTTTGTCCCATTTATCTAAATTTAGATAATATGGTTCCTGCAAGAGACAAAAGAAATGTAATTTACTGTACTTAAATGTACTTTCAGGTCTCATCATTTCAATGTTACAATAATAACAGAGCGTGATTGTGCGGTTAATTCTCCAAAAGATTATTCAGTTAATGATTTTAGTGTACATGGGTGGATTTCCATAAATTTTATTCATTCATTCACTTGTCATTTCATTAATTTTTATACCTGTTAATTAACATTAGGGAAGGCAGTTTTATTTACAGTAGCATTCAGACACAAGGCAATTCAAAGTGCATTACAGAGGCAAAGGAATACATACAGTTTATTTTCACCGGCATGGAGTTTAGATGCCTTCAACATCCCAGCATGCTTTAAGAGGAAAACCACAAAGAGCCCTGAAGCTGTTCCTATTGCTGTATTTTTATGTTCTCACGTTTTTACACAGAGATTTAAAACCTTCATGTCACTGTTATATGTACTAAAAGCTGTTAGAAGGTGTGTTTAAAAACTGAATCAATTCTTTAAAAAGCCTCAATAACAACCATCACAATGTTTTCTGTACTAACAAGGAAAACTACAGTGTCATTTTAATTAAAACAGTATCGTTTTGTGCTCAACAGCCAAATGGTGTCAGAACTTTTGAAAACATCATCCTTGTTATGATACTTGATGAGGCTTTCTATTTATGGATTTCACTGCTGAGTATTTCTCACAGGGAATAGCTGTGTGTCCTCACAAGATCCAGATGTATAATCTGTCAAGGACGGTGACATTTGGAAATGATGAATACAAACAACAGTCACTTAATGATTTGTGTTTTGCACATTATTTGTATTCATGTGGATGTGTCTGCTTCAGTGTGTATAGATGAAGGAGTTTGTCGGCATCTGTCTCTTGCATTCATTGCATTATAAATGTGTGTATGACGCGTACATGTGCATGCATATTTCAGCAGCACTTAGCAGCATCATTAAAACATATGAAATAGTACATTGTAATAACTCTTTCTCACGTTTTTGACAGAAAGTAATAAAGTCTCATTGTCATTAATAAGTCCTATCCAGCAAGCTTCTCATTGCATTTTCATGCATGCATGCAAACAAATGTCTCACCAATAAATGAAAATATTACAGTCTTTCATATTCCACAAGCAAAGCTGTAAATTACAAACAGATGCAACTTTCATAGACTCAAATTAAACTCAACAATGCTACAAGAGACCATGAAAGGAGGATTTCCATTCCTTAATCTGCAGTGTTTGTGACTATTTAAGGTCATGCATATTTATAAAAGTGAAAGCCTCGAAGTAATGAGAATTCCTTGTATTTATCTTTTTGTCGTGTTTTTTTTAACAATGAATGCCAATCTACTTACAAAGAGGGAATTTTTAAACCATTCATGTTCTATTAACTTTGCATTTCAGCTAAATTTCAGAGGTAACAGTGAATTTGATGTACAAGAAAATACCGACACAATAAAAAACATTGTAGGCAGAGTCAGAAATGTAATTTAGTGATACAGTAAGCCTGCACACAATCTTTATGGATTAGTAGAAATATCTACATCCATTTTTATTAGGAAAAAATGGAAGAAGGGAGCAACTAATGACTGGATGTTGTTTTTTTTAATATATGATTTCAATTATTACAGCATATTAAAGCTCATTGAATGATAGAGGACATAGATTTGAAAGGGGATGCTGTTCTCATGTTATTGTTTACCTTCTAGATTGTCAAGGGGCCAGTTTTCTCCTCCTCCTCAAGTGATTGATCAAGAAACGTCTTTGACAGTTTGATGGTAGCTTGAGTGATGGGCATGCCTGACTGTATCCCACCTGTCAGGTTGGAATGAATTGTCCATCCCATCAAAGATCACCTTTGATCTCGCGAGTGGAGATAGTGGAAAGGCACAGGCAGAAGACTCGGGTGAAAAAGCATCAAGTAATGTTACAATAGAGAAAAAAAATGTGACTCCTACACCCAGTTTCCAGTCAATCTCATTCTGTGGAATTGCTCACTCTTCCGAGTCATTTCACATGTGGAGTTTATGTGATATGGTTCAGAAGAGGCTGGTCCAGAGAGGCATATTTTGAGAGGCAAGAGGGAGATCAAAATATAAAAAAGAGTAATTGCTTGAAATATACCATTACCAAATCTCTGTGTCATTTATAAAACAGTTTTTCTCTCTTCTTTGGAAAAAATCCATTAATACAATTCTGAATAAAATGCTTCAACAGCGACACCTGCAGGGCAGGGAAGAAGGGAAAGGGGCAGTCAGTTTGTGTGAAGTGAAGTGGAGATGGAGGGCAGAGAAGATCAGACCCCTGCTGTCCTCATTATGATCTCTTTTATTTATTAAATCAACTTCATTAGATTGATTCAAGAGGATGTTCCTCTAATCAATTAACAACCGGAGAACAGGTTGGTCCAGTGAGAATTAATTTTCAAAGTTTCACCTTCAGTTCTCTGTGAAGCAATAGATTTATTCTGTAGCCTTTTAGAAAAAAATGGCACTAAGAGCACATTGCACACCACTTTTGAAAATATAATGTTTCACATCATTTAGGTCTTTTAAACAGAGTCTATATTATTTTCACTACTTTTTAGCTAGAAGTAGCTAGGTTTTTTGCATGAGCCAAATTACCTTGCTGCAGCAGCCCTGAAGGAAGCAATAGCATTGATGGACTTGAACTGGTCAGCATCAAACACCATCAGGGAATGGATGGAGAGCCACCTCAGCTGTCCAGGCTGGACCCACTGCAGGACCATAGTAGCACGTGCCGGTTCCTTCTTCCTGGATTAGATCCTAACATGGAAACAGACCGCTACATTGGCTGCAGACCATCGGGGATACTTTTGTCCTTTGAAGCCACAGACCTTTGACCCCACTCCTTTGCTCTGGATGAAGCCATTTTCTTTCATTCTCTTTTGAAGCATTGCTTGGGAAAAAATAGCTGTTGACTAACGGGTCATTGACACAGACTGTGAACCAGTAGAGGAGTTTGATTGAACACCGCAGAAGCGTAGTGTAGAGTAACATCGTTGACACTTGGACAGGATGCCTACGTGACTGACCAGAGATGCAACAAACCACTTTGTTATCACAAGCAAACAAGGTTTTTGCATGGTTGTGTCAAAATTTAAATCACCAAGAGTGAGCATGACCCCTTTAACCTTCAAGACCTGATAGGTAAATATGTAAACAAACAGATTTAGTGTAATCAGTCATGGGAATTTGTGGTGTTTAAGTTGCCAGGCAGACTTAAACATGATAATCCTAAAGACAAATGCTACTTCTCACTGCAGGACCCTTTTCACCCTCACTGCTTGTTAACAACAAACACAGTGAGTAGGATGAGCCTGGGTGGTTGCATTACCATGCAGGCCTACACAAGCTCGTGTTTAGGAGGGCTGATGGAAAGAGCTTCATGGTGCTGCTTGAAAGAGAGGCAGCAATGCACTCGAGTGGCAAAGAGACAAAACACTCAACCATCACTGCAGGGAGCTGGTTCAACTCCTGGCTGCTGAGCCTCTGATCTTAAACAATAGACATGGTGGGACGCCAGCTGGGGATCAGATCTCTCTTGCTACTAGCAGCTCATACTGGGTTGACTCTCTCTCCCACTGGGTGATTTCACTCTCCCGGTGAGAGTTTCTGTTGTGGCAGTGCAGGCCAGTGAGCATTGTTGATAGAGGCACTGACGAAAATATCGGCCAAAGTGGTGTCCTGGAGGAAAAGGAGAACACCAGTACAATCTCCTAGCCGACTGCAAGCTGGACTCTTCGTCCTCCATGCCGCAGTAATCTGTCAGCTTTTACAGAGTGATGGATCTGTTTTCACTGGCTAAATCCACCAAATGGTTCGATTTCAAGGTAACTTCAGTTTACTTTAAAAAGTCTTGAGGCTCAGTCTTGAGTGTTGAGCCTGACTCAGTGGAGCTAAAGCTGGACTGAGAGACAGCCTCTACCTGTTTGACTTGTCATGTCTTTTCCTGAGAATTGCTAGGCAGATATCAACGTTTGTTGTCCTTTGTACGCCAAGCAAAACTAACTTCTTCATTTAGCCATCAATACTATGTAAATGTAATCACACGTCAATTTACTTCAAGCCCACCTTCATTTGCTTTCCTCAGTATTAACTATTATGGTTTACTGAATATGTGTCTCTTCAAAAGATGTTAGTCAGGCTTAGGCAAAGTCATGGTGACATTACATTAACTAATTTAGACAGTCAGTAAGCTTCACCTGCAGAGGGGAGAGGAGGAGAGAAGGGCTTCCAGATGTGATTATCAAGAAACACACAAAGACACAAGATGCCAAACAGCATGACTCTTAAAATCTTTTGGAGAAGCGTACACACAGAGTGATAATAAGAATATTTTTCTCCATCAGTTTTCATTCTTTAACGACTTTAGTGTTCAGATCATTAAAAGTGGTATTTCCCAATCTCTATGGGCAGTGACAAAAAGGAGGGATTGTGTAAGTGGAAAAATAAGCTCCTGCTAGAGAACTAGAGAGGTCCTGGTACCATTTTTTTCCCTACTTGATATTAGTAATGATGATACATGAACTTTGTCAATTGGCCATTATTGAGTGCCAGTCTGAGTCCAGTGCATTGAAAAATAAACATCATTGTTATGTAAGTGATAGTGCTAACAAGGTGTCCATTGTCAGGAATAAATGGATGAGAAAGGGACAGAATTTCCACCATCATCATCTACTTTGCTTCTATGTGTGACACCATTGTACAGATTTAACTAAGAAGCAAAAATCAGATCAATTTGTGGATAGTGTGTTACACAGTTGCATACATGGCTGTAATTTTTTCAGTTTTGTTCCTGAGAAAAGGTTGCATTCCCAACTATAATTTTTAGTAGTTTCTGGAGTTGCTTTACAATTGTCTTTATAGAAAGCTTTGGCTGGTTGGTTAAAGCCCTTAGAGACACTGAATGTGATTCATGAGTAATGCAGAGAGACTTGACTTGACTTACTTTGCTGTTATGAGAGAATAAAGGCATGGATCCCTATATTCCTTGAATTGCATTTAGCCAGCACATCCCTCTAAATATCATTTTAGAATACACCTATGTGTGTTACACAGTTACGCAGAGACCAAATGTGACATTTGCCTTGAAAACCATTTGTCACTGTCATCGCATATCACAATCAAAATATGGCCTACCAAGCTTGTTTTGTGCAAAATTCAAGGAACCTGATTATTTGTGACTGTTTTTTCATTATAGGTGATCTATAGTCATTATGGTTAACCACAGCTATCATTTGTCATAATCTTATCAGCGCCATTTCTGGATCTATTTCATGGTTTAAGATTATTCTATGAGTTGCAGTAACAGGCGTATATATAACATTAGATGTGACTTGATCTCGCTGTGGTGTCTCCCTGGTGCATATTTAATCTGTTTGGAGGTTAAAATGCTCATAACCCATGTAACAAATAACCTTGATATCCTGCTGATATTAATACACTTTGATGCTATTCAAGCATATAATGTCGCATTCATTCTTGAACACTTTTAGATTCAGCCTGTGGTGTTCAGCACATTCAAATTTATCTTCTTGTTTCACATTAGCGATTTTTGTGTTTCCCAGAATGCCTTTCAGTGACTTACAGTACACTCGATTCACCTGGACCTGCTGCATCCAGCTGGGTTTTATGTGTACGTAGGAGGAGAGAGCAATATTCATGATTGATGACTTTCCAGGTCTCCTAAAAAATAAAAAAAAAGCTAAAGCTGAAATCCTTTCTTGTCCTCTGAGCACATCACATTATAGACTATTGAGACTACTGCTGTAAAAACTAGAAGAGTATCTTTTTTTTCCTCTCCAGTGGATCACTCTGTAATTGCTGGATTGTTGAATTTCCATGAAAAACTGTGATTATCAATAGAGTACTTACTTTTTTATTCTTACATGACTTATCAAGATCTGAGCTTATTATTTTTTGCACGATTTTTGACATGTAGCTTTTTCAAAATTTAGTATCTTCATGTGTTGTAGACTAAATCTGAGGACTTAATAAAAAAAAGGTTATTAAAAACAGCGTAATAAGATTTTTGAAATGTCAGAAAAATTTGCACGAGGGTAGTTCAGTACACTTTTGCTGAGGTCTTTTATTTGTGCCTCCATCTAGAGCTGTGTGTTAACAGTTATTCAACTGCAACTGCAACTGCAGCTCATAAACCTACATCTAACATATAGATTACAGCTGGCTAATGTATTAGCCAAACACACAGCTGTCTCCAAAACCTCCCCTGTGCAATGAGGCCACAATGAGGGCTTGACCTCCTTTATCTCTCCTTAGTTTCCACCTCTGTGCTTCCTAATGTCAGTAGATTCTGACCAGCAAGAAGGTGACTTGTGCTAATGAATTAACTGTCCAATTATGGATACTGCAGCTTCACTGACATCCCCTCACTTCTTTTTATGCACACGTTCAGGTTCTTTTTTTTTGCAGCACATTTATGTTGATGCCCCTTTTTCTTGTTTTTACTTATGCAGCTGTTGTGTCTGTATCTATGGAGGCTGCTGATTCTTCTTTTTTCTTCCGCTCTGACAGTTAAGAAGGCATCTTTGCCTTATTTCACAGCAAAGCAGTGTCTGCCTCACATTTATCTCAATAACTCCTTTTAAGTACCTGCTGCTATGTGTTGTTTTCCCCTCATTATAAGCAAATTACGGCTCTCTCTTTGTTTAGTAAGGAATAGTGAAACTAATGTAGATCAGTAAACAGCCCAGGGCCTCTATCCACTTGAGCCTGAATCTGAGTCTTCCTGTCAATCATGTATAATTGGATCAGCAACAGGGAGACATGGACATTTTATGAATGATTTCTGGGAAAAATGCTAAATCAAATGGTCACAGACACACACAAGCATTCATGCACACAGGGATGTCCAAAGGCATGCACACACACACAAACAATTATGTGCAAAACGAAGGATTTAGGTGTAGGTGTGCTGCTTTCTGCATACAAATCCGGAATATACTGTAGAGGAAATATAGCTCCTCTCCAAGCCTGTAAAAAAATGACATCCTTATTCATTGATCACAATAGTGGTAATTTTTGTCAGCCATTTTTTTTTTTTTTTCTCTTTTTTTTAGTCCACATCCTGTGTGAAATATCCTTGTTAGTTTTTTTCATATTAAGTCAACCTATTCTATTTTCTTTTAGGTCAAGTAAGTTTTAGTTGACTACATTTATGAGCATTTTAGTCTTATCTTGGTCCAATAAAACTGTAAACTGTTTAATTTTATATAGTATAAGTCAATGAAAACTGCTGACATTTTGTCTTTTTTTCTCATTAGGATACATGGAAAATCTCAACAAAACTGATTACATGTGATCACAATCTTTCGGTAAAAGTTTAAATCTAGAATATAGCATATACTGTTTTGATTTTTATCTTTTTTCATTATGCAGAAAGTTCTAAACACCACAGATCAGCAAAGCCCCTTGGACAAATTTTTAAACTAATAATTTGTTTTAATCCATGATATGCAATATTGCATGTTGGTATAGCCACAACAAGAATTTTATGACATCAGTGCCGCCTCAATGGATTCCTTGTTACTCTCAGAAAAAAAGTCTGTGACAAACACATTCAGTGATAATTTCATCTATGAAGTTAATGCAAGTTCTCAAAGCATAATAAAACTTTTACTGTAGAAACACTGTGAACAGTACAAGCTCACAAAAGTCTAAAATCGCTCCTCACATTTTATACACTAACTCTTGAAGTGACTCTAAATGTAGTCCACTTAAAATGTTTTATTGTTAAAGGCTGTAATTTTTTACCAAGCATCCAGGCTTAATGCTGAGCACAGACTTGCACTAAACCTTTTAATGCAGCTGCTGTTGAATTCATAAATTAAAATAAAGCAGGAGCTGCAAAATGGCAACTGCAGAACATGCTTAGACATATACACATACATTCACGGGAAAGTCACAAGTGTAGCCTGATATGTCGTGTAAATTTTTATTCTTGATTTTTTATAGTAAATTAAAGGTGGAAAGTTCTGTGGCAGCACAGCACAAACAAGATTTAAAGTCACCTCAGTGACAAAGGAGAACAAAGGAGAATTAGCGCCCACTGGTACCTCGTCAAACATCTTCACAGCTCTGGCACATGTCATTCCTGAAAGTGAAGTACTGTCTGTCAAAACTGTCTTCTGCAGATACTTTATTTAGCACAGGATATGATGAAGACACCTTGTTACAACACTTTGTTGTTGTCAGCTACTGTAAATACACAGGAACACGTCACATGAAATAGGCACTTATTCATCATTCGGCTGTAACAAGTCTATCAGCCACCTCCTACAAAAAATACAGTTTTTATTACGGGATGGGGCTTCAGCAAATATCTCCTGTACTGCTTTTTTAGCTTTCACAACATAACTCTGGCATTACAATGCTTTAAGGATGTTGTAAAGCAGAGCCAGATGCTAACCTGTTTTTAGGTACACCCAGAACCATATATCTTCCTGAACCACATCAAGGAGGCATATTCCACCCGTAGCTTTCATTCCTCCAGGTCTATTTTTAAGTGAAGAGTTTCCATGGTAACCCAAGGTGCAGGTATTGCTTGTTGAAAGTGGTTTTTGAGGTCTAGCCACAGAGTTGAAAATTAAATAAAGTAAGAAAGAACTAGAAACAACAACCTTACCTGGAATCTTTTCTTCTCAGCTGCAAAGGCAATGAGGACATGAAAGAGAAATGTTTGAACTGGTGATCTGAAGGAGACAGGTGGCAAGGGGAGGTGAGGATACCAAACTGTTGCTGGATAGATGCAAGCTAAGAGTTGGCAGCTTTTGTTAGTTGGAAGGCTTTGTCTCAATTTCACTTTTTCCCTCCGGGACCTTTTCTAGAGCCGGTCCAAATGTTCATTATGGTGCACAAACAGGCAACGCCACGCTCTTAATTTGAAGGGCACTGCAAACTGACCCAGACATGTGGGAAATATTCTCAAGAATGTTTTGTTTAAGGCAAAAACAGGAAAAAAAAGATTAGTGATGAGTGCAGTGGAGTGGGTCGTTCTTCTGCAAAGCCTTCAGGATGAAAGAAGTGATGATTAAGCTGTCAAACAGCATTTCTTTACTGCAGCAATTGTGCCAAAAAACCTGTCAATAGAAAAGACAGCTGCATTGATTATATTGACTGCTAGCAGCAGCAATGACAGAAAGAAATGAATAGTTGTGGGAGTTATTCAATAATCAAATGAAGAGCCACTTCATCTCGACTCCATCATATAGACAGACTGCATGTATCTTTCTCAGATGTCTGTTAAAATGTAAGCGTCCTTCACTGATAATACACCTACACGCCTAAATGGAAACCCCCACCACACTATGTTCACACTGTTTTACATCAAACAAATATGTCAAATTTACAGTATTTTTTCCCTGATGCAGGTCACATTGTAAAACAATCCAAACACTGTAACTCTGATACACTGCTTGACATTACCCAGTCGACATGTTCCCCCTTTTTTCAACAGCACCTGCAGTCAAACTCAAGTGGGACACGACAAAATCGATCACCTAAAGCCTAAATTATACTTTCCACTTGTGTGTAGCCGTGAGGGTCTGCATGACATAAATCTCCTCATCTTCCTATGTCCACAAGGGACAAACAGGTTTGAACTCACCCACAGACACCCAGCAGAACTGTAAAAACAGAACCGCCTGCACATCCACTGTCAGTGTTACATCCATTTTGGAGTATATCCAGTCCTTTTTCCGCCTTCAACAATAGCTAGGTAGTCGTAGGTGTCCTTCTCTTACCAGCAGCTTCTACTTCAATTTGAAATGCCAGATACTCAAATAAAAGATAGCAAAATGATGTGGATGGCAGACACCCCACTATTAAAATTCCCTCAAATACTCAGTGAGTAATGTTTCCTGGAGAGTATGTAGGGACTAGTGGTAATTTCACAAGTAGATGTTGTTATTCCTCTTTAATAAAATACATTTAAGTGGTACTAAACTGCCAAGGCAATCCACATTGTTAACATTGTGAATGTCAAACATTATATTCTGATAAACATGTTTATATTATGTAATGCCACAGCTTATCTTAGGAATGATTGTATATAAATAACTATTAAAAATCATTACTGAGACATTAAGAAAGAAGTTATTGCTCTTCTGACTGACACTAGAGCAATGCTCTAACCTCTTAATAAAATTCTACCATCAAACTGCACTGAGGCTGTAAAAATGTCAACCTGATATTATTTGTATGAGTTACACTGGGTTAGGTATCGACGGAAAAAGAAAAAAATTCACCAACCAGCAGTACGGACAACAGAGGGTTCTTTTGAAAAAGTGTTCCAGGGTGCATTTGTCCTTACAGCCTCAATCGGACAATAAATTCTAGCCTTTTCCCTTTAAGTTTCAAACAGTAAAATCGCTTTTACTCAAGTGCCGCCTTGTTGGGACACATACTTTAGTTGGGGGATTGAAGGTGACCTGTTCACACCATTTGTAGAGCATCAACACAACTGGGAGGAAAAAAGCTTCCTTTAGTGAAACAACAACAAGTAGAAAGGTTGGATTTGACACAGACACTGGCATTTACAAACCATGAATAGCTTTTTATAACCAAGCGTCAGACCGACCAGGCAGACTGTCAAGGAAGTACAGTTATGTGCTGTAACACAAAACCTGTCTGGCTTTAACACACCTTATTATTGAGAAAAATGCCTTTACAGCTTGAACAGGAAAAAAAAGTATTATATTTTCTATAATAATTCTTTCATTATTTCCACAAACAATGTAAGAGAATTGTATAAAACTGTATATGATATGAGGACTAATTGAGAAAATTGAATGTCAGCTCAAAATTACAACACAAATCAATAAAAGCTGTTATTTTACCACTAAAAGAAAACACTTTATTGAAAATTTGCCCTATAATTTTTATGATAAACCCTGGCTTATTATGAAAATAGCTACATACTGACTGTAATGGCCTTCCAAGATCCTTTATAATTATCGTTAATTGCTGGTTTAGAAAGATAAAGAGGGATTGTTTTTCATATTTTTCTTTTACAATTTCTAAGATTTGGTCATACTTTTCCTGGTACATTTTAATGGACTGAACTCAGCTACAGGTTTGGATGTAAATGTAGGGAAATATAAAAGATAATTAGGCAGGGAAGCTCCACAGCTCCAGAAGCTCCACTGGTCTGTGTAGAGACCTGACTGTAATGCAGGCAGACACACATGAGACACAGGCAGTTCATCTAACCAACAATACATCCATGTTTGAGGCTGTAATGGTCCCATACTAGAAAAAAAATCAGTGTAGTTGTAACTGTTACAGATATAAATACCTGTCAGCTTCTTTTAAGAGAATGTGTCAGTAACTCTTGCATATTTGTCCCACAGACATTTTGGTTACTTATCTAGTGAGCCGTAATGGAAGCTTTTACACAGACCAAAGTGAACAGTACTGTGCATTATTCAACATGAGTTTTATTTTTAAATGTACAGCTGCAGCTTCAGATGGTGTTTTTCCTTAGCATCCCATTGAGATAATCTTTACTCAAGCCGCCAATGCTTTCTAAATAGATACTGTACATACTGTAGATCAGCTTCTCCAGAAATATAGTGTAGCTTGGCTTTTCACTATGTTATATTTAGTCAAAGAGCATTATGAGTCATGGCCATTGTTTAGCTTTGCTGTGCCTCTTGTGTTGCTAATCTGGCCAGCTGCTAAATCTCTGCGATTGTCCTGCTGCAGTGAGGCAGTCAGTTTCCAGGTATAGATTTATAATGTTTTGTTCTTTGCATGGTAATCTTATCTTCCCTCTTCTTCCTCTTCTTCTTCTTTTTCTTTTCCTCGCTTGTCTCCTCCGCTCCCCACCAACCCCACAAAGGAAGGGAGTATTAATCAAAAGGACTGTGTCTCCCCATTCCCGCCTAATAAGTAGAGAGTGAATGCATGGCTGCCTCCATCACAAATAGCAATGAGACCTTAGACTCCATTACCACGGGTTTGTTAATTCATGAAGTGGGTTTCTTCTTGCCCCCTCCTCTCTTAGATCACCGCTCTCACATGCCCCCTTTTCTTATTCTTCTTGATTCCTGAGGTATTTTTACCCTCACACTTTCGCTTCCCTCGTTTCATTGTCATATTTAAGACAGAAGAGCATTGTTTCATTTGGGAGTGCTCCCAGTCCAAACCATGTCCTGCTTTAGTATTCAGCTCCATACAAGGTACAAGTTATTTCTGGACACGCAGGAATACCAGAGGAGCAATCATGACACATGGAGAGCCTTTTACCTGTTAATGGACTTACCGTTACGGCATGAGGAGGAACACTGACATCATTCAGCAACATTTAGTGTTAAAACTTTTCTCAACACTTTAATCTTAAGCTACTAGGTTTAACTAAAAATGCCTACAGTGTTCAGTTTTGTAGTCAGCACACTATTCCTGACCTCATTTCAACTGGGATATAAGTTTAAATAAAAATAGTTCTAGGTACTTGGCTTGTAATTGTAATTTTGCAAGTTATTTAAAGGTTATTTCTTCTAAAGCAAATATTTGCACAACTGACATATTATAGGTCAGAAAGTTAAGATGTAAACAGAAAATAAACTATAGCAAATAATGCTGCTTTATTCATGCTAATATATTTTATAATCCTGTAACGTTTGTGGTTTTGTTGATTCTTAGCAATTAAAGGAACACTTTGACATTTTGGGAAATTTACTTATTCACTTTCTTGGGGAGATGTAAATGAGATAATTAATAAGCTACCATTCTCATTTCTGTTTACTAAATGTGAAACTACAGCAGCTGGTTAGCTTAGCTTAGCCCAAAGATTAGTTAGCCAGTAACATCTTGTTTATTATTTTAGAAAAAAAAAGTGGTACAAATACATTAAAAAGTTATTATTGCTTGTGCAGTAACTTCCTATCTCGAGAGAAGCTGGTGCTTCTGATGTTTTATACATTCAGAAAGGCTGTTTTCCAGTGTTTGTGCAAAGCTAAGCTAACTGGCAGTAGTTTCATATTCAACATAAAGAAATTAGATTACTACTAATCTTCTTATCTGCTTCTCAGGGAGAAAGTTCATTTGTGTAGTTCCAAAAATGTTAAACGATTTATTTTTAAAAGGAATCAAAAATGTAAACGATCCTTTACCTTGGACCTAAACACATGTATGAGGTCCTTCAAGCACTATGTTATGTCGGTTAACCAGTGATCGAGTGCAGGTAAAGGTTGCTGATTTTGTTTTTCTTGGATGGTTTAACCAGCAGCTCTTTAAACAATGGTTTCTACAATCTGCAGCCTGTGGCCACAGTGTCCGAGCCTTCCTGCTGTCACTGACATAGATAGAGGACCCCAGTAATATTTGCAGGGCTCATTTGCACTCTGTGTGGCACATGAAATTGCCATTGACTGCAATCTTGCAAGCTCTCAATGGCCTCACATCGACAGTGCTTGTTAAAACCACACCATGAATAAGTCCTAGGATACGGACACACGCCTCAGGGGAGTTTGAGATGGCTAACAAGCACATTAGGTATGGCAACTATGTTGTGCACATTGTTTACACCCACACTCAAGCCACACATGCACATTGACACACACTCCCACACAGACACATAGGCTTTAAACATAAGTGTTGAAGGGAAGTAGAGAGGGAGTGTGGACTGGAGTGAGCAAAATTAGCTTATTAAGCAAAGACTTAACACAGGCTGCAAGCCTCCAAGTTAACAATCACATGCAGGACAAGTGCCAACAAAAGATCAGGTAGTCAGGATAATGATTGTAAAGTGGATTTGAGGTAGCAATTAGCTGTCATCCATCGCAATAAGAGCTGTTTGTCTTGTCTCTAACAAAAGAAACTCTTGTTCAAACCATTCTCTCTCTCACCCTCTGTTCCCCTGCACTCATCCTCTGCACTCTGGTGCATTGCCAGAAAATCAGATTTCTCACATGGGCAACTTTTCTCCTACTGAGAGATTATTTCAATAAGAAATAAACAGCCTTCCCCCGCAAGGCATGATCCACTCAGAGAACGTGGCTTTAAGAATGAATAATGCATATGTTCACTGTTAAACAGCTTACAAGAGGAGGAAAAAAATATCTGTCTTAATGCCAATCTGAAATGTGTTAAGCCATCAAGAAATTTAATAATGCATGTTATTTCTACAGAGTGGGGGGAAAAAACTATACTGTGAAAGCACGAGACATAAAAGCAACATGACATAACAGTAACAGAAAAGTATTTTCAGAGCAAGTTTCGTCTTTATGGTTCACTGTGCTTGTCTCTGTGTAGGAGCTTTGGTTTTAAAAAATCACTGAATATCATACATGTCTGACTAGAATAATAATAAGCGTATGGTGTCATAATACAGTTTTGCTAATCAGTATCGGAAACTCAGTCTAATGTCAGTAACAGATAAAAGGTGCATGAAATATTAAACATAATCTAAAATGTATATCAAAGTGTACCCTCCGAGAAGCTTTTCATGGACATGCATGAACTACAAAGTTTTTTTTCTTTATCCCTGACTCCTGTATCCTGATGTTTTTAATTAGTGCCTGTGCTCTGAGATATTGTACTTGGAGCTGGAGTCCTCCCTGTAGGAATTTTATTCATCAACATCTGCCCTCAATCCAGCATTAATTAAACAAACCCTTAAATTATCAACAAGCTAATTATATATCTAACAATCGAACCCCAGGTGATGGGATAGTTTGAGCTCAGATTCCTTACAGCCTCGGTGTTAAAGGAAAATGCAGCTGTTTTCAAAAGCCCAAAGAGCAAGTGCAGGTTAAACTACAGCTAACAATATTTTTTTATCAGCCATGTTCTCTTGCTCTTGTAACATTTGCAGGTTGCTTTTGAAAATATTGCCTCGGGTAATGGAACTCAAACAGTTTGGGTACCAGCCCAGTGAGTCCGTTTGGCTGGCACCCCACACTATTTCCATTAATCCCCATTGAAATTTTTGGCAGGTGAGGATAATTTGGTACAGTCACAGTCTGAATGGTAACAAGAGTGAGAAAGCATGAGAGGTAATTGTTGTCACGAACCATCACAAGGACACTGGACTGAAATCACAGAGTAGCATCTGACTGACTTGTGATTACTTCAATATTGTGCTATCAGTCCAGTCCATTCTTATCATCTGATCTAGGCCAACTCCTCCGTCTGTGCTGCAGTGTAAATGAAATAACAGTGTTTTTCAGAAACACATGATAGTAATGTGATTACTTTTTACAAGGATGTGCAGGGAGTTACAATTTAAAATTCAGCAATGTAATGTTAATTGGAGCCACAATAAGTGCCTAAGTATTGGACCTTTTTTTTTATTCAGTGACTGATTAATTATTTGAAGGTGCCATGTTTGGGATGTAGCTGGACTTATTTGTGGAATAAGGCAGAAATGGAATTTGAGATGAAGGATAGACTGCAGGTTCTCCTTTATGCTTAATAGGGGAGATTAAGCAGAGGATATTCAATCAGGTGCAATCTGCACCATCACCGCTAGATGTCACTGAATCCTACAAACTTGTCCTGTAACTATTTTTCTCTGGTTGCTCTAATGAGGATCCACAGTTTTAAACTTTATATCTTTGGATTTTGGTCAGTCAGACCTAAGAAGACATTTGATGTTGTTAGCTTGGGACTGAGACTTATTTATTGACATTTAATAACCATGCAATGAACGGATGAATTCCAAAAGACCTTAACAGCCACCAGGAGCTTAAAAGTTCCATCAATTTTAAAGCTCAGTAACTCAATAAATAATAATTCATGCAATCCAAATGCTTTTAAAAGTCATGTAAACTGCAGTTGCCCAGCTTTCCCGTGGTATAACACGTGTCTTGTTTGGATGGGATAATGTTGTAAAAAGTTAGCTGTAAATTGCCAAGGATTAGTGTTGAGGCTGAGTTAATCCATCCATCAGTGATGTAAATGTAAAATTCAGACTTGAAAATGGTCAAGGCTGAAACTTAAGGTTCCTCTGTATCAAATGATGTATGACATGGCTACAAGAATAGGTTAAGGAAAAAAAACAGGTCATGACAGTCATATTTCCTCAGGTCTTTATGGGTTAATCCGAAAAACAATAACACAATCATTCCATAATGAGAATAATCATTAGTTGTATCCCTAATACAGTTAATAATCCCCCATAATCTCATAACCTCATAATCATAATAATCTCTCATTTAGTCCAATATCTTTGGATTTGTATCCCAACCTGCCCGACACTTTTGAGAAGGAAACGTGTTTTTATGATGTCATATTTTATTGACAGTATCATTAAGCAAGAAGAAAACTCAATACAGATACAGTTTGTTAATTAGTAGCTATCATTTTTTACATTCCAGAGTAACATAATTTCTGCCGGCAAGGGAGGGGGTCTTTTCTGGCAGCCAAACCACCTGCCAAAACAGAAAATTAGCAACTCATACACTGATCAGACCCGCGTCCTCATTATCTCAACCAGTCTCATCATTTCTCATGCAGAGCCATGTGATTTGTCCCTGATATCTCCCATCTTTAAGCCACTCATCTTTATTCAGCTGATCTGATTGCAGTTTGCATTTTCAATTAATGCCATAACCCAGAGAGAGTGGGGGGAAGGTAAAAAAAAATAATGGAAGAGAAGCTGATTTTCAGATTGAGTTCGAAATGCAGACTGATTGTAAATGAAGTGAACAAGAGTTGGACGCATGAAAAATCGCCAGAGATGCTGCGGGTCCACAGCAGTGGAGAAACACATCTGGAGCCTCTCCAAGGGCCCTGGAAGCGTGGCTAAGAGGAGCTCCACTCCCCATCTCAGTCATGAGCAGGGAGGGGAGAGAGGGCATGTGATAAAACAACAAGAAAAGGGAGAGAGGGAGAGAGAGTTGGCTGATGGAGTCTGATTTGTGTTGTTGAGCAGCTGTTCCACGCAGAGCTTTCTGTTTTATCAGCCCTCAAAGAGATATTTTCCCATACATCCACACTCGCCCACAGACATTCTGTTTCCTTATAGAGAAAACACTTATGGACTTACCCTATACTACAAAATACTAAATCAATAATGTAAAATTGATAATTCTTCATCAATAGAAGGAGTTGGAAAATAAGGGAATTACAAGATGGTCACATTTGCTGTTTGGATCTCTTTGAAAAAGGTTCAAAGGGAGGGATGGAGCACTTTGGCAAGGTGCAAGCAGAAATAGCACAGAAACTCAAAGCATCCTGTGTGTGCAAGAGGTGAGGTGGAAAAGGGGTCTTTTTGGAGGCACAGAAGGCGATGCCTTATTTGGATGCAGTTAATTAGAAAGGTTGATTGATTTGATGGCACTAGCGGGGCGG
Organism: Acanthurus leucopareius; assembly: GCA_029814765.1. NCBI lineage: Eukaryota > Metazoa > Chordata > Actinopteri > Acanthuriformes > Acanthuridae > Acanthurus > Acanthurus leucopareius. The sequence goes on along the minus strand of JAQMCX010000003.1, from coordinate 9,989,139 downwards.
GACAGCAAAGTGCACTGGTCTGTGAAGGAGTCCACACTCAGGTCGATATTTACGCCTTCCAGGGAAGCTTTAATAACAACATTAAAGGCTCTATGAAGAAGCCCTGTTTCCTCTCCTTGTGTTTTTCTTCCAGGACGCTGTCTACACACAATTACACATTCCCTTGTCTAATACGTTTCTCTTTGCTCTCACCATGACTGTGCTCAAAATATCTGACAAAACACTGTTGTGACTTACAGTATGCACTTGTATCAAAGAGTGTTGATTTTTCTTTTTGCTGACAGACAGAGAAAAACCATTTTAATGAAATGCTGTTTATGGTGTCCAGTTGTTCACAAGTATATAAATCTCTTTTGATTATTCACTTCATACCATGTCTATTTATGACTTTAGGACAAGCTTTAAGCCAGGCTCCTGTTGAGCTGTGCTGCTGTCTGCTGTGCATTATTTTCTTTGCTCTGTTTCAATTTAGCTGAACTATAGCTGTTTTTATTGTTTTCTTATATTCCAGAGCTACATTCATTTGCGAATTGAACCTTCTCTGATCATAAACCTTCTGATCTGTGACATCTGGCTGTAACATGCATAAACAGAGAAAAACAGTAAATATTCTTCACCTTACTGCAGCTGAGTAAAACACCTTAGATTTAGTTTATTTAGGAGAAGCCAGTTAGAATAAAACATTAGATTTTTTTGGCTTCTAAACTATTGAAGGAAATTTTGCAGCATTGTGGCTTAACATTTCCAAACCAAACACAGCTGCAACAATAAGAATTTTGAAAGTCAATGCATGTATTTCAGAAGGTCATATAGGTAAAATAATGGAAACAGAGATACCAGACGTCAGAAATAACTTCAGACTTAAAAAGATGATATATGAAAAACTTGCTGTGTCTTATTTGCTGTTCAAAGGAAAAGTGACATTTTTTTAATGTTTCTATGAAGACAAATTTAACCTGACATGTCTCATTTTTAGGAGACTGGATTAACTCTCAGTAGAGGGAAAGGCTTTTCACTGTGAGCATTACATATACATTTTAACACTAGATAAAATTAATTACAAAATGAAAGAGGCAAAAAATGCAAAAAAATGTTAACTAATGCTCTGTTTTGGGTCCTTTAGACCTCAGGCCCCATTTAACACATCAGAAAACTCTTAATTTAAGTTTACCAGGCTGATACATCATGACTGTATTTATAATCTTCATTAAATTCTACAGAAAAATGTGTTAAATTTCCACAAGCTCTGTCATTGTAATTGTTGATTGGAACACTCTTTATATAGCACTCCCCCACACAAATGCCGAATAAACTTTTTTAAGATTTCTAACAGCAAATTAGGTCTGTCAGTGACTTTTTGGCAAATAAACAAAACATCTTTGACCATGTATGAGTCATGTGCAAGGGAAAAATATGAAATCATATTTGGAGGGGGCATTTGCATAAAATTTTCTCAAGAGCAATTTCTGTTGAGGACACTAAGAGTAGTGCTTTACTATGCTAACAGACATTTTCTCACCCTGTCAGCTGAGAAACATATTGCATTGCAAGTTTCTCTCACTGATTTGAATTCAAACAGATGTGATACTGCGACTAGTGAGCAACACCAGCTAAGCTCCGGCTGAGGCGAAGAGTGATCTGCAGTTAGGTTCAGTGTAAGTAAGGACCTGCAACAATTACTTACGTGTTTTCTTATAGTGATCAGTGGAAGCAAAAGAAATTCCAACATATTATTCCGACACACACCTGCATGGCGTCACCTTCCCCACCTGGTGCCTTGGTGGCGGGGGCAAATCATTGTAAGGCAAGAGGCGGCGAGGTGGTGCAATCTTTTGAAACTCAAAAAGGCGCTATCAACTGCCAAGATTTAGCAAAAGTGATTTCATTGCATATTTTCATTGTTAGTGAAAATACAAACTCGTGCTGACAGTCATATATTATGGGGGCAAATCAGATTTTGCCCTCAATGCAAAACAAATTGTGAAAAATCTAAAAGCTAGACTGCCTCTTAATGTCCGAGTAGTCTGGACATTTTGCAGGTGACGCAAACAAATTGAATATTTTATATCCTCATATATTTGTGTGCACCTGAATATAAAGACAGAAAGACAGACAGAGACAGGTGTAGATATATGAGAGCTCCCACACACAACAACAACACACACTCAAACAAACAATAAAAGTCAATCATTTTCTTCTGACATCCAAATTAAAAGTAAGCGTCCTCCAGAGGATTGTATTACCGCAGTGGTGCCTGCTTATGACAGCTTCATCACAGTGGTATGAAATGCAGACCAGGCCAGGGGGACACTATTGTTTACCCCTAAACCATTACCAACTATTCTCTCTAATAAATCATTCCTTGCATTATCTCGGCCTGTTTTTTTTCCTCTCTCTGTTTCTGGTGGCTTATTAACACTTGCACCCTTCACGCTCGGCTGAACGACATGAGCCCCAGACTTCTGGCATCATCCATGCACCTTGTCATGCGGAATTGATCTCACTTTGTTGCTTTTGGGTATCTACTGTCTGACAATATCCAAAGCTTTATTTGGCAGAAGTTTGGACAAATAGTTTGTAATTTAACAAAGCCCAAAGTCTGAGTTTGATTATGCTGCATTTATTGTCTTCTTATTAAAAAATTTTGTTTAACTGTCTCAGTTATTGGTTGTATATGCAAAGCTTTGTATTTTAACGTTGTATTTTTATGATCAAAGTTTTATTTACATTCATCACTTTAACTTTGAATCCATATTTTTAATTTTTCAAAACCTCAGTTGTGTTTTTGCACAACACCTGATACTCATTCAGTGAAGTAACAAGGGAAGATTACTGTCCAGTTTGTTATTTTATTGAAAAAAAGTATATTTTAAAAGGTTAGAAAAAAACCTAAGGCTTGCACTGATTTGTTTTTTTTAGGCAAACCGCAAAAGCTAAAATTAATCTAAGCTGTTTTGACTTTACTCATTTTTAATGCAGCATGCAGATTTTTTTTTTAATTGTTTTTGTATGTATAGGGGTTTTTGTTTGTTTGTTTGTTTGTTTGTTTTGTTTTGTTTTTGTTTTAAAAGCATTGACAAGACTTGTGATTATTCTGCTAATGTTTAATTACCAGACAGGGCTGAGCTTTGGATCTCATGCTATATGGGATAGTAAAAGGATTCAGCATCTTTGTGAGTTCATTAAGTAACTTTGCAGTAATAAGCTGCTTTGTATATGTGAATATTTACATTAATATTATCAATAAAATGAATATCAATCAATACTGAGCTCAAAATAACTGTTCCGTTTTAAGAATTCTGAGTAAAAAATCTTATTAAAATGGAATTCACATTTTATTTCTATAATGTGAGAATATTTAGTAAAAAAAAAATTGCGATTTGGAGCTTATTGCTGCAGCTGAAAGCAGAAACATCATACCTCTTATAATTTTATGATTCATACATAATGCAACAGAGAATGCATTTTGATGTTTTTGGTTTATTGCACCATGCACGTCCCTTGTAACAAAAATAATGGGCTGGCATGGTGCTGACTTTTACAGGCTATAGTTTTTTCATGTGGTTAAATTTAGATATATTTCTCAGTGTGGGATGGATCTGAAATCTTTCTATTTTACGTGATTGGCTGCTTAAGTCAGTCTCCCTAAAAACCTTTGTTTTGCTCAGGTTACTCAGGCAAGGAGAGCTAATGTCAGCCTGATCACCATTTAAGAGAGTTGATGAGATATTGGCATTTTGTAAAGGTATGCATGTTGATTGGCTGCTTATTCTTGATGCCGCCTGTGACCTTTCCAGTCAATCAGAGAAGAATATGGGGAGGCCCTACATGATGCTTTGGGATGTATTGACTGTTTTCAGCAGATGGTAAGAGCCATTTCAAGTCCCAGTGGAGGCTGAGAGGTCCAACACCACCTTTGTTCCCACACACACTCGCACAAACACACTTCAGGGCTGACGCGATAAAATCAATCTTGCCGTGACAGTGCTTCTCCCAGCAGCCACAAGTCTAAATTTATAGGTCTAAATTAGGATCTGACCCAACACCTTTTTCTCAGAGGAGACAGGAAGTAGTACAATTTGGAAAAGCAAACATCAGACACTAATGTCAGCAAATGAAAGTTTCCCAGTAGATGACAACAATATGCTGAACTGAACTGAACTAGTTTCTACTCTACTAACAGAAGCATCTGGCCTATGAGGTACATATAGGAAGGTTTAGAACTGATAGATATAAGTTTAGAGGTTGTATTTCATGTGCATGAAGAACATGTGATTATGATAAGACACAGCTACAGCTCATCGAACAATGTATTTTTAATGCATCAATGCCCATGATGAACACAGTGAATCTTAATTTAACTGAACTTGACTGTAAAAAAGAAATTATGATTTAAAAGGAAATACATAACCACCATATTAGAGACAAACTGCAGAGGCTACAGTGTAATTGAATAATAGTTATAGAAATCAAATTATTTTGAAATTGTATGCTAAAATTCAACTCAATAAACAGTATAAATATTTTTTTTGTGTGTGTGTCTATATATATATATTAGGTAATGATGACAGATTTTTTTGTTTTAAGTGTATTTTAATGTTCTCCATAAGAAGATGTTGAAATGTGGTTAAACTTCTTCAAATATTAAGTAGACAAATTAAAATATTGGCTTAGGTTAAAGTTAATTTTAGGTGATGAATAAACGGATACGGCTTAAAGTATTCGATACGATGTTAATGGTCCAAAAGCGTAGGCTTCATCTATGAACAGTTGAAAACACACTCATATTAACACACATATAATAAATACCAATATGTTGTAGCATCATGCAGCAACAAAATGCCCTTTGCCATACTTACCTGCCTGCAAAAATGCAGTGCCATGGTTTTTTGGGGTAACACTGTCAGTGGATATATGTATACAGTTTCCCTGATAAATGGTTAGCTTAAGATCATCAATACATACGTTACCCAGCTTCTGCCATTCTAGTTCAATGTACAAACGCAAACTTGAGTGTAACAACCCAAGCATCAACATTTAAAGTGTACAAAGAAAAATATTTTAACCATTTCCTCTTTGTTATATGTTTAATAGTATACGATTTAAAATCCATTCATAAGAACATTTTTGGAACACGATTTAGGAGATACTTGATCTCATATCTGGTCTGCAGGGTATGTCAAGCGAAACATTACATTTATTGCAATTTATCTCTCTTTAGTTTAATTTATTCTTTCATTATACAGTAACAGCTTTGTTGACGCATGAAAGCCACACCAGAAAACTTTTATTGAAAGCGCTTAGCAGGGTGCAATTCTGTGCCTCTTTAAAATCTACCATTTGTTTACTGTTATCAATATGCTTAATGAGCTGGAAAATAACCTGCATTCAAATGGCAGCAGTCGGTGTCCAGCTAATCCATTGCAGCGGTGGAAAGTGATTCACAATTTCTCAATTCAAGGGGAATGCTGCAATCAGAGCAAAACTAACCTCCTTATTAATGACTCCAAGCTGTCATCCCTGTTAAAGAACCTTCAAAAACTATTTGCCGTCTTTCAGAAAGCGTCTAGTTAGGAGCCGAGGATCGAAGACTTACGGAGGTCAAAATGAAGCATTCAGTTATTCTGCAAGGGTAAGATAAGGTTAATAATATTACCTCTGCATCATCCACAATGTTATGCATGTTTCTGCTGCTCATTTAGTAGAAAAGAACAAACAGACAGACATTTGATCTTACTCTAACCATTATGTGTAAAAAGCAGATATTTGTAACAACAGGAAATTACTCATCCTCAGAGCATTGGCCCTCTCCTGCTTAAGCTTACCAGCTGTGATCTTTTGCATTTTAATAAATAAAGATTTTTCTTGATTTTTTTTTAAAGTCATACATTGCACCTATTTGTTTTATTCAGTTCAAAGAAGATACAGAGGGCAGTAAGCTTTAATAATGAATGTTCATAGACTTCTAAATTTTTTACAAAGGTAAATCAAAGTAAATACATATAATGTTGTATTGAACAGCATGTAAACAAGTCACTGAGTACTTGTTACCCTGCTGTACATATTATAATTATAATAATGATACTGACTCACAAAGACTTAAAGTTAAAGCTCCATGCATTTGCACAGCACTGGTTTTGTTTTTTCTGCTCTATTCATTTAATTTTGCCTTTCACCATGCTGACTTTCTTCACTCAAGAGGTAATTTGTCCACTACAGGTTGCTATACCTGCAGTGAAAACTGGCCACATTTTTATTTCATTAAAAATGTGATACTTAATTGATCTCTGTGGGAAAATAAGTCCACTTGCCTCCCTCCTCACCATAAGGTCAGAATTCAGGGTCGACTTAAGAGCAGTGGCCCTGAAGCTGGGAGAGCTTTAATGTCCTGCTCAAAGAAATAGAAGCAACAACAAAAGCGCCTTAAATCTGGATGTTTTACTGAGAATGGAGCCTCTAAATTCACCTTGCTGCTGGAGATATACTCATCTGTAGCACCTCACCTTTTATCATTTCAGTGTCAAATACTTTTTGATCTAAATAGGATCTAGATCCATTTTTGTTAAGTCATATCAAATAAAGTTATGCAGTATTAGGTACAGCACGGTAAGCAATGGAGTTTTTTGGCTTTTATCAACACTCTCATATAAGTGTCAAACCTTATTTTTACTGCACTGCATATATTGCCTATTCCACAAAATGTACAGCCACAAAAAAGAGTTTTGCAGTTTAAATAAAAACCAGTCTTGCATGCAAATATTGTCATTTGTAAAAATACTGTCAAACATTTTTTAATGTAGATTCTGAAATTCACCATATTTTCCAAATGTTAATTAAAAATATTGTAATTGTCAGAAAGCATGTAAAGCATGCACACTGTCTTTACCCTCCTCCCAAGCCTCCGTCTCTTCACATAAAATCATAAAAATAATGATACTGTATAAGATTGTAATAATTATTTCATTGAATAAAATGAGTAGATCTGTCTTTAATTAAAAACAAAACTCTAACAAAGACACATTGAAATCCCCCATTCATCATCTGACCTTTGACATGCAGTTTTGTTTTGACAAAAGATAAGAGAAGGAGAGACTCCTTCTGTGCCTTTCAATAGGTCACTCCTGCATAATGCTGTTAACTTTAGTCCAACATGGGTCAGCATTCAAACGCTGCATTTACTTTCCTATTGAGAAACTGATGCCCCATTAATTTTTATAAAAAGAATAACAGTATTCTCTTGTGCCCTCCTCTGTGAGCTCTGTAAACCTGAGCTGCACACATTTATGTATTAGTGAGGTTTTCAGGTGAATGTTGCGTGCTTCACTGGCCTCCTTACACATGTGCTTTAGTATCATCACTCCGGCAAACCATTCAATCTGGACTCCCTGTAGGTCTAATTAAGCCAATAATTCCATACACTCTCTGTGAGCTCCTCAGCAGCTCTAGTTTGTGAAGTAGAGTAAAGAGTGGGAAGGGAAGAAATGTGTCAGACGGTGTTTTTCCACCAAATTAGCTCAGGTGCCCGAGCCGGTTCAGCTCAAGATTCTTGGATCATTGGTGCTATCTAGCAAACCAGTTTCCATCAGCTTTGAGCAGAATTATTGTAATCAATTATACATCATCAACAGATGGGCTTTGCACAATACACAACAACCTGTGGAACAGTTCAAAACCAGGTGCACGAATTGGAACAGAACCAGTTCAGTTTTGGTGGAAAAGGCTCAGGATGAGATGACAAAGCAAGGTTAAACCCTGAGGGGCACATGTGAGTGATTTCAGACACACAGCCTCACTTTTGCAAATTGTTGTTTCCTCTGCAGGATGCTGGAAAAGATAAAGCAGGCCTGTCGGGTGGATTCTCCTCCTCTCCTTTACAGAACACACCAGCATAAGGAAAAGCCCACCAGGAACCCAGAAGATAAGAGTGGCATTCAACACTCCCCTCCACCTCAGAGCTTGACTGCCACTGCCCTTGGTTTCAGAAAAAGTATTGGATTAAAATATGTATCAGCACTTATTGGTAAGACAATCACTCAGCCTCTCCCTGTTTTCGATTTCTTAGTTTTCCTTTTCAGGAAACATCGACGAAATCTCAGATCACTTCACATTGACATTTCAGGGGAGGAGACATATCAAGGCATTGTTATGAGTATGATAGTATGAATGGTATCCACTGCCAACAGCATATCAGGCTGGATCCCAATCCATCAGGCCATGAAATATTCATCCATAATTCCAGAGTGTTTGTCACGAACACTGTACAACACGGCCCCTCCAGGATCCTGGAACACAGTAACAGCAGCACAGTTCAATGGCACCACATCAGTGCAGGATAAAAGAAATGTTTTCTCACTCGGACTGGATTTGAAGATGTGTTTGGATGCAGTGTAGTATCAACACTGCAGCAGTGTGTAAGAATAGAGCCTGAAGAAAGTCTCATTGTCTCGGCATCTTGTTTCCTGATAAGGCAGAGCCGTCAGAGTCACATACTGTGTGCAGCAACATGTTTCTGTTGCACGCAGCTCTGAATACAAGCCAAATCCCTCGACTACCTGCCATCGGACATGGTACAGTTACCACAGGCCGAAGATATCCGCTTCCTTAGCACCCATTAGCCGGCAGCCGAGGATTTATCACTAATGTCAGGGAGGCATTAGCCGACCTAATGAAATTTCACGTTGTTCTTCAAGCAGTATTATCCCTGTGACCCCACTCTTTTCACTACAGCAAGGTTTAACTGCTGAATGTCAAACAGCTGGCTAAGCCTGTGGCATCAAGCTTAGTTACGTTCCTTTTTTTATTTTTTATCGGTGCTCATTTGGATTTGTGTTCCTCTCAGAATAATAGAAAATAATGACAAACCCCACAGCCCCTTTTCAGTCTGAGGTGGGCTGCAAGTTAATGACATCGGGCCATGTTGTGCTTGGCTGCGTCCCCACACATAATTATGGTCTGATTGTCACAAAAATCGCCTGCACTTGCCACTGTAGCTGAACACACACACACACACACACACACACCCAACACAACACACACACATTCACACACATCCTCCCCCTTGAGATTAACGAAAAGGCAAATTATCTTTAGTGCGCTGAGGCTCCAACCATAACTGCCCTGAAATGAGTAATTAAAATTTAGCTTCATAACGATAGGTGCAGCCTGGAAATTAATTGCCATGTCTAAAATACAAAACCTTCATATTGCATGAGACCCAGTGCCAGAGAGATGATGTACAGCAGTTACATGTAGGATGTGTGTTTAAAATATCATATAGGTTTTGAACGAGGGAGGAGGGAATCCTTTTAACATGGCAATTAACTTTATAGACTAAAAACTTATTGCATAATGAAAATTAAAATACAGTCTCTTTTGTTTTTGATGCTGATTTAATTATTTTGCTTTGTTATATTTTTCAATAGAGCACAATCATTATAATTATATAGTCTTTACTACTTAATGTTTTCGTCTAGAAGGTTTTAAAAGGCACATTGTCCATGACTGAGTCCACAGTTTTTGCCTGTAAACATAAATGGTAAAGTTTGCTTAGTCTGAGAATAAACTTCTCCTTTGGCCAGAAACACAAACAGCAAACAAAAACAAATGAAATGTCTTTTCTGGCTCTGTATTTCCTCTGATTGAGGCTGATCTCCAGGTGCAACGCTGACTGTGCAGGCTTTCAATTTTTAAAAAATCAGTAGTTGTAAAGCAATTCCCTGAAAGTGAGAAAATTCAGCTGGATTTGCCACCACCCACAACATTAGACAGCCTTCAAATGTAAGCAGTCAGAGCCTCAGAGTGGATACCTGATCACATTCTGGGTTAGGGCAACTCGAGTTCAGCCATATCAAAGAGAATCCATTACATGTGCTGCACATGGAGAGGTGGGACTGTTAGTTGGAGAAGGGGGGGAGAGAGGAGAGAGCACAAGAAGGCAGAGGCTTTTTAATAAATAAACATTTTCAGGGGAAAAGACAAGCAATTAAAACTCTGAGCAGGTATGATATTGAATTTTTCTGTTGCAGCCTCTCTGTTGTCTCTTAAATTGAGCTACTCAGTTGCACAACACTGGGACGACTTGTGTGTAGCAAGGGGATACATAGAGGACTTGGCAAACTGTAAAACCAGGACACACACACACCCACACACATGCACACACACCTGTCTTGTCCCGCCTCCCCTTCCTGCAGACCTCTCCTGGGACTTACCTCCAAGTTCAGGTGGTTGGTCGTCATGGTAACTGCCGGCGAGTGAGGGCTATTTGCATTGTTTGTGCTTTCATCTCTAAAACCTTGTCATTATCCATACAGTACAGGTACTTGTGTTTATTTGTATGCTCCAGCCTGCCTGATTGTCAGTCTATTTTTCCATCCACTTGCTTGTCTGTCTGCCTTTTGTCAAAGTCCGCCTTCCTTCTCGACCACTCACTTCTTTTTTTCTGTGCAGTCGATCTGTGCACGACTCCCTGTCACTCATTCGTTTGCCATATCTGCTTCTTTCTTTATCTCATTCACAGTTGGAGTATTACATGAATCTGCACCACCTTTGTTTTGCACCCATTCTTCATCAACTTAATTACCACAACACACACACTCACTCACAGACAGAGACACAGTGAAAACCTCCTCATTTAGATGAGTTATTTACACACCTGACAGCATTCACCGAAGGAAGCCAATCCTTGTGTTGTGCCTTTATCATGTGACTGAACATTCATATGACATGTGAAATGTGCATGGAAATAACATTCTTGATGACAATAATGTGATCTCAGTGCTGGGATGAACACCCAGGTTTTAAGGAACACTACTGACATCTGCTGGTCACGATGTGAACATCACAAAATATTTAAAAAAGGGTGAAAATAAAGGAGCACAGCTTGAAGGTGGCAGGTAGATGGAGAAAAAGCAAATGTGGTAGACCAACTCACTAATTAAGGCTCTGCAGGAGGGAGATCAATTTATCATCATAAAACTTGCAAATATTGAAATGCAGGTAATGTTTTCATACATTCAGTTGTTAACAATAGCAATTTCAAATCCAACGGTGCAGTTATGCATTCAGTCGACTTACATCTGCATCAAATTGTACCGCACACAAACAAGAGCAAGAACACACACACGCAAATGCATAAATAATAACCCAAACTGTATGCACAATCTGCCATCCATTGACAATTTCCGCACGAACAACGCACACGGTGATTAGGTTGGAAATATGAAGACTGTTTTCTGGGATATATCTTTGCCCACAAAAAAACAGGAACAAAACTAACTGCTCCACATTCTCACTGCAGCACTAATTGGATGATTCAAATTGAAAATGAAAGAGTTTTATTTTTGCTCTTTCTGTTCAGCGTATCACCTTTACAGCAAATATAAAGAAAACACTTTGGTTAAACATTAATGTGCAGTTTTTGGATGTGTAAACATCTGTCAGAAAAACTGTACTTGCAACAAACATCTCTCTAGGGGCCTAATGTGTTATATAAATATGGCAGGTTATGGCCTGAGAGAATTGTATTTTAATCTATCTGTACACTGTTATATTTGAGCAGGATGAAAGTGAGAACACACAGAGGACTGTGAAAAGACTCTGGAGCCTACAGTGTTTTATTGTGAGTCTGGATACATGCCAGTATTTCATAAGAAGGAGAGCAGCTGTTTGCTGTATTCACATATCCATATCCAACTGCACAGTGTTTTGTCTACACCAATTCCCACCTCTCCACAGCATGGTTCATTTCAGAGTAGTGGTGCTTTATAAAGTCATCGCTGGTGGAAAAGCCAATTTAACCTGCAAATGTTTTGTTTCTCTCCAAACATCAGGCCTAAGCAACAGTCAGCAAGATGGGCTCGAAATAGAAATAATAAGCCACAGCAGTATGTTATGTGGCAAGTAGGAATGGAGGGATACATCTTAAAAAGTAACACATAGCATTAAAAAAAGGTTTTTAAAGAAGGTGAGGTTCAGACTCAGCACATTTTTTACCAACTAGCATGAATTCACTGAATATATTAAGTCTAAAATATAATGTATTCATATTTCTTTGGGAATATACCCAATTAGGGGCAGCAGAACAAGCTCTAAATGCAACATTGACACCTGGTTGCTGTGGCTAATGTGTTAGCAAACAGTTGCCTGTTTGCAAGTCCAGCAGACATGGAGCAACATTAGCATTCATTGAAAGTCGAGTTTCTGTCCAACTAGGGAATTCAAGTCCAATATTCCCTCTCCTTTAAGCATTGTTTTGACCCCTGCCAACTCCCGAGGGAAATACTGGACTCTTTAGCCGCTAAGTGCTTCATTAGGTTAGCTAGCTTTTTGCCTGTCTGCCATGTAATGCTGTGCTGGTAGTGTGTGGGTTTATCAGAGCTTTTCTACTGACAACAGCTGCCTGCTGCGGCCAGAAAAACAAGACCATTGAGAACAGCTACACAGCAGGAAAACAGTAGCTAGCTGTGGGTTTTAAAAATTAGACTAAAATGCTGAAAAAAGCTCTAATGTGCCGTAGTTCAAAGGGGAAATGCAGGGTTGAACAATTATTATCCGCAGATTTAAACTGCAAACCACCCCTCTTACCTTCTCTACCAATCCGATCGATGTCAGGACAGCTTGAAGGACTATTTCGATTGTGTGGCCTGTAACATATGAGAAGAAGAAATTAAAAGACAATAAAAATCAATATTAAAGGACGATCAAGTTTCCATCCACATAGGCTAAAGAAACAAGCACCGACAAACTTTTTGTCTATACATATATAAGTGTTAATAAATTCCTTCCTCCCACTGAAACTGTCTTTGATCCCACCAATGTACTTCTACAGTTCGTGCCACAGCAGCCTTGGACCCACAAAGAAAACTCATGGGACAGTGAGTCATGGAGTGGATGCTGTAGACAGGATGTGAGGATATGATGGGCAGTGGAGAAACATGTGCTGGCACAGAGAGCTTAATCCGTCTTATCGATGACAGGTCAGTGTCTCCATGGAAGCCTACGATCGATGGCACTTGACCTCCTTTAATAGTAGAAGTGCAGACATTCCTCTCGTCTTCACGTCTCACCCAATCAGGATTGATTGCAGCACTAACACACTCCTCCATGGACAAGTGCCTGCTGTTCATTCCTCATCTTTTATAATGATGATTCTGTGGATTGATCTCATAACTGCTGTCTGTTGTGCTGAGGAGTGGCTCGAGGATCACTGTTTAGTATTGCAAGTGATTAGACAGTGATCTCTTATTCAACAACAAGCCTCTTGCTATGACAGATCTGTAACTCACTGCTCTGTTTTTGTTATTTATATTTATTAAGTATTTTTCTTCATAATGATGTCAAGTTTTATTTGAAAGAAATCACAGAGCCTCTTCAAAAAAATAGGTGATTTTATATGAGCATCGAAAACAAACAAACATAAATCAAATCCCGTTTTCTCCTCATTATTTACTTGGTTATGTTCAGTGTGGGTTTTTTTATACAGTTGCTAGTTGGACCCTGAAGAACTTTATGTATCTTTAATCCTATGATTTTTTTCTGTGTTGGACTCCAGATCAAAAACACCTCACATGTGCAGCAAAGAAACAACCATCCTCTCAAATCTTAACCACACTGAATATGTGTGTGATGCTCCTGCACTCTGCTCAACAACTGTGGGCCATTTGACTTTTACAACACTGGCAATCCTTAATCAGCCTCAAACACTCACATCTATGTTGCCTTGTTGACCTTGTTGATATAAATTAGCATCCTAAATTTACCAACATAGGTTCAAGTTCTCTACCTTGCAGAACTGGCATGTTTTAATGCTGGTGATTGTTTCAGATAATGCTACTTAGCTAAGACAGAACAGATCTGGTAATCATTATTACAAGCCTTTTGACTTCTCAAGAAAGCTAAATATCCATTATTTATGTTGACAATTTTAATTATTATTTAAATTATATCTACAAACAAAGCTAAGCTAAGTACCAAGGCAATCGGACAGAGGCTAGTTATCCACAGTAACATGAAGCCAGGATGGCACTTAACATAGTCAGATCTCTAGAAAATTTCTGCAACTTAGGGATCCAAACATATGTGCTCAGTTCCTTCTTTTTATGAAAATATTAATTCTATAATATGGTATAATTATAGAATTATGCCAGAATTCTGCTAGAATTCCGCATCATTGGCTGGTAAATCTTACATGCTGATCCCTGGGCCTATGTAAAAAAACAAAAAAAATACTCAGCCCCTCCACTGCTTCCTAGTGTTGTCATTGTTTGTGCCAGGGTTGCAAAGACAACTGTATCGCTTTGCAACTACCAGCAACACAAGACACACCGCACTTTCCCCAAAATTTGCATAAAGACAAGATCAGCATTACTTTAGGAACAAAATATTACAATTACAGCTCTGTATGTTTTCTGTGTCTGTGGATGTGGATGTGTGTATATGAGCATGTACTTGTGTCTGGGGTGAGACAGAGGGCCTGTGAATAAAATTTGCACCATGGCCAAGCACAATTATCTTACACTGCTTGGGTAGACAAAACTGCATAGTGAAAAAGAGGCTTATAGAAAACCAATCTTAGCTCTGTTGGTGTCATTATTCTATAGCTGTTTTCCTGAGCAATCACCATTTACCTTATACTGTCAGTGTAAAACTAGAAACTTGTCTTTTGGCAGTTTAGGATCTTAGCAACTTAAGTTTTGAAGGGAAATAAAGAAGGCATTGTCTTTTTTTTGCCTTAACTCATTTATGAAATGAACTCACAGTGAAATGACATGAAATTATTTGGATAAATAAAACATGAATAAAACAATAAACAAAACTGGAAAATATGGTCACTGAGGCTGAAAATTATTTTAACAACAGAGTACAAGTACATGTAAATTGACTTAAGAGTATTTCAGTTAAATTTTTACTTCCAATCCATCAGCATCAGTATAAATAATGATTTGTATCAAAAATACAGTTTCATTTCATAAAAAGAACCTCGAGGATTAAAAGTAAACTAACTGAAGGACTTGCTGAGCATAGAGGAGAATGGAGTCTTTGAGTTTATATTTGTCAAATAAAGAGCACCTGTTCATTGTCCTCATAGGGCCTCCTAACAACGCCATTGACCTTTTCTCTGACACCGACTGTATTTCAGGTCGCAGAATGTGCAAACAGCCAAAGCTGCAGCCCTGGAGACGCGACTTGCGCGCCATGATTAACGCTCCTCTCTCCCAATCTCTGACAAGCACAAGGGCCACTTTGCCCGTGTGATACACTTCTTCATAATTGAATCTGCTCCTTTTTTTTCTTGTTTGTGATGTAATCGCACTTGGTACCACCACTTCTCGCAGGACACCTTTCCTCTTTTCATTTCCAGCAATAAAGTATTATGTGTACGCTGACTTCAGCAGCGGTTCCAAAAATGCATTTGGCGGTCTTGAGGTCAACACGGGTATTCATCAGCCCCGTTCCCCGCAGAGGACGTAATGATCAAAGTTTGTGTGCCACACAATTTACAGCACCCCCAAGCGCCCTTGCCCATCACTCTGTGTGGCGCTAAGCTTATCATTGTTCAGACCAATTATATGACCTGGTGAGAAGAATACAATTGCCGTTCTGTACCAGTGGTTTGCCAAATAAATAAGTGCTTAATGACCCTCTCACTCCCCCTTTTCAACTTAATTAGGGGGTGAACAGATTTGCTGGATGGATGACTTTACAGCAAGCAACCGTGAATCTGAAGCAGGGGGACTGCCAGCCCCGTCATTCGTCGTGTGTATTGGTTTGTTCCGCAGCTGCGTGATTGCTGCCTTAGCCACTTAACTATAGCTGACCACCGGCGGGCCCAGCTGTGTGACTGCAGCCATTTGAGCATCCTGCTGCAGCACGTCTCAGAAAAAGACCATCACGTTACTAATTCTAAAGGTTGCTGAATTGTGTTGCTCATTTAAGGTGTAATGTGTTTGTTTACATTTATGTTTTATTGATAAATTAGAAAAAATATGTTTTCAATGACAATGAGAGACAGAAAAAGAGTTGTCAGTAAAAAGCATCTGGCTTATATAGTGTTTACAGATGAAATATCAGTGTGGTGTCTCTCAATAAAAAACATAAGAAAAAAATTGTATGTAATCTGTTGTATTTGTCAGCAAATGTGGTGATTCAAAACATGTATTATGGGCTTCAGACAAGAAAAGAAAAAACTATCTGAACACTCAGACTGAAAAACAAAAGAATGACAATACAATGAGTTAATAAATGTGCTGTCTGGTGTTGGACAGACAGTAAATTGGTAGTATTGATCATCGACTTAAGTGGTTGTCCTGCTTTAAAAAACAAAAAAAAACAGAAAAGAGTGTGCACAGTACTTATTAAAGCCACTCAATTTGCTTTTCATCATTTGAGATCCTGAAAATTCAGAAAAATAACCTCTGCACCTCATTTATTTGCACAAAGCATGTAAATTCCATAAAATCTACACAGTCACATTTTTTGGTCCAAAACACAGCAAAGGACAAAACCTCACAGCATCTTAGAATAAATAGAGCAAGATTAAGGTGCATGAGGTGAAGGTGGTTTCCTCTCGGTCTTTGTGCCAGGCAATTTCAAGATCATTCACTGACAGCTGGACTGGATGGACTTCTTTGTGTTGAAGGCGTCTGTGTGACTGAGAGCACTGTGTGGCTCGTGTCGAAGCGCATGCTGCTTTATGTTTCGACACCTACTTTTCTTCATCACTGTCCTTTGAAATCAGGCTGTGCAGTGGTTTCATTTTGCAAATGTTTAAGCTAAATCATATATTCTGTTGCTCGTTTACAAGGTTCAATAGATTATAAGGAACAAGTAAAACTTTTAATTATTATTTATTTGTTATTTACTTCTGCAGTTCTCCACTGTGACATGTCAAAAATTCTTCTGTGAAAAATGTGCTTGTGTCAAAGTTCAAAAGGTTAAATCATCAGCCAAAAAAAAAAACCATAGCAATCTGCTGGCAACCTGGTGTGTATAACTGTTGACTCCAAGAGCTGTCTCTACTTGATTTTGATGGCTATCTTAATTTAAATCTAAATCTTGAGGTGCCAGATTTTTTTTTTTTTTGTAATATAGAATCCATATCAGAAGGGAAAAAAACTCTCCTGCTTTTATCATCATTTGATAACTACATTGCCACCAACAGTCTCCCAAAGTTTTTTTATATTCCAGAAGAACTTGTTTATGTATTTACTTGATGTAGTGGTGTTGTGATGTTCTGATACTGAAAATACCTGTGATATTTAAAAAGGAAATATTGACATTGTGTTAATAATATTCATATGACAATAATGTGTAAATAATACAGTGCTGCTTGAATTAATTCTGTTCCTTTCCATTTTTGCTTGTCACTCGAGGTTCGGATAATGCTGATGCCAGCTGTCAGAAAAGAGAAGATTTCATTAAATGCAGTTCCTCTTTTTGAGCAGACTCTCTCTCCACCTCTGTACACTCAAACATGGCTCTGCAGAGGCTTCTTAAAGCTGCACAGGTGTTTTTACTCATTGTGCCTGAGGAGACTCTTCTCAGGATTGTGTGGACATCCATCCATCCATCCATCCATCCATCCATCCATCCATCCCCTCATTATCTGTAACTGCTTATCCTTGGCAGGGTCTTGGGGGCTGAAGCCAATCTCAGCTGACATTGGGCGAAGGCGTGATACACCCTGGACAGGTCACCAGTTCATCACATGGCTGACATATAAAGACAACCATCTTTATTATTTATAATATGACATGCAGGCTGGTGACATAGAGGTGGTGTAGCTCCATCCAACTTGAACCTGCAGGTCTAATCAGCTTCATTCTTTGGAAACACCCGTGTTCGGGTGCAGATTCTTTTAATGCTCTTTGTTAAAGCTCATCCTTTCAGCAGTGCCCCTGGTTACTCACTGATGAAAATCGTCATTTACGCACTCAGAGAAAGACTTTTTCTCAGCGTTCTGCAATTCTGAAAATATATCAAATAGACACTTACACTGAGACAGAAAATAATTACTGTTTTTCTTAAGTTCCCTTCAGCAATATCCTACAAAACTAATTTTATTTCAATGAGCACACAAGTGAAAACTTAACACACCTGTCTTGATTGGTTAGTTTAGAGTGGAAGACACGGCCCCTATAGCAAATGCTGTGATCATTGCACCACAGTGTGGCTGATTAGGGTCATAAATCTTGAATAATGAGGCTGCTATTGTCTCCTCATTGCGCCAGATGTCAGGTCTCTTTCATGGAATGTGTCACAGGGACTCAGAAGATGACTAACCCTAAAGGCATCATAAAGTAATTACACCTTTACTACCTAAACTAGAGTAAAGATTTATAAAAAAAAAAAAAGATGGGATTTTTTGGTCATTCAAGTGTGGAAAAACAAATGTAATATGAAGGAGGTTGTTGTTAAAGTTGTAAAATATCAATTATTCTCAACAGATCAAAGTCCCCTGATAATTCATAACTTATCGGATGCAAACATTTTGATCAGAAATATTTGACATATTTTCATATAACTACTTGAAATCCTTTTGCATAAACTGAAGGGGCTTCAGCCAAGCAAACAGTAATTAACCTTTACCCCAATCTGGAAACTGATCACTTAACTGTGTACTTTGTCCAGAGTGTAATTTGTTGGCTTAATGTTTTCCCCGGGATTTGTAACCTTCTTATAATGATTCACGTCTCATTAAAATTGTGGCCTTTTAAATTCTCCATTTTAAATGAGCATATTTGGTTGCCACCAGGAGTCCCAGCTGCTTCTGTATCTTGATGGGCGACACCAGCTGTCATCGGAAAGCTGCAAATGACGCTGCCTAATACACAGAGACCGAAGATGCTGTCAATTCCTGCTTTATGGGATATTTGTGTTTAAATAGCAGCCAAACTATTTACACAGTGGACAAAGAAAGCACTGCATCTGAGACTGTCTGAGACAGATGAAGGGAGAAGAAGTAAGTGTAATCTTCATTGGACCAAAAGTTTCTCTCATCATTTTTGGCTGATGTAAACTGAGAAATCCCTACTTATGTATGTTTGAGGAATGAAATTCAGAGCAGGCTGCAATGCATGAACAGTCAGGTAAAAGCAGAGTGTTTTATTTTGGCTGATAAACCCAAGGTGTTAAATTTCCAGGGCCAGACTCGCCCACAGAGCTCAGATTTGGCCAAGCAGGTACAGAAAGTCCTGGCCTCAGACGTCCTGCAGAAAATGAGTATAAAGGAGTGATGTGGAGAGTCAAAGGGATTGGCCCGTAGAGCCGCCCGGCATCAGCTGGATCTGCCCTTCTGTAAGGACCGTCCTCAGCGGACGACAACACCTTCTTCTTCTACTGGATAAACGTCACAGCATCCAGACGAAAAAGGTGTGTGAAGATGTGTTTATCAACACAAATATGCCAAGGGCTGGGCCTTAGTCCAAGTTTCTCACTTTGTAACACACACACAAACACACACAAACACACACTCAGCCAACGCCACCACTGCTGTTGCAGTCCAGCTGGCACCAAAAGGACCGCTTTGATGTTGGTTGAGGCCAAAAAATCTGCTGGAATTGCATGAAGGGGAGAAGTTGTGAGCAGTCCTGTTGTAAACATATTTTAGCCACTGAGCTGCAGATAATTTGGAGACATTTAGAACATAAAGATTTAAACAGTTGCAAAGACTCCTAAGATTTTTGAATCGCTTGCATTCATTCAGGACAGAGCAGTCTGCACTTTTCTTGTATAACTGACTGATTGGCACTTGGATAAAAATAAATTATTGAGGGCATTTATATTGATTCATTTGCATATGAGGATTTAAACAAACAAAGCACTTTCACATTCATTTACATCTTTAAATGAGTCTTAAGACATCCGGCACACATTCAACAATGTTGCACAAGTACTGTCTGATCACTGATTGCTAATTAGTGGTAATTATCTCACTTAAAAGACTTTAAAAAACATGAAATGAGGGCTGTTTCCATTCCAGAAATGAATGTTCATCAAGTCGGCAGGTAATTAGCATAAAAGAATATTGAACTCCATTTGTACAAACAGATTTATAATGAATGTTTGTGGGGGCCACAAAGACCAAATAATTACCATTAAAATGCGCTTTCTAAAGAGATTCAGTGGAAAAGATTATCTTTACACCAGACTTTACTGTTAAATAATCAAAGTATATATCAAAGATTTTGAGCTCTCTAGTAGTTGGTCTCATATACTCACACATGAACCAAACCAGGTCTGAAAAACAAGATCGCTTTTTACATCTGTAGCTCTCTGGACACTATCGTTCGAGCACGTGAGCCCCACAGGGGCTGTAACCAGGCCCGTGTCCCATTTTCACAACACTGATTATTCTTTAGCTCCGGATCAGAATGAATCAGTGATCAAAGACCAGCTGGCTTTACACAGTTGGAATCCCGAGCTCAGTCCCAGATGTGAAAGAGGAGCACTCTCTGACACCTGTTGATCAAACCAAGGCACTACAGCCACTTCTAACAGGAGCCACTGATACTTAAAGTGCATCAAAAGCGGTAGAAAAGTTTATAGCATGTTAGTATGAGTGCTTTTCAGAAAACTTTTTTCGGGTCATAGACTGATGAAGAACTTTGGTTTTGCTCAAATACTCTACTTGGTGATTTTCTTGTGGACAGAATTCACTTCCTGTCTGGTTGCTGAGGGGTTAACTCTCTTAATGTGATGACTCTGTGGTGCATTTCGGATGTCCAAGGACCAGTGAATTCCTGCCCTGATAAGCTGTCAGGAGCATTGCCCTGTCTGCAAATCGAGTGTATGTATATGTATAAGTGTGTGTAACCGGGGAGAGCGGATAGCTTCAAGGTTATATGCCATTAAAAACAAGACTGCATAAATTCCGGCTAATAATTCATAATAATGACTCCCTTGTTTGTTGGTTGCTTGTTTATCCCACGTTCATTAACATGCCATCCTCATGGTGCTCATTTTGCAAAATGTCTTATGAGTGGGAGTGATGGAGAATGATGAGAGGGCATATGGAAATGATTAGGACCTGCTGATGCGGAAGTAGCCCAGATCCACAACCCCTCACATACAAGCCCCTTATGAACAGAAAGGATTAAGTAAGTAGATTATTAAGTAAAGGTCCTTCTGTGGAAGTGAAGTGTTTGTCTGTGTGTGTCACGTTGAACTCTTTGGCTCTCTTTCAATCTCCTTGGCCGTCACTTCCTTGTTTGTGATACGGGACTCCTGCGGTGCCCTTGAGTGAAGAGCCTTGATTTTTTGAAGTTATGAAGCCAAAAAAAGATCACACTGCTCCTTCTAGATCTTCTCAACATAATCTTGTTCTCACATCGACTAAAAATGGAGGACGCAGTGATTTGAAGCACAAATACATTTTTGAGTTCTGACTGTGAAGCAAGAAAACTCAATAAAGCAATATAAGCCCAGAAAGAGGGTGTTATTCAAGGTATTAGAAAAAGGCTCCCTAGTCAAATGATGGATGCTGGAACACCTTTTGAGACCAGGTCAGAGTCTTAAATAACCAATTAGAGCTGCCAGCATAAAATGTCAAAGGCTTACATTCAGTGTAATATCTGAGGAGTCCCTCAATTAAACAGGACTGCACATATTCACAAAGGAATACACAGATTTTTTCAATCTAATCCAACTCTTATTAACTCAGTCCTGAAGCTAAATGACCAACAGAAAAGAAGCAGCCATGTTGTTTCTATCAGACATTAGTTAAATGAATTTTTAATGTGGAGGAACATCAGCAGATATTGCTCAGTAAGCAGCAGTATACTGTCCAAGTTAGACTAAATTGGATTAAATTGAATCATGAACCTATTCTATTGGCTTTCAGTGGTGTTTTTTTTTAAATCTCAGTCAGTCTCTGTCTTGACTTACTGTGACAAAATAATCAGTCTGACAAATTAAGAATTGACCAAAAAATTTAAATCAATAATGTTAATTTTTGTTGTGTTGCTTATTGCTACCTTGTTGTTTATTGCTGTTTTGTCTGTAACTTTTTAATCTGCTATCTTGGTCTCGCTTGAAAAAGGGATCATTGTTGTTAATGGAAGAACCTGATTAAAAATTGGTTTAAATAAATAAATAAATAAAAGTAAGTAAAATGAGGATTCTGCTGAGATAACTAATCCTCAATCAATGAACATGGCTGTGAATGAGCCTGTAAATGCACCAGTCTAAACAATCTGCTAAATTTTAGTTTATTTAAAATTTAAAGCTGAATTTACTGATTTGTTCAAAGCCTTGAAAGGTGATGAGTGCCGCGGGGTCGGTCAGACCCCCCCCTCTAAGTTTTGAAGAGGTAACAGTTCAATTCGTCAGTGATAGGGGCTGAACTGCAGCCACAGTGCAGGGTGAAACAAAGGGTCTCTCAGAACACACTCAGTGCCCCCGTTTCCAATTACCACAAATGCCACACTGATGTGTGTTCACTCTTGAACTCGCTCCCTCAAATGTCACTTTATGTGGAAATGGCAAGTAAACAGCATTTGACACCAATTGCTGCTTCCACCACTTTCAGAAATGACTGCAGGCCTGTTCTGACTCAGCCCTGCTGTGGTTTTTCTGATGTTTGTGCTCTTTTTGTGTACTTCCATGTTCCGACGTGTTGTTTCATGTCGGCTGTTCCTCTTGGTTTGTGTTGTTTTATACTGTGTTCTACTGTTCCAGGCTAGATTGTGTTAAACTCTGTTGCATTGTGTTGTGTCGCACTGTGTCATGTCATTTTGCGTTTGGTTGTGTTGTGTTCCTCACACTCTCCTTGTGTGCTCTGATAACCAGCAGGATGCTGACAGGTCAACAGCCTCCCACCCAAAGGTAAGAGGCAGCTTGTGCCTAAAAACGGAGCCTTAAACAACATGCAGTGACGAAATAGGTGATGGTGATAGAATGGGGTGCGATCACACCAACAGACTGTTAATTCAGGTTCACACAGGCCTGAATGACACTGTTCTCATCTGCCATGCGGGCAAGAAAGAAGAATCAGACCATCTAACGTTTAATGATAACTGTTTGTATGTCAAAGGTGTACATCCTCACCTGCATTCCCAGATGTTTTCTTTCTATGCTGTCCTGAAAAAAAAGGGAACACAATAGCCAAAACTGAGGAGAAAAAATGTGTTTTAAAGTTTATCTGCAGAGTTGTGGGCATGTCCTTGGAGTAACACTCTCTGATCCTGCCCAATGAAAACATGACCTCAGTCCTTTTCAGGTGAACTCCAGTGTAGCTTGTTAGGACTGAGAATGTAATCTCAGCCGGCTAAAGGGAATTGCACCAAAAATGAGCAGCAGCTCCTCAAAACTAACTTGTACTTTAAACTTTTATGTCTTACTCACTAAACAGGTGAGGGGTTTAAGTTGTGGTCAGGGGTGGCATTTGAAAATCACCACCAAGACAAACAGCAGACTGCCAACAGGTGAAACACAACCACAAAGAGAAGAAAAACCATGGGTAGATGCAAAGACACAAGACAACCAAATAGAGACACAAAAAAATGCCAAAGAGATACAAAAAGACCACAGAGACAGGAAACATCAATCAAACACAAAAAGATAACAGAGACACATTACAACCACAGAGGCAAAATACAACCAAAAAAGCCAAAAAAATACCACAAAGAGACCTATTACAACCACAAAGAGACAAAAATGTACCACAAACAGTCCTGAAAGGACCACAGAGACACACAAAGCGACCACTGAAGCAAAACAACCAAAAAGAGAAAAAAAACAACCACAAAGGCACAAAACGGCAAAAAGAGATATGAAATGACCACAGAGACATGAAAGGTCCACATGCAGCACAGGCCACAGGCTCTTTCACATTTGGTTTCGCTACTAAGGCAGAAGTGAAGGATCTTTGGTATGTCTGTTTTTTTTCTGTCTCATAATTTGTCCTTGGCTGTAGGTTTTAAATAACAGTTCTAAGTAACAATTATTGCCATAATTCAATTTCACATGACAATATTCAAAGTTGTTCGTTTTGATACCTTGTCAGTGCCTCATCGTATATTTGAAAAATTCTATTCAAAAGTATTTATAATGGTCACGACTACAATTAAGACATTTGAAACTGCCCCCCCCCACACACACACACAAACATAATTTAAATAAACTGCAGTTCAACAGTTTATTATCACAAGAATTTAGTTTCAACAATACCTGTTCCAGCCATGCAGATAGATCCAATACAGCAGGCACAGAGCTGACTGCTAATACACAGCTGAAGCTCGAAAAGCAGCATTAATCTAACAATTGACTCAGTGCAGCTAATAGAATAGGTGTAACCACTTATTTTTTCACATTCTGTCAGACAATTATGAAATTTTAATGTGATGTAACTCTAATTTTAAAAAATGAGTCCGTATGCTTTTTCTTGAAAGTGTCTACCTGCTGTGCTTGACCTTCTGAGTGTTATTTGATGCACAGCGTGGTGGTTAGCATGAAGACGTGGGCTTATTCACAGAGGTCCTCTTGCATAATTAGTCCCTCTCTCTCTCCCTGTCAGTGTTTTTTTTCTTCTTCTTCTACAGCAATAAACATAGTGGAACTTGACAATGTGCTTGGCTGAGAGGCTGGCAGGGACTGTAAGAGTCTTGATGAACAGGACTGGGCAGCAACCTCAACAGGGAACTGAGTATGGGTGTGTGGGTGTTTGTGTGTGTGTGTTAGCGGCAACAGAGAGAACAAGGTGCTGCTGCTCTGTTCACATGGGTCACAGTGACAGGGTGAAGGTGCGGGATGAGAAAGCCATAAATGGGGTCAGGGTTCCTGACAGCAGAGGAGGTTCAGCCAACTGTGGTGGTGACATGATGCTATTAGCTCGACAAACTGGCGTAAATGGGACCTCGACTCGTTGTTGTGTTTTCTCTTGCGATAAAAGGTGTTGTAAAAGCAGATGTGGTTTTACAACAAGGTAGCTGGATTGAATTTGTATTGAATCTTTTTTTTTCCTTTTTTCATTATTCCCAGGTTGACGGGACACTGTAAGAGGATCTCCCAGTGAAACAACAAACAGAAGCATCTGACCTGAGCTTCATCCTCATCATTAGTTACTAGTTAACAGAGCTTGTGACACCTTGTAACTCACTGCGGAAAGACCTGGTTGTCATTAATTTCCACACATTCACTGTTACACTGATTCCCTACAGTTTTGACCCATAGAAATCACATTATCAAGTGAACTCTTCACCCACACTGAACAACTATGTACAGCCATACTTTTGCACTGCTACTTTTGCAGCTTTGGTTCATATCACTAAGGAACTGCGTCACACCAGCAAAGAAAAGTTGTTTTTTTTTTTTTAGGAGTCCCAGTTTTCAGAGTTTCTCCCTTTGTGAATTAATATTTAGATTTGCATGAGTCAACATAAAAACACATTTTTCTGCAGTGTAGGCCAGTCCAAAAGTAAAAATACAACTGCAGCTCCAGCAGCAGTCTATTTTGGTGAAGAATCTTTGTCTTGTCTCCAATATTTGATTTCTGTCAGAGGACACAGTTGAGACTCTGAAACAGGCATTTATTTTCCTTTTGTTGGACTGAAACACATATTGGACAAAAGGAAAAATGTTTCCTTTGACATAAACTCAGTGTATACTGCTGTCAAATGCACATGCATTTATGATCCTATTTTCTAGTTTGTTTGTATCTTGCAGATGTTCATTGTCGCAAAGTTACTGTTATCGTTGTTTAACATTTAATTAATCAATTGCTATCTGGGTATTAATTGTTAATATTATATTTCTATATTTAATTGTACATAACATATCACTAAGTATTAAGATGTTAAACTTATAAATGTGAACGTCATATTATTTTGTATGTATGTAATACTACTAAAATAATAATTGTTCTCCCTCAAAATTAAGTCTATCAAAATAAAAGTTACCTTCCACCAGTGAAAACTGGTTTATTTTAAAACGCACATTAATGAGTGACAACATGACTTCACCAAATCACTTGTCAGAGTGTTAAAAGAACTCTGTCACATACTGGTGTTAAATTAATACCAGTAATTGACAGAGCTTTTATGGTCTCCACCCACGGCACGTCACATCTCTGCGGCTCAGCTGTCAAAGTAAATTCCGACTGTGTTTCACTTTGTTGGGTCTCTCAGACAGGCAGTCTACTCGCAATTACGACAGCACCTGAAGGCATCAGAGCATACTGAAAACTCACTGAAAGCGCAGGTGGAGAAAAAAAAAAGACAGCAATGTTTTTTATCCTTAGCATGGCGTGTTAGATAATCAGAGTAGCTTTTTAATCTTTAACTTTGAGTAAATTTAACAGAGTTTTTTGTCTTTATTGTATGTCCTTTTTTTTTTTGTTGTTGTTTTTTTTAAAAAAAAAAATCCCATAGTGAGTGCCCCGGTGTCACGCATGGCCCCCCTGGCGGTCTGGCTCCTGGTCGCGCTGTCCGGTGTCCTGAACGTGCGCTCCTGCTGGGCTTTTACCTGTCCGACCATCTGCCGCTGCAGCGCCGACACTTTCCAATGCAGCAGAGACACTCAGCTGGCCTCCCGGGCAAGAACAACATCCGTGCCTCGACTGTAAGTAACCCAACTTTCTAGCTTCAGTGTTAATAACAGCCCAGACCAAATATCTGTGGTATTACACTGAGCCCATCAGTGCCCTTGTGATACTTTATTGAGTTCTTTTGGACTTAACATATTGCGTCTGACCTTACACGAACGCTTTTAGTTGGGCTATTTTTCCCTCACTGTCACTCTTATATCCCAGACCCTGAGGAAATATGATTAAACTTTTCAAGCCTATTCGATTTCTAAATGTAATTTTAAAGGATGACCTGGAGAGACATTTTGCAGGCTATTGTCAGTCATTCACAGCCTAAGTACTAATGTGAAGTTAACAACTTTCCTTATGAATCTCACAGAAGGCTCATTCATCTGCCCCTGAAAGCAGTCCCCACTTATGCCTTCAAGGAGCTCATCAACGTTACAATAATGTAAGTTCATCGTTTTCTCTTATATGTTTTTGTTAAGTGAAGAAAACACGGTGTATGTGAATAAATGTCGCATTAAAGCAGGTTTTAACTGCTGATTGACGCTTTAGCCTTGATGCACCATGCAGAAAAGTAAGTCATTCAAACTTATGCAAAAAGTCTTAAAATAGTCGGATAATATGAATTTTAACTAAAACAGATAAATATATATTGAAACTGGGTTACTATTATTGATTTATGACAGAATTTTTTACGACTCAACCTTAAAAAAAATATTTAATTGACCCTATAAGTATTTGTAGTATTATGCGTAGTTTGCTTTGGGTTCTGCAAATAAATCCAATATAAGTCATGTAACTATAAGGGGGGGGGGGAGAGAAAAAAAAACTTGCCTCTTTTTGCCTCTGCAAGTTCTTTGGAAATACAGTTAAATTTAGCATACACCCCCTGCAGCGCCACCTAGTGGTCTGAGTGTGTAAAGCATTACACTATGTCCATGCAAGGAAGGTATTGAATCAGACCAGTTTTTCAAATACACTGGAGCAAGTGAGGAAGTAAAAAGTAAATAAGTTTAAAATTTAAACAAACCATTATAGCATTGTGCAAAATGCTGTGTGTAAACACTGAACCCTCCCTTCACCACTGTTTTCTTTGCTTTTGTGATCTTATGTCCTTTACAAGGACAGGTATATTTCAATATCTCATGCTTAATTGTTTACCTTATGACATCTATACACAATATTCAGAAATCAAGCTTAGAAAAAATAAAGAACATAAAATATGTCTAATATATTGTTGTTTGACATTAAAGTGGAAAAGGGGAACTTTTGTCCATCACTATTAATTTTTTCTTTGAACTTTTGCATATCAATTGAATGTCCTGCTTAGGAGTTTTTTAAGCTTCACTTTTCACTTTTTATCAGTTTACCCAAATATGTAACTCAAAATACAAACTGACACTTTGTCTGGACTAACACTTGCATGCTATTATCCTCCCATAGCAGTACACTTTATTCTGTTCTTACCAGCCTTTAAATATTCTATTCAGGAATCAGGAAAAAGGATTTTTTTTGGTGCAGATGTGACTTACATATGTTAGATATTCCAATAGGTATCAAGGAAAAAGGGCAAAGATAAATGTATTGATGAATCAGGAGGAACTAATCGATATTCTTTGATTTAAAAAAAACACTGTAAAAACATAGATTGGCTCCTCCAAAGTTTAATCTTTTCATATTTCAGTTTAAAAAATCCTAAATTGCTTCACTTCCCAAATGGTTATCTGGAGAACAAATTTCAGCAAAATCCAATTACAACAGAGTGATACTAAAAAAAACAGATGGAGAAAACATAACCTCTTCTAATCTTAATTGCTGATTGATTATGTCCTATCTTCATCGTGTTTACAGCCACTAAATGCTCAGTCCTAAAGCTACAACATTAGCCTCAATTGTTTCACCGAATGGGTGAATTTAATTAATATCACTAACAGTGTGATGGGCAGATAGCGTTTTTGTTCGCCTCTGGTCAAATCATTTTCAGACTGAATGTGTTGAATGTGTTTGACTTTGCTTTCACTCCTCTTCAGGGACAAGTCTTATCAGTCTCAGATACTTACAGTACTTACATGTGATAGGTTCATTATGTCCCAATTTTGTCTCTATCGCAACAAAAAAAAGTTCAGAGCGATTAAATAGATTCAAGTTTAAAAGAGGTTACAGTCTCAAAGCTGCCATCCATTCAATAAAAGGTGGAGAGACATGAGGAGCTCTGTGTGCCACTGATGACACATACTGGAACATAGCTTTGTCTGGACGATTATGTGGAAAAGTTTTTTATGTGCTGTAGGTGGTAATTATGATGCTATATATAATGCAGTCAAAAATTATTGTTTTTTTGGTTGTTTCTTTCTTACAAGTGGAAACAAAGTGTCAGCTGATTACAGAAGAGCTGGAGTTTGAAATGATGATTGCCAAAAAATGCAGATGAGGAGTCGTTTAGAATAGGAAGTTAGTCGTGGCTTCATCAGAAAACAAAGTGTTCAAGGGCAAATCTGGAAGTCTTGTTGACTTTGTTTGTCTCTGAAGGTCTCTGTTTAGTCCTCCTTTTCAAACAACTTCACTTAGTCTTCTTGGCCCAGATGCATCGGTGATGTATGTTTGAGACTTTTCCAAACATGAGGTGAAGGGGGTGTGTGTGTGTGTGTGTGTGTGTGTGTGTGTGTGTGTGTGTGTGCGCACGTGTGTGTGTGTGGTGCCCCAGAAGTATGAGTTGTTGTTGGTGGTATTTTAATATTTTCCCTCATGAATTTCATCCCAATATCAATCAACTATGTCCTATTTCTAAGAGACGTGCGGTAAAAATTATGGACGAAAGGAATCCATAACCTGTGCTGCTCGAAAATTTCATGTTTACCAGCTTGATGTGAGACGTTTCAAGAGCAATTTGTTTACCAGCTCCTGTTAATCTGTTGACTGATGCGGAGCCATCTCTTTGTGCCACAGTGAGATTTCCCTGAGCGACTGCATCACGCAGATACGGAGACATGCCTTCCTTTCCCTCCACAGCCTGGCTCAAATGTGAGTGACACTTTACCTTCCTCCGCACGCCAAATTCAAACTGCAGGATGAAAGCAATTATTCATTTGAACAGCTGGTATGTGTTTTGCATTTCATTTAAGTTTCCCAGGATTAGCCTCTCAATTACAAAGCAGCATGTTTAATCCTTGACTTTCAGAGCAGCTGATGTGTGAATGGGCTTTGCTGTGTGTTTGTTGACAGCCACAGACAGCGATACTGTAATTACTGATACTTTTTCTCATTTCTTCTCCTGCAGTTCGGTGCAGAATATTAACAGTTTAAGGGTTATTGAAAAGGGGGCGTTCACTGACCTGCCCAGGCTGGGATATCTGTAAGTCATTCTGCTTTACTTAATTATTATTTACCTGTTTAAATCCCTCTTACCAGCAGGTGGGTCAGTCATTATAAAGTCATTCACTACAGCTAAGTATTACTCAACATCACAAGACAATGTTTTGAATTTAAGTTGACTTCCTAAAGTTTTCAACACAGTTATAAAAGAATAAATCTTAAACACTTTGGTGATCCTCTGACCTTTACTTCTGTTACCTTGACATTTTTAGTTTAAAGTATCTCTGTGGGATGGATTGCCATTGAAAAACACACATTCACGTTACTCTCAAAATATATTGTATCAGCTTTGGTGATCTTTCACCTTTTATTTAGCACTGGCATCAAGTCAAAATGAGCTTTTGTACCATACTTGTGACCAAAAAATAAACTGAAAATCCCATCAACCATACCATGTACTTTGGCTTGGTGCAAATTAGCAAACGCTAGCATGTAAACATGTTAAATTAAATGGTGAACAAGGTACATGATTGTATCTGCTACACATTAGCATCAGCTCAGACCCCTCTGTCTAAGTACAGGCTCAGAGCAGTATAGAAACAGATGCTGTAGACTCTTGGTCTTGTTGCTGCATTGCTGTTTGCTTTTTGTATCTTTTTGTGTCTGTTTTACTTTTGAGCTATGTGTATTTGTATAAAGGCCCATCTACAAATGGGCTTTTAGAAACTCTATAAATGCTTTGGTATGTTGCACTGGCCCATGCTATGCACTCTTCAGTGTAAAGGCAAATATCAAATAAGTAGAAATGAAGTGTTGAAAAACGCTATAAGACAGTGTTGAATAAGAATCTGTATCACAGTGTCAAGTGTTTACGGGTTAAACTTGCACTCCATGATTCTATCTTGTTAAGTTTGAGACTTCAAATATTTGACAAAAACTTGCGAGAGAAGCAAGGTCATAGGATTTATACGTAAGAACACTGAATGGGCAGGGTGAGTCAAAAGAAAAAGTTGTATTATGGGAATTGTGCAGAAGCTTGATCAATGTTGGGTTAGAACCTAAAAATCAAACTATTACAGCCTCTTCTGTTTGAACTTTTACTATTTTTTATTGTTTATATCGTTCTGCTTTCTGTATTAAGTTATTACTTGTTTGTGTGAATTAGCACTATCACATCTGCACCTCGGAGTAATTTTATAGTGAAAACTTCTTGCTCCAACCTTCAAATCCACTGCTAGGCTTTTGTCTTGAAGGGGTTGTTAAGTAGAATTTGAGACTGCAGATCTAATTAAATGCGTCTCTGTTCCATGCAAAAGTCACTCTGAAGATATTTTTACTCATTTAGCATTCATTGATGCAAGTCAAGTGTGAAGAAACATGTCAAAAGTCCCACGGAGGCAGTAACATGAGTTGATAAACCACGCTGAACCTGGAATGTTTTCCCATAAATTGGCCCTGAAATTCCTTTTATTACCATCTAAGCCCATCTGCACCTCTGATATTTTGTGGGCACTTTGATGTTTTGTTTTTATCTGCTTATAATCGAATTAATATCATCTTTCTTTGATGCTCGTCTTTGCAGGAGCATCTCCAATACAGGGCTGATCCACTTTCCAGACTTCACAACTATCTCTTCCCTGGCACCAAATATTATCCTGTAAGTAATCACATTTTTTAAAAAAAAATAGTGTTTCTTAACTTGATTAGTGTCTTTCTGCATGTTGCAAACCACATGTCCTTCAAGGTATAACTATAAGTGTAACCCGAGTTTTTTATTCTAAGCTCACTTTTATCTATCAATGTCACGACGCCACCGACCCTGCTGCAAATCCTCCAACTGGGTCACAGTTCATCAAACTGCTCCTTTTTTGTATGAATATACATAATTTTGTCTAACTGATAATTTAGCCAAACAGCCTGAGTGAGCGTTATCTCCTCTGTGCACAGAGAAATGGCAGATAACATGAGGATCGACATCATTCCTGCCAATTCTTTCCAGGGTATCACAGAGGAGTTTGTTGACATGTGAGTGCTGGAGCCAAATTCTTTTTGTTACAACATTATCACAGCTTGGAGCAACAATTTGTCACCATTTGTTACGAATGTGTTTTCATGTGTCTCAATATGCTTATGTAATTGAATGTTCAGTTCTCTAACCTTGGAGATGGGTACTTTTGACAGCAAACTAAAAATTTATAACATTGTGTCCCTGACAGGAACCTGGTTAGAAACGGCTTCAAAGTGATCAAATCTCACGCATTCAATGGAACCAAACTCAACACACTGTAAGCATTTTGATAATCAAGAGACTTTTTTTCCCCCTTCACTAAGTTTAAAACAACATTATGGGCTGATACAGTATGTTGTTCAGGTTTAAGGCTTTTGTTGTTCTAATCATAAAAACTGAGTGTACCAGTAAACAAACGTTATGTAAGACTAAACAAAGATTGGATGCCCTGCTGTTCTTTCGCTCTGCCCCGTACTGCTGTAGGTTGATGGGGACGAGACATGTGCAGACACCCTGCAGTCTAAAAATAATGCTCATCCTCCTCAGTGTCAAGTTGAGGAAACAAAACGTAGATGAAAAACGGTTAGGGGCATTGTCGGACATTAATGTGTCATCTTAAATTGAATTTATCCTGCAATGTTAGCCGCTAAAGTGCAGTTCAAGCTGAAGGTCACTTCTGTTACAGTAGTTTTTTATGTCTTGTGCAGAATTTTGAGGGACAACGGGTATCTCAGGGACATCCAAGGAGATGCCTTTGAAGGAGCCACAGGACCAAGTTTCCTGTAAGTGACAGTAGTTCAAGTTAATTAAAACCAATAAAGCAAAATAAAATGTCTTTTAATTTAAGTTGCTATAATCAATGTTTTTATATGGGATTTTATGACTAATTGTACATGAGGTGGGTCGCATGCCGTGACAAACCCATAATACATAAACCTCACTAATATTGCATAAGTCTGCTGTTCCCCTTTGTCTATGGAGCTTCAAAGCAGTAAAATTATCATTTGGTTTGATTGGTCCAAAACTTAAATATTTTGATTTACTGTCGCTGGTTTTCATCAGTGTTTCTAACACAGCAGACACCTGTTTTTGGTTTTTTAAAAAAAAAAAAAGAAAGAGAGACAAAGTTAGCCATATCCACTAAAAAGGTGAGCATATAGAAATAATATTCGGGCACTTACATCTGAAAAATAGCATTTGAGTAAATGTTCTAATACTTTCCACCTCTACTGAAAATGAGTTCAGTGAAAAGTTCATGTTGCACCGATAAGCGGTTGAATTCCTGAAGCAGCACTGAGATTGTGGCAAAGTTAAACATGACAGAGGACGAGCATACATTCTCTATCTTCTGTTGTTTAAATCAACAGCATTAAGGCGGTCATATTTGAACTGGGTCAGTGAAGCAAGATTAATATTCATAACAATGTTTATCATTTTGTTGTATAAACATTAGGGCACTGACAGCCTGTCTGTGTAAACAACCAACAAGGCAGGCAGGACTGCTGAATACTGATTAGTGAGCAAATAGCCCAGTCTGCAGAGCATACAGCTTGCAAGGTCTCTGATTGCAAGCAACGCTGAGTTGTAGATATGAAATTTCCTCTTGTTTTGGTTATGAATTAGTGTCTGTGGTATTTACTGACACCCAGGAAATGCCAAAGGGCTTCTTTTTGCTTATGCTGGGTCCAGTGTGGTGCTTCTTGGTATTTATAGATGTGATGAATGTCAGGTTCAAAGTAGTGTAATCAAATGAAGGAGCAGAGTAGATCCTGGATGTTGTGGAATGTTTGGGGTATAATATATTAGTGTCAGTGATCACAATCTGTATTCTGTGATGAAGCATTTTGTTCTAAATGAGTATCTCTTTGGTAAGAAAAAAAAAGTGTGATTTACTCATCCGCTTGATGAGTATGAAAACATTGTAAATGAGGGTTTGGCTGCTGCTGTCACTGGTTCTGAGTAAACACCAGTAAGTGATTTAGCAGATTTTGTCTGAAACAGCATTTCTTCCCCTCATCAACAAAACAATAGGATGTTTTTTTTGGGGAAAAGACTGAATTTGTAATCCTTCACTGAATTTAAATTATATATAAATCTGAGACAAGATAGACTAAATGTACTCAAGTGGTTTGCAGCAGTTTAAGACCTTTTTAAAAACTGTATTTTATTGGTAGCTATATCACTTCACTTTACCGAAATAAACCTCTATGTCTGCATTCCCTGCGTGTGTGATTCAGGGATGTTTCCTCCACAGCTCTGAGTTCCCTCCCCTCTAAAGGGTTGAGGCAGGTGAGGTTTCTGAAAGCCGGCTCTGCCTTTGCTTTGAAGACCCTCCCTCGACTGGAGAGCCTGGTTGAGCTGCTGGAGGCTGAGCTCACGTACCCCAGCCACTGCTGTGCCTTCCACACATGGCGTCGGAAACAAAGGTAGCGAACAAACGCCGCCAGAGATGTAACAAATCCATTCACATTTGCATAAAGAAGAGAAGCTCTGTCCAATGAATACTGATCACCAGTAGTTTGGTAATTAGCTGCTAGGTTTATTGATATTTTGTGTTTGGTCTAACCTTTCCTTTCTTTTTTATTTTAAGGGAAAGTGCCTTAAAGAACTTCACAAAGTTGTGTGATCTCAGTGAAACTGAAATGTAAGTTACTTCACTGCCCACCTATGGACTGCATTGAAACTATAGGGCTGGGGTTGTGGGAGGTTAATTTTATATTGCATTTCTCCTTGTAAATATGACATTATAAGGATTATTAATATCTGCTTTTGACTCTCACCTTAGAAAGCGATGCAACTCCCACCAGAATAACATGACACTAAGTTGATACAACTCATTTAGCCTTTAAGAACTAAACAGATACAAAGAATTTGAATTGGTATACTCAAAACTAAAAGAACTAATTGATTGAATTATTTCTACATAGAAATCTAACCGAACAAAAAAATGGTAAAAATGTTTAGAAAATAAAGCCCTTGATAAAGAGATATCTTTGGCCTCATTTGACCTGTGGTGCTCAAAATCCATCTCTTTGCTCTAAATGTTAGATGTTTGTAACAATCTAAAATTTGAAAACCCATCCTTCAACAAAAAGACACAATCTAATTTCGATAGTGTCCCACAGCTCCACAGCTAATTTTACTTAATCAACTCCTGTGATTTGCTTGGTAATCCTAACATCTGTGTATTCTTCAGAGAGTCCACTTCAGATGAGGTGAATCTTATTGAAGACATCAACTTTCAGTATCCAGACTTTGATTGTCTTAACAACCCCTTCGTCGAGTGCACACCAAAACCAGACGCTTTTAACCCTTGTGAGGACCTGCTGGGCTTTTCCTTCCTGCGCTGTCTCACATGGATCATTACTGTTTTCGCTGTGACCGGTAACCTGGCTGTTCTGGTTATCCTGCTAATTAGCCACCATAAGCTAACCATCTCCAGATTCCTCATGTGCAACCTTGCAGTCGCTGACCTGTGCATGGGGCTTTACCTAATGCTCATTGCTTTCATGGACTACTACTCCCATCATGAGTACTACAACTATGCCACAGACTGGCAGACAGGGCCTGGATGTGGCACAGCAGGGTTCTTGACTGTGTTTGCTAGCGAGCTGTCAGTATATACACTGACTGTGATTAGCATTGAACGCTGGCACACCATCACCAATGCCATGCATGCCAACAAGAGGCTGCGGATGCACCATGTGGTAGCCATCATGGGGGCAGGCTGGGGCTTCTCACTACTGGTAGCTCTGCTCCCTCTTGTGGGGGTCAGTAGTTACAGCAAAGTGAGCATCTGTCTGCCCATGGACATCGACACTCTGGGCTCTCAGGTATACGTGGTAGCTGTGCTTATTTTAAATGTGGCAGCTTTCATTGTTGTATGTTACTGTTACATATGCATATACCTGAGTGTGCACAACCCAGAGCACTCTACTCGTCATGGAGACGCCAAGATTGCCAAGCGCATGGCTGTGCTCATTTTCACAGACTTTGTGTGCATGGCGCCAATCTCCTTTTTCGCCATCTCTGCCGCCTTGCGTATGCCCCTCATAACTGTGTCTCACTCAAAGATCCTCCTCATCCTTTTTTATCCAATCAACTCCCTCTGCAACCCTTTCTTGTACACGCTCTTCACTCGAGCTTTCAGGAAGGACGTGTGTCTGCTACTGAGCCGCTGCGGTTGCTGCCAGGCCAGTGCTGACTTCTACAGGTCACAGACTCTGGCTTCACACCTCAACTCTACCCAGAAAAAGACCAAAAGAAAACCTCACTCCCTTAGCTTCTATGCCTATCACATTAAGATGAAGGGTTGCTTTCTAAACAAGGGAACCACATGACTGTCAAAGTAGAGAATATGAGGTACCAGAAAAGAGCATCTGCTGTCTTGCTAAAAATGTAGCATTTATTTAAAAATTAGGTCAGGGTGGAGAGATTTTCTGTCTTGTATACGACTGGAATCAGATCAGATTTGATCTGAATACGTTTACAAATTGAGACTTTAATCTGTCAGGCCCAAGAGACCCCACACTGAAGACAACAGGTGCTGCACTCTCCAAAGCTGCACTGGTAATGTGGTACAAAGCAGCAGATGGATGGAGCAAGAATGAGGAACAAAGAAAACAGACCAGTCTATCTGTAAAGATATCCTAAAGCACTGATGGTCTTTTACACTATTAAGATCAAGAGATATAAAGCAGCACTTTTGTAAGATATTGTTGCAAGGAAAGAAATGTAGTTCTGTTTGTGTCAAAAAGTAGAAATTATGCATTGTTCTTATAAATGCCAAAATTTTGAGTTTGAATATAATGTAGTAAATTTTATCAAACTGAAGTCTATTTTGACTCATCAAAGATGGTTTTTGGTGCCATCTATTGGGTTGTTCTTCGAGACATTTGGAGTCGGAGACTAAGCAGCTACAGACATTTCATAGCAGCCTTAGAAACTCTGAGAGACACTGCTGCTGTTCAGAATGTACTGGATTGTTACAGTAACACATTTTAATAAAAGTGTGGTCCATTTCCTGTTTTTTTATGTTTGTTTTTTTTTTCACTTTTTTCTACCTTATCAACAGCTGTCACGTACGCCAAAGCTTTCTGTACTTTAAAATTTAAAAACACATAAGAATGCTTTTATTTTTTGAAATATATGCAGTTATTTGGAAGCTACCATAATTTTGAATAGTGGTAACTTTATTTTTAGATGTCATATTGTTAATAATCTTCCATTCCTCAGAAAGATTCTGCAACCCTTGCTAAGTCCAAACCCCCAGACAAGGAATCACTGCTACGAAGTAAACTATGTGCTGATTACACCATTTTGAATCTAATATAAGTAAACAATTTGATAATATTAGATCTGAGGAAAGGTCAAACTATCTGCACCAAAGAATATAAGTACAATTCCAATAACACTGCCGGTGTTGTGAAGGAGAAACTTGACACCAATAGAAAAAGAGTTGTCAATTTGTCACTAGTTTTTGTTGTTTTGTGAGTTGTTGCTGGAGCCATCACACTACCATTTAAATATATATATTTGTGTGTTCATGCTGATGTTTATTTATAAATTTTGTCATTTTTCAGTGAATTTGTAAACAATAAGCTACTGAAAACTGTTCGGTATCAAGAGTAAAAAGAAAAAATCCTCTTGGAAAAATAAGAATACAAGGCAACACTGG
This sequence comes from Acanthurus leucopareius, assembly GCA_029814765.1. Taxonomy (NCBI): domain Eukaryota; kingdom Metazoa; phylum Chordata; class Actinopteri; order Acanthuriformes; family Acanthuridae; genus Acanthurus; species Acanthurus leucopareius. The sequence goes on along the minus strand of JAQMCX010000003.1, from coordinate 9,951,618 downwards.
CTTGTACAGAGCTGCACTGAAATCAAAGGGTTTACTGAATGCAGCACATCAGCGCAGTTCAATGTATTTGAAGCATGATTAAAGGCTTGACATTTCAATGTTGGAAAATCAAACAGCACATCAGGTACCTTCAAAGCAACATGATCATGACAGAAGAAAACCCATTCCAGGTCAAATAATGTTTTGCTCCATTAATAAATTAAACTATTTCCAGCAAAATATTATACAACATAAATTTATGCTGTTTGTCTCAGTATATGGATTTAGTAGCAACACAGTAAGTAATTGGCTGTAACATCATAAATGACTTGCAGTATTGCTCTGATAATTACATATTGAAAAAACAACATCAGGACTATCAGTGATTCTGCTCAGTGGTGTTTTAACTGCCTGCTCCATGAGCCAAATTACACCACCAAGAGGTCTAAATTCACTGATTGTTTTTCTCTTTTAAATCAATTTCCTCTATTCTCAACATGATTATCTGATGTGCGCGACAGAACTGAATGGAGCTCATTACCACTCGGCTTCCCCAACAGCTTTAGAGAACACGTAGTCTCTGCCTCCGTAAGACATCACTCCATCTTTTAAATGAAACTTCCAGCGGTTCTTACTGCGGTGAATCTGCAAAAGAAAGAAGATGCTGAAATATTAGCAGTCAGTATAGTTCTGGGCTTTGTTGAAAGGCAATTAACGGTCAATATGTTCTTACTTTGTCATACTGGCAAACAATTACGTTGTCAGTGTCGAAGAGATCTGGGATGTCCTGCTCAATCACATCATCACCTGAATTCAAAGGATCCTATGACAGAAAGTGTGTTGTTCGATAAATTGCTAAAATGTGCAATCAGAGACAAAGACTACTGATGATGTAATTTCTAGAAAAGGAACAAATCAGCTGGACTTTTTTTATGCAGAGATGTTTTATGGCCCAAAAAAACTGATAAAAAGTATATCAAACTCACTCTCTCACCTCTTCCTCTACATTAGCCAGTTCATCCACTTCCTCACTGTCGCTGCTGGAGGAGATGCTGTTGCCATCACTGCTTCCATCCCCTTCCTGTAGGGCCTTTAAGGCCTCAGCGTTGATTATACCCAGAAAGTCATTCTCTTCCAGGGGAACAACTTCTTCCTCCTCGATGTCAGAGTTGTCTGCAGGACCGTCCAGCTGAACAATGTCTGACAGTTCCCTGTAGCTGTAATCCAGGTCCAGCTGGGCAGGGATGGCAAGAATAAATTAGCAGCTATAAATGTGAACAAAGTTGGAGTGGGACAACCTGCAAATGGTAATGATAATTTTTATTTTTTAATATATAATTCAAGACTGAAAACCTGATTTTTTTTTAGAAATCTCAGGAGTCTGTTTTACTCTTTTTAAGCGGTTGATGTCAACAAGTTTGCGATTAAAGAACTTTAGTCTAAGAGAATTTGATAACATAAATGGAGAGTTTATCATAAACAGACATTTATTTTAAATTAACTGGAAGGGCCACTCCCATAAGTTAGTACTGAACTTTCACTTCGTTAACAACAGTTTGGTCAGCATCAGTGCAACAGAGACAGCAATATCTTCGTGTCTTGAATGGGTTAACTTCCGAGCTGGATCCTACAAATCCCATAATGCAACTCCACCTTTTTAATAAGACTCGTTTTACTTGGTAGACACCCATGTCTTAAAAACAACACACCTATATTTTTTAAAAAGCTGCTGAATCTTAGCATAACACCTGGAGTAAACAATGTAAAAGGTTAATTAATGTGTTTTGGAGGGGTTTGTGGGTAGTTTTTGTTGCCATTAGACAAAGCCAGACTAGCTTTTGTCTGTATGCTATGATGAGCTAACTAGCTACTGACTCAAGCTACATGTTTTGAAAATCTGAGAGAGAAAGTGAATGAGCAAATTTTCCAAAATGTGAAACTACTTATTTCACTACGAAAGTCTGCATCTCATCATCTTGCCTTTTCTATTTCTGTTCTTGGTTTTTGCTTAAAGAGGTAATATTCTTCTCAAATTACCCCAAGAACAGCCTCAGACTGGTTGTCAGTCTGTGCAGATGCTAGAGTCCTCGCCCTTGCTGCTTTCTCCCTCTCCTCCTCAATTACTTCTTTCAGGATGTCATCAATGTCTCTGGTCTTTAATTGTGTCGTCTGTGTCAAAGACTCCTCAGTGCCGATCTGGAAGTCAAATAACTGACTGTGGGGTGTGGCGGTCATACTGAGGTTCACAGGTTCGGGGTGTGGACTCGGCTCATTTTCTTCCAGCGTGATTTCTGGCTCTGGTGAGATGGCCCCCTGGAGCTGTGAGGTCTCGACAGCATTAACTTGTGGCTGCTGTGGGAGGCTGCTCTCCTGACTGGGAGGTAAATTGGTCATTGGATGTGGCGGCTGTGTGACAGAAGTAACTGGAACAGAAAATGGTTCAACCTCCTGAGGATGGGTTGCATTTGGTGGGACTGCAGCTGACTGAGGGGGAGCAGCTTCTCTCCACTCGGTGTCTTTCTGTGTGGGTTGGGATGCAGCTTGCTGACCTGCTGCCGCCTGTGTAACCACAACAGGAACATTGACCTTGTAAAGGTGACCTCAGTGAGAAAAAAAGAGAAAAGCAAATTGTCATTCCAACCTATTAGTACATGCCAAAAACTAAGACAGATTTAGTCTCGTGACAGGTTGTGACTGTGTACCAGAGGCTGTTTGTAGAGTGACTCCTGCTGGTATCTGCACAGGATAAGCTAATCCAGCAGGGAGAGAAAAAGTAGCAAGTGTCTCTGAGTTGTTCTGTAATGAAGCAGGACAACACAAGTCAGCATATATCACACAGTAATGATTCACAGTGATCTTAAGCGTAACTTTAACTTATCAAGAAAACATCACAGATTTTTTTGTCTGTTAATGTTTGATTGCATTAGAATACAAATGTGATAGTGGCTTCTTTTACCCCAAGGTCAGCAGTCTGTCCCACAGTTGTCATGTCAGAGGAATCAAGTGAATGTGATGGTGCAGGAAAATACAAGCAATAATATCTGGCACCCCGAGTGTCATGTCCATGATACACTGTAAGTCTTTATGACACTTGCCTTGAGCCTTGGAAAATTGTGGATATTCTGACTTGGGGGAATCACAACCGAGGCTAAGAGCAAAAAGTCAGAGAAAGGCAGTTACTTGGTGCCCTGTGTGTACTACTAATATCCATTTACTAAAAAAAAATGTATTAAGGATAAAATAAATAAACTGGACTCCTTTTAGAGTACTAACCTTTGACAAGCTGTGTTTATAGACTATATAATTAGACATGTTTGTTTTGTCAGAAGCAGTTCATTATAGGCAGGCCTGTGTTACCTGTGACCTCTTGATCAGTCTGACTGTAGTTTGCAGGGAGCTGCAGCACAAAGTTGGATGAGTTGATGTTGTTTTTCCTGAAGTCTTCCATTGCTTTTGACTGCATCATCTTTGACTCCCAAAGCTGCACAGCAGAAGACACAGCAGTCTGTCTTCCTGGTAAGGTGCACACTTCCTCACTAGATGATCTAACACTGCTGTAACTGACAGCTTGAGTCAAGAAGTGCAATAAATATATATAAAAGGAATTGAGGTTATATAGAATAATATTACTCACTTGTCTTAATTCGTCCAGGACACGGTCTTCAAGCCCTTCATCCAAGAAGAGCTCCCTCATACTCTCAATCACATCATCAATTATAGACAGATAGAGTTTGGCCTACAGATATTTACAGACTGTAAGTCAGAATCTCTTAGAAACCAGGCTATGTATGTTTTTATCTGCGATATACTGTTGCATAATGTGTCCGTGCATTTATATGTTATTCAGGGTATTTTCTAAAAGTCACTTTTTATCTTAGGATATGTGCATAACGGAAATAGGTATATTTTGACTTAAGTTATCATTTTCAAGAGCAGGTTTGACATGATTTAATATTCTTGACTAATTTAAAAATACAAAAACAAAATAAAACAAAAAAACCCCCCGAGATAAATGTTGTAAAATTTAAAATACTTCGGAGCAGGCTTAATGTGAGGGATAAAACGTCTTCGATATTAACATTACTGTTAAAAATTGTCGACATAAATCAGTGTGACCTTAATTGATTTTGGCTGAGATTTGGTTTTTTTAAAAATTTAATTGTAACTTCACTGAGCTAATCCAAACAAACAGCCTCAGGTTCAAAATAAATATTCTACATTTGAATACAAAGTGGCTTAGTAGCGCATTTATCAGGCTTCTACGCGTTTACTCGAGCCAACACCAAAGAGTTTTGTTATTAGTTAGCCTTTAGCCAAACTATGCTAACGCTACAATATCAGTTCGCCTGCTAGCAAAACAAGCTAAAATGCATCTTTGCTTACCACTGGGCCTGCGTTGGTCAGCATGATTTAAGGCAAAAATAACTGCGAACCAGGCAAAATAGACTGTAGAAAAATAATACATAACGTTACAGGTCAACGAAATAAAGTCAGACAGGTTTGCAGCACCAACCTGATGGGAAACACACATACACACAGGTGATGTTAATCAACTTGTACGGAGAGATGTGATTTGAGCTCAGACCTTTTATTTGAATCTAGAGGGTCAGGAAGAAGTGATGATATTAATGGCCTTACTGCTTAAATATGATTTGGGTCTGAGTTAAAAATGTTTCATCACTTTTTTCTTTATAACATAACCACAACTTGTGGTTGGAATAGCCATTGTTTATTATATTTTCAAACTCTGTTGCATAAACAAAATGAAAGTTCTGGCTTTTATATTGTGCTGTCTCATACTTTTCGCCCTCCTATTAACCTTTAATGGTCTTTGGTCATTGTCCAACAAGGTTATAGTGAGAAATTCAGCTGGATAAGGATCATGTCCCAGCTTGGTGTCACAAATTTAGGTTGGGGGCCCCTGCAGACCACCTTAAATCCACCCACAACTTGGTTTTTAAGTACTTTATTGAGACAATAGAGTATGTTACACACAAACAGAGTAAAACATCCTAATGATGAATATTGCTTCAGTACCAACCATGTAGTTTTAGGAGAGACTTGTTGTCTGATCCCTCAAATATTTCTGTCCAAAAAAACCTTCCCTGCTCTAGTTTTCTGGTTACTTTCAATAGAAAGGTTGCACTTTTTCCACAGTGCTGGGAGCTCAGTACACTCTCTGATCCCATGAGTGCTCAATGCCAGGAGTTAAAAATATTTCACCCTTTACAAAACACTACATTTTGAACATGGTACTCAATAGATTTGTTGCAGCAGCAGCAGCGGGAGCCGTGACCCCTGCTTTCTCCAAACATCTGTTTGGCAATGCTGGCACTCTTTCAACACTGTAGGCTGACTCCTCTGATGATGATGAGAGTGCTGCGGCTACGAACGTCAACATGAGACATCTCTGTGGAGACTGCAATACATGAGACTGACAGGTACTTAGCTGTCACTTCACTAAAAGATACTCTGGACTCAGTAGCTCTTGTTACATTATGTTCCTTCTGTATTCCCATAACTACTATTAACATGATCTATGTCATGTTTATTTTATTAGCCTGTACTTCAGAGATAGAAAATAGGCTGATATATAATCAAATTATTTTAAATCTCGATCTAGATACTGAGATTATAGAATTACTGCAAAAAACCCAGTTGATTGTGATAAAAAATATCCATCTTTTTGTGTGTTTTAAGTTCTTTTTCCAATTAGCTAATATATTACTACAATATCACACTGGAAATGTGAAAGTGTAGTTTTCAAAAGACCCTTAATAACACATAAAATACAAACAATTAATTACAAGAAACAGGCTAGCGAAGAGTATAGATTCAAAATTGGAATAGAGAGCTAGCTTTTTTGACACCTTTCCTCCATTTAGAGAGACTGAGGAGGTTCCAGGTTGAGGCTTTGCTGAGCAGTGACTCATCATCATCATTAACCATGACCGTAGGCAGTTCGTTTCCAAAGAGCCACAGTGAATTCACTCCTCTGTACCTGTGCACTGTCACAGTTAATCAAATAAAAATATCACACAGCATGTGGCACTTTTGAAAGATTATTTTCTGCAAATTCATGTCATTTGTTGAGCAGCAGCCTGTCATTACTCACTGCTGGATGTCTCTCTCAACAAAACTGCAATAATGTTTGTGATGGTGATGGTGATGATGATGATGTGCAAAACAGAGGTAAGCTGTGCTGTTTCACCCTCTGTGAAGGGTTTGTTTAGAATTTTTCACTGTAGGAAAACAAACACTAATCACTTCATGTTTATCAAGCAGGCATGATTTTACCATTGCCCTAATTTTACATTGTATTCATGACATTTTATTTATCACCTTTGGCATTTGGGATGTTGGATGGCAAGCAGCTTTAGTGGTTTGCCTGTCTTATAATAAAAAGATATGTATGCAGAGTAAATTTGCAGACTAATTTTAGAGGATACACACTCAAAGGTTGTTCGTGTTCTCCAGTGTGTGTAAGATAGAAAGACACTTAAACTCTTATAAGTATATGCGCAAAGAAGTAACACAAGTCATTCAGGTTTAATTCAATTTTTACTCCTGATGTACATAATATCCAGCTTAAGCCAGGTACCTTATACATAAAAGTCATCATTGAAAGCCTTGTATGTCACTATGAAGCTTCACCACTTTTTTTTTTGTTTGTTTGTTTTAAATCCCACCTATTCACAACCCCAGAGGCAGAAAGATCACATAATAAAAGATCTGATTTGTTTAAATAAAATTACAGTCCTCCAAAATACAACTTGGTATAAAGTCAAGAATCAGCATGAGGTAAGCAACAGAAGTAATGAGTTGTATTTCATGGGAAAAAAATAGGAAATTAATATTGATAACATTAGCACCCCATGCTGCATAGTAATTTTCAGACCTCATGTGCACTTTGTCTGTTTTTGGCAAAAACAAGGCAGTAACCCTTCAAATATGAAATTGTTTTGTAGCTTTCTGGGCCAATGCACTCGCAATTTAAGCAGAAATGATTTAATTGCCTGTTTGTCTCGTGCTGCTTTGAACTTTGATCACAGTGTTTCATTGCTGAAAATGGTTACTAATTGGCATGGCCTAAGCCAGTTCAACCATATTGTTGTAATACTTGTGATCAAGTAACTTCAGACAAAATGCAGCTGAATAAAACTCAGTATGATTACCCACCTCTGAACCTGTATTTGTGCAACTCTAATTATATTAGGCCTACTATAGTTGTTTCCACTAGATTTTATATTATTTGTGTAAAAATGTGGAGGATTCATACTGAAATGAATCAATATGTAGTACATAACAGTCAAATGTTTGAGCACACATTTCCATTTACTGGAATGAGAAAGTGCAATTGTCCAAACTTCTAACTGGTATTGTGTGTGAACTTAAAAATGCTGGGCAACAAAAGGGCCTGACCCTGAACATCTGCTGATAATTAGCTATTCTCAAACACAATAAATGTCGCTCATTACTTAAGCTGTTTATCTCATACAGCCCATTCGGTGTACATTTATTAAGGCATTTAATAAGGATGCCAATCACTCTGGAGGGCAGTGCAGATGATGCAAATGCAAGCTTATACACAGTTCTCATATAAACTGTAATCTTACAGTTAATAAAATCTATTAAATGTAAAGTGCTAGGCAAAAGGACCATGTTAAATTGTTAAGACTGTCTAGACTAATTCAGTCAGAGTTAAAGGATACAAAATTGGTTAACCTCCATGAGAAATACTACCAGGCTATGTGGAATTAAATGAATTTGACACCGGATATAAGCAGAGAGTCCCTCATCACCGTTGATTTTGTTCTTTTTTTTGTTATCCCTTTCACGAGTAAGATTTTGGCAAATGTCTCAAACCAAAGGGATAAAGTCCTCCTCAGAGCATCTTTAACACAATCACTGTGTCATACAGCCAGATTGTGTCTGTGCATCTATTTCAATCCATTTCTTCTCCACTTCAACCTAAAAAAAGGGGAGAAAAAAATTAGGTAAGTTGCACTAATAAAGATCTACAAAAAAGGTTGCATGAATTGAGCAAGATATTACTCTACTGATGCGGAATACTTACCTGACAATGATAGCGTGTCCAACTGGTCACATGTTTCTGTGGCTGAATGTCGTTGGTCGTGCCCAGTGACTTCACTCTGGTCTGTGACACAACTGCACCCATAATTTCACATTCCATTGTGACAAAAGGGTACCAGTCACTTGGGATCTCCTGATCAGATCCCAGCTCTAGCTTGCAGGAAAATGAATGGGGATGATCCACTGCTGCAAAGGAGAAAACAAAGGTCACTTGTGGTTAGAGTGTTGACCACTGAGCAGCAAACATAATTAACACATGCTCAAAAAACAGATGACAGCTTGATTAATCAAGCTGTAATGCAGGAATGAATTTTAATCTCTTAAAAAAATGTGCTACCTGTGTTCTTTGCAGGCAGTCGGTCGATCCTCCACACGATAGATGAATATACATTCTCATACTTGACTGTGCCGACTGACACCTGCATGACAGGCTGTGAGTCCGCGGCGCTGACGTAGCCTAAGCAGGCGTTTCTGTTCATACGGGCCTTTAGTGACCTCTGCCGCAGTAAGGCCACTGTCTGCGTCACTTTCACCCAGTCACCCGGCACTGGCACACGGATCATTACATTCTCACACAGTGGGTACATGTCAGACACCCCCATGGAGGACAGGAAAGTGGCTGACATGTTAAGAAAGGCCTGGAGCTCCACATAAGCACCTTGAACTGTGACTACAGCTTTGATTGAGAAGGGAATTTCTGTGCAACCCAAAATCCTTGTCTTGTACCTCATCAGCTCCACCCTGCAGGCGTCAGGAGGCGAGAACTTTATCAGCCGGGACCTCTGAAACTCTGTCTCATTCACACATTTGTGAAAATGACAGTCGCTGATCTCCATCCAGAGTTCACTGCCCTCCTCAGACCCATAGCTGGAGTTAAAGCGTAGCAGGCCAAGATCATTTAAGGCAAGAAAACAGTCCCCTAGTCCGTTCAGAAAAGCTAGACAGTGAATCTGGGTGAAGGCTGTCCGCTCCATGACTTTTCCACACTTATCCAGTTGTACCCAGATGTGATCAGTGATCTGCAACGACATCTCCTGCTCCTCATAGTGACGCCTCGGCTGGTGGGGCACACACAGTTTGAAGATTTCCTCTTCCATGGAGACAACCAGGTCCTCCATATCGTCATGCACCGTTGAGCCAAACTTGAGCAGCTGCTCCACCTCTGGCTCATGACTAACCTCCAGCTTCGGATGGAAGCGTTTCTTTTCCGTGTAAGAGAAGTGTTCCACCTTAAGCGTGAGGACTTTACGGGGCTCGCCATAGCTTTCCAGTTTAAGATCTGAGATCCTACACTGAGGAAGAAGCTGGAACTCTTTGTATGGCTTCTCTAGCCCTTTCTCATAAAACATCTGCAGCACACCCCCTGGCAACAAGCGCAGATAGATCGGCCCCCACTGTCGAGAGGACATGCGGTTCTTTTTTTCAGGAATCCTGATCATGACAGGCCAGCCGTCTCTCTTTTGGCTACGAAAAAGGCCCCGAGGAACAAACTGAGAAGGACCCTCACTTAACACCTCACTTTTGCAACTGAGCCGCCTCTCTGCAGCTCTTTCTGTCTCCGTGTCTTGGTCCGTCTCTGCTTGTAGGCCTTCCAGTTTGTGACAAACATGGGAGAGGGAGCTCTGGAGTTGGTCACGTGGAGGCTCACTGCCGTCTTTGGTCCGAATAAAGAAACGTGGTAGGCTGTTGTCAGATTCTGAGTCTGAGGAGGAGCTGTCCACATCGGCACTGTGTCTAGATCCATCCCAGAAAGGGTTAAAGTGTCCTGAGTTCCCCCGGAAAGAAGGGAAAGGGCTAGGTCCATCTGAGGTTTGATCCATTGCTGCTGGTGCAGGAGAGGGAACAGAGGGTGTAGACGTGCTGGAGAAACTCTGGAAGAAGTCATCCTTTTTCCACGTGTTTGTGTGCGATGGGGATGCACTGCTAGGAACCCCACTCACAGGAGTGCAAAAAGGCGTGCTACATGGTACACAGGAACTTCCACTAAGACTTGAGTGGCTTTGAGGGGATTCCAGAGAACTACTGAAGCTCCATGAAGTATCTCTGATCGGAGGAAGCACTAATTTGAGGCCATTTGAAGGACGTGGTACTGATGCTTTGATAAGCCCTGGCGACTGCAGGGGCTTCTGAGGTGAAGAGAGCGGTGTGTTGTCGTCTTCAAATGTGACCCAGTTTGAGTGATTTGTGGAACACATGGCCGAAGAGGACTGATGGGCGCAAATAAAACAAGAATTCCTCTTTTGCTGGGTTAACTGTCCCCCACGTCAGAGGCACTCTTTTCTGCAATAGAGCAAAGAAAAATAAGAAAATAATGAAAAACATAATGTCTTGAAAGTCATTTTTAAAGGTAAAATACTCAAGATATTCCCATGGTAACACATATGTCCATTTTCAGATCAGTTGGATAGCTCAAACAAATCTATTTTTCCTGTCAGTAAAATGAAAAGAGACAGTGCTCTAGGGAATATAATAAATAAAACATATTTGCTCAAGGTAATTCGTTAAAAGTTAATGAGAGACTGACCTTGAAAACCTGAAACATGTTAAAATGTGTTAACACAGCAATTAAGTGAGACAGAGATGCAGCAGCAGATTTTCTGTTCACACCAGAGATTTGAGCTTTACATTTAATAACTGAACTGTCTTGCAAGGATACAGAATAATGTACAGAAATGTGTCTGTACTTAAGGTTTGAAGTGACAGGTACTGTTCTTTGTATTTTACGAGTGAGGCCCAAAATACAGAGCTGCCATTTTCATTTCAATACGTTGACATATGCTCTATGAAATCTGTCTCCTCATTTAAACTTGGGAAACAAATATTATCCTGGAGGACAGCACTCTGGAAAGCTGTGAGGCTACGCCATATCTACATTAACAGGTGTAATATGTTTTGTATCCACATATTCTGACAAACTGACAGGGTTTCTCAAAGGACTGAGATACATAAAGGCGATGCCTGTTTAGAAGCTTCCACTGAAGCAGAGGAGTATTTGAAAAAGTAGGGAGGATAAAGAAAAAAAGGCTCAGTGAAAAGAAAATGTTTTGTGTTTTCAAAAGGAGCGTATGTTTAAAAGTTTTGGGGGGGTTCAAAAGTTTTATAATGCAAATTGATGAGGTGAAAAGTTGTATTTTAGGCATGCTGTGCTTTGATATGAGCGCAGTCTAAATATTTAATAGCAAGCCTGCTCTTAAATGCGTGTGAGAAAAGTTAGCCATAGCAGCAGAGCTTCTGCCTCATTACACAGCGTGACGTCAACAGTGAGAGCCAGGTGTAATGTGGCACAGCAGCTCAGAAAGGACCAAAGCTGGCAGAGAATAATTCAATACGGGTGTTAAAGGTCCAAAGAGTGTGGGAATACTCTAAAACAACAATGGTATTCAAGCTAATTTGCCAATGGGCAGAAAGTGAGAGAGAGAGAAAAAAAAACAACAACATTTTATAATCCTTATACAAGCACACATTTGATTTGCTATTATTTTGATGTGCTGGCAGCTCTGCTCTCAGAAGCATCCAGCTCAGAAGCCACAGAGAAGCCACTTTCAAAATGTTGAAGCCTCATCTCCCCATAAAAAAATCTTGAAAACAATAATTGAAAGCAGAAAGCCTCAATTACAGCCTTCCTCCTCCCTTCGAGATCACAGCCACGACTGGCATGAAGGAGACATCCAGTGGCAAGCTCCTCAAGCTATAAATAAACAGGGAAGTCGGGGCTCTGATTTCGGGTAGTGGATTGACATGTCTTCAGTCAAACACTGGAGAACATCTTTCTAATGAGAGGATGTTTGCAGTGGCTTGATTTCATATCCACGAGTTCATCCCTCCTCTCTGGCTTGTAGGTTCCCTCAGCTTCGGTTCAAAGAGACGGGCACAGGGAGGGATGAGTTCTCTGCGGGGGTTACTGACAGTCTTTCACACTCATTTACAGTCTGCCATCTCTTCCTGGGCTCGCTAGCAGGCAGTGCAGAAATGAGACTCTGCTAAATCTACAGAGGACAAAAGAATACATTCCACGCATTCCTCTGGGACAAGCAGCTTTGCACACAGGAAATACCAGCCTGCTCCATTCGTGTGAACTCACAACAAATATTATTTCAATGTCATTTTATCAATATCAAAAATGCACTTGGTTTACAGGACATGAACTCTGGTCTGCCTGGTTATTTATTAATTTCAAACTTAACAAAACTGATAAAAATGGAGCCTGGGAATTAAGATAGCCACATTATAATAATTATTTACTTTAAACACATATATCTAGTCTGAGGAACTACTTTTACAAGTTTAATCCTGCTGTTCTTTTTTACTCTCAAGACCTCAGATGCAAAGACATCTCACAGGGTCACAAACCATAAAGATTGACAAAAACTAGAATGGTATACAAGGGGCAACTCTGTAAAAGTCTCTCTTAAAAATACTGCAAAGGTTTGGACTCAAATTACAGCACTGCAATTAAGACACAGAGTAGGCAAATCCCCAAACTGCATTACCATCACTGATTATTACTATACTTACATAAATAACTACACTTGCAAAACCTGGGGTAGGAAAAATAACGTACACCTCATGGACAACAAATTAAAGTAAGTCATAGTCAGCACACTGAGAACGGATCAAATTACAAGTGCATAACAACAAAATTGTTTAACATGTCAATATTTTGTGGGAACTTATGCCGAAACTTAAATCCACAAAGAGGAACAGCAATCACAAGTTGTTACTAACCAACAGGGATATGAGAAAACAAAACGCTTCCTCTTGTCAATAGACCTAATATGTCTAATTCTGCATTGCAATTATTGTAATTGATCATTTAGCTTATGATTAAAGTCAGTTTTCATGACGAGTTCTGGTTATTTCGCCTCTCTGCTGTAATTACTGTACTGATTCGTGTGATAGAAAGGACAGAACACGTTGATCACAGGAAGCGTCGCGTGACACATGATGATGGAAAGGAAACTCTTGTGGCCTAAAAATAAAAAATGCTGAATTTTTTTTTTTAAAAAAAGGGACATTTGAACTTTAACTTTGCCAACAGATGCTTCCTGATTAAAGGAAGCAGGTTCCTGTTGTCCTGCTGGTTTCCAGATAATTCCAGCACACTGTGGAGTAGATGCTTTTCCTGAAAAGAGTATATAAATATATTGAGACACTACCCCACGTAATTTGCCTGAGAGAGTACTACTGTTGTGACCACAGTGACTGTGTAATCTAGTGCATTGCTGCAAATGTGATGACCCATTTCTAGTGGCAAAGTGAGCCCTGCTCTCCCATCAGGCAAAGCAGAAGAGAAAGCCGCCGTTCAGAATAAATCAATGTTATGTTAGATTTAATGCCAACACTCTATGCATCTCTTGTAGAGCCGTTAAAGTTGAAAAAGCACGACTGGAAAAAAAAAAAGGCAGTAATGAATGGGGTGCATTTATGTCAGCTACAGAAACTTTTCCACCATTGCTCTGCAAGTAGTTTACTCAAGCGATGGTAATTTCTTTTGATCAAAGGTCTTTCAGGATACACTAATAATAAGCTCATTGAAAGCTTACATGGCACACATATTTTAAAGGATCTGTAAAAAAAAATGCTGTGTAACTTGAGAGAAAAAGAAACAAATCGTTCTCTTTACAAAGTATAACTTGAATTCAAAAGCAACAAAACACACAACTTCTCAGTTCAACACATAAAAAAAAGTTTTACTTCTTCATCCTTACATGGTGTGGCTGCTTTCTGGCTATTAGTCAGCCTCACCTAGATTTTGATCTATGACAAAAATTACTGAGCTAGCTTGTTGACTTAATGACTCTTTTCTTACTCTTGTTAACTGTTTCACGGTGTTAGCATTTTCTACTATTATTTAATTGTTACTTAGCCAATAAAAAAGGAGATGGAGTCACATGCATCTTTTTTTTGTAATGAAATAGCTCATTTGTAGTAACTTCCGATTACTGTCATCTGCAGTTTTCCTCCTCGTTCAAACGCATATTGACTCCCTGTTGCATTATTGCTAAAGCGCATTCTTGTAGCGTGGGGTCAGTGAATGCCAGGCAAACACGAGTTACCGGTAAACACAACAAAAAACAACAACCTCACTTTTTCCATCCACGGCGGCTCAGGCTGGAGGAAGAAAACAGTACCAGCATGCTGTCACCCATAACAGAGCCAGGCCCATGTCCCGGACGCGGAGGCCCGCTCCGGGTTCACTCCTCCGCCTTTGTTTTGATGCGAAGTCAGAGTAAAGTTGGCACTCCGCGCTGCTTTTGCCGCACTCTACTTTGCACACATTTCAATGAGCACAACATGCGCCACTCACTCACGACCGAGCTACTACTGACAACAGACAGTCAACATGGGAAAAAAAGAGTAGTTTTAATAGTCGTTTCTGGCGTGATTTTGAACTATCGCGTCTCTCTCCAAAACAAACCTGAGTGCAAGCAGAAGAAGTAAATACTCACAAAACTCACAGAGGTAGTTCACTAACTCGGGTCATGACTCGGGTTTGATGAGCGCGTCTGAACGCTGATGTCGGCCGGTTTTCCTCAAAATGGCAGAGTGTAAATCCTGGGAGTTTTAACAGCGCGGCGCTTCCCCTCCCGAGTTCAGACAGACTGTCCTACAACGGGACACGGCAGGAATGAACAGAGCGGTGCTGCGTTCACGACTGTAAGACACGCCGCTACTCAGGGATGAGCGCGCACGTTTCAACAAGTAGAGAGTGGATACACATCAAACTTAGACCTTCAGGGGATAGAATTAAGATAATAGCTCTAGTAGTTATATTCTAACGATTTTAAATAAATAAAATTATGTTTTTTGTAGTTAACAGGTTCGTGGTTTGAAATATGAAGGTTAAATTTAATAACTTTTCAGGGTTGAGGGTTTATAGGGTGTGTATCATGGGCAACCATAATTAAAAACATTTCATGCAACTCAAAGTATATGCAGTAGGTCTTTATATGGTGTCTAATTACTGCTTAAGTGTAACCACGGGGTGCAAACATATAGATCAAGCAAAGGATGGACTTGAATAAAAGGGTGAATCACAGTAACAAGAAGGGTTAAAACAAAACATGACATGCGCTCATGAAGTATGAAAAGGGGCAGTGCAGGAACAAGCCATTTGACCCTTCTTTATGTGGACTGACTTTGTGAGAAACTACTCTTAGCTGTTCTGTCATTGTTTTGCTTCACTCAAGATGTTTTAACAAAACACATTTTCAAGCAGGATGTTTAAGTAATCCACTTTTCCCCTTTTAATAACTCTACAGCCACTGCTCCTCTGGGCTTCTTGAATTAAAGGAAAACCAACTGAAGCTTTTGAATAGACAAACAAGAGGTGGTTAATACTATTTGACCTCCAAAGTAGGGAACCAATAGTACATGAAAGCATCATGAATTCATCTTAAATGACACAACATGTTTTTCCTTCCAAAACAAAGTGACGGCATCAAACAGTAATCTTTCAGTTCTCATATGTCCAGTTAAACGCTGCTGCTTAATTTCCCACTGGTTAGGGTGTGTTACAGGCTGATTTTTCTTTTTTTCTTTTAAGAATCGTAGGCAATTTAAAATCCCAGTCTACACCAATCTAAGAAATGCAGCACGAAAAGACTAGTCAGACAAGTTTAAGGATCATTAATAACCAGGTAGACCTAAGCATTTAAAGTTGAACAAGCTCTTTATTTTGTTTCACATATTAATATGTGCTTTTGAACAGGTTACACTGTGAGAATACAAGTATTATTGTTTTCTTTTTGTAAGGTTATGGGGGCGTTGGCAAATCTTTGTGGTCAAAGGTTTGCTGGCAGGTGAAGACTGGCGAACAGGAGTTTGAACGAATGTTAATATCCACTGCTGGGCTTTACTTTCATTTACCTCATGTCCCCACAAGCCCAAGAGTTTCTACTTTACTGTAAACTTTAACTGCACTCTGCCATGACTCATGAATCACGTCGTCTAAGCACCAGTTAGACTGCGGACTAATCCTTCTATGACACTTCCCCGTACCCAAGTCTTACTGGAGACACAAAAAAACAAGATGCAGATTCAGTTTTTTAGAATTTGTGGAAAATAAAGTTGTAACTTCTCAATAAATGTTTTTTTTTTGTATATACATATATATATATATATATTTTAGAAATTATACAGTACAATTATATCATGATTTCAAATGAGTGTATATTCACATTAACCCTTTTTTGTCCATACATATTACAACACGAATTAAGAGACCAACTGTGCCATATCTGGCTTCTGAGTGCACATCCACACTTACTTTGGTGATAAAAAAGGACTACTGTTACAGAGTAACTTCACAGAGACAGACTGACACCATTTCACGAGCTCCAACTTGTCCATCCTAACCTTTTTGTCTAGGTAAACACAGATAATCAGTGCTTAAACATTTTATCTTTTCTTTTCTCCGCTTCCAGAAGACTGAAAAATTTCCCAAACATGAAATAATTCAAGTGTGTTGCATGTTTTCAGGTTTTAAAGCCCTTCTTTACAGAAGCTTGTGATAAATGCATGTTATAAGGGGTCATTTTGCTGTATGTAGACATACTCACATGTTGTAAAGCCTGATGCCACAGTCACACAATGAGACAACACTCTGCACGCGCGCGCGCGCACACACACACACACACAGCCACGCCAACATTTACTCTGTTGGCCCACTCCCACAGATAAGCAGTAAGAAAGCAAAGTACCGTTTGCCCTCACATGTTCATTCAGCAGGAAAAATACACACACTAATCAAACAGGGTTTGGTCTTCAAATCTTGTTTTGAGTGAGCATTTCCAACTGTTTCAACTGTTTATCTTCCTCTGTCCCTTTTGGGGTAAAAGTCCTCTCTATCCCACTCTGCTTTGGCCGATAGGTCAAGTTGCAGCTTCCGGTGCGGTTTCAGAAAGCATTTGTAGCCAATCATGTTATGCTATAACTGGTGCTGTGACATGGAAAAGGGGGGAAAAAAAAGGGAAGCTTCTTCAGTCAAACTTGTTCAAGCCTCTGTACAGTTCATTTGTACTGCCACTGCCTGACAGTGCAGGAATCTGAGGCCCATGGAGCCTGTCCTGTGGTTTGGTCACAGTGGTTGTGTTGGTACCAGGATGCTTCTGGGAGGCTCCACAGACCAGATCTTCACTCAAGGTGCCCTTTGTGGTTTCACATGGAGCCAGAGTATTGAGGGCAGCTCTAGCGTCCTTTGTTCTTTTTGGCATTTCCCTGAAGGAAACAAAAAACACATACAAGTTCAGTTCTGCAAAGAATTCAGTTGAAGTGACGTGCGGGATCAGTATATGATTGCACTAAGCTGAGATAGTTCAGATCTGATTTGAATTTCATTTCAAATCTTTAAAAAACATGCTGGGACTCCTCTCTGGGCTTTCAGAGGGAAATTGCCACCTTCAGCTCACAAACATGTTTCATCCTGCAGCTTCGCAACACGCAGCCATCTGTGTGCGTACACGCAGCGACATGCATGCTCAAAGCAGGCCTCTCCGTTTGTGCGGCTTTAGCTTAACGACTTTTTCAGATGCTTCCAGCAGGTGCTTTTCTCATCAGACCCGGCAGCGACCACAACACAAGCAACGACCTACTAGTTCACCTCATAAATGACGGGAACTTTACGACGTCACATTTCACCGCCGAACCTAAAAAGATCCTTCACACTCGCCGAAGCCACTGGATTTTTTATCACTCCTCTGCACTGATACAGCTTTTAGATTTGTTTATACAGGGACAGTCAAAATGTGACAGCAAAAAAAAAAAAACCTGAGAGGGAAGCAAACTTTTCAAAAGGCTAAAGAAGTTGATTGAAAAGCAAACACAGCAGATATTTGTTTAAGTGTTTTACCTTGCTGCCCAGTTTGAGTGTGTCAATTTCCTCTCTCTGCTTGCTCAAAGTCTCATTCATACTACACAGGTGGTCGCTCATCATGCTGAGCTGGTCTTCGTAGCTCCTCTTAGTTGTGGCAAGCTCATCCTGTGTGAAAGACACCACAGATGCAATGTGAATATCTTGTGAACTGAGAAGAAGACTGCTGTCAGAAAACTCTTCAGTAATTTACCTGCAAGCGCGTGATGTTCTGATTAGCCAGTTTGACCTCCTCGCTCAGAGTCTCCCGTGATTTTTCTGCAATAGCTAATCTCTTGGCCAAAGCTCGACACTGGAAAGAGAGAAAGGAAAGTAAACAACTGCCGTCCCCTGGTGGGATTTATGCACATCAAGCACACTTTACAGATCTTTTTTTAAAAGCTGCAAAAAAAAAAAAAAAAAAGGGGAGATATTTCTTTGAGTAATGGGCATGTTGGAGGACAGCGCCAAAGGTAAATACACTGTTTGAGAAAGTGACAGTTTAATACCTGAGACACTAACTCAACATCAGCAGCATCCCTGTTGCTACGACACAGAGCGGGGATGATTGACACTCCAGTTAGTCACAATACGACAGGATGTCACTGAGACAAGTGTCTCCATTCAGATCAAGCCTCACCGTAATGCTAAAAATATAAGGTGTCACTTTCCCAAAAAAAAAAGCAAGACTTGGTTATAATGGGACTCGAGACCCATTCTGAAAGTACAAAGAGGAAAAGAATGAGAAACAAGGTTAACTTGTGGTTCAGTTTCTACACTCTCTGTTCTCAAGCAAATTAAAGAAGCAGACAAAAATAGTTGTGGAACGATTATAGGAAGGAAGACATGAGGGAACAGGTCAAGTGACTGTTCTGCACCAAAAGTTTCCATAACTCTTCCCAGATGACATGCGATGTTGAGAGGCAGCATGCTGTGGAGAGGTCAGTTGTTTGCTAAAAGAAGCGATTACTGAGATAAACGTTTTAGGAAAGGGTTTCACCTCAGAGTGAAAGTGCACAGCTTTGCTATCAGAAATCTGGAGCTGGGTGGTGAGCTCTCCTACTCTGGCCATGTAGTGAGTCTTTATCAGCTGCTCCCTGGACTCTTCGTCTCCCACCTGCAAACACAGACACAACATCCAGCTCGAAAAAAACTTTTATCCTTGCTTTTAAGACATATGTATATACATTTTTATTTATATAAGAGCTTTTCTTTTAAATGTGTTAAATGTAGGATACTCACGTGCTCAACTGTAGGCGTTGTGCACAACATGCCAACCTTGTGACGACAAGACAAAAGAGACAAACATGTTAGGAAACTTCCATCACAGATCAGATGTTATAAAATCCATTTCAAGCACAGACAGGCCCCTGACATTGCAGGACAAACTAGCCATGGAAGAGATAAAGGCTTATGTACAAATAGTACAGAGACACACAGCTCTGGATTGTGACTGCACTGTGAACTCTGCATGGACTTGCATAAACAACAGTAATCTTCGTTTCTGCTACATCAGCACATTCGAGGCCTGAGTTTTATTAAGCAAAAACGTGCTTAGTGCAGGAGCTACAAGGAAAGAACGTTAATGCTCCCTTTGTTTGAGCAAATCAGACACCAGCGCCATGGGCAGAAAATTTCCTCTGCAAGTAAAAACTACGAAGCGCAGCAGCGAACAGTGGGACCGTACCAGGCTGGTGCATAGCGTCGTCTCTTTCCCTGCAGCTCTCTGCTCGCTCTCTGCCTCGTCATGGCTCTGCTGTGCGAGTTGGCTGGCTACAGCTGCTTGTGAGTTTGGACTTCCCCCTAGAGCTGCCGCGAGCTGTGCTTCCAGGTCTGCAATGCGCTGGTTCTCCTTTTCCAACCGCACCTTCCCCAGCTGGGCCTCCAGGAGCCAGTGCTCCTTCTCCTGCTCAAGCCGAGCTATTTTCTCCTGGCTCTGCTGCACCTGCAGGAGGCCAACAGGGAGAGGAGAGGAGCGGACAGTGAGCTTGTGGGAAAAGGGCTGAGCAAAGGTTAGGGGGAGTGAAAGGGCAGCAGTATTTTGGAAGAAATGGGGAAACTATAAGCAGGTTGTAATGATACAATCTTTGTGTTGTTTTAAAATCATTTTTTAATAGTTTAAACCAAATAGAGTGAAACACACACAAAACACTTTTTATCACTTATTTGATAACACAGTATCAGCTCAGAGGGGCAAAGACTAGTAAAGGGGGCAGTGTACTTCATGCGGCTGCTATAACAGTTGCTATTTTGTGGTGTTAGAGAATGAGGCATTAAAGAACTTTAATCAGGGTTGTAAAAAAAACATTCCCATTTTTTATATTCAGTTTATTTTTCCAGACAAATTGCCATTGCTACCTTTTCTTTGTTTAGTTTCATTTTCATCAGCTGCATCCCAGTCATCCCAGATCTCATTTCCACAAAATCCATAACAGAAATGTTTCCAGTTGCATGATGTTGCAAGTTTCTCATTGGTGTAATTAGATGTTAGCTTGTTAACGGGTTGCAATAAAAAGTAAACTGAGGCTTCGCCTGCATCCCTGTTGTTATTATTACTCATTCAGTGCATTTATTTAGAAACATGAGTAGACAGTATTCCTGGAACGACTTAGTAGGTGTTCATTATAAGGAATTAACGGACACCCTTTAGCCAATGAAAAGCAAGTATTAACCCAGACCATGGTGTAAAAACAATATATATATATATTTATGGACCAACTTAAAATGTGCTGATTATATTATCCTGCAGTCTTTAAATTGTTCCATCCAAAATCTGGAGGCTCAGAAGCCCAATGAACTTTATGTTTATACATTAATTTTATGACTTGTACTTGTAATAGTAAACTCGGTGCTGAGGAGACAAAGTTAAGCAGGCTGATAGGAACCAGAGGACACATTTTAAAAAGAAAAAGGAAAGAAAACACTTAAATTGCTCAGGACAGAATATGCACAGGATCACTGGCCAAGTTCTTCACACCCTGTCCCCGGAGAGCCCGCAGACTCTCTGAAATATCATATTATTCTAAGACTTAGTTTCTGCACTTCCGAAATGATTCCTGCATTTCTATGAACAACTTTTACACAATCTTCTGTTTTCTCAGACAACACTGATGCTGATTTTTTTTTTTGCTTTTTCCAGTTTTCCCAGATTTTCATTTTGTTCTTTATTTTTCATGTGGGTCAAAGAACACAAAGCCACAGTAAACATGTGTAACTATTTTTGACTTTATCTCTGTGTTATTATACTCCTTTGTGTAGGGTAACCAAAACTATCTGACTCATTCTTCCACAGATCTCTGAATGTCCAGTTGCAGCTCTTGGATAGATGTGACATCTTTAAAAAACAATTAGCAAAACCTTAAGTTCATCATTTCTGAACCGACCGAATTATTCATTGAGTTTTGAGTCTAGGGTCATACCTGCTGAGTGAGACCTTCTCTGCTCTCCGTGGAGCTGGTGAGTATACGACGGTTTGACAGGGCTTCTCTGTATGGAACAGACTGTGGCCTGGGCTGAATGAAGAAACAAAACGAGAGGGATACCAGAAAAAGGTCATTTTTCAATTAAAAAACAAACAAACATGCGTGTAACATTTATCAGGAACTTGATTTGTATAGTGCTCTTTCCAACAAAATACTGTAAGGAAAAGAAAAAACAAAGAATAACAGCAAGACGCAAAACTAAATCATAAAACAAAAGCAGGGAAAATGACACTGATAAAAGTAGATGTAAACATTAAATGGTTGAAAAATAAAACTATATAAACCATAAAAATCTCCCTCTGAAAGCTTGTTATAAGATGCAATTTAAAAGAAGTTACCTATGGGCAGAATGTTCTGAGGGTTTTAACTGCAAAGGCTCAGTCAACTGGAAAAAGGCTGCTGATTTTAGCATATACTTACCTTTTTGATAGCATGCATATAGGCAGCTGCTTTCTTTTTGTTGGTCAGCATGCTCTCTGCTTGCAAGGGGTTGAGAACTGCTGTGCTGCCTTTTGGACTGTAGCCTGCTGATGTGAAGAAGTCCAAGTTGTTGCTGAAGAAAGTGGCAATCTGTGACAAAACATGTGACATCATGTCAAGGGGATCTTTGCAGCCTCCTCAAAGAAACACTGAATAATACCTTCATTGCTCAATGCAGATACCCAGCGTTTTGTTTAACCTGTGTGTTTACAGCAGAGAGACGATGACACAAGTGTCTCGGACGATAAATGTCTGAGCAATTGAGCCTTTTTCCCGCAGAGATGATCACAGTCAAAACACAGCTCAGTCCACACATCGAGTGCCAGCGTGTTATTTAACGCTGCAACCCGCCGGACTGCGCCTCCCATCAGCAGACGCATCTCAGCCAACGGCCCGCTTGATTCACAAAGAGAAATCATTTATCCCTTTGCTCTGACTGGGGAGCAGCTGTACAAACCATGATTTGGACGGTATCTTTGAACATTTAACCGCTGCCCACCTGAGTCCTGCCGTTCTGTGCTATCACGTTAGTGGCAAATTACCAATGTGATCCAGTTGCAGCGAAGACTCACTGCTACTCACAATTAAGCTTTTATGCATTACAGAGAACATATAACGCAAGCTGTTTGAACAATTGATATAGGAAATATAAACCTGGCTGCTGCCTGCCCCCTATTGGTTGTACCTTGCCAGTGCTGCTGGTGAGAGAGCCCAAAGATCCCAGTAGGCATTCAGAGGTGGTAGAGAGCTTCTGGGTGACAGTGGGGAGCTCCTGCTCGATGCTGGCCTTTTGATTGTAGTGCTTTGACATCTCTGGACACACACAAAGGGAACAGAACAGAGGGGGAGAAATTTAGGCATCTGTCTGCTTTTAGTCCTCAGCTTCACCAGCTAGATGTGACATTTCAATCATTTTGTGAGACTGTCAGTTTGTTTTAATCCCTTACTGATTTGTGTTTGTAAATGATTGTTTAACAGACTTCTCACAATATTTTCACGTTGTAAAACTGCCGGTCTTTTAGTGTATATTTGCGCACAATAACTCTCAACAATAAACTGGACTCATTACATAAACTAGACTCATTACATAAACTCATTTCCACTTAGTTAAATTTGCAAATTACACAAAAGCGATTCTTCTCAGCCAGAGCGCATTAAATCATGCTTCCATTTGACATTGCAGCGTGACAGACTCTAACCTGAAGCCTCTGGATATTTACTCTTCAAAAACTGAGCTGGTGGGTATTGTTGGAAACAGAAAGAATCTGACTTTTATGAATGGAAACAGCAGCCATTGAAGGTGGCTACATGAGGGAGTCATCGTGTTGCGTTAGGCTGGTTTTGAATGTCTCTGGGCCCAAAAGCAGTTCATGGTGATGCTCACCTTTAATGGCATCGTGAAGGCTGTGTAGGCAGGCAGCCAGCTGGGTGAAGACTGCTGAAGTGCTGCTTTGTGGCAGGGCATCCTGACAAACACCTGAGACACATCACACATTTAAACAACAAGAATATGGAAACATTTCACAGCACAATTTCCTTTTAGAAAAAACAGACAGACATTTTGGGCCTTTTTCTGAGACAATTCTGCTGTTTAAGTCAATCTGTGACATATTATCTGCATTTCTACCAACGTTAACTTACTGGGTAAGGCCAAAACTTTGATGTAATTTTGCAGTTTTTCAAACACAGAAGTCACTTTCTTCATGTCATTTTGCAGCTCCTGGTTTTTCGCTGTAAGGGCAGCAGTACAAAGAGGTGCCTCACACTCTTCTTCCAGGCTAAAAGACAAAGAAAAGATAGCCATCAATACCATCTCTTCCACTCCATTTCTCTATCTCACTCACACACAGACACACACACACAGCAATGACCTTTTCAGCTGGTAGGGAAGGATCTTTTGAAGGAAGTGGGTGTATGAGGAGAAATTATCTGCGAAGCTCTTCAGCTTGACCACGGTCTCCTTCAGTTCAAGAGAGAAAAAGCACAACAAGTGGTTGATTTCAAGCAGACATCATGAATAAGCCCACACAATGTCCCTGTCCAACAAACAACTCACAAGGACTGTGACCGTGTCCTCTGTGATGCTTTGGTGTAACTGCAGAAAGCTGTCCTCCAGGGGGCGCACGTAGGCTGCGTTCTCATGTAGATATTGAGAAAACTAAGCAGAGAAAGAAACGATTAATCTCCACAATTAATACCAAACATTTCATATGTACAACCAGTGCTACTGTCTTTTACAGTTCACCTGATGGTACATGTCTGATATAAAAGCAGAAGATCTTGTGTTTGGCTGCCTCACCTTCTGGTTCAGAGGGGAGATGGGCTCAATGGAGGAGTCGCGAGGATAGATGTGCACTCTCTGTTCTGTGTAGGAGTGGAAGTTCAACAGAGCAGCCACGAGGTCCTGAATGAAGCTCAGGGCCTGACCTGCCACATCCCGAGCTTTAAGCTGCAACCACAGACACAACACACAGGCCACACAATCAGTGTTTTAGTCCTGTCTCTAATCAAAAATCAGCTGTATGGACTGTGAGATACTGGCTACATTTCTGCCAAACCATTGATTAATCAGTCAATCAAAAGACAAATTACAAATATCGTCTTTCATAACTGATTCATATTTTTTAAATCTCTAGGTAACAAACATAACAAATTCTTTCAAGTTTCAACCTTTAATTGATCCTATTTGCTTTGTTTCTTTGTCTTTAATGATAATAGTTTGAATGTCTCTGGATTGTTGTTTTGGAAACACGAGGCATACGGAGATGTCCCTTTGGGCTTAATAAGATTGCAAAAGGCAATTTCTCCAATTTCTGACATTTTGTTTACCACTTGATTAAATGTGAAAATAACAGTCAGATTAATTGATAATGAAAATAATTGGTGGTTGCAGTTCTATCTCCCACTATTACTGAATTTACTTAAATGTTTTCCAAATTTCTTAAGAATATTTGGGCATTATTGTAAGAATGCTTTGTTAAAATGTCAATGTTTTGCTGAATATTTACATGATAAATTGTGGGTTTGAGAAAAAAAACTGTAATTGAAGGAAAAGAAATAGAAAAAGAATCAATGTCATGAGGTGCGATCAAACGGAAGATCATCACCTCTGAGTTTGTCTACTGCCACAACCAAGAGGCACATCAGGTCAGGAGGGCAACCGAGGGTTTGCTGGTGGTTTTGTTTGGAATCTGTTGTGCACCATGAATTCATTCCCAGGGGTCATAGTGTTAACGCAAAATATTACTGTGACAGTCTGAGGCATCTGAGGGAGAACACTCAGTGCAAATGACCTGAACAGTGGCGCAATGACAACTGTGCTCTCCAACATGACAAGACATCTGCTCAGAGTGCACAGGAAATGCACAAGTTTTTTTTTACCAAAAGCAACACAGTTGTTTCTTTCAAACCTTCTACTTGCTTGATTTGGCTCCTTGAGACATTCCTCTGTTCTCAAAATTAAGTTTGGTCTCTTGGTTGTGGCTGTACGCCTAAGTTTTAGGTCCATGTTAAAAATTGCACATGCACACAAAACAGCAGTCACAAGAACTCATGTAACTCAGGTGCTTAAAAATCAAACAAAGAAACCTGGAATAATTATCATGAGGGGGTTTTTTTTACATGCACATTACTGTGCTGCACTCTATTCATGTGCAACAGAAACAGTTTGGGAGATTTGATTGCAATTTGTATAATTGTTGGGGAAATACTCAGAATTTTAGACAACAGCATATAACGCTAAATGACACAAATATTTCCTTTAGACTGATGAAATCCATGTGCACATTAAATTCATTAAGAGACTGCATTTGTGTCCTCACTCACCTGGTGCCTCCGATTGTGTGGTGGAACGTTGAGGCTGTTGTAGTCACTAAATCCTGCAGGGCAGAAGAGAAAAGCAGCAAAATCAGAGCAGAACCTCGGTCCATGCACTGCATTTTATTGACTCGACAAACATAGCTTAAATGCTTTAGTGTCCTGCCTCCATGAGTGCGATATTACAGTTTGGTGTAGCTTTACTCTATTTACTCTTGGGCAGAAGGTTGTTAAGGTGTCTGTGACAAAGACATAAGTCTTCTCAAATACATGTCGGCTCTGCGGCAGACAGTCTCTGTCAGTGTGGGTCGGTGCCAGATACTCACTGGTGTCATTGAAGGGCACTTTTTCCTGGATAACACTGCTGCTTTGTTTCACCTGTCTGTTCAGTTCTGACTGGCATCGTCTCAACTGCTGCTGACTGCAAAGAAAGCACAAGAGAGAGCAGCTTAATAAATTAAATTTCCATTTTACTCAGTAAGCTACAGTTGACAAATTTATATTTCCAAGATTTATGTCCAGAAGTATTTCAGATACTAACTGTCTAAATTGAGCCCCAGAATCAAAACCCAGTTCCATGAAATTGAATTTTTTAAGGATTTACCTGAACTTTGCTCAGATTGTATAAAGTATGTAAGCACACTACTTTCTAAAGAAGTTATCTGTATTATACAAATCATTCCTTTGGTTTTTCAGACATCATACAGGTAGATTAAATTACCCTTAAACTCTGAATAAAAAGGAGGATTTACCATTCTTCTGTTCGCATTCTGCAATCCTTTGTTTCCCTCTCCAGGGTCTGTGCCTTCAACTATCGAAAGGAACAAAAATAAACACAGATTTTATCAAACTATATTCAAACTGACAAATACACAATGTGCTAAATCTTCCATCTCCTGCTGCTTAACCTCACCTCTAAACGTGCTTTGTCACTCTGCAGCCGCTCGATTGTGTCCATGTATTTAGTTGTGAGTGAGTCCACGACAGCCTGGTGCTGCTCCGAGTCTTTCTCCAGCTCCTGCAGCCGCACTCTCAGCTCGGCCTCCTGCCTTTTGTGCTGCTCATCTGCTTCATAAAACTAACAATGGAAAACAGAGACATCACATGCATGACCTCATTACATTACCTGTACATTAAGTACAAAGACAGGCGATATAGACGTGACACAGCTGCTTACTTGAATGTGAAGTCTCTCATTTTCTTCTATCTTTTTTTGCAGGTCTTCATCAAAAACACTCTGGGTCTCAATGCCATGCTGTGAGGGAGAGTCTCCTTTACTCTGAAGGAGGTCGAGATAAAACAGGGACTGTCAATCATGATCTTTGTGCTCTACAAAAATTAGTGTTTAATCATAATCATTATTGAGCTGATTAATTTCACAATCACTCCTCATCATAAAATGATTTCCAATCATTTTCCAATCATTACAACACCGAATGCATTCTGTTCCCTCTATTTAACTGTGTAGACACTCCCTCGATCACCCCTCATGATCACCTTCCCCTTTTTGCCCTTGGCTTCAATAACAGCGAGCTCCTCTTGTAGCAGTTCCACCCTCTTAGCTAGCTGCTGGTTCCTGAAGCTGAGACTGTCCATTTCCTGTTCCTGCTTCCTCAGACTCTGGTCCCTCTGCTTTAGCTGCTCCTGATGAGGACAATGACAAACATGCATCAGCTATAGGTACAGCTATAAGTCTGCACATGTCTCCTTAAACACCAATACATAAGGCAAATTACTACCTCTAA
Source organism: Acanthurus leucopareius (assembly GCA_029814765.1). Lineage (NCBI taxonomy): Eukaryota > Metazoa > Chordata > Actinopteri > Acanthuriformes > Acanthuridae > Acanthurus > Acanthurus leucopareius. The sequence goes on along the minus strand of JAQMCX010000003.1, from coordinate 9,924,172 downwards.
ATCATGATGACATTGTTCTATGTAGAATTTTATGCATGTGCTGTGACTGAAAAAGAGAAAAAACTATCTAGAAAATAAAGCTGTGCTTTCATTTTGCAACCCCAGCTTGTGTCCACTGGTGACTGGATTAAATATAGCTGGCCGAAGGGTTGACCAACAATGGCTTTTCCTTCACCATAATTTAAACAATTCTGACTAAATTTCTATTAGAACTAAGTTGTAATTATAAAAGTATCTAGTATCTGCCTCCTACTGTGTATTTGGAGATGTTTCTGAGCAGCATGTCTGTCTACCATCTGCTAGAGTGAATTCTACATCCTTATTGACAAACCTGTTTTCTTTGTCATTTTAATGGATGTGACATTACATATGTCCTCTTTACCTCTGCTCACCAAAACTTTTCTCTGCACTTCACAAGAGTAATTTACATCATGAATACGATCTGGGTTGAGCTACTAAATTTACAGTAATGATGGTAAACAGACCTTGATGCTGTTATATTATCATAGAGAAAAAGATTTTTAAAAGAATGTTGCTTTTTGAATGGAGGAGCCATTGCCTTAGGTGTGTTGACAGATATTTAATAAAATGTTTACACTTAATAAACGCCATGTAACAGTTCAATTGGTTGTGTAACATTCTAAGACATTCATCTTTGGCATTTGGGTAAATCCCATAATATCCCTTAAGACAAGATGGTGCCTTTTTATGAGTACTTAGACTTAATGTAACTCAACCAATGCCCTTCAAGTCTTTCTTGTCTGGCAGACAGATCGCCTCTATGTGATCTTAATTAACAAAGACGGGTCGATATGAAAGCACATCATAATTATTTTTCCTGTTTTAGAGGTCATTTTACCTTTAGTGAGAGAGAGTTGGCCTGTTCATCCACAACGGCCTTCTTCAGCACTTGGTTCTGGGCACGCAGCTGTTAAAACATTCAAAGGAAAATGTTGAGACATAAAGCATAAAGGCATTATAAAACATTATCGTTACCAGGATAGATATGCACAAGCAGCTTTAGGTTAAAGAATGATGCTGCATGCAAGCAGCATCTTCAGCTGAATTCACATGTGCTTTTATGTAGAAAATTTGTACACGCTTGTGTGTGGTTGTTTTTTTTATCCTGCATATTATGTTGAGCCATCAAAATATGTAAAACTCAATGCTTTTACTGTCCTGCTAGGGACATAAAACGCACAAATATTTAAGCACAACGGCTGCATGTGACACTGTTTATCAGCCACAGTCAGCACTTTCTCGACAGGATATGGTGCTTGACTAACAGGGAGATCAGAATTGAACAGGAAGCATCACACAGTCCCCGTGCTGTCAGCTGACACTGAAACAAAGGCTACACACAACCCACAGGAGAAAACACAGGCACAGAAGCTTAACTGTCACTTGTTGACAAATTGACCTTTCAAACCCCTCATAGCTGTTATATCACTTAAACACCATGCAGTGAACCTAACAGCACCAAAGAACTAAAACTTAACATCTACAATCCTGTTAAATATATGGTCACAGGCAGTGTTATTATATGAATTAAAAAGTCAGGGTACAAACAGTTTCCTCTATGTTAATCGGGTACATTTGGATAATCTGCCTTCTGAATTAATTTAAAACCTCTCTTCATGACGATTATAATGTTGACTTGGAGATCCTCAAATAAAAATCAATATTCAAATATCATGCAAGTTCATTTAATAAGAATATGAAGGAACGGGCATAACACAGATTTCAGTATAACAAATAAATCAATACACCATGACACACATCTTTAAAAAAAAGTGGGCATAAAGTTAATGAAATTTAAACAAAATCACCACAAAGCAATACGACTGTGGTAATGGTATTTATTCCAGGGTTATAGTTTGTTACTGGAGTGCAATATGTGCAACATAGTAAAAGTGACTCTTTGCAAAAACAAGAGGTTCAAATGTTCAGCTTCACAATGGATTCCCACCGAACATAATTCTGAAATCGTTTACGTGTAAATATGTTTGTTTGGCATTAAAAAGTGAATACAGGTGCCTGTTGACATAATATTAGATGGTAGCTAATGCTAATTACGCACTGAATGCCTCAGCATGTCAGACTTAAAAATAGCAGTATTTAAAAATGACAACTAACTATACTTCATATAACGTTACATTAAATGAACGAACGTGGGTTACTTGTTTTACCTTGGAGTACTCCTGAGCCAACTTGCTGTATTTCGTTTGCAGGTCTGTAACGTTAGCCATCGTCGATGAAGATGATATCCCGTGTCTAATAGTTGATGCTTCTAAACGGTATCCCAGCTAGCCCAGCTAACTGATGGTTGCCCCGTTAGCTTTCTCAGGACCGTTCGTCACACTGCCAACTGCTCGAAATGTTGACGGCAGACACGGTGAGCAGTTAGTAACCTGGCTAACTCAGATTAGCTAGCTCACTGTTATTACTAAGTACTTGTTCCGTTACTTGGCCAAACTAACCTCGAAAACATTGGGACAGATGATCGGTAATGAGTTACAGAGAATGAACTATGTACCGGTCATCTGGTTTACGCTCACTTCCAACGCCGGATGTTGTTCTGATTTGACAGCAACGTTTTTTTTTAAGTTAGCACTATTAGCGATGAGATGGTGCTAGCTAGCTAACTGCTAGCTAAACTAGCTATGTAGCAAAACAATCCCGAAACCGAGTAACACATGCATGTCATGTTACGTGACATAAGCCGTAAAACCCGCAGTGTCCGTAGATCGTATTGAAAAGTAAGCGTAGTTTAAGCTGAGCTAGTGGAAGTGACTTGTCAGTTCATTCATCTGGAGGAATACTTTCATTTAGTAAGCCGCAAAAATCCCCCTCGAATGATATCCAACCAGAGACACAAGGAAAGAGGTCAGAGTTCAAAAAAACAGAAAAGTGGTGAGCTAGTTTAAGGGCGCCGCCTAGCGTCACGATGACTCGAAAGTAATTACAGACAGATATACAGACAGATAGACAGACAGACGGATAGATAGATAGATAGATAGATAGATAGATAGATAGATAGATAGATAGATAGATAGATTGATTGATTGATTGATTTAAAAAAACAATAGAAGAAATTAAGAAACATTAAACTGTTAATATACTGTAACCTAAAATATACTAGATATAATCAATTAATGCATTTGTTTTTATAGATGATTATAAGAATCCTTGGATAAAATATGAGAACAAAGAAAGCAGAAAAATTATTATCAATGTCTACATGTTTTCCTCTCCTTTTAGCATGACTTGTTATCATGTATATTAAATGCAGTGATGTTACTGATAAATTATTTAATACTGAGTATAAATTTGGAATGGGTTTCATTGATAAAAAATCACAAGCGGGTTGTAGCACTGTAAACAGCCTCTGTGATTTCCCTTTAAAACGCACATGACCTGGTTTAGACGGGAAGTGAAATGACATGTTGCTAATGCAGCCATCACTGCTCAAATCCTACACGATTAATTTCACCTAATCCATATTAATCTCCTCATATTTCCACGGCAAAGTATGACTATTCCTTTAAAGAAATCATAACTGTGGGGCTCTTATTTTATCAACTGTTAGATTTGTAGCATGCAGAGTAATCACAAGAAAGGGTTTTCTTTAATGTTTTGTACCAAAGAAAGACATATCCTCTGCTTTTTCACTACTCCTGATCTGAAATGCATACAGGCAAAACACAAACTCTCTAACACACACACACCACAGCCAGTGGCTCCAGCATTGTCTGGTTGCCTGGCAACTGTCGGCGTGGCGTGGTTGCTATGGCCGTGTGGGAGGGAGGGGGGGGTGATGCTGCTCTGATTTCCAGCTGAATTGAGGCAGTCAGGAGGGAGAAGCCCCCCCCTACTTCTAGTCGACACACAGGACTCTATTGAACAATAGAGCTGTGCCAATGGGCCTGAGGCTAGTCAGACAAGCCCTTGTTCAGGGTCACACTGTGTTCATCCCACAGTCCTCCATGACTAATTAACTTACAGCGAAGAGTGTCGTTAGGACATCTGATGATGCATCCATCACTGGCACAGCCCTGGAATTTACATTAATGCGAGGTGCGTTTTCTGGCAGCCTGCCATGCTGGTGCATTGAGAAGACGCGCTGAAGAAAAGGGGGAAAGTGTGGTGGAGCAGCCACACGTAGCTCTGAGCACAGCTTGTGCAGTCAAAACAGCTCTGAACTGCTGGACTTGGTGGGAAATATTTGCCAGCTGTAACATGGTAATGTGAAAACTGAGAAAGCAGCCACATGGAGAGGCATCTATTCTAAAGAATAGCCTATTATTAGCTAGAGATTTTGATAATGTGGCCTTCACAGCAGGTGGCAATGTTGATCAAATATCTAGCTAGTGTGGGCTACTAATGTAAAGTGATAGCACTCTTGTGGAGGAGAGTTTGGAGGGCAAGAAAGGTGTCAAGTCTTATTTGCAGTGATAAAATGCTGAAGCTGAGCTGCAGCCCAGAATAGAATAAAAAGATGCTCACAGGGGTAACAAGAACAGGTTTTTATTAATATTTTGTAATACCATATATAATGCAATTGCATATCTTTGGCGAAAATAAATCTTATAAACATTTTATCAACAGAGGTTAGCATACAAAACCAAAAAGGTGTGTCGGTCCAATAGACATGGCAGACAACTGACACAAAGTGATACTGGGTTGGCAGCTTTTTCAAATGCAACAAAATGTTCATCATACCCATAGGAATTGCAACAGAATTTCGAGTGTCACATAATCAATCAATAATCAATAACAGCTGCTGAGCAATGAAGCAACTGGGCTCTGTGTTTTGTAGGTCAGACCCCGAAACTTTTAGGTAGCTCATACAGATCATCTCACTGATTCAGTGTCGCTTGGAGAACCAACATAACATTTCTTTTGCAAGTGCTACAGAAAGAATGAGTGAGATTTTCCTCTACAAGTCTCTGCATTATTTCTTTGCATTCGTGTACACTTAAATCTAGGTCTGAAACTACACAGCAGCAGCCTTGGGGACTGAGTTAGTCTGATTACGTTTTCCAGAGATATTCCAAACATTTCAACATCCCATTACAACACCTGGAAGCATGAGTTATGAGTGGCAGTATTTTGATTCTAATCTGTGATGAGATTGAGAGCTAATCTTCAAATTTGTGACTACTTAGTCATAATATCTAAACATAAACAAATGTAAAAATGATTTAATCACCTTTAAAGAACTTCTACAGTACATGGGGAATGTTTCCATCTTACATTTTACACCCCAGCTGTACATCCATTTTGGCAACAAAAGGTTTCAGGATCAATGTTAATAAACTGTCTTCTATCCCGTCTAACACAAAGCAAAACAAAACATCAAGAAAACCTGGCAGTCATGGTTAAAATGAAAAAGAAAAAATAAACCCGCTCTAAAAGACAAATAGACATTGGCAAAATACTTAACATTTCACTCAACATAGTGAAAGAAAAAAGGTGTATTGCTGTAAAATAAAATAAAAGGTTAAAACAAAAAATACTTAAGAGGACTTCACAAAGGGAGAAAAATAAATGTGCCTCGTCATTCTTTCAAATGACCAGTGTTTGATAGCATTCAATAATCCCATAAATTAATGTCATAAATAAGATGATGATTAAGGAACAATAATTTGTTCTTTTTTCACAGCTAAACAAGACCAGTGTATGCAAGTATTACTTCTGAGAACTGCAGCTTCAAAGAGCAGTTTCCACTCTAAATAAACCAAAAGATTGGTTAAGTCACTGTGCTGACTAAAGTCCTCTCCCATTTCCTGTTCGGATGATTCAGAAAAGTAGGGCACTGTCTACATTGTGGCAGCAGGGGAATACTATAGTGACCATGGCCCTTTGCAGTTTTACATCAGTGGCACAAGAAACTGTTTGGCACTGACCATGCATGTTAAATTAACAGTGACTGTGACACAATGTGATCCAGTACTGTAGAAAAAAAGTCTAATTATCAGTTTGTAACCCTTGCGCTCTTCTATGCTACCTTGCATTGTACGCTGCAAGTATGCAGCCTTTCCCAAAAGCTAAAACGAGAATTGAGGCCTTTTACACAAGCAGTTTGCAACTTCCCCTCAGTGAACTGCATGCAATCAACTGACAATAAAAACTCCATTTCACAGTGTGAGAAGAGAGCGTCAACTTCCTTATTTTGTTCTAGAAGGAAGAGAAAGGATGCAACACTGGTGGCCAGCCAGGACCGAGGGCACAACATAAGAGCAGCACAGGTCTCCAACGTCTCGCCTGCGAGCAACTGCACACAGAGTCCAGTTCTGTCTGGCCATAACTGCACTGTCCCCTTTTCGTTCAATACACTTGAAAATGCTCTGTGCTCCGCACCTTCTATTTATATTATTTAACTGGGCCACAGGATCAGCCGACAGAGAATTAGCTGTATAATTTTTGCAAATTTCTTAAGTACATGGTTTAAAAAACACAAGGAGAGCACATGGAGGTATAATCAAACCGCAAACTCAAATATTGGAGCAAAAAGCTGTGGTAATTTGCTGTCTGCTTCTTTGGCTATAAACCAGCTCTGCATTAAGCAGGGACCAGAAGCAAGCAGAGTACCAAGCAGCCCTACAATACAGATGTAGCAAGGAGATCTGTCATTACACCAATCACATTCATTGGAGCAGTACAACTACATTGTCGATAGGAGAAAAGTTTTAGAGCATTTCACACTCTTTTCTGTCACGACCATCATCTCAGGTTTAGGCTGAAGTCAACATGCACTATGATAATACACACACACACACACACAAACATACAATTAAAAATAAAATCTCTGGAGAATAACCTATGAACCTGCAGTGAACATCAGCCAAGACAAGGCAGATGTTCACTTTGCATAGGCCGTCACCAAACATGAATATATGCTCTGTGTCTGCACAGTGAAAAATGAAAGAAAGAAGTAGAGAGGATGAGAGGTGGATTTGCAAAAAAAATGAAAACTAGCACAAAACTGAGCAAAGTAGTATAGCAAACTTTGCAACTAAATTTGGCAGTGGCAGAGTAATACTATTTCCACATCCTGCTGATCCTGAAACAGAGCCAGAGCTCATGGGTAATAAAGTTTATCGCATAATAAGATCATAGTACAACTCCATTCATTCTCTTAATTGTAAAGTTTAACTAGCATACTCGACTCCCAAAAATGCCAACATGAAATAATGTCAGAAAGTCAAGGTTGTGGATTAATTATTGCATTTCTCTAAAAAGAGGATTTGTAGAGCAGGAATTCCTTTCAAATCAAATGGCATTTTTTTTTCTGTAGCACAAAAAGGAGAAACTGATAACACCAGGAGGTTAGCTTTTCTCTATTACAAACATGCACTCATTCATTTCATAAATAGATTCACTTGGAAGAGGATACAGGTTTGAGGAGGAAGCATGCAACGCTTTGAGTTATAAAACCTTCAGCTTTTCCCGCTGTGTCTTTCAGAGGAAAATTCTTGAATCACAATCTTCTAATCCAACAGAAGCAGACAGGTCATTTTGGATAGGTTTCTCAATGGTTCTCCATAGCCCAAACACCCGCCCCCAGCAGTTACCCCCGAAGTTACAAAAGTCTCTTTATGGCTTTGTTCTCCTGTGTGAACGATACTATTGCCATTTGTTTTGTTGAACTGGGATATTCCCAAATAAAAAGAAAAAAGGCTCGAAATGGCCAATGAACGATCAGATAAGGAGAAGGAGGCACACTGGGACACACGATCAGGGGTCAGAGGTTAGGGTTCACAGGGTCCGGAGTCTGATGGGGGCAAAAGAAACAAATATATCTTCATTTCCTGTTAAGTTTTGTGCTCTTGACAGTGCGTTTGGAGCCCTCTGTGCAGCTGCGTATACCAGCAAGGTGCAGCAAAGAGCCAGCGGCTTCCTTCAGCTCCTCATCCAGCTCTGGTTTGACCTCGCGCCGTGGCCTCTTAGTGACGGGCCACTTGATGGCAGGCGGACGTCGAGAAGTCTGGTGGACGCCTCTCTCGTCCCAGAGGTCGGAGTCCTCGTCGCTGTGGAAGCCCTCGCTGCCGGCGCGGCGGGACTGCCTGCCGTCGCAGCCTCCTTCATCCAGGGAGGAAATAGACGAGGAGGAGGAACGGGAGGAGCAGCGCTGCAGGGCTACGCTGCTGTAGTTGTGGTCCTGCTTTGGATCACTGCTCACCAGGACAGAGTCGGGTCGGGAGAGGTCCAGTGGGCTGTCAGAATCGCCTAAACAGAGCAGAGGATGCATAGAGTGATTAGCATACACTGAAAATGGAAAAGGACATTTTACTTGAATGTTATATATATATAGATTGCTATTTGGTCATAGTTGGTTTAAAAAAGGATGGAAATCCCAGCAGCTTATAAATTTAACACTAAACTTGCATTTTTGTTTGAGTATTCGAAGTTCTGTTCTGAACAAGAAAAAGCAGAAATCAGACACAACAGCCACCAAACTATAGCTTTAGCTGGCTTTGTTTACAAGTGTAAAGCAGAACTAAGAGTTGTTTCAGCCAGAGAGGAAAAACATCATTTAAAAATATCTTGCTGCAGAATAACCATCTATGGGGAAAATATAAATATTAGCAAAACCAAATTAAATAAAATGATCCTCAGGAAGCTTTTAGTCATTTTTAGTCATTTAATCAGATTAATTGAGTAAAGCCCAAAAAAAAAATATGATCTATAAAATATATGTTAAATATAAGTAGAAAAGCGAGCTTATTTATTTATTATATTTTTAATTATAACAATGTCACACATTATACCAACTCCAGCTACTAAAATCTCTAGAAAAACATTTAAAACTACTCATATGTCAAAAGGTGTAGTTCAACATTTTGGCAAGTATGCTCGAGTCAGACGAGAAGGACCAGTGACTTTATATCTCCTACGGTTGCTTGGCAACTGCTTCGAGCCAAAAAACTGTCCAGTACATACAGTAAAGGGTAAAGCACATAAAGAAAAGCGAGAGTTTGTTATGGTTAAACAAAAAACACTTTAGTTAGAGGTGCTTGGAAGCGTATTGTTTCACTTTTGAATGGAGTCAAGAAAGTCATTTCACTATATTTCCTGAATTTTTGCTAAGCTATACTAACTGGCTAATTCCTCAAGTATTTCCAAAATGTCAAACTATACTTCAAATATGCCTTTTTAAGAATGTCTGAGGGAAAAGTTTGCATGCAGTCAGGTACAAGTAACATTCTTAGAACTTCTCCTGTGCCATAACCAACATTTTGCTTTGAGGACACATGAAGCACACATCAAAAATAAAAGTTAAGCAATGACAGGGTGAAATGTCAGGGGGAGGAGACAAAGAGCTGAAAGAATAGGTGAAAAGTATGGCAGCTTGTGGATTCTCTTACATGGGTCAACGTGGTGCCCGGGGGCAGAGTTTAAGAGCATCATGGCAGTGGCAGCATCAATGTCAGACTCTGGAAGAGGAGAGAACATGCATGATGGTCAGTCCTAAGGTGTGAGAGCATGGTAGCATGGCATTGCTACTAGGACTGGGAAGATTGGGTTCTGTTGACCCCGAGATGTAATGACCAAATCAATGCTTGGATTGCATATGCGGAAGGTTTGCAGAACAAACCTGAGGAAAAATTCCAGCCACTGATATTGAGAGTGCATCTAATCTTTTCAGACCTCACAAAGTGTCTAAAAGCCTCAAAGCTCACTTCTGGGGCTCTAAATTATTAATGATTACAGTGAGACTGAGTGCTCGACACTCTGCACCAGCAGAACCTCTGCCTGTCGTCAAGGTTACAAATCCTAGAGGCAGAGGGGGGAAAGAGGAGGCTGAGACATCGACTGGGAGCTCTCAACGTTATGGTCTACATGAAGCATCAATGACTTGAAAGCAACAAATCAAACCAAGAGTTGAGGATAAAGGCACAGTGATGCTGAATGTTCTGGGACTGAAATGTGCAAAGGCAACATAATCAAAATACTGCACAAACACAAACTCAAAAAAACTGCATGGATTGAAATTTCCATACAACTGCAGATTCTTGCTGGGCACCCTGCTTTTATTGTAATAATCCAAATATTAGCAGTGAGCTTCGCTGTTCTGCGGTCTCACCTTTGAATGAGCAGCCTTGTAGAAAGAGATGGCGAGGGGGTGAGGAGGCACTGCGGAGGGTAAACAAGAGACACGAAGGGTGAGGTTTTGATTTTAAGTTTGTAAAGGTGATGTACAGAAAAGTCAAATATAACCCTTACAAAAATTCAGTTATTGAAAAGGGCTGAATGTCAAATAAATAGAAATAGAAACCTCCAAAATCAAATACTTGTAAAGATATGCTTTGCTAACAAGCCCAGTAAATAAATGCTTTATGTTAACATGGATTTAACAGAGACTGAGCGGATGTGCCAATTCTGATTTACAAAGCAATTTCCTGCAACATCAAAGCCAACACAAACTCATGATGCACAACAACCAGACGGTGGCTGATCAAAGTTTACCTGGGTGGGGAGGCGGGTGGCGTACAGAAGGCATGTGCGGCAGGGAAGTGCTGCTTCTTAAGGGCTTGAATCAGGTTGGGGCGGTACTCGGGGTCCACACACCAGAGGGAACCTTTTCCATTGGACTGTAGAAAAAAAGGGGACCATCAAACTTAAAAAGTAAGAAACTTGTCAGAAACTGTGGGAGGAACTGTACTTTACAGTAAATGCGCTTATGAAATCCTTATAAAATCCTTACGAGTAATGATTCCACACCTTTACACAAGTGTGCTACAGAACTGCCTAAGGTTTATTTCAACTTAATTCTGATTTTCTTTTGATTTTATGTAAACAAAAGTAAAGGGACCTTGTGGAGTATTCCTGTAAACAAAAACAAATTAAATTTAAATCCGGTGTGTTTCACAAGAACTTCAAATGTATCCTTGATGCCTAATAACATGTTGAATGCATTTCCGTCCTCAAAATAACACATTTGCAAAGCAGAGTTATTTATCATTTTACATAGCCCATTGTTTTTTCTATATTTGCATTCTCATGCTTTTCATGCATGGAGTGATATGCTTCTGGTATGTTTCCACAATGCAACTGATGAATCATGTCACTGATGTGCACGCTGACTCGGTATTTGCACCCTTGTCCCTGAGTGCCGCTTATTGGGCTGACGGTGGCTGGTTGGAAACATCTGAACAATTTCTCAGATTACTTTGAAAGGTCAGACAACTGACAAAGATTTTCAAATCACAACTATTTTCATTATATCCTATTTTTAATCCATTAAGGTGAAACACAGAATTTGTCTGAAAGCTTTTCAGAGAACTGCAGCAAATATTTTTAGCTGACAAAATCTGTGAGAACTGCATATATTAGACTGCAATGAAAGCAGCATGTGTCAAAATGTCATTACAGCAAGTATAGTTTGCAAAAATAAAAAAAAAACTTTCCAGCAATAGTTCCCACAAGAGTGCTTTGGTATAAACAAAACAGTGGAAAATAGCAAACATATTACTAAGAATTCCTTAACAGCCTGAACAAAAGGAGGAAATAACTGCTCCAAAGCACTGTGTGAGGAGTGAATTTGTCTGTTGGTGATGTGTGCGGGAGTGTGCTAACTGTCACTTTATCTGATGGCGGCACATTGCCCAGTCTGGGAGGAGAGTAGAGTGAGGGAGGGAGTCCGGGAGGGAGGGAGGAGAATAACCTTGACTCAGATTACCAACCAGCTCTGATGCAGGAAGAAGGAAATGTCTCCATGGCAACGGAAACCACCAGCAAGTGTCATGTGAAACTAGTGCTAGTCTCTCAGCAGACGAGGGGCTCACGCTGTGCACCTGCATGCTGAGCGGCCTGCGCCTCACCATGTTGCTACTTGCTGAGTGCTAACCGCCATCTCCTCCCTGTGGTGGGAAACTAGGTCTTAGCCAGGCACAGTCTTGGCACCACGGACTCTACCGGTCACAAGTCTGAACTCATACTGCAGCTCAATATGGCTACCATGGTGTCACTCCCTGGATATGTGTAGCAACAAACAAACAATACAAGCATGACACAGGTCTGACTGTACTTTGTGAAACCTCCCTGCCTTCCTCTAAAACTTGAGCTTGACATGCTCAGCACTCATACTGTGTGACAAGGCCCTGCAAGGCAATTTTCTTTAGCATCCTCTTACTTTGTGCACTGGGGTCCTACATGAACATTTCCTGTCTAACTTAGGGCAGCTTAGGTTATTTCACATGAAAGATTTTTTTATTTTTTATTTTTTATTTTTTCTGATGTCAACTTAGGGATTGTTTGTTTGTTACCAAGCAACCAAAAAAAGATGCTCACAATCTTTATGATACAGATAAGCTGACTTTATGAGTGTTAGTAACCTAATAAAGAAAATACCTGACTGTGTTTGATGGACCTTAACTTTGAATGCTTGTTCAGCATTATTATTTTAATGTGATACATAAACATCTGAGAATTGAAAACATTAGTCTTTAAAATCTAATATTTTCAAACAAGATACACCTTCTCTTAATTTCTCTGGTGCACCACAGTTTTAACAATGCAAAGGTTGGAAAGCTACATGAGAATCACAACCATTAGGAAGTAAATTTACCATTTCACATCAAATACTTTACTTATTTTCCATCAAGATCACAAGAATGTTTGTGCAGGAAATGCAGGAGTGCATTTAGGTCACCTTCCTTATTTTTCCATCTTTCTATACAAAAGCACTAACACAAACAAGCACAAATGACAAAAAACTGCCAGGACCAGGCTGTCAAAATCTGTGCACCTTTGTCAACTTTGCTTCATTTTCGTAGTGTGACATTGAGGCTTCAAACAGTGGGATGCTTCTCCTTTTAGCTAAAACAGTTGCACTACCTTTTAGTGCTCTGGGAGATAAAGCCCTATCTCAGTATGCTGTGTTTGCATTTCCTCTGAAGGAGTATTTGTGACCTTGACTGGATTCCACCCTTATCAGAGCAGAGTTAGAGGTCCATGCGGCTGTGTTACAGCCTCAGACACTGTCATATGAGCCACACTGCAGCTTTAGACTGCAACACTCTGCTTACCAACTGTGTTTTGATAAACAGAGCAGAAACATTTTGATCCATGGACTTTTCCCTATCACGTTATCACACAATGATTGAGAAACAATTCAAACAGTGCAGTTTTCTAAGTGACAATCTGGGTGTGAAAAGTTTGGAGAGAGTTTGTAAACCTACCTTTCCCAAACTCCTTTCAACCTTGCGGAAGCATTTGTTCAGGGACAAGTTGTGACGTACTGAGTTCTTCCAGCCGGTGGGAGCGTTGGAGAAGTAAGGGAAGTGCTCGAGAATCCAGCCGTAGATTTCTTTAACAGGCAAAGATTTGCTGGGAGACTGCTCAATGGCCATGTAGATAAGGAGAGAAAATGAGAAAGGGGGCTTAGACTTCAATGAGTCCCGCTCCCTGCCTCTGCTGTGTGAAGAAGACGAGGAGGAGGAGGATGGCCCCTGGTTGGACCCGTAGTCTCCCTCTATGTCAAAGAGGGGACTGCCGCTGGGCTGAGCTTCTGGACCTCCCAGAGTGAAGTTCTGAAGCAGGTTCTCATGCAACCAGTTGAGGTTGGTGAGCTCCTCATCCTCCGTACCTCCAGTACGATCCACACTGGTCGCCAGCGGACTAGACGCGCACTCTGCCTCAGGCAGCGTTCCCACACCACAAACACCTCTGAGCCCTGTCCGCTCCTCTTGCATACCCGGAATTTCCGTTTTCTTATCTGGTGACATCCCAATGATTGGACCCATTAAATCAAAGAGGTCTGGAGAGAGAGGAGAGAAGAGGTTGTCAGTCTTAAACAGCTTGCACATATAGACTAAGATCACACTTTTTGATGGTGAGCTGATTTCAGAACATAATTGGCAGTATGAAATAACTGGATGCGACACAATGGAATGATGTGCTTTTCCAAGCGTTGACCTTGTTTTCTCAAGTTTTCCCTCAGGGCACGCCCCCTGTAGCTGTGCCTGTCTGCCTCTATTGCATTCCCTGGCCCTCTCACTGCCCCTCTCCTCCACGTCTGGCGAGGACGGAGAGGCTCTCAGATCCGTACCCTCCCTCTTGACTACAGCCAAGGACCATCGAGGAGGCCCTCTCAAGAAACTGAACCGACTTAAGGCTCCACTCCTCGACGCCCACCTCGTTTCAGACAAGAACCAGCTGCTCGTTATGTGTGAATGAGCATAAGACCATCCAACAACTGCAGGAATGAGTGTAAGCCGAACATCTTACAGAGTGAATGGCTTTTAAAGACTGATCTGTATTCAGCCAGAATCAAGTCTCAATTTGTCAGATTAAGTAGTTTAAAAGAGGCTACAAACATAGGAGTTCTCAGTCATTTAACACCAATTTAAAAAATTCAATGTAGCCAAGTGCCCTGTATTATTAACCAATCCCACCCAAGTACCCTTATTAATAAGACAATTATACTTTTTTTTACATGGGCTCTATGGAATGATGGCTGCCGTGTCATCATGTGCAACAACATTGATCCTGTCAAAGTTTTGATTTAAATAGAATGTGCTGACTTCTGGTTTTACAAACAGAAACAGAAAAAAGTCGAAGTATCAGTCTGCTAAAATAAGTAAGTCCTTATTAGAAGGTACATTTTGTCCAATTAACTTAAATAACTCATCACTGAAAACCATAAAAGCCATAGTCTTGCACACTAGTTAGTGAGGCTGAGAGCACAAAGAGATCCCTCTTTGGCTCGGCTCACAACAAGCTTTATTTTCTCAGTGTCACCATGACAACCCGTCCCTTCAATTAAGAGCAGAAATCCAACAAACAAGATATATAGATACAATAAGTTATCCATGCTAGCTGACTCTGTCACAGATGACCACAGAGCAGCTGCCCTGTGGCGAAAATGCTCCTGCTAAGCCCGAAGGTGGAAAGCAGATGTCCCTGTCCAGGTGGTCCGAGATGTTCTGGATCTGGACCGAGATGGGAGTAAGGGTTGGGAGGCTGGAAAGGTAAAGTGGCACAGAAAGTGGTGTATAGGGATATCTTTCATGCCAGTGATAAGATGAGAATTGGGTCAAACTGAAGAGTGTCTGCACAGAGGGTGAGACAGGAGAAGGAGTGCACACACACATACACCACACACACAAAAGCCAGACAGCGAAGACAGGAAGGGGAAGAAGGAGGCATTAGTGCGTTTACAAAATGACAACTCAACTCTCAATGAGAGGATAAACATTAAGCAAACATCCTATTTTGGCTTAATGTGACTTCTAAATCTACAGCCCTGATTCAATCAGCCTGTACAGGATGTGTATAGTGTACTGGTTCAAATTTCTGTCATTAAGGTACATCTTTTTTGTTCTATAGGTGATGTCCTGTTAGCAACATTTTGCCCTGCATTCTGCTCATCAGTCTTCTATTGTCTGCATTGCATTTGTCAACACCGTTGATATTTCCTTTTGTGCCATATATACTTGCGCAACACTTATCACAAAAAAGAAGGAAGTAAGTCACAGAGCTTTCCAGGCCAAAGGCACAGCGACAGGCTCAGTGAACATAGGAAGAGATATAACAATAGAAAAATCCTTTTATGGGAGGACAGAGCATGACAGAAAGAGCAAAAGAGAGACCAAGAGACTGAGAGGAAGACAAATACACAGACAGAGAGAGAGAGGCAGCTGAGACTCTGTGGTAGTGAGGAAAGATATTTAAGTTTTCCTCAGTCTAGAATGAATCACAGCTCTCAGCAAAGTCAAGCAAGCAGATATGTCAGGCAGGGAAAGAACTGCCCAGTTGTTTTATAAGAGAATCCGAGTTCATTAGAGCAAAACACAAAAAGATATCCCTCAACATGACAGGTTCCTGCTCTGAATGAATTTACAAATAGAATGGGAACAGTGCAGAGAGACAGGACTGCAGTTTTGGAGGACAATGTAATTCATCTGAGCAAGAATCACTCCAGAATTAAGTTTGCCATGTGCACTAGCCAAACATTCATGATTCTGAAAGAGGATGCCATTGATGCAAGTGAGGATATCGTTTGACAAGGATCAGAAAATACTACTGGCCATACTTCAGGCTGTTCTTTGTTAGTTGTAGTCATGTCTACATCTAAGACTGTGCTACCTCATAGACTCATGCATGATGACAATCATTATGGTCACAGTAAACCACCAGCCTACACAGGTGTGTCAAACAGGCCTTGGCAGCATTGGGTCTTTGTTTGGCTAGAAGGTGTGGTTTCCGGACTAAGGGTCAATGATAAACACTTCACATAGTATTCCTTTCTTCCTCTACAGGCTATGAATGGCTGCCTGTAAAACTGATTCAGTTTTGTCGCAGGGAGATGAGAAGAAGTTAAGGCATCGGGTAAAGTGTCAGACCCACGATTAACCTTAAAGCACAAGAGAGCTTCACCTCAGTCCATAATCACACCCCTGACCTCTCAGGTGGGCCCTTGGGTGTGAGAGAGCGCTTACTCTCTTGAGTAGTTCCTCTAGAACAGTGGTCCCCAACCCCCGGGCACCGGTCCGCGGATCAATTGGTACCGGGGCCGCCCAAGAAATAATTAATTATTTCCGTTGTATTTATTATCTGAGTCTGAACAATCTTTTATTTTGAAAAATC
>JAQMCX010000003.1:9845008-9907476 GCA_029814765.1 Acanthurus leucopareius | reverse complement strand
GTTACGAGGAAGCTGCTAATAAAGTTGCATACGAGTACACAGTGGATTATATACGTTCGCAATATAAACAATCTACGTACCCCCCCCCGGTCTGTGGTAAAACTGTCAAGTGTTGACCGGTCCGCGGTGATAAAAAGGTTGGGGACCACTGCTCTAGAAGACTGTCATTTAAATATCAACAGCGGCAGGGTGGACGCCAGTGAGAGCTGCC
Organism: Acanthurus leucopareius; assembly: GCA_029814765.1. Lineage (NCBI taxonomy): Eukaryota > Metazoa > Chordata > Actinopteri > Acanthuriformes > Acanthuridae > Acanthurus > Acanthurus leucopareius. The sequence goes on along the minus strand of JAQMCX010000003.1, from coordinate 9,907,265 downwards.
TTGCATCCGGCCAAACACAGGAAGTGTTTTACCATGACTGCAGCTGGTCAATTACCACTGCTGTTGCAATGATCGCAGTTATCATTGCTCTTATGAAAAGGCATCAAAGAGAGGCGGCTGGGAATGCAATGACTAATGGGACACTGGTGTGTCAAGTGTGGAGAGGGGAGAGGGAGCTAATAAGCCGCACTGGCCTGTTGACTGCAGCTCATCCTTGAAAATACACCAAAGCTGCAATGGTGCTGACCTGATGGCTCATCTGCAAGTTAAAATAGCCCTGCACACCGCCAGCCTCATCATATTCATGTGCAAACAGGCAGGCACTAACAGCAGGTGCCAAGGCACATTTTTCCCCCTTTTCAAACTGCTCTTTTATCCTGTTAAGCACTTAGCCTATTCAAAAATACACAAAGACATATGGAGATAGCTTAAAGTGGCAAATCAAGCCGCTGCCGTGTCAAATATGTACGGGGAAATGTAAAGGAGATGATAGCGGCAACAAAATGAAGTGGTACTGGTTTGAGATGTTTTCTGGGCGCGAATCTCATGATCAGGACTCAGTTGCCACGGCAGCCAATGTTGTAAGGGAAGCAATTGTGCTCATGTCTGTGCATGAAGAGAGAGCTAATGTGGGGAGATCAATACAGGCGGAAAATGCTGAGGCCAGCAGTCTGCTGCTGTTCTCCACAAACCTGTCTGACAAAGAGCAGTGGGAAAGGCCACAACCAACCTGGATGTCATGGCACTGCCCAATAAGTGCCGTTAAGTCATATCTTATAATAATAATTTTATGCAACAAAAAAGGTATTTTGGTCTGGTAAAAAATATATAACTTCTTATTTTTATGTAATTAACAAAAAAAGAATTTTGAAATAAAAAGATTCTATATATGTAACTGCCCTACATAGATGCGTTAATGCCACACCCTCTTCACAAGAAATAAACCAGTTGACACAAACCAGTTACACCTCTGTAATAGATACACAAAGGTGTGTCGCAAAGCCCCATGGCAAGAGCTGTTATTTGAAACCCTAACTGATATTTAGGTGACTACCCAGTCTGGCCGGAGCTCCAAAAATGTGAATGAGACAAAGGGGGGCTGAGTTAGAGTGGGTGAGACTGGGAGAGAGAGAGAGAGAGAGAGAGAGAGAGAGAGAGAGAGAGAGAGAGAGAGAGAGAGAGAGAGAGAGAGAGAGAGGCTGTTCCAGAGCGAGGTAGCCAAGTGGTAGTCTTTTATTTTATGGGAGGGTCAAATCATGTCATCACAAATAAAGCATCCATTAATGTGAAGGCTGATCAGGCTACAGTTAAATCATTTCTAAATGATACATTCTCTAATAAAACTACTCAATGGATTATAACAATCTATCAAGTGCCCGAGGTGTAAGCAAATGAAAAAGCTTGCACAAAGTATTACAATTGGCCCCACACTCAGCTTATACAAAGGAGCAGTTGTTTTTGCTCTAGTCATGTTTCAGAAGTGCTCAGTATTCACCTCACAGTTTCAAACAGCGGACCGGGAGGGAAGGAAACACCTCCTGCCTGTTGAGGAAGTTCATTTTCAGAAAACAAACGCAGACTTCACACAGAATCAGCTAGTTCTGCTCTACACCAAAACAGTGGACTCGAGCAGCCAGGGGCCGAGAGGTAGCGTTTATTGAAGCAGCAGTATTTGCTTTGGCAATCTATGAATTCCACCAGTATGTAGCTTATAGACTGCTGACAAACACTCGAGTAGAACCCAATAAATTGACTGATGCAATCACCTAACAGTTGGGGGAAAAAAACAAGCAAACAAAACAAAGGGTAATGATTGTAATGTTCAGAGACATTTACTTCACACAGCGATTTCAAACTCAAACACACAGGGCTGCACTTTCGACCGTCAACAGAGGTGAGGCCTGTAAAAGTACATGCCAGCCCCCAGCCAACACTGAAACCTTATCTCTTGGGTCATGTGGCTCGAAGTTCAGTGTACAAACACTCACGGCCAATCAACATACGCAACAAACTCATACACTTGAATGCCAAAGCAGCACTAATCTCCAGACCATTTTCTCTGTCCCCTGCACACTAGGGTTCAAATCCCTATAACAAACCTCTGTGAGGTAGTTTCTATATATTTGAAGGCACAATGAATGTTCCTTTAACTGTTCAGCTAAGGTTTCAACATAAACCCTTCCAGGAATGTGCTCTGTGTGAGATTACGCTCCATGTAAATACTACAAGTGTTTGCGAATGAGGTTATGTGTGCAAGCGACAGAGAACCCAGTAGTAAGGCCCTGCAGGAAAAATCAAGTAGCGAAAGCCTTCAATCCTGAATCATAGTAAGCTTTAATGGAATCCTTCATTGGGTATCCATGTCAAATACAGTGGGAACACAAGGCTCTCATAGAGACCCAAAGAAAACAGCATGAAGACAGCTGGAAGTGGATTGCTTTCAAGGAATGAAAATATTTACTGAAGCTTCCGAAGTGAGTACACCAACAAAAGTGCAAATACAGCAGATGATGAGTATGCAGTAAGTAGCAGTAATATAACATAAAGATAAGCTCAGTGCTCAACTGGAGGGCAGGCAATCTACATGTTATAGTACAACCTGTTATATTATTCTTTTACTCACTTCTATAGGTTCAAAATCAACAGCTGTTACAAATATTAAAATTTTTGGATAACAAGGTACAACAGTAGCATTACTACATAGCAGCTGTATGCCTCTGCTAACCATTAAGATTTCAGTTTACATCCATTATGTTGATAAAATGTCATCGTCATATCACCTTAAGCTATCAACCATCTGTGTGAAACTTTTTCACAATTACTGTATGACTCTGTGAGTTATGGCCAAAAATGGATTTTGTGATTTTGTGGGGTCACGGTGACCTTGACCCTTCACCTTTGGCCACCAAGATCTAATCACTTAATTCTTCAGGGGACATTTATACTTAATATTAAGGAAACTTCTTAAGTTATTTTTGTGCTATTGTGTTCACAAGCTGTGTATTATTTACATGTTTACTTAATGCCTGAGTTTATGTACCACAACACTACTTAATCAAGCAACTTAGTGTGTGAGTAAACATATATTTTGATATTTTAAGTCTTGAAACAAGGAGGGCTATAAGAACACTTCCTTCAGGCCCTTATATACAACTCTCTGTAAAAAAAAAAAAAAACAAACCCTCAAAGCAATGTTTAATTAACTAATTCCTTGATCAGTCAATTGATCACTTGGTTCCTTAAATGAAAACTATTGGCTCTGTTATGATAATTGATTAATTGTTTAATTTATTTTTCTAGACATCAAACAAGATTACACTGTATTTATTATAAAAAATGTTTTCACATCGTCTCTCATGCAGGTGCATGGTTTACTTCATCTTCTGCTCAAAGTGATTTATCTGATTTTCCAATACAATTTTTTTTTCAATAATCCCTATGGCAATCTAATGACAATGTTAGACTTTTAAAATAACAAGGTTTAGACATGTTCTGGTAAACTGTGCTTTATACTTAGTAATGAATTTAGCCGTCTAAAGTACAATTTAGAATTCTCATTTAAATAACAGCAGAAAATGTATCGGTTTTATATTTACATTTCCAGCTCTAAGCCAAATACAATATACCTCAGTTGTTACATGCCTCCTATAAAATCCTGATCATCTGCAGTCAAGCTTGACAGCATGCATCATTGTTGTCATACTGCCGTCAATTAAGTAAATCCCGTTAATTCAGCCAGGAGTGGTGAGACAAAGACCAATTGTGACACAGGACACAGCCATGTTTCCCCCTTCCTTTCTTTCAATCAAGGGAATAGTAACATCATCAGTGTTGCTTTTAAGAATGCGGGCCCTAATGGGCTTCGTCTCAAGTCCCACCCGTCAGGAATGAGACACAGACAGGAACAGTTTGAGAGGGGGCAGGGAAGAGGAGGGACTGCTCACTACAGAGACAGACAGTGCATCACCACAGTTAACAATCAAGAGATGTAAAACAACAAATGGGGTTGAAGGGGGGGGTATCAAAACAGGGATATACACATTGTAACTTTTGTATAGACACAAATGCAGAGGAAGGCATATAGAGGAAAACAGAGGTAGAAACTCAACTAAACTCAGAGCCAACCTTAACTTATTTTGTCTTTTTTGAAGATATAATGTCATCTATACAATAGGTCGACCCCTAGTGTATAAAATAGCGACAGATGTTAAGCGAAAAGCTTAGAAGATAAAAATAGGTGCCATTTAGCTGTACCCTGGTCTCTTGGGAAATACTTAATCATGTAAAAGAACCAGAAAAACAGACAAGCTGATCATTTGAACAATACAGATCAGAGGAACTGGAGAGGGGAGGCAGCACATGGGTATAAACATGCCTCTACAGGCGCTTACATTTACATCTGAAATTCAGAGTTACCACCTTTGTCTGATTAGCAGAATGTCACAGGCCTGAGACAACAGAAGACAGCCTACTTCTGGGGATGTCCCCTCTTCAAGAGATGGCACATGTGGGTTGAGCAGGTGATGAAAAATGTCCAGCCTCAAGCATTCAAATCAACCCCCACAAAACTGCTTCAGCAGTTAACTACACACAAGCCACAATGATCAACATCACCAGCTAGAGTGCACTGGTTAGTGACTGTTCTCAACTAGATATAAGATTGTCCAATGTAACAACCTAGGCACCAATGGAAAATAGAAGAGACCATCACTTTTTTAGGAAAGTTAAACAGATGGTTTTAGCTGATTACGGGAAAAACAAACAAACACACAACTTAATGTCAAAGTAGAAAAGACTGTCCACTTGAAAACTTTTACACCACGTGATGGTGATTTATTTTCAATCAATCAATACCCACTTTAAATGTGTTAAAACACTTCAATATGCCCACAACAAAATAATAATGGGAACGAAGACATTTCTCAAGTGCACAGAGACTGTCAACTTCCTTATTCTGCCGATCATCAAATTATTGAACCTTCTTCATTAAAACAATAATTTTTACCTTAAAACTGAAAAAAAATCAGTAAAATCAAACTCTCTAAATTCTTGGTAATTAGGGTTTTCAGAGAGCAGCGAGCGATAAAGCTTTGAGCTCTTCTACACATCCAATTCATGAAAAAACCAGATTTACACTAAGTCCCAGTATTAACCACATGGGTTAGTTTTTGTAATGAATTTAAACACAGTCATTCATATACCTAGAGAGAACATGGTGTATTTTAGAGGACTCAACCTTCTATTTACTCTGGGTCAGAGTACACAATTCTGTGATAAGGCCAGTTACATGGCAATATCACCATTCTGAGGAGCAGATTCTGTCTTGTTTAGATAGCGAGTAACAGTTGTGAGCTACAATCCAGCACTGTGCCATTTTTAAGGAAGTTTTATACATTATACTGTGCATGTTGTGAAGACTGGAAAATGGCAACAGATCTCCACTGGATTGAAAATGTACTGTGTAGACCAGAAATTCACTTAATAAAACTGTTCTACTGTGGTCATCTCTCTTGTCACATTGCTTCATTTTGTTGTCATTATCCTCTGGGGAATATCTTTTTCTTCTGTCAGTGGTACAGTACAATAGAGCAACTTTTCAGAAAAGTGACACTTATCTGTTAACCGAGTTGTAAAGATGAAGTGCGCATTCTTGAGAGTTCTAGCTTAAGGAGCTTAAGATAGATCTGATACAACTGGATCTACTGTATTTGTACCATCAAACATGGAAATAGAGCAATACTTTAAAGTATGCGGCTTACAAGGCATTACTCTTTTTCCAAAAAAATGCTTTTAAATGGAAAAAAAGTATAGACTTTTATCAATTTAATAAATGAAACAAGAAGACAGACACACCAAGGTTTACCGTCAGGATTACAAAAATAACAAGTGATTGTATGACTCACATCTTCAATTGTCACATCCACTAGCTGTAAATTTCAGTTTCAAGTTATCATCAGTAGAAGCATCTGATTCTCATGCCTGCCAGCTACATCTTTAAATGTGCACTCTTAACCAATTCATAATAAAATACTATAATAAAGACCTTGCAGTCTGTCTCCTATTTCACCTCTCACTCAAACCATTGAGTAATTCTAAATATGGTAAAAGAGGCCTATTCCAGCAACTCAAATAACAATAGGATAATCCACAACTTAAGTTAATTCAATTCTACTTAAAATATTTTAGATCCCTTTTGTTATTAAAGCCATTTCACGTCAGCAATAACTGCATCACTGGGTTATGACAAGTCTTATTTATAGTAATGAACGTCAGTAAAGATGCAGACCCTTGTCTATTCTGGGAGGCAAAAGTACTTACCCTTCAGAGACTTCTGCACATATAAACATATACAGGAGGGGATACATGCTAGAAGTACTACAAAGAACAAGTAAAAACAACAAAAACAACAGATGGTTTGACCTAAAACATGACCATGGAGATTCTGGCATAAAATGATGACAGATTGAAAACATCTGTTTCTTTTTTGTCTTTTTCTGTCCTTTAAGCTCCTGTTGCCTTTGTTTTCTATTTATCAAGCAGGCTTTAACAACTGTCAGGCAACGAGAAATGAATGTCAGTCTGCATTACTGTCATGGAACCGCAAAAGGAAACAAAAAATTCCCATCACTTTTTCCAAATATACACATAAACCTCAGAGCACACAATGAATTTTAGATGAGGTTTTTTAAGTCCAGTAAATAGAACACCGTCGGGTAGCAGGAAGAGAGACAAAAAGGGCAGACACGTGGAATAACATTAAATATATTAAGATCTACTCACTAACAACATATAAAGGATTTCCAAATGGATATACTTTCCTACACTCCAACATTGTTTGTAGAGCACTCTTTATCTGGGACAATCTTGTGATAATCCATTACATCATGTGCTTAGCTAACCAGTGTAGCCTCCCAACCTCTGGTACCGTCGAAATATACCATGAAATATTAAACTACTTAAATATATGCGGAGAGGATATGCTTCTTAAATTATCATCTCTAAAAAAATATTTAATACTGCTGTACACTACAACTCGAGAAAATACGCGATAAACAAAGACATTTAATGAAATACAGAGTGTAACAGTTAAACCAAACGGAAAATATAGATTACTGAAGCTGCTGTAAGCAAAAAAACTAACATGCTTCGTAGCTAACGCTATGTAAGTTACACAGAGACATTTAGTCAACACGGACTGAAGGCTGCGCTCATATGCGACCACAACCAGTAACACAATGAGCAATACAAAGTTACACGTAATGACGTGGACCATTGCACAACACTTTCCTACGTTACACTCGTTACAGCGTAACCTACCGCCAGTTAGTTAAATACTTTTTATTTAGCTTTAACTGAGAAACACAAGATGTAACACTGCCGACGTTACCTTACAAAGCACGACCAAGAGGCAAAGTAGCGTTAGCAGTTGCTCGACGGGTCAATGAAGTAAAATCTAAGTTACTGCTAGCGTTAGCATAACATTTTAAGTATCTAGAATATTACAGTTATTCTAGTTTCGTATATCAAGCGATAGCCATTCGTTGGTGCTAAAAATATTCCTCTCTACTTTTCAAGCTTCGAGCCCAGAGAGCAAAGAGAAGTGTGTACAACGTTAACATTAGCTAGCTGGCCACATGCTGTCGCTTGATCTGCCATGCTTGCTGCTCTAAGCAAAGTCACTTGACCACATTTACTTTTAGCTTGTTCGAAACACAACCCGTATCCTGTCGGACACGGTTTGATTACAGTAAATTAAAAAACTATTAAATACTTACAATCATGCACGGCGTGCCTCGGTGCGGTATGTTTAAAGACACGTCTGTGCGCAGCTTATTCAGATGTCTGTCTCACACAATGTCAGAGATCAGATCAGCAGCTGCTTCCTCCATACACGCAGCGCGCAGATCACACAGCGCACGGCAACGCTACCAAACCCCTTGCCGTCGTCATGGCAACAGGCCCACTTCAGCCAATCAAAACCCCTCCCCTCCTATCTCCCCTGGCAACTGCCGCAGCGCAGGAGCTCCGCGAACGCGCACGCCATCCTATTTTGCATCGTGCAATGTGCTTTCACTTTTATCGCCAGCTGCTTGTGATGAAACATAGAGGAGGGAAATGCTGTTTTAAGAGACGCACTGGCTTAATAAAATAAATAAATTATGAATTATAAATAAGTGTTTGTGAGTGATCAAGACGGACGGCACCCCGCACCACAAAACAGTCCCGCGTTATTTGGGCTACACAAACACCTCGGGGCGGAGAGAAAGGATGTGTCACCACACCCAGCCTCGTGACGATAGTGGACCCTCAGCAGGGCCCCTCCTAGAGTAAACGATGATACAAGGAGCTAACATGACCTGTATGCATGCAGCAGACACATGTTTGGTGATGCTTGAGCACCTAGATGAAGAAAAGAAAAAAATGGAAAGAAAAACAAAAGAAAAAAGTATGTACTTTTCCCCGGTTGCTTATAAAACTCTGACTCATAACTGTGTTTTCCTGTTATTCACATGACTATATGGATGTGTTCAATTGCCAAACCTGCTACAGGAAACTTAGCAGGCTGGTTTTGTGTAATTCCCCGCCTATCTGATCAGCTTTACTGGCCAACTGACTTCACACCAAACTGTAACTTTCACATAATGGTGATACCGTACTCATCTCAGCCACTTCATCTCATAAGGGTACATGAGTAGCTCTCTGTGGACTGATCTAATAGCCTCTCCATTTTGCTTTTACTGTGTATAAGCCTTAATACCTGCCATGCAGCAGTACTGTAAATACCTCTGCACCTGTGTTAATGCACACCCTTGTTTTTACCCTTCTTTAAACTGGACAAACAGGCTTTGACATGACGGCAGTTGTATGTCAGTGTGAATACCTGACTAGTAGACCTACTCTGGAATGTATTTTTTGTTAATCTGTGGCTTGGTACTTCTTATCAACATTAGTCTGTTTTTAGTTCCCTGTTTTAATTGTTTTAAATTGTTTCGGTTAAGTGTGAATTAAAAACACCTATATGCCTAAAAAACAGGGTAAAGAATTTTATTAAATGTGGTTATATTCATTTCTCAAACAAAGAAGCATTCAAAACATTCACTAATTAGTTAACTCATATTTTCAGGCTATGCTAAGGTTGATGTGGCATGATTTTCCTTCACACTGAGCTATTCTTAGGGCCAGCAAGCAGCATAGACTGCCCCATTTTCCCTTCCAGAATCACTCCTAGGGATGATGAAGTTGCAACGCTAGCAAATGAGAGAGAGGAGAAGAAGATGCATTAATCACAGGGAAACAGTTGATTGAGGGAGCCTTGGAAAGACAGACCCATTAGTCTGTGTGCCTGCAATGGTGCTAATCTGATTGTAAAACTGTTAGGCTAAAACAACATGCCCCACTGACCAGCATCAGAGATGTTCATAACGGTATTGAAGCATTTCCTGGACCATATAACATGCTACCTGCCCAGGCTGCGGAAGGGAGGGACTTTAGTACTGATCCTTTCTGTGACATGAAAGAATAACAAAACAGTCTTTGTGGGAACTGTGTTTACTTAACAATGGAGAGAATGATTACAGTAAACAGCTCACTTTGTATCAAAGGGGGTGAGGTGAAGAATGGTAGGATCACAGACTATAAGAGGAGTTCATGTAAGGCAGTAAAAGTGTTACCGATGAAGGGATGAACAATGAGAAAGCTAACCTGTGATGGAGAACAGTGACCGAGCATGAATGAGGGTGCAGTGTGTCTTAGCAGCCAGCTTATGGTGGCATAGCGGTCAGGAGGCCTGCTGCTTTAATGGTCCATAAATCTGTGTGGACTGGCTGGTCTGATGCCGCCCCAGTGAGACCCTCTCATGCGGAAAATGAATCAGACCATTTTTATGGAGCACAAGTGTGGAAGCTCTCACCCTCCCTTGCTGCCAGCGAGCCGATAAGAGCTGCTGCACACGCACGGCACTTCATTTCAGCAGGTCTGGAGCTCATAAAACTCTCTATTAGTGACAACCCTTGTTTGTATGCTGCTCTTGATTCAATCTGTCCTCTTGCCTTTGTTGTTCTCCCTCTGTTTTCTTTTTTTTCCCCTCATTACACCTTGCTTTGGTTTCTGTAGTGGGGACACAGGAGCTGACACTTTGGTTCACAGCCAGTAAAGAGGTAAAAACTGTAAAAGACAAATCACATTCCAGAGGAAATTCTCTGTTAAAGGTATGCTCTAGATTCAAAATAATCTGTCTTTTCTTCTCTGTCACAAACACGTTGAATGGAAAATACATTTTGCATATTTGTTTGACACATGCCAGCTACAGTATCTCCACTTCTTGCTTTACGTACTTGCGCTCACAAACCTGTAGAAATACACGACAAAACCATGACATAAAGTGATGATGTTACCCAAAATATTTACCAGTATGCATAATTTGACACACCATTATTTTCTCTAGTTAGATCCACTCTATGCACCTAGGACAGGTTGGGACATTAGAGTGCCATAGATAAAGTCCTTGTCCTCGTCTTTTTAGACGAATTAGATGCTGGAACAATCACCTGCAGTTATTATGAGAACAAGACCACCAGACAACCGGCACCTTGAGCTAATTAGTTTGAACCACCTTTGAAATGCGAAGTGGAGGAGTCATCGAGAGAATTGTGATGTAGATTAAAGACTAACACACATGCACACATGCACAGATATGCTGGCAGAAATACGCTCAAACGCATGCGCAGACCCGTGCACTGAGGCTCTATGGCATTTCATTTTCCTAGATAAGTACAGTCAGATTGGTTACTGGTTAAACAGGTAGTATTTGCATTTTCCTCAGGATGAGAAGAGAACCTCAACTGTCTATGAAGCTGCCAGAGGCCACCTGCTGTGTTCAGACATGCACTAGAAGTCCAGACTTAATTGCTCTAGGAAGAGCATATTGCTTAAGGAGAGGGCACAAAACAAGCACTGCAAACAGCTTCTTTTATCTTTAAGTAATTCCCTCATAAATACTTAAATGCTAAATTTATGTCTTTACAGTTTAAATGGTATAAATGTCTCTTGTACTCGCCCTCTAACTGTCAGCAGAGCAACCAGGCGTGGTCAACTTGTTTCAAATGCAACACTTTCTTTGTTCTCCAGGTTTTGTTTTCCCCCGAGGTTCTCCCAGCTTTTGCCCGCAGTTATCCTCAACTGAAGAGTGTGTTTGCCTACAGAAGCCTTTGTTTGACAATCCTTTCTGCTAACCGGGTCTTATGAATTGTGTCAGCAGTGTGTTGATTGTCTGTTATCTGTCAGCTGATAAGTGTCTCCTTTAATGCACAGGCAATAAAATGCTCAACATGTAGGGCACAGGAATGATTTTTTCAACAGTCAAACAAATATCCTCTAATTCTTTATTGATTCAGCCTATTTGTCCAGGTTAGATTGGACAAAAGCCTGTATAAACAAGCCCAAGTGTCAATTTGCTCCAGTGGAGAATTAAGCTTGTCGGCATGAAGTAAGGACAGTAAGTTCAATTTTATAATGGCCTAATTATAAAGAACTCAGCTGTTAAATGAGACAGGGCTGTGTAACTAGCTGCTTAGTAAGATCATTGTTATCTGTTTTTACTTGTCAATTTTGGTAAATACTCCTCAGTAAATAAAATGTTAAATTTGTAGCCTAAGGCAGACGAGATCCTCATTGACTGGTTTTAATCATTTTAAATGGACAAAACAGGGGTGTGAGTATAAATGATGTCTCCTCCTGCAAGATGTGACACTGCCCCCCTTCAATTTGCATGCATATTTACTAAAAAAACCCTTGCTGCTTGTCTTAGAGGGCCACACTTGCTTAGCACCTCAACCACACCCACAAAACTTGAAAAACATATATATTATAAACGGGCAGGACAGTAATGGATTGCCTACACTGCAGCTGCAGTAATCTGGTCGCATAGTTACAGTCTCTAAAACATTCAACACAGCAGTCAGATAAATTGAAAAACACCATGCAAGTTATAAAGAGTGATCCATGTTTGCTACTTCCTCTCATAGTTTGATTTATATCTTTTTTATCTTACCTTATGTCATCACAGGCAAGCGTTTTGTAGTAGTTGACTGTTACAGTAATCGGAACTAAACCATATAAGTAAAGAAGTAGCTTTATCTGGTCTAAAATAAATTGATTGTATTTTTTTTTATTGATTTCCCCCATTATATTGCTGATTATGACAGCAGACAATTAGGAATTTGTAAATCATTACACTGCATACAATACTTTCCCAAATGTGACTGTAGAAATAAAAGAAAGACCGGCTTGTCAACCATCTGTATTTACCTGACTGTTTAGTTGTCACCAAAACACAAAGCACTGAACTTTGATCCTTCTTTCATTGCTCTCAGTGCTGTTCATTGCTCTCTTTATTGACTAACTTCCATGCTATCTCTTTGCACTTTTAAGTACACTAAAACCACATGACTCCTATATAAGGCCTTCAAATGGCCCTGCTATACAATACACCTCATGCAGAGGCAATTGAATTAACCCATTGATCCCTCGCTGTTCCATTGGCAAGCTAAATTTTGTTATTCAACCTTAATGACTGCTCCTGGCAGGCAAATGAACATTTGTAGTCAATTAACTGTGAAGCAGGAGGAGGATCGAGAAAAGACAACCCACTCTAACATCCACCTGGAGTTTAAAATGCTCCTGCAGCGACATGAAGTTCTGATGTCTAGTGAAAGATTTGACTGATGCCTGCACTGTAAACAACAACACAACACCAAAAGCTTTGTTCTGTGACACTCCCTTATCTTTTCACAGCATCTGGTCCTCCTCGCTTTGCCTTGGTCACAAGCGCACTTTATCTTGTGAGACAATGGTGTTCTTGTGCCCAGCAGTGTTGTCTGGCACTACCAGCTCCGTAGTGGGCTATGACACGTATGAGGGATTGCTAATGTTTTACAGGCTCTGTGAATAAGTGGGTTTAGTGCTTTCTCATACGACAATAATCTGTCTGCTGTTTGTAGTATGAATTATACACTGATAAACAATTAGATGAATTTTTACATGTCGTTTAGAATTATCGTTCTCAGATAAATGTGCAACAATAAATTTCTAATCTGACAGGTGCAGCTGTATCATTGTTCCAAACCAGTCACGTACCCATGGGAATGCTGCTGCAGTTGCCAGGGGGCACATAAGATTGTTGAGGAGCTCAACTGATTTGATAAAAGAGAATTTTTGATTTGATTTTTGAAATTACATCCACATATTGTGTCATCTCTAACACCTGAACAACAAGGCAATTAAGATGTGTAAAAAAAATGTATGAATAAGGTTGCTAGAGTACATTAGCACAGCTAACATTTGCAATATTAATTTACTTATTTTCACCTACAGTAGGCCAGTGCGCAACATACTTTAACATGCTTGCAGAGATTACAGGAGGAGTTTTTAAAACTTAGTGCTTTTTTTTTGACAAGTGCAGCAAGCACTTCATCATGAAACTGTTGTCTTTTAAGATTTTGGCGGCTGAGCCAGATGTGGCCGGCCATTGTCGCTTGAACATACCTCTTGTTATGGTTTTTGCTCTGTCATCATCGCATTGTGATCAAAAAACAGGTGGTGCTTCTGTTTCTTCCAGGCAGCTGACAGCCTGGCATCTGCAGTAGAGGTGCCCCCGCCCTTTCCCCTACACTGAATCCCTGCTATAGAGCAGAGAAGTTGTGATAAAGGTACAAATGTAGCTGAATAAAAAAAGATTACTGCCCTAAGCAAATACTTTTTTTCAGTGGGTTACATTAAATGTGTTACTTCCAAACCTTGCAGGTAAATGGTTGAAACTTACGGTGTTTGTTAGGCCTGGAAGTAGTAGCCATGCAAAGTAACAAAATTTAACCTACGCTGCGCATTTACAACTTAATTATACAAAAATATTGTTACAATCACCATTATAACCACTTACTTATCATTACACACATTGTTCTATAAAAAAGGGTTTAAAGTCTTTTCAAATGACAGCACTTGAAACATAATTACGGTAGATTACGGGTGGAGAAACCTCAATATTACAAAAAGGGGCATAAGATTTTAGGAATCACTGCTTAGTATGATACCAGTGCAGACCTCCCAGTGTTGTCTCTGCACCATGCATATAAAGTGAGTGTGACCTGGTGCCTGGGGGGCAGCGAATACCCTGCCTGGGTCTAAGGGGAGCCTGACAGTGGGGATGTGAGCGGGCACACGGCTGTAGTGTGGAGAAAGTGGTGCAGTGCCTCTCTGTGCCTGGCTGAGCACTGGGTAATGAAGCGTGGCAGAGGAGAGAGGAAGGAGTGTGTCTGCAGGGTAGGCATAGGCCCTCGTGTTCCTATGCAACCAGGGCGGATGGCTAGGTGATGCAGGACCGCCTCTATTCTGCTTACTTGTCATGCTGCTGCCACGCTTTCTTTCCCTCGTTCTGGTTAATTGTCCTTTTCTCTCTCCTTTCCCATCCTTCTTCACTCCCAACACATACAGTGCATACGATGGTGTCAAACATCCTGCTCCAATTCCCCAAGGATGTGCAAAAATATCTCTAACCTAATCAAGAAACATTAGTTACATTAGCTAACCCTAGCAACTGACAAGAAATTGAGCAAAAATCCATCAATAGAAATGTAAATTTATATACATTTACATTACATTTAATTTGTGTGTTTTTTATTTATTTAAATCAGACTCTCTTGTTTTCTCAATGGACTTCTCCTTCCTGTCTGTGAAACAGTTGGCTGCTCTTGCCTTTTTAACCAGAGGTCTAGTGAGAGCAGATGTGCTATTGTTTCAGAGGTGCTGTTCTGACTGATGTACTTTCCAAGAGCCTCACCTCACCCCACACTCCCTTGTTTTGTTGCACTTTTTATACATTTGTATGTTGGCAGATACATTTATCAAAAATAGCAGTCATTATAAAACAAGGACAAGGACTCAAATGGTTAAGCTGAGATTAGGGAAAAAGGAAAGAGATTAAAAATAACAGAGGTGTGGTGGAAAAAAACCCATTCTGTTTACGTCAGAGTCATGTTGGGATTGTGTGTGTGTATGTGTGTGTTCCTGTGAGTAGGTGTATCATTTTAAAAGGTCCCTATACAATGATTGTCCAAACCATTAACTGTTTAGAAATTAAATAGCTGCAATAGAAAACCAAAGCCTGTGATCATTCTCAGTGAATGATCTTTATTTTAGAGAGAGCATTACAATACTACAAAGATAAACTCTCAACATATTTTCATCTTTTGTGCAGCCACACATTTCCTGTGGGCAACAAGTGTGGATCTATTCTTAGCTGATGGCCTGGGCTTCAGCACTTTCTGCTCCTGTTCCTCATAGGTTGGAAGGGATAAGGTGTGATTCAGTCCTGCCAGGTCCGGCTGTGTCAGTGTAGCCTGTGTCCAGCTGTAGAGACGGTGGGGCCCATCGACCATCTGTCCCCAACCAGCAGATTCAAGGCTTGGTCCCCAGAGCAGGGAACAAGGGGGCGGGAGCAAGATGAGGTCGGATGGGGGAATCAGCTTTGTGTTGCCATAAAGCTGTCTTTCCTTTCTCCTAGCAACGGCCTCCCATTTCCTTGGTTTTGGGCGGCGTGGTCCTGTTAGTCGGTGTGCAAGGCCCCCTCACTCACTCTCTCTCTGTCCTATTTATGGTAATGAGCCATCTGCCCTCTCTGTAACAGCCGCCCAACTAGAGAAGAGGCTGGGAGGGGGGGGGGTGTCTCTTACAGACAGGAGTCTGAGACAAAGACGCTTATCCTGTTGTGTCTGCCTCTGCCTCAGTGGATGCCTTCAGTTTTGGATAGGACTCAGTGATGACCAAGAACAGGGACAATCCTAAAACATGTCCAGTGTTTTCATGAGACAATATGAGATTCAGAAGGGACGTTATTTGAAGTAAGGACATAAATGCAAACTGTGTGTGTATGTTTGTGCATCCAAAAGAGAGACTGAGCAAGTGACACAGACAGAGGTCAGGTCAGTACATTAAGTTGTCCAACACAAAGAGCATTTGTAATTTCAGTGCAAGGGTGACCCCTCCCCAATCACAAGCACAACACAACACACCACACACACAGTTTTTACTCCTGAGCTGAATATTACACAACCCTTCCATTATTCAGAGCTGCTTAATGTATGTGCCTCTGTGACTTGGTGACACAGGAGAGTGGTGGGCACACCAGCCAATACAGAGCCACCCAGCATTCAATAGACCTCTGTTGCCACTGGATACTAGATTGGTTACCAAGCCAACACATGTGCCTCACTGTCATATCTCCAACAGATTAGTGTCGAAAACAACAGATATCTTGACAGTTAAGCTCTCCATGTTCCAGGATTAGATAAAGTAGTATGTTTCAGTGTATTTTATAAAGAAGACTGGTGATCCAGTATTAAAAATGGAAGTAAAAAGACCTGAATGGAGCTTATGTAAGAAAATTGTTCCTTCTGGCCATAGCAACACTGAGTCCACTGATTTTATCATCAGAGGACAACAGCTACTGCATCATGAGCACAAAAGCAATTTACAACCAGCTGACTAAACAAGTCCATTCAGAAAAACTGATCAACTTGATTAAATCATTGATAACCAGTCACATAACTGCAGATTTAGCGGTAAGAGACACCAGTGCAAAAGCCGAATAAGAACTCTTACAGCCACTATTGTTAGCAAAGGGTTTCGGTCTACGCAAGGTTTGACACAAGACTCTCAGTTGACTCCTTTCATGAGGTCAATCACCATTAACCTCATCAGACAGACAGACAGACCTACTCACAGATGGGTCAATGACTACAGAGCAACAAACCACAGATGGTCCTGCTGATAGGTGTGCTGCTGATTGTAGGCATCAAACAAAATATTATGAAAGCAAGCTGATTCACAGAGTCAGAATCAGAAAATATAAATACCTCAAGTGTTTATAAAAACTAGGAATTTTGCATCCGTTGTGAAGACGCTGCCACCTAAAGGCAGTTCCAGAGTAGAGTGGTTTTGCTCCTCAGTGTGACTCAGTTGCTGTAGGTTTGCTAATTAGTCAGTCAAACAGTGTTCATTTAGACCAGCCAAAAAATTTGCTAATTAATTACCATGTTGTCACCACAGGCCCATATTGATATCCCGCAAACAAATACTTACAGAATCACAATGCAGAGCATGAAAAAGACAGAGGTTTCAGTTTACCAGAAAGGAAATCTTTTTTCAGGGCATTTAGCAATCTGACACAAGCAAACAACATCGTTGTCATGGCAGCATCCTGAGGGCCAGGGGGCCTGGAATGAAATTATAGTTTGCAGTGACTCCTCAGGATGAACGTCGGGGCAAAAAAATCAGGTTTTAGTATCAGTTAGAAAAAACTGAGCGAGGTGAAGCATCATTAAGACAATAGATCGAAAAAGACACCAACCACTGAGGTAAAGTGTCATGTGACGCTCATCTTACACACAGCATGTTGTAATACTCAGAGGTAGAGATGAGGAGACATCTAGTGGACAACCAGACTATAGTGCAGGAAAATTTAACAGGAAAAAAAGGCTCATTATTAAGTAGACTGAGGATATAGACAATAAACACAGACTTATGAGCAAAAACAAAAAGATTAGGAATACAAATATATTTTATAATTAGCATTTTGCATCTCTTAATACCTTAATTAAAGAAACCATTTTGACTTGTCACAGTAGGAAACAACATGTGCAAGTAATGAAATAAAAATTGTTAAAGTTCTCATGGAGTGCAGCTGAACACACATATCTGTAAAGATGTTTTGTGATACTGCTTGAACAACCACATAGATGCATTTTCATGCACAGCAGTAACTTGGTTGTTGTTGTATTTTTGGAGTATCCAAGTTAAGTTTTTTTTTTTTCTGGGTTATGTTTTGTACATATTTACAGCTTATCCCAGTTTCAGCAACCTAGATAAGACCTTATCGCTGTTTTGATAAACCTGGATATACTATTGAAGTGATTTAACAGAAACCAAATACATACTGTGGCATGTAAACGCCCTACCAAGGTTTAGCCATCTTATAGTCGCTGAGATTGTGAAAAAATCAAAACACACCTGCATGCATACAGTCAGAAAGCTGGATACTGTCGTGATCTTGTATACAGGGCTATGGATAACAACCTCCAGTTTTTCTTTGTTTAGTGTGGGACACACTCAACAGAATGTACATGATAGTTACAATCCACTGTTTTACCAAATTCATTTCACTCATTTACAGCCCTTGCTATATTATTGAATCCATCCTGTCATTTTATTTGCAAAAGGTTGCAAAGTTAGTATTATGTGTACTGGAAAGTTTTGAATGTCTGTATAAACTGACACAAAGCAAAGCAGAAAAAAAATTACGACGGTATATTTTGACTAACTGAATTGAAATATAGGTGGCTGATAATCCATTTTTTGTTTGCAAGTTCAAGGTGAAACTTGTAAAAACACACTGACACTGTCCTGCTCAAAGGTGGTCTCCCACTCAGCAAGTCTCCTGGATTAAGAGCACCTCTGAACATGTGGCTGGCACCCTCAGCAGATGCCAAGGCAGCTTCAACAAGCTTCTTTCAGAACTGTGTTTTAATACTAAAGTGCCCTTTAAACATTGAGCTCAATGGACAGACTTGGCCACCCTGTTGCGGAATTTTATCTTAGCCACTCATTTGCACAATTTCATTCTTTGTGGCCCATCAGTATGCAAGGCTATGTTTGTGAGAGAGTTGCTTTGTAGCTAAGCTGTCTCTTTATCAGTTTATACAAAGTCCGCAAAGTGAGAATCATGAGACACTCAACCCAATGAAGAAATCTTTTTACTTTCCTTGGAGTTTGAGCAATTTTCAATAGCCTCATACGTTCACCTACCATCTTCAATGAACAGCTTTTTTTAATTATGAATAATTTGTCCTCACATCAACTCACATTCAACAGATCTTCTAAAAAACAGAAAAATCTGTCTTAAACAGCAAATTCTGTGATTAATAAGGCCATCATATTGTAGGATAGAATATCCGTAAAACTGTAAAATAAATAAATAAATAAATAAATAAATAAAATAAAACAATTCCATTTAGCCGATCCGTGGTACAGCAGTCGCCCATGTCTCTCATGGCGTGATATAATATGTTGTGTTTAATTGAGTATTTTGACAAACAACAAAAAGAAATTGAAGAAAACTGGTAGGATAAGGTGCGTTGTCTCTTTCTCTTCCAGTAGGAGACTTTCAATGTGCCCTTGAGCAAGACACTTTACCAAACAGCAGGTTGTCTCATTATTGATGCTTGGATGGCTTAGCTCGGAAAGTGAAAGCAGTTACTGTTGAACAGACCGCCGTGAACGGGGTAGGCGACGTGACGGCGAAAGGTCCTCCCATGTGATGTGACCGAGGCCTGACGGACTGTGCCTGTCTGTTATGGCTCCTCCTGCTTCAGTAGAACGGGGCAAGACGTAACACCAGTGCGGGGGAACGAGAATAACACACAACGATACGTTTTACAGGAGCCACGGTTAAAGATGGCAGATCGTGCAGTGCTGAAGAAAAAGACATAGGTGATGTGCTTTGGGTCGCCTCTTCTGCTGTGAAGGCTTCGACATTTCTTCAAGATTACCAACACCCCAAATGAACTCCGTCAGAGCAAGTAACGTTAGCAGAAGACCTAGGCGAGTCTCGAGGCCGCGCCCGGTGCAGCCGGAGAGGAACCACCAGGAAAGAGGTAACGTTAGCCGAGCTAGCGTTAGCATTACTGAACGGGTTTGTCAAACTGCTTGCTCTAGGGTTGAACTGTGTTAGTTGTATGATTTGACAGGATAATTTAATGCTTGTGGGCATGTGTGGTCCGTGTATTACTGCAACGGTAGTTGTTTTAATGAAACAGTGCGCTGCTAACAGTAGCCTCAAAGCCGCTCTGTGCAGCCAGGAAACACCGAGGCTTTTGTGCTTGTAACTAGCATTCAGGCCGCGCTTTGTTTTGCTTGGTTTTTGCCCCGACTCGGCCTGTCTTTTGCTTGTCTGACCTCATGTCGCTTCTAGATTTTGTTTATGTGTCAGCTAATGTTCGAGTAGTGGTAGAAGTGACAAGCGGTAGAAAATTGTTTTCTTAGTTCATGAGTGACAAACGCCGGGAAGGATACACAAAGTGGTTTTGCCAGTTGTCGTAGCATGCTAATTGGACCTAGCCTGTGCTAACTGTTATTATTAGCATGTTTGGCTATCTATCTGCGTCTTGTCGTTTTTTAAAAAAATGCACCAGCCGTCATTGCCTATGCGACGTTAAGAAGTCAATGTGTGCATATGATCCGTGTAGTTATTGCAACAACGTCACTGTTGCAATCAGTTACAATATGTTTGGGTTTTTTCCCCACATTAACGTTGTGTGACAACAGACAGTATCACGTAAGCGAATAATGGCTGCATTTTTCCAGCTAAATATGAGCTAAGGGATGCTCTTTAACGTTAATCATAGTTGCTATGGCTGAAAGCCAGTGCTGGAGAGCCAATCAATCAAGGGAACACTGATCTCTAACAATAATGCTTGTTGTCTGAATCAGACTCAACATAATTAGGGGGACAAGTTACATGTTGTGATGTTGGATCTCACAGTAGCAATCGATTGACATCCAGCAGCAGAGCTAAGTCATGCTTTTGCATGTGTCAAAATTGATTGTTAACATAAAAACCGAAAGAAATAACTTGATTATATTGACAACACAATCAAATAGAGACCAAACTGTCATTTTTATCCCTTGCGAGTTATCAGTTTTCTTGAGGGCTTCTCCCTGTTCATGCAGCCATGACCTGCCATGATGCATTTGATTTCTCTTTGCGTGGATAGTTAGAGCAAAGCTTACTTGTCATTTTAAGGTGACAGAGAAGAAATAAGTGAAAGTGTGGCTGGATGAACAGATGAACAACAATCTCTTTTTCCATTTCACATCGGACAATATATACTTGCTGTGAAATTAATGTACACAAATAGTTTTTTGTTTTTTTTTTAGTAAACCTATATAATATTTCACTTTTCATTTAGAAGTTGTTTTAACCAACCCAGTTGGTAACACGTGTTTGTGGTGGTTACTGGCTTAGTAGCCGGGGAGAGTCATCTTTGCAACCAGAGCAACATGTAGGGAGTTTTCATCTCCCATTTGGAGTAGTTATCAACTCATCATGCCATTGTGAATAGCTGTATACAATGATGTCTAGTTAAACTCAGGGTTGATCCTCTGATTGTTTTGTGTTTTTTTTCTCTTGATTGAATCCCCTGTTGATAGGATCTGTAATCAATTTGTATCTCATAGAGCAGGTAGTGAACAAACCTTCAATTCTATTTTCTTGGTTTAGGCATGTTACCTGTGTGTTAAATACTGCAATAGGTAATTAATGCAGCTGCCTTTGGCAATCTTTTGTAAAAATATGTTTCTTAGTACCGACAAATTTTAGTATGAAAGCTCAAATTTCAATAATATTCGGTAAACAGTAAGTTGAAGGTTTAAACTCATGTTAGCTGTTCCTCCATCTCAAACCTACAATCAAGCTGGTGTTCATCATAGCAAATTAAGATGCACATGCTTCAGTGCTTCACAGCACAGAGGATTATTTAACACAAGAAAGTCAGTCATTGTGCTTACATTTAAGTGAAAACATAGAAATATCAGGTTGCGGTATCACTTCCATGATACGAATATTTGAAATGCTACATCAGGAATATAATGTTGACAACACATAGAGAACACAATTTCCTTTTATTTTCTTTTAATGCATCTCAGTACTTTGGGTAGGTTTTATTGAGAGCATTGCAAGTAATCATTTCTTTTTTGTATTCCACCATTTCCAGATGAGGACGTTCCTGCAGATATGGTTGCAGAAGAATCCGGTCCAGGAGCTCAGAATAGTCCCTACCAACTTAGAAGAAAGTCTCTACCCAAGAGAACAGTGTGTCCGACAAAGACAAACATGGAGGTACGTTCATTAAGAATCCTTAAGATATCTCCTTCAAGGTAAGGAATGGATTAAATGAAACAATAATTGATGCTTGAATGTCTGTATTGCTTCAAATCTACAGGGTGCTTCCACTTCAACAACAGAAAACTTTGGACATCGACCTAAGCGCCCCAGAGTGTCAGGAAAATGTCAAGATTTACCAGGTAAATAGTAATTATTATTATTTATTACTAGTGGTGGGACTTGATTAAAACAATTAATCTAATTAATTAGAGACTTTGTAATTAATTAATCTCAATTAATCTCATATCAATATTTGACACGAGAAGCAACATTTATTGTCATTTTGTTGTCTGTGCTAGCTGCAACATTGAGGTGGTGTGGCATTGAGGTGGTAGTGGAGGCTGGAACAGCTCCAGACAGGCAAATTCTTTTTTTGTGCACACATCCAGATTTCCACCCGATAGTTGTTTTCCACCCACCAAACCTCTTTTTTAAAAAATTTTTAATTTTATATTTTATAGACATGCAGCAAATGATTGGAGCCGGCATTGAACTCGCGTGGAGAATAAAGCTTCTGCACATGGGACGCCCGCCCTACTGACTGAGCTACTCCAGGAACTTGTGCAATGAGAAACGTTCTGCGCTGTTTGCAGTGCAAAAAAAAAATTGCAATTAAATGCGTTATTTTTTTTTGTCGCGTTATTTTTTCTGTAATTAATTAACCGGAATTAACACGAAAAAGTCCCAGCCCTACTTATCACATTTTGTATGGCATGATCGGAGGTGCATGTTCCACAAAGGCTCATTGATTTTTATTTCCCATAGGCTGTGAAAGAAAATTGGGGGGTGATTCCAGTAATGTTATGGAATAACATTGGAAAGTTGTCTTTCTCTTTTTTTTATGAATTGACATGTCACTTTTATTCTGTAGTCACCTTTTACTGCAGACTGGCCTTTCACTTGTCACAGTTATCTTGTGGAACAGTTATCAAGAAAAATAAGATGTGTAATGGCATCAAGCCCTTGCTGAGAGTTCAGATCATTTCTTTAAAAAACATTTTTGGAGGCATAAAGTAGCACTATGAGTTTCAAAGGGTGGAAAATTTAGTCTGCTATTTGTGGCATTTGGAGACTTTCTCATACAGCACAGCTCTGCCAAAGTGTCCAAAATGGATGTTCACTCCATTAGATGGCACTGGATTCTGGCCTTGTGGTGTCAAAGTAAACTGTCATATTGCCTTGTGCTATGCTCACAGAAGCCCACGGGATCTGTTTTCAAACCAAAATTGCATCCAAATAACAAGTAGGACATTTGTCTTTATAATTTTGCCTTTAATGATAAATACATATTTTTACATGGTCAGTGGAATGACACCTTTGGAAAAGTGTGTAGATTGGTAATGTGTGTCATCGTTAAATTCATATTTCAATGTAGAACCACACAACCCTCATGAAACTAGGATGTAGAAGTAAAATGCTCACTCAGATTGGAGTAAATTTAAGAACTTGGGACTGAAAGTGCTGACTTTGAGCTTTGGTTGTCTTCAAGGGTGTTCACGTCAGTATTGGATTTTTAAAAAGCATTAGGCCAATGATAGGGCTATTCCCCATTGTTAAGTGTTTTTAATATTCCAAAGAAGCCTTTGGGATTTTTGCAGAAATTTGTTGCAATCTGACTCAAGAAATAGTTTCAGTTCCTCACTTGAAATTGCTATAAATATGCCTAAACGACTGCTGTTGTCTAACCCCAACAAAACCCTGTGCTTTCAAAATATTTTGTTCTAATCCATGATCACCCTCCTTCCAGCAGCTCCAGCAGAGCAGTATTTGCAAGAGAAGCTTCCAGACGAGGTGGTGCTAAAGATCTTCTCGTACCTTTTGGAGCAGGATTTGTGTCGCGCGGCGTGTGTGTGCAAGCGCTTCAGTGAGCTGGCCAATGACCCCATCCTCTGGTGAGACTTGTTGTTAGGAGAATTTCCTCTTAACCAGTTGCTTGTATCATTTGTTGTGCCCCTTAAATGTGTGTTAAATGAATGATTTAAGAGCAGCTTGAACTTTTTGATCATATAAATATTTCAATAAATGCTTAGTTCAAATGTTCTGAGGGAGGTTGTAACAACAGTCCCACAGTTATTTTGATTCTACAGTGCCATTTAATTTTCTTTTGACTGGGTTGTGAAAACAACTACTAAACTGAACAGCACCAACAATGACATTTTATGGAAGTATATTGTGCAAGAGGCTTTGTAGAGTAGAGATAGAGATAGAGATAGATATATGGACACATATGAAATAACGATGGTGCTGATCGCTGCCATGCTTTCATATTTCAGGAAGAGGCTGTACATGGAAGTTTTTGAATACACGCGACCCATGATGCACCCCGAGGCAGGGAAGTTCTACCAGATAAACCCAGAGGAGTATGAGCAGCCAAACCCATGGAAGGAGAGTTTTCAGCAGCTGGTAAGAAACCTTCTGTGTGCTTATTTACCAAAATGCTGCTGGAACAATGAACTAATCTCATCATGCCTTTTATATTCAATGTATAATAGCATTGACTTTGTATGACAAGAGGCAAAAAGTTTCCAGAACACATATAAAATATAAAGTAATTTTCTTAAAAATAAAAACTTTTAAAAGCATTGTAAAAACTACTAATGGTAAAATTTGTGAAGAATGTGAGGGTGGGCTGGAACAAGTTGCCTGTACTTACAATAAATTATGATACTATATTTGATTATTCGTTGGGGTACTGTTGAGGAGACTTAAATCAGACCCTCCCTGCTTTCCTTTAATCTTTAAATGAACACTTTGTTGCCAGAAGTTGTGTCTGCATGTATTTTAATCCTCCCGTGTACAGACGGCTACATTCCTTTGTGATTTATTGACCTTATACTAGTGTATTTGGTCTGCCTCCACGTGCCTGTTCAAAATTCAGTGTCAATGCAATCTTTGTTGTCTCACATTCTTCATCATAGATTAATCCTGTTCTCAAGTGTATGAATAATTATATATATATATATATATGTTTTTTTTTTACAGTATAAAGGAGCACATGTTAAGCCAGGCTTTGCAGAACACTTCTACAGTAATCCTGCAAGATACAAAGGGAGAGATAACATGTTTGTAAGTGAACTGTTTTCAACATTTTTTGTTTTTTCTTCCCAATTTAACTCTCCAGCCTTCCACTGACTTAAATTGTTTTTTCCCCAGTACTATGACACCATTGAGGATGCTCTCGGAGGGGGTCAGGAACCTCACTTTGACGGCCTGATATTCGTCCACACTGGTATTTACACGGATGAATGGATCTACATTGAGTCGCCTATCACTATGATTGGTGCTGGTGAGTGTATCTGAAGTTGTGGAAACTGTGGTTAGAGTTTCATGGTGCATTTGTTTAGTCTCATTGAACCGTTTTGCTTTTTGTAGCTCCTGGAAAAGTCGCAGAAAAAGTCATCATTGAAAATACCAGAGACTCTACATTTGTATTCATGGAGGGCTCAGAAGATGCTTATGTTGGATACATGACAATTAGGGTGAGATGACCTTTTCCTCTTTTTTGGTGGGAAGTTTATATGCGCCACATTACAGTGTATCCATCTTCTTAAAATTTACCTAAATAGTTCATATGCACACTTTGATGGTATATTGTGTAGAGCTCGACAAACGTAACAGTTGGCCATAAAAGTAGCCACTATTAGACTGTCACAGACATACAAAGATATAAAATTTAAAAATAAAAAAGAAACAGGTGCTTGGGGTTAGTTATAATTACAACATTTCCAGTAACTGTTTCAGAGCACCATCCTTTTTGACAGTAACAAATTAACTGTAAAATATTCTGTGTCAACTTCAGAAGTTTGTCTTAAGTATTTGATTATGACATTGGGGAACATGGGAAAATGTGTGTTTAAAAAATATTGGTCAGTACATTTATATATATCAATACTGGGTTTTTTAAAAACATTAGTTTTAGGGCCACTGTAAGTCAAAAAATTGATAAATTTAATTAATAAATAAAATGTAAACCCAGGGCAGGAGGTTAACAGTCTATAAAAGAGCTTCAAATTGAATGACTTGACTTGTCAGACAAAATTAATTTTTTTTCTTACAAATGTCTCTTTTGCAGTTCAATCCTGATGATAAATCCGCCCAGCACCACAATGCACACCACTGCTTGGAGATAACGGTCAACTGCAGCCCCATCATCGACCACTGCATCATACGTAGCACATGCACAGGTAATTCTGCTGCACTTTGCTCGTCTTTAATGGTTTCCAGACTTCTAAATGGTCACAACATTTATCTGAGGGGTCGTAATATAATTAATGGAACAGGAAAGAAGAAAAAGGTTGTGACTCCCTGCAGTACTTAACATTAGTGAAGCTGGAGTCCATGTTCTGACCCCCTGACATGTTTCAGTGTTAGAGCATAAATTATTTTCCTTATACATGGTAACAGTAATTTTGGTACACTAATAAATCCGTACCCATTTTCTTTTTCAGTGGGATCAGCTGTCTGTGTCAGCGGCCAGGGTGCTTGTCCCACGATCAAGCACTGCAACATTAGTGACTGTGAAAATGTTGGTCTTTACATCACTGACCATGCACAGGTAACACACACCTTTGTAGCCAATGCATACATATACTCTTATAAGGAACATGCCAGCATCTGTATTATTGTACATTAGGTCTCTCAGATGTACTTTTGCAGTTAAACAATACTATCAGAATCCTACTTTCTCAACATTTACAATCCTTTGACAAGTTAACAAGTTTAGTCCTAGTCCAGGCAAACCAGCAATTTTACATGTAAGATGAAAAAAAGTAAAGTGGTATGGTGAAATAAAAAAAGGTTAATAAAATTCGTAGTGTGAAGGTGATATAAAAAATGTTGTAAGCCTGAAGTTCTGCATTGCTTATCGTTTAGGGAATATACGAAGACAACGAGATCTCAAATAACGCTCTGGCTGGGATCTGGGTAAAAAACCATGGCAACCCAATCATCAGACGTAATCACATACACCATGGCAGAGATGTGGGCGTTTTTACCTTTGACCATGGCATGGTAAGCTACAACTTCTTGGCATTTGGTTTGTGTTTAAAGACTGCTGTTAACAGTTTGCTGACAGCTGTAGTCATTTTTCTTGAATAAAATGACATGAAGTGACCATTGTTCGGGAAGTGATTGTTCTTCATTATAATTAGAGTGTTGTGGTGTCACTACAGTACCAGTGCCACAGTTGTATGAGGCTGTCATATGTATATGTGAGTGTAAGAAACCTTATTTTAGAATAATTATACAGTATACAATGCAGTGAAGCAGTAGTGAAGTTATTGTGAAAGTGTAAATTGTTATTTCCATTAGGTTTTTTTTCATTCTCTTAGCTGCTGCTCATAGACTAAAAAGTGTATTGATAGGACTAACAGTAATTTGGTATTCTCTGTCCATTTCCAGGGTTACTTTGAGAGCTGTAACATCCATAGGAATCGTATAGCCGGCTTTGAGGTGAAGGCGTACGCCAATCCAACAGTGGTTCGTTGTGAGATCCATCATGGTCAGACGGGGGGCATCTACGTGCACGAAAAGGGCCGCGGCCAGTTCATCGAAAACAAGATCTATGCAAATAACTTTGCTGGGGTGTGGATCACCTCTAACAGTGACCCAACAATAAGGTCAGTGTTGCCTAGATGTCAAAGCTCAATTACTAGATTAAAAGTATCTTGTTAAATTTATCAAATTAGACACTGGTCCATTCACAGTTTATCAAAGTCCTAAAACTTGTTGTTTGGTCAAAATACAGGGGCAATGCCATTTTTAATGGCAACCAAGGTGGCGTTTATATTTTTGGTGATGGCCGAGGCCTCATTGAAGGAAACGACATTTATGGTAACGCCCTGGCAGGAATTCAGATCAGGACGAACAGCTGCCCTATTGTCAGACACAACAAGATCCATGATGGCCAGCATGGCGGCATCTATGTGGTAAAAATCTCGGAACATTTTCACTTAAACTTTCTCATGCTGTAATGTGAAAAACAAAGCAGTGATGTATGATGGTTCTGTATCACGCAGCATGAAAAAGGACAAGGCGTCATAGAGGAGAACGAGGTGTACAGCAACACGCTGGCAGGAGTGTGGGTGACAACAGGCAGCACGCCAGTCCTGAGGAGGAACAGGATACACAGCGGGAAGCAGGTAAGATTATAGGCTGATAACAAGTTTAATGATGATGAATAAATGTAACCTGACAAAGACAAAGATACTGATATCAATTTGGATGCAGTTGCACCGGCATAATATGTATCAGTCAGATAGGTTTGCTGTTTGAAACAAAAACAAAACATCTTCACTGTCATTTTACCAGGTTGGGGTCTACTTCTATGACAATGGCCATGGTGTGCTGGAAGACAATGATATCTACAATCACATGTACTCTGGAGTTCAGATCAGGTTTGTGGAGAAATTCATCCCCACCTTAATGTCAATAATGCAAACTTTGTTCCATTATGTTTTGGGAAAGTTCAAATTAGTTTAGGCTTGAGGTAGTTGTCAAGATGTTATGTTAAGGTAGGGAAAGCAAAACAGTGGATCAACTGTCTTGTGTTTTTTTTGTTTTTACAGGACTGGCAGTAATCCTAAGATCAGGCGGAACAAGATCTGGGGAGGCCAAAACGGAGGCATTTTGGTTTACAACTCAGGTGAGGGGCGGGGAAATCTTTCCTGTGAAGTTTTTAGGCGAGTCCAGATTGTCTTTCCCCTCTAAGAGGGAAATTATGCTACTTGTCGGACTCCATGGTTATTGTTAATATCACGTTTGACCAGTGTGTCAACACCCCTTCCTTGCTTACTCTAATAATGAAACATGAATATGTGTTCTTCAGGCCTGGGCTTCATTGAGGACAATGAGATCTTTGACAATGCTATGGCAGGGGTCTGGATCAAGACGGACAGCAACCCCACTCTGCGGAGGAACAAGATCCATGACGGCAGAGACGGAGGGATCTGTATATTCAACGGAGGAAGAGGTAACTCATTCATTTATCTTATAGAAAAACAGGGGATACTTATTACTACCAAATAGATGAATTTCTTTTGTAAACAAAGAAGAGTTATTCTTCCATTCAGTACATTCATCCCTGAAGTATAACAATCGTGTAAAGTGTATTTCATTGTCATAAAATATTCCAAAGTGATTTCAAAATATCTTCAATGTAGCATTGTTTGCTGGCCTGCAGCATTCTTACTCCTTGTTTTTGCCTGCGCATATCTCGCTGTGTTATTGCGAGGGCAGAATATCACCATTTATTTTCTCTATCAATTCGATTCCAGTTCACACATTTCCAGTTCTGTTTGATTCAGTGTCACTTCCGTTAAGGATATTTCAGTCCAATACCAGTTTTTCTCAGAAACGTAATATTCTGAGAGAACTATTACTAAAAACTGTACAAGAAATCCATAAACCTGTTGGATTATATCATGCATTTTATTACATTATTTTAGAGATACAGTATAAACCAAAGTCTGCCAGTAACATGAACAAATGATTCTTAAACACAGCCTTAGTTACTGTCACCATCATATGACACAATTGGATAGACTGTGTATTATGCATCATCTCAAAGTAACAGCAATGGGCGGAGTTTACTTGAATTCCATTGGCCAGAGAGTCTTTTATGTTTATATTCTACAGATATGCAGCCTTGAATTTTTTTGAGAAGTCAATTCTCACAGATTATTTCAGTGAGGCACTTTATATCTCAAAGCCTTTTGTACACATTAATTTTCATCTCTGTTCCTAGTTGGTTTGACTGACTGTTTTCCGTCTTCAGGTTTGTTAGAGGAGAATGACATCTTCAGAAATGCCCAGGCTGGAGTCCTAATAAGCACCAACAGCCACCCCGTGCTGCGGAAAAACCGGATATTTGATGGCTTTGCTGCAGGTGGGTCACACCTCCACATAGGCTATAATCCTTTTTTTAGACATCATTACATATAAATAGTTCCTAACAAAGTACAGTCTGCTTTGCTGATGGGATCTAGGAGCTCTATGACGTGAACTACGTTTTCTGCTTTTAGGTATTGAGATCACCAATCATGCCACAGCAACCCTAGAGGGCAATCAGATCTTCAACAATCGGTTTGGGGGATTATTTCTTGCATCTGGTGTCAATGTTACAATGAAAGGTACTCTTCCAATCACAAGATTTTAACACATTTTCTCAACAAACCCTGAATTCCTTGTTGACAAATCAAAATGTGATATGTAGTCAACCAACTTCTGCCCTCTCTCCACCAGATAATAAAATTATGAACAATCAAGATGCCATTGAAAAGGCTGTGAGCAGAGGTCAGTGCCTGTACAAGATTTCAAGTTACACCAGCTACCCAATGCACGATTTTTACAGGTAACTAAAGACTATACTTGCAACAAAGCCGACTAGAATATCTTCAGCTGTTAGCCTGTTCCATGATGTGTTAACAAACACAATTTGGGTTCCCACAGGTGTCACACCTGTAACACAACAGACCGCAACGCCATCTGTGTGAACTGCATCAAGAAGTGTCACCAAGGACACGATGTGGAGTTCATCAGACACGATAGGTCAGTTTAAATGACTTTCACTGCAAGAAACTAACGTTGTATTAAAAGAGTAGAACCTGTCACATCGGAAATTAATATTCAGTTTGGGTAGGCCCAAACACAGTGTTTACTACATGCTGGGTACATTAAAACATACTCTTTTTAGCTAGAATAAATTATAGGTTGCTCTTCAAATTTAGATGGTGAGGGTGATAGATGTGCCTCTCATTACTGATTGGATGTCTGATTTGTGTGATGAATATTCCAGAAGATGTGTTGTTCAACAGAAATGCTTGAAAAAGGAAACAACACGGGAGGAAAATGAATGACATATATTACATTTGCTTTATTTACAAGAGGGGGAAATAATCAAAAATTTGACTTAGTAGTTATTTTTCTTATGGCGACAGGATAAATGTATGGCAGCTTTTGTCAGGCTCAGACAGGACACTGTCATGCTAAAAATAGCAGATGATACACACTGTTTTTCTTCTGTGTACCTCCCTAAATATAATGTTTTCTCTCCTCCCCTGCAGATTCTTCTGTGACTGTGGTGCAGGGACACTGTCAAATCCTTGCACGTTAGCCGGAGAGCCGACTCACGACACAGACACACTGTATGACTCGGCTCCTCCTATAGAGTCCAATACGCTGCAACACAACTGAGCTCGTGACCAGAGGTCCTCTTGTGCTTCAGCAGTATCGAACATAAGACACTTTAAGTTGTGCAGTGGAGGAGGAAGTCCAAACTAAAATACAGATTCACTTTGACAGAGCATATACAGTGACTTTAAAAAAAAAAAAAGACTTGGCAAGAATATGCTAAAAGGAGACCTTTAGAAAAAAAAAAAGTCTGATTATGGATGCCTCGCTTTTTCTTTTTCTTCAATTATTTGACAAAAAAAGATGACATCAGTGGGACAGAGCAGAAGAGCAGCTGACTCAGGGTTTGTGGGTGCGTTGGTTTGGTCAAGAGGCCGAAACTGATGACAGATGGACAAAATGCCACCGACGCTCATCAGCTTTTTAGAAGAACGAGATACTGCAGTCATGTACAGATGCTCAGTCAGAAGAGGCACAACTTTCTCAAGAGGAGGCAAAAGGCCCCAAACTCAACAATGCTTCCATCACTGGGCAACAGACGTGCTCGTATGATATGTACGGGAAAAATGACCTAGCACTTCAGCTTTTTTTTTTTCCTCAAGACAGCTGTTGAGATTTGATTTTAATGCTTTTTGTGTAGTTTTGTATTTTCATGCAGAAATCTTACTGTACTTGAATGTCTTTATTTTATTAAATGTGTTAAATTTTTTGGTTATTATACCCTAGAATTGCTGTAATTATACATGTCGCAGTATCTAACTTCTTTCTGTGAAAGAGATCAGAGAAAAGAGGAAAACACTAAACATTTTCTCCAGCAACTTTGTCTCATTTACATTTGCAATACATAAAAATAGATGCTGAAATGTGCTTTCATGAGACTTGGAGAGATTTTTTTGTTTGGAATACAATCTTATATGTATGTCTTTGAAAGGGAGCGGAACAGTTGTGATTTTTCCATCTGTTTTACGTGATCTATGCATATTTTCTGTTTAATTTATGTTAAAAACACAGTTTACAGAAAGGACCATAAAGCGATAGGGCAAAACCAAGCATTTTTTACTCAAGGCTGCATGAACAATTCAGGGGTGTAGCTTAGCAATGATATTTGAATAGGACAGGCTTTTCTGTACCAAAATAAATAACACTGTGGTTTTGGGTAGGTGTATTGTAATGCATCTTTTAGTATCATCCAAGGACATTTGGATGATTGTACTGTCTGGTATATTCACAACCAGGGATTGATTCATCAGTCAAGTAGATTATATAATCTATACACATCTTGCCCTGTATTAGAATGAACACGCTTGCCTTATTTTCAATAAAGGGCACTAATGCTGCTTCTTGGGCTGTTAAAATTCAAGATTTCTTTCAGAGAACAGCCTTCATTTTTTAATTTCATTAGTCCAAGTAAAAAAAAGTTAAGTCTTGTGAAAGCACAGCTAGTTTTAATGTCTTTTCCTTTGCTGCCAATGTTGCTGGAGAATTTAAAAGGCTTTTACTCTGAAGCTGAGACAAGTATCAATATACAGCACTATATGGTTTCATTGCCCTCCCCTCCTTCCTCCCCATTCATGTGTACTGGTGATTGTGGGTTCTCATACAGACTGAAATGTATGCATGTATCATAACATCTAGACTTAATATATTGTGAAGTATTCAATAACCGTTATGTAGGCGCTAGCGTGAATTAAAAGGGTTTAATTTCCTAGATGAAACATTGTCATTTTTTAAAAATAAACTTTATTAGATCATTACAGTAGTGTTTTTTCAAGTGCTGCAAACTAAACTTAAACAGCAACAAATCATGTTTACAATCTACAGGTTGTTGAGCATTTGAACAAGTGAAGCAAAGTGGGTGTTGTCCAGTGTAGCATCTTCAGCAAACTGGCAGAACTTCCTGCAAGAAGAGAGAAGAAGGGAAACATCAGAACTGAGTGCTGTCATTTACACCAGGCTCGTATCCTTGCTTTGGATGTCACTGCAGTAGCATCAGGTGCAGCAGCCACATATTATATGTATCCTATCACTAATACATACTTGAAGAGTCTGAGGCTGATGGTGCTCTTCTCAAACTCTCTCGCCTTCCTGTGTCCTGATTGGATGACTTCTTCTGGCAGGCTGGCAAGTCGAGCAGCATTGAAGCCATAACTCTTTGGACAAGCACCAGAGATGAACTTGTAGAGGAATGTAATGGTCTCCTGACTTGGATCCTCACATTCATTCTCCACCATGCATGCCTGAAAGGGACATAAAAAGGACATTAAGCATAGTACTAGGGAAATATACATAAATCCGTCCTCTGTACTTATTCTTGTGGTTTCGATGCCTCACAGGGACATTGTTTCAGCTCGCTGCTGAGCAGCTCTGACCCCCTTGCTGCTTTGTTTTGTGGTGCAACCAGAAGACAAAGCTGTGTGGTACAGCTTTGATTTTAATGGCTTAATATAGTTTTGGTTTTACACTTGCTGAGACCACACAGAGAAATTGTTTTTGTTGTGTTGATATGAAAGGCAAGATTTCACAACTGAAATCAGTACAACAATCACACACAACTCAGAGGATCACATTTTCCTCTGTGATAATTTTAGTCAGAATATTACATTTGAACGTTCTGAACCTGTCTGCTACTGTTTGTCTATTCGGTGCAGTAATAGGCATGTAATACATTGCTGTACTCACCATGTGGCCCAGCCGCACAGCATGGTTGTTGGCATAGTCTTCCACCAGGGAATGGTAATGTGTGGAGAAGAGCGTGCGACAGCAGATCTTCTCAGCAAGCTCTTTCACAACAGCACTGGCAATTGCTGTGCCATCATATGTGGCTGTGCCCCTTCCTGTGAACAGTGCCGAACAGAACTGTTACATCCCAAAAACAAACTATCACATAGTTAAAAAAAACACTATTGCTATTGCTATTTAATATTACTATGAGTACACTTTATTAGGCAACAAAGACTTACCTAATTCATCCAGGAGCACAAGGGAGTGTTTAGTGGCATGATGCAGGATGCTGGCAGTCTCACTTAGCTCCACAAAGAAGGTACTCTCTCCTGCAGTAGAGATAATGTATAATGCAGGCTTAGCCCATAAAGTGGAAGCTTAAAGAGGCTGCAACACAAGTGTTACACAAGAGGTGCTAATGTTACCAGCCATGATGCGATCAGAGGCTCCCAGCCGAGTGAAGACCCTGTCAACTGGTGTGAAGCGCAGGCTCTCAGCAGGAACGTAGCAACCCAGCTGAGCTAAGATAATCACAAGTCCACACTGCGAAAAGAGCGGTGCACTATTTCAATATGGACCGACAAAAGACTTTAAATAGACCTGTAACTTTGGTGTGAGTGTGAAATTCTATTGTTCAGTCACTTTGTCTTACCCTATTACACATGGAGAAAACTGGCAATATTTCTTAGATTGCTATATAACTACAAATATCCCACCTGTCTCATGAGAGTAGACTTTCCGCCCATGTTTGGCCCTGTGACGAGGACACAAGAGGCCTCGCCTTTCCCCTCATCCTCTTCACCGCTTCCAGGGCAGCCAATGAAAATGTCATTAGGTATGAAGTCATCACCGAAAAAGGTCTTGGTGACACAGGGGTGGCGGGATCCAGTGAGGCTGAGAAAAGGCACCGCATTGTCATCACCCTTAGGGAGCAACACCTCTGGCCTGGTCATTGGTCCATCTCCGCCCTGGCTGTAGCGTGTCAAGGCCAGCAGCACATCTGAAAACCATTGACATTTGATTGGTGATGAAAATAAGGAGTTAAGCACTGAATCAGTAATTCTTAGAAAATAAGTAAATAACAATTTGCTATTTGCTTTCCATGTATTATTTGACTGATGTAGCAGCTCAAACAGAAAAGTTGCTGTGTAGATAATCAATGTTGAATTATGCAATTTTTTCTCCCACTGTCAGGAGCAAACACAAAAAAATAAAACAGTGAAAACAAACCTGAATGTCAGTGGGATTTCTCACAAGCACTGAGAGGGTTCAACATGTTCTAAAACACATTATAGAAGGGTATCTGTAACATCTACAGGAAATGTATTCAGAGCAGACACCTGCAATACGAACTTCTTAAAAGCCTGAGTCTTTTTCTCAGAAACATAAAGGAAATTGCACTTCGAGGACCACAAACGATCTTGCCCTATTTTGTTCTGCAGCAAATTTCAATGTATCGCTAGAAAAATTGGTGTATGCTGTAAAAAAAAATATGCTTAGTAACAAGAATACAAAGCATGTAATTACCAAGAACTGCCATGCATTCCACACCAGTCTTCCAGTCTCTGTAGTTCTTGTCAAAGTTGAAGAAGAGCCTCCTCATGCAGTCCTTCAAGGCAGCATCTCTTTTCTCCTCAAATCCTTGCAGCTCTGAGAACAGCTTTTCAGTCTCTTTTGTCACATAACGCTTCCAGCCTTTCTTTGTGGACTTCACTTCATACTCCTCAGGAATGTTCCTCTCTGAGACACTGTCGGGCACCTCCATCTGGTACCGGTTCCGTCCAGTTCCCCAGTAGGTCATGCTTTTACAGCCAAGTCTCTTCTTCTGTCTGTCCAGGTAATCTTGCAGCTCTCGCTCACAGTTCTTGATTCCAGTCAGTGCCTGGTCATACTCTGGGTCAAAGCCGGCCTTAGGAGTTATTACACCAGTGGTGCGGGCTTTCTGGTGGTCAAAGGCTGTCTCCCAGCGCCTAAGTTCAGAAGAGAGGTCAGGAAAGAGGCCGTCCTTTTCATTTGTCACAGTGACAATTTGACGGAGCAATGTGGATTGACATTCTCTTGAAACTGGAGAGAGGATAGTAATGATCTCCTGCATGGTTTCGAAACCTTCTAGGGCTGAGAGGAAGTCTGCTATCTTGCGCTTACTGTATGTGACCTCTTCATAGAGAACTGCTCTGCTGTCAGGGTGATCCTGGCCTTTCAGAGGAGTACCAATGCTGTGGATTTTGCTCAGGAGACGCTCCAAATCCGGGAGCTTTTTCAGTAGGTCTGCAACTTCAGCAGCCTGGGCCTGAGCTCCCATCAGGTCTTCCACTGCATCCAGTCGATCCTTGATGGATGATGGGTTACACAGCGGAGCACAGAGCCACTGCTTCAGCAGCCTCTTGCCAAAAGGGGTACAGCAGGTGTCCAAACGCTCCAGCAGCGTCCCTTCAGTTCCTCCTGACCCATTCTGAAAGATTTCCAAGTTTGCCAGGGTCACTCCATCGAGGACCATCCGCTGACGAGTCTGAGCAAAGAAACTGGCAGGTCCAGCAGCTTTTTCAAGCTCAACATCAACAGGGACATATTCTTCAAAGTTGGCCATTGAGAGCAGCTCTTGGTCTACCAGACATTTCTTCAGGTAGAAAATGCATCCACCCAGTGCTGACAGTGCCAGCTCATAGCCCTCTTTAGGAGTAAGGCACAGTGAATCACTCTCGGAAGTCATTTTTTTTAAGAGAGGAGGAAGAAAATTCTTCCCTGTCCCTTGATCCTTGTCAGTGGTCTCTCTAAAGTAATCCTCTTCTGAAAAGGTCTTAAGGGTCTTCTGAGCATCCCAGAACTGGGTGCCGGCATTAAGTCCTTCCTGCAGTGCAGACGACAGAGAGGCCTTAAGTATTTTGCGTGTTTCCACCGATGGGTTTCCTTTTTCAAAGAGCACTTCAGCCGGAGCAAAGTGTGCTATCAGGGTGCGCAGACGTGAGCAGTGGCGATCGTCTGGGAACTGACCTACATGAAAATAACCCACAGAGGTGTCTACAAAGGAGACTCCATATGTGCGGCAACGCCCGGAGCTTTCCTCTTCAGCCTTTTCCTTTAAACTCAGCAGGAACTTGCTCTGATTCTCAGAAGGAGCACCATCCAAGACGCTGTAGGTTTGCGTACCACGTGTGATAATCCGGCAAACCTCTCTTTTCACCACACGGTCAAACTTTGTGGGCTTCGCCATGGCCTTACAACGTGTCTCCATCATCTCTGGGGTCTCTGTCTGCTCCACACGAGCCACCTTGTAGCCTTTTTGGACCAGTACATCTGAGAAACGTCCAAAGCCAATTTCTGGGAAGCCTGAATGTGCCCAAGTCCCCTTCATGAAAGTCAGTCCCATCTCATTTACTCCGATGACTGCATCCATGTGATAGAGCTCGTAAAACTTCCCCACTTTATAGAAAATGACTGTATCAAACATGGTAGATTTGAGCTGCCACCACCGACGCATACCAGGAGTGTTTCTGTTTAGAAAATCTTCTGGCACATAAAGGGTTGTAGGATCGTAGTCATCCTCTGACTGTCGTCGCCTTGCGCCATCTTTTCTCCTGCCATCCTGCAACCACTCCAGCTTCTCATGGTCCCAAGTTGTAGCTCCTCCACCGGAGCCAGATCCATTTGACTGGCTCTCAAAGTTGTCAGGGGCAGAGAAGGCTGACAAACGAGACTTTGTGTCGGCTGCGACAGCTGCTGGAGCTCGTTTTGGAGTAGTAGACGGAGTGGATGATGGCTTGGCTTTTGTAGTAGTGGACTTTTCTGCTGGACGTTTGCGTTTTACAGGCTTGATGGGGCTTTCTGCCTCTGACTCTTGTGTGCTTTCCTCTTCCTCCTCTTCACTGTTTACTGTCCCTTCTTCCTCCTCATCCTCACTACTGGACCCAGCTTGTTCTGGTTTGAAGTCCTCATCTGATCCGTCACTGTCAGAGGCTACAATTATGCGACGACGC
This sequence comes from Acanthurus leucopareius, assembly GCA_029814765.1. Classification (NCBI taxonomy): domain Eukaryota; kingdom Metazoa; phylum Chordata; class Actinopteri; order Acanthuriformes; family Acanthuridae; genus Acanthurus; species Acanthurus leucopareius. The sequence goes on along the minus strand of JAQMCX010000003.1, from coordinate 9,869,450 downwards.
TTGGCCTTGTTTCCCTTTTCTGCTGAGGCTCGGGATGAACGTCGACTGACCTTGGACGGCTTTACTTTATTCTTCTGATCATCCTCTTCACTGGCCTCTTCATCGCTCATTGTTGACTTATCAACCTGAGAAAAAAAAACCCCACAAAGAAGAACAGCAAAAAGGCCTGCATTACTGACCTAATTAAATAAAGACACAGTATTGCTGTTCCTACCAATGAAAAGAGCTATGAGAATAACTCTGTTATTAATAAGCCTAAAATGTATCCTTTTATTTTCCTGATTGTGAATACAGTAACTAAATATAAGCTCAGGTCACCTCCATTTCTTCATCATCATCATCCTCTTCATCATCAGATGGATCCATGCAAAGAGGCATCTTTAATCTTTTTTCAGGGCTGTCAGGCATAACTGAGTCAGCAAGCTCCATTGCACGGCGGATTACAGGTTTACCGCTGAAGAACACACCACCTGTTTTGGCATCGCTGCTGTCAGAGCCTGCAAAGCCATTACAACAGAGATAACTCATCACTCAAATATAGCAAAGCACATTATAATCTCAGCTTTAAGATTATTATTACACTTAATTTTGGGACTAATTGTAGCCAACCTTGGTACTCTCTGACATATTTAGTGCTGACCCATCCTCTTGTAGGGGGTTCATCAAAGAAATGGACATGGATGCGCTGATCTCGACCGCGGCCCCTCATCTGCTGTCCACTCAGTGGCTGGGGTACTATCATGCATGGCCACCAGGGGTGTCCCTCCAGTTTTGCCCACACAAGGGCGCCAGTACTGAGTGTGCATGCAGAGCTGCTAAAGAAGGGAGAAAGTAAGGACATATTCAAGCCTTATAGTATACTGACCCTACCTTACACCTTACTAGGGGTGTTGTCTAAACTGTAGAATTTATAATAGTGCTTACTGATATTTTTAAAAATAATCATCAACTACTGCCAATAGCCACTGACATCTGAGGTCAGACTGTGTCAAACTGGCATAAGACTGAAGCTATGAAAAGCTTAAATCTTAAAACATGCTAGAGAACTGATACAAACTAAGTCCCTTTTTGCATAAATAACCTTGGATGTTACCTGTAGACAACAGTAATGTCAAGCTGCCATTTAAGTCACTCCAATGTAACCTGAAGTAAACCCAACAGTTAAAAAAATGGTAAGAAAAAACGTGGCTTTTGGTAGTCTTGTAAAGGTACGTGTAACATGAAACTGTAATTGTGAATGCTATTGTCTGTACATGCATTTAGTGTGGTAGTGGGATATTCTACTTGGAGGGTTTTTATGAACAACAATACAGGTACGTATTTACTATACTGTAGTGTTAGTACCCTGCCCAACAGACTGCTGTCACATTGCAGCATGTTTTCCTTTTTTTAAAAAATGGAACACATTTTATCGGGGGAAGAGGGAGGTGTCATGCTATGACCTCATTAAGTCAAGAACCACCCCCTCACCAACTCATAAGGCTTAAACTACAAATAGTCCACGATGGGTATATTGTTGTTGAGTGACAGTAATAAGCATATTTCGCATCCTTGTTCCAAGTTGTTTAAGCAGGGGAAATTGCACTGACACAGAAAACCTAGCATGGCGTTGCCTACAGGAATTGAAGTTTCAGGCACGATCGACTCCATCCCCGTACGGGTTGGAGCCCAAGAATCTGAACGTTTTCATGTGCCAATCAGCTCAAACAGTTGCTCTTACAATAAAAAATAGGCATCTTTGTGGGCCTTTTAAACAATCTTGTGCAGAAGGAGGATATTGCAACTTTGCAAAAACGTGGTTCCAGCAATTACTCTAATCCTAGCTACCTGCATAACTAGCTACCTCACCTTTGTTTGGTCGTTGGGGTCTTATCACCAAATAATTTGTTGAGACCCCCTTTCGCAGGCGTGGAGTTAGTTGTCGGTTTAGAGTTGTTGGCCTTAGCTGGTTGTTGTTGCACTGCCTGTTTAGCTTCCTCCTTCGGAGAGGAGTTGGACTTCTTCACGGAGGAAGGCAAGTCTGCCTCAGTTGGAGAGGGACTCGGCTTCGGCTTGGAGACCGGCGGCGGAGACTTGGTGAAAAATTTGAAAAGTGAGCTTTGTTTCGCCATGTGTGCACGTTTCTAGACTGTTTTTACAGTACTTTTGCATTAAATCTAATGACAGCGTACGAGGCCTTCCTCATTCACTTAGCGCCTGGCTACACAGCGCGCGAGTGTACCCCGCTCGCGGGAAACACAGGCATGGAGTGTTGTGGGCGTGTTCACAAGTCTCCTCCAATGAAAAGCAAGGAAACTATAACACTGAAGTCATGTGGTAACAACATAACACATTTTTTCAAAAGAATCTTTATTTACAACAGAGAGCGAAAGCATTTTGTCCTCCACGTTTCACATTGTTTGAGCTCAATAGCAAACCGATGAAAATAGGATTTAGAGCATTTCGACAAGTATGTGTAAAAATTCACAAAGAATAATAGAGGCACAGTTACATGATATTTATATTGGTTTTTAAACACACTGAAATTAGAATATAACATCAAATTATCGAATACATTAATCTGTATACTAGTATTGAAAAAGTTTTGTGTATCTTTTCAAAACAGATTTGAGTGGTGACAATAAAAGTGAAATCCTTTTTTTAAACTGGTAATACTGCTTAACAGTCATAAGTCTCCGCCAACCAGTCAAGTTGCAATTTACATTTTGCCTCTCCAGATTAATATATGACGGAAAGATTAGAATTTGATCAGAGGCTATTCAGTTTATATTTGACAAAATGTAACTTAACACCATATTTACGTCTAATGATAAATGGTTATGTTTGTGACAGCAAGGAAGATCAATACAATCAACACAGTCTCAAGATGGGCACTAAAGATTACAGTCATTACTTCAGTGTATGATTGAATATGGTCACAATATCCAAATCTGATTCCGAATTAGGATACAAATAATGGTGAGAAAAGTGTTTTTGCAGAACATTTTAATGCCACATTAAAGCCGACCTTTTCTCTTTTTAATATAAGATGTCATCAGCTCAACAAAGGACATCACTATTAGACATTTGTGTGAATAATTGTTATAATTAGGCCCTGAATTCTGGAGTCATGGCCAAAAAAAGTTTTGTGGGGTCAAACTGATCTTTGACCTTTAACCACCAAAATCTAATCAGTTTATCCTTGAGTAGATATTTGGGGCAAATTTGAAGAAATTCTCTCTAAGTATTTCATGGCATTCACAAGTATGGAGCAGACAACTGGAAAGCATAAAGACTCAGGCCATAGCTGTTGCTGGTGTTGAAGCATAAAAAAAAGCTAAGCTGTTGTAATCTGCTGTACATTTGACAGATGGAGTACTAAACAGTGCAGTCAACTTGGAGAGGCTGCATTTATCACTGCAGTACACTGCAGTACAATACAAGCAATATGGATCTACAGAGAAAATGCCAGTCTATTGAAAAAGAAAGTAAAATCCATCCCTCGTCATCCTTTTAATGAGCTTGTCCGTCTTTATTATGGTTGTCAGAGTCGTACACCATTGGGAAACATATACAGTATATATATATTAATGTGTGTACAGTAAACAGCTCACAGAACAAGTCCATAAAAGAAATATTAAACAGAATGTAGCGTCAATACATTTTAAAATGAACTAAATGCATTTTTAATGGGTGAGCTTGAAAATGCTCATAATAAGCATATACGTTTTCTTTAGGAGTTCAAAGCTATCCTGTCTTTAACGCTAATTCTACCTTGACATGATATGGGGTTTGATGCTTGAAATGAGTGCCTTCTATGTGTGTGCAGAGTAGTATGGGGCATCATGCAATGACTGTTATCTGTACTGGTCATATACCACCAGCAGAGTGTAGTAGAATACTGGCAGCTTCATGAGCAAATGCTTCAGTCTAAATATACAGTTCTTATGATTCAACCCTGGATGGCAGTACAAATATTCCAGTTTATTTAAAACTTGCTCAGCTTGGTGTTGGATTCAAAATTGAACCACACGCTTTGTTTTCTATTTTATAGTGTTAAAAATATACAGTTATACTTGCACATATATCTTGATTTTTGTGGCAATTTTGTTCAGCCCATCATATTGTTACACATTTTGATCAATAGAAACAAAAGGAACTGCATGCAAACATTTAAAAACCAGTCATCATTGTAAAAAGTGTCCTTGTTCCTGCAGAAATCTTTGGCTGAAATATCTGTCAATAAATATCTTCCCAGCTGTGATGCACAAAAACCTGAAATACCTACCTACATATATTTATTTTACTGTTAGGATTAAAGTAAATAAATGCTGCTACAGACACCGGAAAAGGGTGGCCTCATGCATTCAAAACAACCAAACATCCACCCACTTAAGACTTTTTGGCATATGGTGTGTGGGTGATAGAAAGCATTTAATTAACACAGTATTATGAAACCTTATAGAGTAATTGTTGCATGGAGCTTTTTAATTTATTGAGACTTTATTGAGCACTAACTAATGAGTAAACATAAACTAAGTTATTGTGCCATCATTAAGATCTAAACACAAACTACTATGGGTATAGGTTAAGTATGTATATTTATTTTATATAAAACCATAAATTAAAAATAATTTTCTGACGGAAACAGATGCTTTTATATGTTTGAAGCACATAGATAATTAAACATCTGACATGATTGTTTTGTGATTTGCAAAGTTGTCACAATGTTGCTGTTGGTAATTTATTGCAAAGTTGTTTGTGATAGTTTCTGGGCTGTTTTCTTTCCTAATTTGTACAGGATTTGTTGCTTGGTTATTGTTACCTATTATAAGAAAGGTTAATGCTGTGACAGTTAACTAGGGAGCATATTGTTGTAAAGAACAGATGCTTACAAGATTGTCACATGCAAAACATTTTCCTTTATGTTCACAGAGTGCCCAGCGTGTGAGAATACATGTGCTTTGTCCTGCAGAGAGAAAACAGAGAGCAACTGTTAATACCTCATCCTTGAATTAGTGTATGCAGCAACCAGTTTCATACTAAGCAGTGGAAAGAAGGCTTAGTTATGAGAAATTTTGATCTGATACACAATGTGTGGGGGTGTTTTTTGTTATTTATTATACAGCTGCAGATTTTACTGTAACAGTACTACTCTCTTGTGTGCCCAACAACAGATATTTCTATTCATAGAGATCTTGATTTTTGACTTTTATGAAAGAGGCTAAAAGAAGGCAGAATTTCTCTACAACAAGTGACTGCTTGCAGATTGGTACATTTTGCAACAGAAGTATCAGTGACGGTGCTGTTATTCTCAAAGGGCCGCCACAAAGGAGAGAGCTATGTTTTTAGGAAATTAGCTTGCCCTTACAGCACTTAATTATTCCTCTATTCAGCTGAAAAAGAAGAAGATAAAGAATATTTGCATTCAAGGTAGTAATATAGCCCGTAATATTAATTTTATTAACTAAAAATAGACACTAAAACAGGAAGATATTGGTGAAACCAAAAATATAGTAGAAACAAACTGATTAAGTATTTTCATGATATTATTGACTTGAAAGAGAAATCAGTTTTCAACAAAATCTCTTCTATATTATCACAGACCAAAAAAGAATAAATGAAAAAGCAAAAACAACAAGAAAACAAAGGAAGACCAAGACAATTTTCTGACTAATTAAATTCTTCTTCAGTCATCTTTATTCTCGTCACCTTGTCTTTGCAAACTGCATCTTCCATTTCTTGCTTTGCATGTTAATCCTCCATCCTGTCCTGCAGTGTGCAGAATGTGGTCGTTTGCCCAGCAGGCACACTGATGAGGCTGTGCAACAGTGTAGAGCTGGAAGAGTTGATGTGATGAGCCCCTGTTGTCTGTTGTCAATGTTAAACCGTGTTTTATAATGTCAAGTGTTCCCTCATCTCACACCCTTTTCAATACACTACGCTGAGAGCAGATTGGCTTCAAGTCAGAGAGCAATATACGCCAGACTGTGTAAAACTCATAAAGAATTTATATTCCAAGCACAGAAATCCCCTTAAATTGCTGCTTCCCTATTACAGACATTTTCACAAGCATTTGCTTGTTTGAGCTCTGTCAAGTGCTTTATGAAATCAAGAGAGCAAGAGATCTTGCTCTGCCTTCACTGATGTGACAGTCACCTGGTCTTAAAGCTGCTCCAGCTGAGATTTATGAGTAAAAATCCACCCACCTCATCTGCCTAAACTAAGATTTGAACTGCCACAGGAAAGATGCTCCCATCCCACTTTGAAGAGAAGCTTTAGATTAAAACAGGTGTGACATTTTTTTTTTTTTTTTTTTTTTGCACACATGTCAAAAATGAACCATGTGAGAAGCAAAACATACCCCCTTAAGCAGCAGGAAGCACAGCAGCAGTTCAATGGCAAAAAGACCTTTTTTTGTTTTCCATCAAAACTATTTGCTTCTGCAGAGCCAAAAAAACTTCAGACTGTGTTTAGTGCAGCATTTTTATTTGTAAATGCCTTTTAAAGAGGATTTCTGTCACCAATTGTAGATATTTTCAAAGACAGACAAATAAGCTTTTTAGCTCTTGTGCAAAGTGCTAAACAAAAAGATTGATATCTGTTCAGTAAATATGAAGCTACAGCCAGTAAGCTTAGCATTTGCAGAAAGACAAGCAACGGGGGGCGGGGGGGCTAGCTGATCTCAAATGTTGTCTAACCAGCACATTGTGTAACCAGTAAGAAAAATAAAGAGTTAAAAAAATAATTTGCAATGTTTTAGCAGTTATGTGATGCATAGGTCAGCCTCAGAGGTACTGGCAGGTGGATTTTCTTACATTCAGAAAGATTAAGAGAGGAGGTTTCGCCCTGATTCCAGTTTTAATGCAAGGGTATGACATTTATTACTGTTATTAGTACTTATTACCAGCGGGAATGTGAAAAACTTAATATATTTTCTTATTAAAAGCACTGCCAGGATGTGAGTGGCAGAGTTCAGTGGGAACCTGTTTAATATGGCCGTGCTGTATAAAGGATGAGGATATCTGTCGAAATGGTACAGTAACCAACGGTGTTCAAGTGGTATCACATGAGCCATTGAATTGATGAGAGAACAGATACTCTCTTTGCATATGTCTTGTTCTACACCAACATCACTCTACCTGTTTTTATGTTTTTACCTTTTTAATTCCTCTGGGGTGTCTTTTTTTCTTTCTTTCAAACCTTTCCTGAAGTGGCGCTATTCGAAAGCAAGCTCCATGGGACTCCCTGTAGCATAATGAGGAGTGCACATCAGGCTCATGTAGAGAGTGATTCCCGAAACACTGCAGGGACTTTATGGAGAGAGACAACATGAAATAAAGACTCAGCTCGTCCTCTCTTCCTTCGTTGCTTCCTCTCATCCTTTCTTCCTCTGCCGTGCTGCTGAATAGCGTGACCAGCTCCTCCTTTGTTCTTGCATAAGACAGATTTTATGATCACAGGGTTTCATTTTTTCTTTTATTTAACAGAGACCAATTAAAAGTCCTTATCCGAGTGACTAATGCCTCCTGCCACTTTGTCTCCTCGCAGTTATCTGTCCAATGACTTTGCTGTCTCTCCACGACTCTGTTCTGCCACTGAACCTTACAGAAACACCATAAAATGCGTACGGTTCAGACTTATATTAATTCAGCTGCTTCTGAGGGAGCTGAAGTGCAGTCACTGATAGTGGAGTGATAGTGTAGTCAGCAGATTTTACTCCGACTGCAGTTGCTATTTCTCTAGACAGAGGGAAAGAGAAGAGATTAACGTAGTTGGGAATGGGAGAACAAGAAAGAGAAGAGATTGAGAAAGATAATGGAATGTACAGTGTAATGTCCTCCCTGTGGTGCAGTATGAGCAATTGTCTATATATAGATGCTTGTAGTTGCTGAGTCGTTGCAAACAAGATTATTCGGAGAACCAACACACATAAAAAAATGCAGCATTTGACCATAAAAGATCAGCAAGAAAATACCTGGTGTCTAGTTTTCCATCATCTGTATAATTTCTGTTCTCCCTGAGATGCACCAAAGTTGTGCACATTGCACACTCACTTGCAATTCAAAAGCAAATTAACCTCCCACACATTTACAATCCAATTTTTTTTTTGTTTGTTTGTTGTTTTCTTTTTTTTACTCAAGAGATTTAGAAAGTGTCCATTTGAAAGAAATGGAAATTTTTCTTGCCTCCCAAATCAAAGAAAAACTTTTGTATTCTCTCCAATCTTTAACATCAGTGTGTTCCATCAATACACGTTTAGTGTTTTTAATCTTGTTTCCTTTAAAGCTTCGTATGTGTCTTGTTTGTATTATAATAGTTGTAAAGTTTAAATAAATGATTTCACTCTCAGTCATTTTCACACTAATTTTAGCGATGAGTCCCTTCTGACATTCTCAAAAAGATGCAACCTGCCACTTGTTTGACTTTTTCTCAGAAATCTACAAGATATTCTTTAACATTATGTTTTAAAACATGTCAAATACCACATTTTTGTCTTAGTTAGAACAGTTAAGTGTCACTCTGTATGAAAAGTAAAGTACCATACTCTGATACTTGTTGATATTGATCATGGTCCTTTGTGGTCTTTTAATGAAGGCTGTCTTGATAAATATGAAAGCTTTACTACAACCTGCAATAACTCTTTTTGGACACTTGGAGGCAGTGGAAACCAACTATAAACACAGTGCGCGATAAGTACTTTGTAAATTTTATTTACAATTGCCTTTTCAACAGATGCATCAGATAGAGAGCAACATTATCATTAGTTTGACTCCTGTTTGTAGCCACCAGATGAATGTAAGTCCAATAGTCACCACTGACTTGTGAGGTAAAATATCAGGCCCTTTATCTGCTATTGTGAATGTTTCGATAATTTTTTTTGTTTCGTTATGTTTCATCAAAAAAAGGGACTGTGGCTACAAGCAATGCTATGACCGTGACAAAAGTGAACCAAAACATAAAAGTGGTCGTAGAGCAGAAGGGAACTGCAGAGCCCGGTGACAGTCCTCCAGTGCTTTCTAGACATTACACAGTCTTTTAAACAAATTTGACTCATTATGTATAAAAAACACTGATTTTAGAAGGTGTAACCTTCATCAGGCTCGAAGATTGACCAGCGGGGAATGTTTTTTTATCAAAGAAGCAAAGCTTAAGTGAGCAGAAATGTATTTTTGCTTTGCATTTTCAAACATGAACTGCACCTGCTGCGCAGTGTGATGACATATCGAAGGCAGTCTGCCAAAACAGTGATGTGAAACAAGAAAGAAAGCAAAATGAATCTCTGGGACTGCAGGGATTTGCATAAATGTATTATTATGTTGTCAGGACTACTGACACAGACGGAGTGGAGATGCTGGTTTTACTGGCGGATTAAAAGTCAGCTCTGGCTCACCTGTGGAGAAAGCTGTGTTTTGGTTCATTTGGCTGTTGGTGTCAGAATATAAAGAACCACTCAAAGTTTTGGCTTTTAAAAAAATGTTCTTCCAGTGTTTTAATTATTTTAGTCTTTGTCTGACATTTACTTATTTATTTTCTGATTCCAGTCTGCTCTTTATGGTACGACCGCTGATATTTCACAGGTATTTAAGGAGCTAGTCCATTAATTATGCCTACCAATGTCTTACTATTTTATGTATATGTTAGTAAGCCTGGAGGACACTTGGTGTGCAGACAGCAGCACTAGAATCACACTGCTGCACAGATGGAGAGGATTGTTCTGTAGTGTTTGGACCTATTTTTACCACCAAAGAAAATGAAAAACCTTTCGTAATTTGCCTCAAATCTCTACTCCATCTGAGTCAGCGAGGTGTTTCTAGCTCCTTCTCACCTCTCCTTAGCGCTCGATTGGTATTCATCTAACTTTATCAGCTGTGAACTGTGCGGTTTCCATTTGAGGGAGCTGACATTGAAGAATTAGTGCAACAGTAAGCAATGCTGTATACTAATCTGAGGGAAGGGATCATATTAAACTTCATTAGCTGAACTGGTTAGTTTCTCTTATCTATTAACCCCTCTCTCTCTCCTCCCATCTCTCTCCCACCTCCCCTGGTAATTGAAAAAGCAGATGTTATAAGGTAATTGCCTCATCGCTCAGGCTGCTCAGCCCCTTTACATGTAAATGTCGCGTTTCTACAATGACTTTTGATTTTCACACTCACACTCTCTCCAGATACCATTAGAGCACTACAGGCCTTTTCAGCAGAGCCCATGTGCTTTCTGGACAGATTGATGAAACAGCCATCACTTGACATGAAAGGCTTGTAGCTAAGTAGACTTCACTAGACTTAAAGTAATCCTTAATGTGACTAAACGCATTATTGCCTCAGGTTAAGACATTAATATAAAGAGAAAAGAGCCTGAGGATATTGAAGGCAACTAATGCAATTAAGTGTAGTAATACAGTGGTTATTTAATGGCTAAATTTAAACCAATGACAGCTTCAAACTAAGAGCAAGAGGTCAGTGCTCTGTTCCTATAAATGTTTCAAGAGTCCTTCGTGTATCCTTCCTTTATTCTCACCAGTGCACTGACTTCACTAGTGAGAGCTGCCAGCCTCAAGGCCATTTTTTCCTACTCAGGATGTAAAGCTGTATCATACGAAGCCATAAAGTATATATATTTGAAAGTCATCTAGGGGCAAAGTTTACTCAAAGACGGAAATAGTATTTTTGTTAGGGGCTATTTTCAGCTGCTGATGTGTTTGTGCACAGTGTAGAAACATGTAGCCACCACAACAGTTTGATTCCATTTGTATTTGATTCAAAAAAAATTTAACAATGACGGAGTTCTGTAGCACAGAAGATGAGCCATATCAAGCGACACAGAGTGGAAACAGTGGATTGCTGATTTAGTCACCTAAAGGGATTTTATGACCAGATGGAATGTACTAAATATCACAAAATGTATCCCTTAAGGTTTAATTTGGCGTTATCACAAAAGTTCAACACAACACACTAGATTTTAATCAATTCCTTCTAATCTATTTATAAAAGTCATTAAGTGCCCTCAGGTCTTTTCTTGTTGATGATGTAAATTGAGACTAAGTAAATTAAGAAAATAAAGTGGCTCCAAATGACATTATTTAATGTTCAGGACTCTTTCATCTTAAGTGGAGCTCTTCCACCAACCATACTGCCACTCTGACTGCATCAGTGTCTGCCACTGCTCTCTTCTCTCTAGACAGATCAAACATTGTATTTAATCTGACAAGGTTTTTAAGAAGAGATGATTTTCAACAGCCCGCAGACCAAATCACTTGTGACAATCTTGAAAATGAAGATAAATGACATTTAACCACTGTGAGTGGGGGAGAAGTGGAGGAGTCTAATTTTTTCTCCTTCTATCTATTAGTCCTCAGTTTCCAGAAATAAGTTTATCTGATTGCAGCTGTAATAAGAGTTTTCTTTTTTTTTTTTTAAATTAAAAAGTAAGTTTAAAAAAGGAGTGGAGAGGGGTGGGTGAAGATGCAGAGAGACAGTGAGAACAGTCCTTGACAAATGGCAGGGTATCAGAGGTCTGTGCCGCAGTGAAGGAATTGAGGCACATGTCTCAGACACCAGCTGAGTCCCAGAGGAAACACTTGAGCCTGCTGCTGGAGCTTTAACTGCAGTCCTGTCTCCCTGTGGGATAATCACACTGTTCACACTGTACTGATGTGACACGGGGGTTTGTTTGTATGCCTAGCAAGGGAAAACAAAGAAAAGATATGATGATTTTTCTTCCCTATAACTGACTAAACTGAGAGAGGAGCCTTTTTTTCTGGGTGTTAAAGCTGAATTGGATGTGTTGCACTAAAGGTGGACTTTTCTTGTGGGAAACAGAGGAAGTTCCAGACTGTTATTTTAAAACAAGTGTGGCAGCATGCTGATATTCCAGCAAGACAAAAGCTCCGGTGATCAAGTCCAGCATAAGGAAAGGGAAATCTGCAGTTGTTCTGAGCTGGTGTTAATTCCTTTAACAACAATATTGGACTGTTTAATGTCCATACTAATGGTGGAAAGCTGCACGGACTTTGTGGCACATTTCCTCTAGACACTCCTTTTATCCCCTGTGCAGTGAGATAATGTATGTTGTTTTTCAGCATAATTTGCTGGGGATCAGACTCATTTCAATAATGAATGCAATTACAGGTCCCCCTTTATGACTAACATCCTGATCGACCCATTACTGGAGAGCCATGCTGCTTCAACGTCCTTTCAGCAAGCTGTATTTGTTCTGGTGGAATAATTTGAAAGAAATACATGGAATAGGGAAGCTGAACCGGTGCTAACTCATTGTTAACAGAACATTTATGAAAGCCTTAAAATATAGAGCTTTTAATGAGCAGCAAAATAAACCTCCTCTTCTTTCTCAGCCCACTTTAAAAATACGATGCCGTGACACAGCAGGTCTTTAAAACAATCCAAGCTGACATTTGCTGTTTACCCTCAGGAAGTGCGCAAGGCTTTGAAGACAAGCCTGCATAGAGGCTGAACTGTGCAATAACATGTCATATGATGCATTTGGGCCCAAAAGGACTTTTCCCCATAAGCTTATGAGATGAGAATGAGTTCAAGTGCCCTTCATGTGCCCCTAAATCACAGGCGTATATCCACAGTCTACACCTGCTGAGTGTGACTATGCTGCTTCAAACAGCAAGAGAGGAATAAAAGATAAGGAACTAATGTATTTTTTTTTTTTTTTTGCAAAAAGGTTAAATTATATGCATCAAGACAAAGTACAGATAATATGGCTATTAATGTTCAAATAAGTGAAAACAGATGTGACAACTTGTAAATTAATGCTCACATTTTAGCAATCAGATATGAAATTGATGCTGATCAGCCCTGTGTCCCCTGACCAGGTTCAGGTCTGACATTTCTTTGTTCTGCATGGGTTTGGCCTAGCTTTTAAATAAGAAATGCATCCAACTATGGCTCTATGTAGTACATTCATGGGTCTCCAGATAGAGAGGAACTGAGAGCCCTGAGAGCATCGGAGATGTGCTTTGAGATTGAGGCAAAGAAAAAATAGGGTCCCAAGCACAAGCCAAGGAATGAGGCAAAGTTATCAAGGCACTTATGGAACGATGTAGATGATAATCCCCCACAGACGCCTAAGACAATGGAGATGAGCACAAAGGATGTGGCCCACAGGTACATGAAACAGAAGAAGGATGATGGTCTCCAACAGGTAACTGAGTAGCCGCTCCAGCAAAATAACCTGAGGGACCAGATCGAGACTGATAGCCTGAGGGACATTTAGATCCAGGATGCTCTTTGCCAAGAATCGCAGAGTTGAAAAGTGTCTCTGGGGACCATTCAGCTGAAAGGCAAACTCTTGCCGCCAGGCTGGAAATAGTAGAAAAGAAGAAGAAAGGTCTCTGCCGGACATATTGTGGCTCATTTAAATGCTTGAGAAGGAGTCTGAGTTCAGGGACTGGGCAGAAACTGACAAACGTGATGCTGTTGAAGCTCAGGAAGTACTTTGCCAGAAATGAAGTGATAAAAAGTGCCAAAGTCCCAGGAAGGTGAAGGGAGGTCCACTGCCAAGGCTGAGACAAGATCTGCCACCTGAGCACTGATCCCCTTTACTCTATCCTTCTTTACTCTTTGACCTTGTACTTGAATGAATGAATAATTGAATGAAAATAATTTTGGTCAAGAGATACAATATTAAAGGAACAGTCACAAGGAAACCCAGCAAAAAAAGGGACAGCTGTCCGGGACAAAACAAAACTTGTGTTTAAACCTCAATTATTTTAATATGTCGTTAAATTTTTCATAATAAATGCACTTTGCTATTTAGATGCTTTTGTCAAACAAGACTGTGGCCAATAGTTGCTAAAAATAGTCATCTTTAAATAAGAAAATATGTAATATCAACACTCAGAAAATCCCTGTTAGGGTAAATTATATTAAGGTGTAATTAAAAATCTGAATTCCTTTATGCTATTTATAAAATTACTGTAATATTCAAAAAGTCATACCATATTTTTCCACCATCTGCATCATCTTTATATAATGAAATCAACCTAAAATATATTTGCACATTTTATACTGTTCAGAGCCATTTAACTCATCAATAAAAATTAACACAACATGACTCATTATATGAGAATAACAGTAAGGAAGTAATGGAGAAGTCAGTAAATAGCAGTGTTTAATGGAACCCTTTGTTCTTTCATATAGGTTCTACTTTAATTACATAAATATAAAAGTACAATCATTGGTATAAATGTGCAACTTGCGAACAGAATAGATTTGCATACATTAACTAGATGTTACACCACGATGCAAGCAACATGAGACACACACCAAGGTGTGGAATTAAGTTGATGTCCATAGAGTCAAAGGTCAACATAACTGTGGATCACAGACACCTTGAGTAACTGTAAATCTGAGAGCTGAATGTGTAGTTTGCGACTCAAAATCTGTCTTTGTAGGGAAGAAACAACAGGCACACATGTTGGGTAAATTATGAAATCAAGCTCCAGATCAAGGCTAAAAATGGGACTCTTGTGAAAGAAGAGAAACAGCACAGCTGAGCAGTGATACATCATTCTGTTACTGAGCCTCTCAGTTGTTAACCTGCCCGCCAGTAAGCAGCCATTTCCAGTGTGCTCCAGCCAAATTACTGTAAAAAAGGCTACATTTTGTTTCTGAAACAAGCAGCTCTAACGGTCTCAAAATACAAAATAGTTCATGTGCTCTTCCTCAGAGGAAATTGGAGGGAGGACAGTGTTATGTTCCCTACTGTCATCACAAAAAATAAATAGCTTTGCTGCATAAATGATAACACCATTAGCACCATCGACAGCCTTCAGTATAAACACTAACAACATCTCCAGTCTGCTTATTTCAACAAATTGTTTTATTATAGGGGGGTGTAAAAGCTATGGAGCATGACATTTTAACGGTGCTATTTTACAGTCAAAGTGCTGTTGACTACAGATCAGATTTTTTTGTGTGAATACAGTACAGAACAGTACGTGTTGAATGATGTTAACACTGGCAGTGTTTAACAATTCAAGAATAAATTAACACCATCAACTTTGCAAATCTTGCAGCGCTGTGATCCAAATTGCTATGTTCACCCATGTAATGTACTAGTGGGGGGGCTTGAGAGTTTTGCATCATTTCAATCCAATTTCATGGTTTGTGAGAATATGAGAAGAATTAATCACACTTAAAACATGAAGGCGTCACATTTCAGAGTCATTTCTGCTGATAACGAATACAAACATGGAGTAAATCCTAAGACCACCTGCATCCTCTTACAGAAGATACAGAGGACGGTGGGGGACTTAAAACCATTGCAATCAATGGAGATCAATTTTGCAAAATGCAAAAGGATTGTATAATACAACACACAAGTTCTACATACTATGATCTTTTCAATAAGGAACCTTTTGTAATATGCAAGGACTAAAGTAAGGCAATTAGTTTCAAGCCACGCATGCATTTTAGATGAGCAAACATTTCTCTAAATACTATATTTAGTGTTCTTAAAAGCTTGATGTCTTTCAGGCTTAAGGAAAATACATTTTAATGGATATTATATTAAGTCAAATACCTTATGGGGAACTTATGTTAAGGGAAGCATTTTATCATAGTCCTTGAATTCTCATTTTTCAGTCCGTTACACACCGGTTTGGCTGCACAAATGCAAACATACACACATGCTCCTTGTCAAAGGTAAGTTCAGGTTATAATGCAGCTAGCTACACCCCAAGAGCTGCAGGTGCTTTTAAAAACCAGTAAGCAATTATGAAACCTCTGCTATTATAACCTTAAAGGACCAGTATGTGGGATTTGGTGGTTGCAGAGTAGTCAGCTGAGTACCGCTCCCCTCATGCTTTCCTTACTGTGTAGGACAACCAGCAGTAGCCCCAGGTTATGGAAAAACCTGAAAGCCCTTTTAAGAGCCAGTTTGGTTTATCTGTTTTAAGCTTCTGTAAAAACATGATAGAGCACTGTGGCTGTATGGCCATGAATATGAGGGGCTCATTCTAAGGTAATAAAAACAAAGAAAATCTTTTGTTGATGTTGATTTTACACAAACCCATAATTATGAAGCTTATATTTCATTTTACCCTCCACCGAAATCGCACACTGGTCCTTTAACCCTCAAAGTGGGAACGCAGGCTAACATACAACATCATTCAGGAATCATTATTATAGAAAAATGCCAGAACTCACTTCACCCCAACACATTACAGCAGGGGAACAGCATTGAATTGAGACTAAAATATGTCATTTGCTACAGCATGCTTGTACTCCTGCTCAAATGTCACAGGGTTTGACACTTTACATCACACACCCACATGCAGTAAGCTCATGTGCCAATCTGTTGAGAGGAATAATTGGACCTTTTTTGGAAATATACACTTGCTTTCTTGCTGAGAGCCAGAAGAGAAATTTGATACCACTGTAACGTTTGTATGGTAAGTATGAAACTACAGCCAGCAGCTGCTTTTGTTACCTTTACATGAGGAATGAAATATGTGGAACAGTTAGTAGTTGTTTTACCACTGCTGTTTGAGTACAAATTGAGCAACTACTAAGCAGCTTTCATTGGAACGAATGGAGCCTTGTCTCTAACACTGTTAGTTCTCCTCAATACATCAATATTTTAGCTCCAATGAACAGGTAACCTGGTCAAAGGTAAGAAAATCAGCTTTCCTGCGCACCAAAATCCACTATGTCTTTTTATACAAACATCAGGGAGTAAAAACTATTTATTATAGTTTTATGACTGTCTAGCTCCAGTCTAAGCTAAGAGAGCTAAGAGTGATATCAATCTTCTCTTCTAACTCTCCACAAAAAAGAGAATATGTACATATCCTAAAATTTGAACTTACTCTGGAAACTCATTTTCTTTGTGACCCCAATATCCATATTTTTGAATGGTGAGTAATATCTGAATGCTGCATTTCATCAAACTGCTGACTGACTGTGTGAGAGACATGTGACAGTGAGACTTCTTAAATCATTCACATGTAGATATTTGAAAGCTATATGTAGAAAAATAGACTTGAAAGAGTCCTCTGTTTTATATACAACTATCTTGTATGGCTTTACCATAATGGCATGCAGGAAAAAACTAAGACAAGCCTGAAGATTTAACTACCTGAGTCTTTTCTATTCCTCTTAGTGAGACTGGGGAGTTAAGGAAATTATTCAGATCTATGCACAGACAGGATGAAAACCAACTAAAGATAAACCCAGATCCAATTCACGCCTTATTAAAAAAATGCTTTTTTAAGCCATTCCAGTGCTATATATATGTATATATACATTTATGGCATGTCTCATCATTTTCACAGTGTAAGGGTGATGAGCGTGAGGAGAGAGCCAAGATCTGCAAGGAAAAAGGAAGCAGGAAGGTTTTTGGTGCAGTGTGTGTGTAGGGAATGCAGAGATGACAGAGAAAAGCAGTGAGTGACCTGGGAAGATAATAGATTTTGAAGATGGATGCCAGGAAAAAGTTGAGCCCTTGGCCTGAGCGATTTGGATTGGACATGAATTTGGATATGAAGGGAGTTAATTAACACCACCTCCTCTGCCTCTCCTGCTGTGACCCAGGCTCCTCTCTCCAGTTGTCTTCCCTCATCACCGTCTCTCGGGCAGTTCACCTAACAGCATCTCCTCCTGTGTCCTGCCTGTTTGCGAAAACATCAAACACTATCGCACGGCTTTAAATCACTAGCGCCTTGGAAGAGATAGTTGCCGGCAACAAAGGCATCGATCGTGCAGCTTGACAGGGCAGCACCACATCCTCTGCAAGCATCCTCCACCCATTAAACCTTGGCTACATGTTTACACTGGAATCTGGAGCAAAATCAACCTCTGCAGGCTTTTGGATCATGTTTAGCTTTACAGAGAGCCATGGGTCTGCAAAGAAAGCCTCCCTCAATGAAACCGGATAAAGATTAATCAATGCAAGTGAGAGAATCTTTTCAGGTTTTGTTTTCCACTTCAGCATCTGAGATTGACACACCTACTTTCATTATGCATCATTTAACACAATGTGCCTACAGGATAAAAAGATCCGTATCCCACCTTCTTCCAGCTGCATCCACTCTCTTACATTTCACTTCAAACACACGTAAACTCACTTCTTATTTATTCTGTTTTATGAATACATAAGGCTACATTCTGCATTAAAAGAATAATTAATACAATGCAAGCCTTTATCATCTGTTTTCCTTGCCGACGGCTGTAAGCTCAAAAAGAAAAAAGAAGAGAGTTGGAAGGTGCCTTCCTTTACCCCTCCGAGTCAAAGTCTTTGGCCGCCAAAGCATTTTCTGAGCTGATAAGAGGGCCAGTTCCTCCCTCATGAGAAATGGATTTTCGTTCTTCAATGCTGCTCTTTTCTGCATCTTAAGCTACAGAAAATTACTCTTTGTAGCCCGTCTGTGTGGCACGCTATAAAAATGCCCCTCACTATAGCCCAGTTGAAATCAGCTACATCACAGCCAAACTCCTTCCCACACTTTCTCTCAGACATGAACTCACCTGAGGGTAAAACTTTATCCAGGGTTATGGGGGGGAAAAAAGGTTTGCACAAGCAATAGAAGGTCTATAAATGGTGCAAAAAATGCATGAAAAGTATAATGCATAGATCAGTATGTGCTATATCATTCAGTGATTACACTTCTCTTGTTTATACCAGCATTCAATATGTACATTCAAATAAACTGGCAAAGCCCCAACACAATACACTGTATGCTTCCCTTGGCTCCTTTACAGCACAACAATTCAGACAAGTAAGTCTGATATATTCAGTGTGTATAACAGACTGGTCCCTCTGCAGACTAACACTGATGTTTAAGAGACTTCCAGTGATTTGTTCTGGATTTTGTTTGAGGTTAATGAAATGGGTGAGCAGGGGTTCCCATGCTTCCAGATCAACTTATGCATTTTTGTTCTCTCTTCATGCCATCATTATCATTAAATCATGACTAAAAAACCATCATTGTTACCTGTAATGATCACCACAGACTTGTAACTCCGACCAAAGGGATCCGAAAAAATCATGTGTGTCATGCATAACAAGTTTCATCAGCAAACTGTTTCAGAAACCTTGTAATCTTTTTCTATGGCGATCAACCTCTTGGTTTGTTACACAGTGTGATGATAACAAGCTCCCATACTTTGTTTCCTGTCTCACTGTGTCTACCTGGAGTTACTCGTCTCTGCCAGCCTGTTGTTCATGATACCGAGGGCGCCGACCCCCCCAGAGAAACCATTATGGCGAGAGCTGCCGCAAACTGTCCTGGGATATCCATTGGCCGACTCAGACAGCTGCTTCTGCATGATGGCCAACGATACTTTGTTAGAGGCAGCCAAGTCTTTCATAGAGATCATCTCCCCTGATAGTCGGCGTCCCTCAGTGTCACTATCACAAGGTCCATCTGAGTCTGATGGCTGGCCGAAGCGTCCCTGGCGACCCTTAGAGCCTGGACGGATGGCGTTGCGTCTGCCCAGGAGGGCGCTTGCCTTATTGCAGCGCTGGCAAAACAAGCAGCTCATTTTCTCAAGCATCCAGTTGAGCACCTGCTTGATGACGATAGAGATGACATTGAAGAGCGAGTAGATGCAGCAGACACCCATCAGTATGAAGAGGAAGTTCGCCACCGTGTAGAGGCTTTGGTATTCATAAGCCGCATTCTGGCTGCTGACAAAGTCCCCAAAGCCGATGGTGCTGAAGGTGACGAAGCAGAAGTAGAGTGAGTCTAAATAAGCCCAGCCTTCCACAGGGGTGTACATGGCTGACGCACAACAGGAGATAGTGATGGCTGACAGGCCGAGGATCAGCATCACATGGTACACCGAAGGCTTCCAGCCTGGGAGGGAGTAGGCTGAGAAGTCGTGGCGTATACCTGGCGGGAGCAGGCCACTGTTCCTGATTCGCCGCTCCCTCACAGCCTTCATCACCACGGCCAGCAGTGTGATGATACGCTCCAGGAAGAGGTTAAAGAAGAGGATGGTGGCAGCACAGCCGAGAAGCCCATAAAAGATCAGAAACACCTTCCCTGCAACTGTCACAGGTGTTGTCATCCCAAAACCTGCAGACACAGAGAGACAGATCTTAGACAGTTTGTCCCACTGACTGAGGCAAAAAAACAGAACTTCACCCAAAAGATGTCTTTAATATAATCACAAGAAAATACGTCTGAACACAAAACTCACATATGAATGAGACTTAAATTAGTTTTTTTTTAAACATTAATGGAAAATGATGTAAAAGAGGGGATTGAATGGAGTTCAGTGTGCAGAGAATACTAGATAAGGATTTGTGTTGACTGTACAAGACTGTAAGCTTTGCCTGCAAAATGAGTGCACGCAAGTCAGAGTTGTGGACAAAGAAGACAATACAAAGTGACTGTGAAATAATTAAAAAAACAATTTACTTTGCAAATGAAGTTGCATGTTGTTAAATAAGAGAGAATGATGGAAAATGAGAACTTATGTCCAACCAGAATCACATATAACAGCTGTAAACCAAAATAAGATAAAAGTTTGCCATGTGGATAGACCTCTACAGGAACTTAAAAAGAAGAATAATGTCTACACACATCATCTTTTACTGAGTGCATAAAACTCTGTGTATAATGATGCATATAATGTTATAATCACTAATTTAGGACACAAATATAACAGTAGCATGGTATACTATATAAATATATACAGTATATATATAAAGCATTTTTAAAACATTTGTTTACAGAGCATCACTTGATGCTATATGCACAGGGTGTGATTACTTAAAGTATACTATTTAAGAAACATTTACTTGCGTTGGTTTGATTGCAAAAAGCAATGACAGGAATTATCTTGGTGGGAGAGGGCTGCAGAATAAACTTAGGTGAGGCTTCTAAATATTTCATTTTTTTTGCCACGGCTGTTTGGTTTTGGTTTCCTGCTGTCTTCTGATTTCTTCATCAATTAAACTGAGTGTTCAAGCTGAGGAAGGGCTTATGAGGGGAGAAGAGATGAGAGGAGAGGGAGAGGGGGAATGTTTATGAATTCTGCTGCGTGTTGAAGGAGCACTTCTCAATCTGGAGGAGTGTCACAGGTGCAGCTCTGACTTCGCTGCTCCGATATTAACATTAGCTGATGAGTGTCTTGGTATTTGAGCAAAGTATTGCTTCTCCTGCAAGATCAAATCATTTCATTAATCATATTTCACAAATGCAAGCGGGCTGCCACTTTCACAAAAAGAGGACGGGTGTGTAATTGAGAAAAGATCATTTAGCTCAATATTTGAGGGAAAGGAAAGCATTATGTAAAATCTAAAGCAGTGATTTTTGGCCTTTGATGGAAATATAGAAATGTATCTACTCTCAACCTATTACAGGTTATGGCCATAAAGTGGACATTTGCTGTCAGCCGGTTAAACAAAGGGAGAGTTCTCATAGACAAAGTGTTTTTAAATGATTTTTTTTAGGTTCCTGAATAGGTGAAATTATCTAGAACCTAATAACCACTAAGTGTCTTTAGCCATGCTAGTGGATCCATAAGAGTGTACCTGGATTCAGCTTTACTCTCTCTCTCTCTCTCTCTCTTTCTCTCTCTCACACTTAAACACACACAGAAACATACACACATACACACACACACTTAAACACACACACAATGTCATGCCCCTTGTCCACAAAATAGCAGATGGTGTATTTGTCAACAAATAAAATCGTGCTGAAAGATCAAGCAGTTCACTTCCAGGCCAAGGTTAATTGATTTTTCCATCATGGCTGTCTTCCATTTCAGTCTTCTTGGAGCATTAGTGCAGCGCTTTTTTCCCATTTTTCCACCAACCCATCTACAACCATCCTTGTCAGGTAATAAATGACATCAATATCCAGACGATACTTCCTTTATGATACCCAAAATGGCTTTTTTGACCTTATCTCTTGCTGTGAAAACCACTCTCCTGTGAGTTTGCTGTTGACATGCTGGGTCATTTAGATCAACACTGATTGATACAGATTGTTTTATAGGGACAAGAGAGAGTGTAACCCCCACATGTCCACACATGTATGAACACCTTATGCTCCTGCACACACACAGATAGACTTGTGCCAATTCTTTTCCTTTTTTTATTCAAACTATCTAGCAATAGTGACAAAGTTCAGGAACAGATGGTTCAGCACAGCTGGATAACAGGAAGGAGATGGGCAGTGATTACCCAAATTAAGCCCTTTAGTGAAATGCTTTCTAAGTGTTTCATAGTTAATTAATTAGCAGTCCAAGTCTTTTTATCTCAAATAAATAATAAAGAAAACAGCGTGCACAGGGACGGTCCTCTGCACCGTCTCTCGTTACCAAGTAAATTACCTAAGAGAGGAAAAAGGCACCAGGCATCGATTCAGTGTAGCATTTCAGAGCCATTACTCCAGACTACTGTGTCAAGATGCATTAGGGGAAACAGAACAATAATAGAAAGCACTGAAAGGACGGACAAGCTGACACCTGAGATAAAACACAGTTTGGCTCTCCTCACAAAAACATTGCTATTTAGGCTTTAAAACCCTTAATTGTGACAACTGAAATCTCTATTTCAGACCAATATTCCTGCTGCTGACCTCAGTGACACTTTATAATTTTTTTCCACTTCCTCCGAGCCAAGAGGAGTCAGTTAATTCAGCAGAAGTTGATAAGGCAGGAAATCGTATGTGTGCTAATCAAATTATATCAGAGCCCTGGGAGAATATTTATTCATTAACATTAAATAAAGTATGCTGAACTCAACATAGAGAACGATGTTATGCTCTAATGGCTAATGATGCTCATAATTACACACTAGGGACTCAACCAGAAGGAACATGATGGAGATGGTGCCATTAGTATCTATTAATTGTCATTTGACAGTTTTAAGAGAAGAAGAAGAAGAAGATGCTCTATTGATTATTAGACTGCGGGGGAAATTAAATGGTGGGAAAGATTAAAATAGATTGTAACTGGACTGCAGTGATTTAGGTCATTTTTTATCACCGGTCAGCAGTCAAATTGAAATCACATGTGCTCAGCTGCAGCAATCAGCAGAGCTGACACAATTTTAACCAGCTCCCACTGCTGTCTGATTGCAAATCACAATGGCTCATTAAGTTGTGTAGAAAATTCCAGATCTAAACAAATGGCACAGATTACTGAGAGTGCTGCTAATAGAAGTATTGATGGACATCATGAGTGCTCTGCTTTTAATTTGCTACACTTATGAGACCACTCGCCTCCAAACAGTAATCAATCATCAAATTATACAGCAAAGAGCAACTCTGAGTGAGGAAGAACTGCACAAAACCTGCAAGGCCCAACAGGTTTTTCATTGTCTGAAGGGACTGTAGCACAAATGTGTTAACAGCAGCTATTGATTATAAATCTATAAAGTGCACTGTTCAAACTCTCCTCAGATGGAGTGAATTTTATCTTGGTAAGATGACTGTCGAAGGATAATGAAAAGATGCACTGTAAATAAATGAAGGAGTTTTGAGGGCATTTTGAGCAAAACAACTCCAAAAAGTCTGCTGTACACATCATGAACATAAATAAGATGATATATAAAACCTCACTTCCTCAGTCTGAGCAAAAATAATCCAACATATCCCTACATCAGAGGCTGCCATCTTGTCATTTGGAGCCAGAGTAAGGATGGTTATTATTGGCAAATAAAAGCCACGGTATTCAAGGCCCATAAAATTGCTGACTCAACCATTGAAACTAATTAAAAAAAGTGAGCACTAATGCGATTAGAACTGCTGCAAATGACAGGATCTGTACTTAAGGGAAAATGTATTTAATGTGCACTTTAAGTTTTAAGTTTGTTGACAGTAGTTGTGATGAAATGTCAGTACTGTGTGCACACATTGTTTCTGCTGCTCCCAAATGGCCAAAAAGAGGTTCTACTAGTTTTAAAATAAAAACAAACTTTTTTAAAAAGGTTAATAATTTCTTAAATCAAAGAATGATTTAGTTTTTTCATTTTTTTAGCAATTTTATGCCACCAAACTTATCCTTTAAAAATGGCATACTATTTCTACAAAAAAGAAATAGAGTGTACAAAAATCAAAATTCAAAAACAGAGTGTACAAGCCCGACCCGGCGGGGGGAGAGTTTTGCCTGCTCAGGCATCTCTCCTCTGACTCTGTCTTCCCCATCCAAGGTGTATTGTGAGTTATATTGTCTTGAATTGGCTTGTTTTGTGATTACATGACTGTTTAGTTGTTCACTCTCCTTGCTTGCTTTCTAGGTAAAAACATCTAGTCCTAATGGTTAGGTGAGTTTTTGTTTTCTGAGTCTACTGGTGATTTGTCCTGTTTAGGTGAGTTAGTTTGCTTCAGGTGAGTTGTATTGTGAGTTATATTGCCTTGAATTGGCTCATTTTGTGATTATATGACTGTTTAGTTGTTCACTCTTCTTGCTTGCTCTCTGGGTAAAAAACTACTGTTTAGGTTTTGCTTAGGTGTTTAGTTTTTGTTTGC